>CM045460.1:8414094-9614094 GCA_024666655.1 Dascyllus trimaculatus | reverse complement strand
GCCGTCCTCAGAGACCTCCTTGCTATCTGCACACTGAGCTGCACAGGTTATTTCAGTAATTGTGATTTCCAAGAGAACTGAAAATGACACTTTATTACATGTTATCTTGAACATGACCTGCTCCAGAGCAGGTTAGGTGATCAGCATAAGCTAAAAGCCAGAGTTAAACCGAAAGTTAACTTGCTAACTCCAAATCCTGCTTTGCCGTACAGACCCCTGAACTTTTGCTTCTTGTTGCTGTTGTCCGTACTCAGTAGTAGGATAGCTGTCACAGCTGTAGCCTTTTCCATCACTGCAGTTGCTTCTCTCTTTAATATCTGACAAACGAGTTACTGTTCCTTGATGTAAAACATCACTATTGCTGTTCCAGAGTAGAAAATTCACCCCAGACTTACAGCTCCATTATACTACGCAATACAGAGATTTACCTCCCACTGATAAGCTTAACCAGCTTTGTGTGAGTTCATTTATATGTAAAAGACCTGCACTCTAACTTTAAATAAAGGCATTCACATTCTTAACGTTGGTCCAGTACTTACTCATCAGACACGACTGCATCACATTGGCAAAGCAATGTTTGATTTTCAGTGACGTATTAAACTCATTGCTCTGTAGATATTCTTCATTTTCAACATGACTTTAACTCCAGTCTGTATCCACTATATGCATGTCAGTCAAATTAGAGGCGGCTAGCTTTCTGTTCTTTCTGCAATTTATACAGGGGGAGTACTGTACTCATCTTGAAATAAGGTCATTATTCTCACATCCAGTTGGAGTTGCAAGGAGAACTCTTACATAATGTGAGATATTGCATGATCAGCCCCTTGAAGACAGCACGCCAGTGACAGCACGCCAGTCACCACCTTGTCCGCAGCAAATCAAATTCTTTCCACCACGAAAAGCCCTCGAAAAGCCTTTGGCTTTAATAATCGTTTTTCTTGTGGTGAGTGACTCCAAGAAGTTTTTATTAGGTCCTTGCTCGGACATTTCAATTAGCACCGCTGCTAGTAAAGTAGCTCTGTGCTACATGGCAACCTCTATGTCTCCTGGAGAAGATGCACAACTTCAAAAGGCAAATAAAAAGATATCTGACCTACTAGAAGATGTTCGCCGTCTCTCCGCGGAGTTGAGGGATAAAGACGCTCTCCTGGCCAGATCCATGGAGGTGGCCCACGAACAGTCTCTACGGATTGCTTCGCTCTCTGCGGCCTTCCAGGACACGGCACCCTGGGATCCCTCCTGTCCACGACCGTCGTCCTGCTCGACACCGAACCGCCAGCGATCATGGACGGAGGTGGTGATCCGGGGCAGGCGGAGGACCCCAGTCAAAGCCGGCTCGCCTCCACTTTCCCTCTCCAATCGCTTCTTGGCCCTGTCACAGCTTGAGGAAAAACCGGCTGATGGTGAAGGCCTGAGCTCAGCTCCTGCAGTTCCCCCTCCGCTGCTGGACACCGTGAGGCCTCTACACTCCACCGGATCGGCGTCCCCGCCGGATGCGGTCCCGGTTCAGCAGCTGTCATCCCGGGCCTCGACCTCTGCGTCACGCTGGAAGCTCCTGGAGGAGGCTGTACGGAGGCGGTCTGGGAGCCTCCGCTGCCCTGGTGAGATCCCGGACCCTCGACCGGGAGATGAGGCTGCCACCTGTCATAATGGTCATCACCACCTGGAGCCCACCGAGCTCCCCTCTGCCAGATCAGGCACTATTCGGGGCACAGGGACCACCGGCTCTCCACCTGCTGAATGGCCCGCCTCAGCGCTTCGACGGAGGGACACACGTCCGGCCACGACCCCGGCCCAGGCCCAGGCTCCGGCCCCGGCCCCGGCCCCGGCCCCGGCTCCGGCTCCGACCCCGGCCCAGGCCCCGGCTCCGGCTCCGGCCCCGGCCCCGGCCCCGGCTCCGGCTCCTCTCCCTGGCTGCCGCCCGAAGATGACAGCGAGGCGTTCTCAAGCTCCGGACAGCGGCGTTGCCAGCTCGCCCCACCGGTCACCTCCTCCCCTCTTCAGACCCACCACACTCATCATCGGTGACAGCATCGTAAAAAACATCCGCTACTTTAACGCCATCACACGGTGTTTTCCTGGTGCCACCGCTGCTGTCATCCTGGACAAACTTCCAGAGCTGCTGCGGTCCATCCCATCCTCAATACGCCGTGTCATAGTTCATGTGGGCACAAATGACACGTTCGACCGACAGTCTGAGGTAACAAAATCTGATTTTCTGAACCTCTTCAGCCTTCTGAAGTCCTGTGGGATGTCGGTGTTTATCAGTGGGCCCATACCGACGCTGTCCCGTGGGGCTGAGCGGTTCTCAAGGCTCCTCAGTTTAAGCACCTGGCTCCAGCACACCTGCCCTGCTCATAATCTGAGTTTTATTGATAATTTTAATCTTTTCTGGAACCGCAGTGGTTTTTATCGGCGTGACGGACTCCATCCGAGCACACTGGGCAGTTCGTTTTTAACAGCAAACATTCTCCACGTGGTTCAGTCATCGCCAGCTGCATGACTGTCATCAAGCCACGCCCCCTCACCACACGCCCCACACACTTCCCCTCTGCCCACTGATACACCGGACTGCATCATTCACAACATTCCCACTGTCGTTTTTAACAGACCCAGCAAAACCAGGACTTCTTTCAGACCAAGAACACTACTTCCTTTAAAACGTCAGGAGCGCATGTTCACCACCAGCATCAACTTGGCCTTGCTGAACATGCGCTCCCTTTTAAACAAGACTTTTATTACTAATGACCTGATTTTAGATAATAAATTAGATGGTCTTTTTATGACGGAGACGTGGCTTGGCACTGATGCACCTGCTGTTCTCACCGAGGCTTCCCCACCAGATTTTAACTTTTTATTTTCCATCAGACAGGGTAGAAGAGGAGGAGGAACAGCATCCATTGTAAGCAAAGCTCTCACCCTGTCTGAAGTATCTTTTAACAGTTACTCATCATTCGAGCATCACTCTTTTGTTTTTAGCAGCACTCACATCCTGTGTATAACAGTCTACAGACCACCCCATCACTCCACCCTTTTTATCAGTGAATTCTCAGAACTGTTATCAATCATTCACACAAAATATAACAAGATTTTAATAACTGGTGATTTTAACTTACACATCGACAATATCTCGGACCCAATGTCCAGAGACTTTTTAAACCTTTTAAACTGCTTTGATTTTAAACAACATGTCACACAGCCTACTCACAACAGAGGACACACCCTGGACCTGGTTATAACCCATGGCCTGTCCATTGGTGTGTCCTCTGTTGTTGACCTGGCTGTGTCTGACCACTACTGTGTGTTTTTTAATATCACCAGTTTTAACCAGCGGGAGGCCCCGGTGAGAACAGTGAGGAAACGCTACTTAACTTCTGAAGTGGCTGCAAATTTTATTGAGATTTTACAGAGCACTCCTACTGAAATTTTACCTGCATCGTGTGATTTTATCGTGGACAATTTCAATTGCAAACTAAAGTCAGTACTTGACTCTGTAGCTCCACTTTTAACGAAAACCATCAAGAGTAAACCCATACCCCCGTGGAGAAAAAATGATAAAATCAATCGATTAAAAAGAAACTGTAGGAGTGCAGAGAGAAGATGGAGGAAATCCAAATTAACAGTTCACCATGAAATTTTACGCCAACAACTCAAAATCTACAATAACGCAGTCAAACAGGCAAGAACTTCCCATTTCGCACAACTCATCACAGATCATAAAAACAACCCCCGGTTCCTCTTCTCCACTTTTAACGTTTTAACAGGCATTGATTTTAATAAAGTTTTTAAGGCACCATCGGACTCTCTTTGTGAGAGCTTTGCAGACCACTTCAGAACCAAAATCAGGGACATCAGATCCAGTCTTTTAACCCAGCAAGTTTTATCTGTTAACACACCTGATCTGCTGTCCTTGCCTGAGGAAACACTGGAGAGTTTTGCCCTGGTTGATGCGAGGACACTTGGTCGAGTTTTCTCCCAAGTAAATCCAACAACCTGCCTTTTAGACCCGATTCCCACATCACTTTTAAAATCATTTTATGGATTCTTTGAGGAACAGTTTTTAAACATAATCAATTGCTCTCTTCAGACGGGTGTCTTCCCCACTGCCTTTAAAACGGCGGTGGTGAAGCCCCTTCTGAAGAAGAGCAATTTAGATCCTAATGATTTTAATAACTATCGACCTGTATCCAACTTACCGTTTTTAAGTAAAATTTTAGAGAAACTGGCTTTTAACCAAGTCAATGACTTTTTAAATAGAACCAACATTTTAGAAAGACATCAGTCTGGTTTTAGGATGAACCACAGTACAGAGACAGCACTTTTAAAGATTTTAAATGACATCAGGTGGAATTTAGATAACAAAAAATTCACAGTGTTGGTTCTACTGGATCTAAGCGCGGCTTTTGACACAGTAGACCATCACATTTTATTAAAAAGACTTAAACACCTGGTGGGCCTCTCTGGTACTGTTTTTAACTGGTTCACCTCCTACCTCACAGATCGATGTTTTTATGTAAGTATGGATACATGTTCCTCAGGGGTCCATGAAATTAGGTGTGGGGTTCCCCAAGGGTCAATTTTAGGTCCAATACTTTTTAATCTTTACATGTTACCCCTTGGGGACGTCATCAGGAGACACGGCATCAGTTTCCATAGCTACGCTGATGATACACAGCTGTACATTGCCGTGTCTCCTGATGACACAGGGCCATTAGATACCCTTTTAAACTGTATTTTAGATATTAAGTCATGGATGGCAGCAAACTTCCTACAGCTCAACCAGGACAAAACTGAAGTTTTAGTCATAGGTCCTGAAGGCCAGAGAGAGAAACTTTCATCCAAATTACATAATTTTAAACCAGCAAAATCTGTAAAAAACCTGGGCGTGATTTTTGACTCTGAGCTGAATTTTATTCCACATATTAAAAATATAACAAAGATCGGTTTTTACCATCTTAAGAACATAGCCAGAGTCCGCCCGTTTCTCTCTCAGGCCAGCACGGAGGTGCTAATGCATGCTTTTATCTCTTCTCGTTTAGATTATTGTAATGCCCTGCTCTCTGGTCTTCCCAAAAAGAGCATTTTACACCTACAATTATTGCAAAACTCAGCCGCTCGCGTGCTGACGAGGACCAGAGGGCGGGAACACATTACACCAGTTTTAAAGTCGCTGCATTGGCTCCCCGTCCGCTTCAGGATCGATTTTAAGGTTCTTTTATTAGTTTTTAAATGTCTTCATGGCCTTGCGCCTTCTTATTTATCTAATCTGCTTTTAACGTATCGACCCTCGCGGACCCTGAGGTCCTCCGGCACCGGCCTTTTAACTATTCCACAAGCCAGGACAAAGACCCACGGCGAGGCAGCATTTAGCCACTATGGCCCCCGGCTGTGGAACAGCCTGCCGGAGAACCTCAGGACTGCAGAGACTGTCGATGTTTTTAAAAGAAGGTTAAAAACTCACCTTTTTAATCAGGCTTTTAACGGAGTTTTATAATTTCTATGTTCTTATTATTCTGTATTTATTATTTTAAGTATTTTACTCTTTTAACCTTTTTACTTATGTCTTAGGTCTTTTATTCTTTCTTTTAGTTTAAAACTTTTAGTTTTTAACTCCAGTGTTTTCCTCAGGGGTGTCCTCCACACTGGGGGCTGTGTCTGGCCTGCTGCTGGGGGTTCTGTCCGTGGGCCCCTTTGGCCCGGCCGGTTTGGGGGCTCCTCACCTTGGTGTGGGGATCCCCCTGTCTGGCGGGGTCGGGGGTCCGTGTGCCAGCGCCCCCGGTGGTCATGAGCTGTGGCTCCTCCCGGTGTGGAGGACCCTAGTGTAGGCGTTTTCTACGATCCTCAGTGTCATGCCATGTCTCCACAGTCAGTGCTGAGAGTGTGTGGGCGTGTGTGTCTGTGCATGTATGGGTGTGTGTGTTGGCATGTTTTTACAGTTATGTGTATATATGGAGGGAGGGAGGGATGGGTGCTTGTTTTTACTGTTTTTAACGTTGTAAAGCACTTTGTGTTGCATTTTAATTGGATGAAAAGTGCTATATAAATAAAGCTTGATTTGATTTGATTTGATAATGTAGCCCTGAGTTTTCAGTCAAAAGAATTCAAAAGACACACAGGCAAAGTCATCAGGTAAAAATTCTACAATGTGAAATTTTACTAGACAGTACAAATATATAACCGGGTAAGTTAAACAAGACAGGCTTACAGTCAGGCTATAAAAGCCCCTACCACACTGATCTTTTGTGACATTTTTCTTCTTTGACTCCAACTTAAGTAAGCGTTGAATTAAACAGAATTTAAAAAAAAATAACATATGCAATACTTATAAATACTGTAAAGTGTAAATACTGCAATGTATAAATACTGTACACATTGTACAGTATTTATTGTACCGTCTGTGACACTATTTTTGCTTTGTTTTATACCTGTACATGTGCCGCTACTATATGTTTTTGTACTAGCACAACAGGCACAACATTATGACCACCTGCCTAATATTGTGTTGGTCCCCTTTACGTGGTCAGTAATGCTCTAAATCATTGGGCATGGACAAGAGGACCTCTCAGGGATCCTATGGGGTCTGGAACCAGGACGTTGGCAGTGGATCCTTTGGGTACTGTGGCTTGTGCAGTGGGGCCTCTGTCAATCCAACTTGTTCCACTCCATCCTGTTGATGCTTGATCAGAATGAGGGTGTAGGAAGTTTAGAGGTCAAATCAACATATTGGTCCATTGTCATGTTCCTCAACGTGTTTCTGATTGTTTGATGTTGTTTCCATGTGGTGGGGTGCATTTTCCTGTGGGGGTACGCAAGTGACATTTGGGATTTCCATTTGCATGATTGAGTGTGTTTGTTGTGGGACAATGTTTATTTGGGTGTCTAAGTCTCTTGAACACAGATGCCGAAATCCAAGGTTTTCCATCAGAACACCACATAGTACCAATATGATCAGTGTTATTCACATCACCTGTCAGTGGTCATGATGTTGTGGCTGATCGGTGTATGTATATAACCAAATTCTTTTAAATCCATTTAACTTTTTAAGAAAGTATTTCGTATTGCACTGCTGCTGATTGCTGTGAGTCACTACATAAGTTTTGTTGTACTTTGCACAATGGCAATAAAGTCTCCATCTATCTAAACAGTGGACAAGAGTGGACTGTAAAAAATACAACCGTGAACTTAAAAGAGAGACTAAAGCTCCACTGCATGCCAACACCACAAACTTTAATGTACTAGGCTAACAGGCCTGTCACTTTGAAGATGGATATCCCAGGAGGTTATGATTCTGTCTGTAAGTGCAGCATGTTAATAGCATCCAGAGTCACTGGCTTTTAAAAAATGACCTCATGTTTAAGCCATTTCCATCTCAAAAATTAAAAAAAAAAAGAGCAGCAACATGTCACCCCAGGTCCACGTCATTACCCTCTTACAGTACGCACAGCTCGCCAAATGGAGCATCGCATCATTAGCAGAGAAGAAGTGTATGCTGAACAATACCCAAAACAGCGCCCTCACATGTAGATGTCACAGAAGCATTATCAAGTTAATGACTAACTAATGGGTGACTGGACAGTTATTGTGAAAATGGTGTTTTTGGCTTGAAAACGAAAGCACGTCTGTTCCCAGCAGTATAGGGAATCAAAAAATGTTGGCAGTCTGAGCGAATCACAATCATCTGTCATGTTCACTCTCAGCCTAATAATCGAAAAGTATGTAGTTCACTTAGATTTGATTTCATACATAAAAAATCCTGCATTATAATAATTTCATGTGGGTGCTCCAGGGAGTAAAACACAGGAATGCTTTCAGGCTGTCACAATGGGAAGTCCGTACTTTTGCTTTTTTTTTATTGCAATATGATGTGAATGGGGGCAAAAAAAAGGCCAGCTCCAAGCCGAGCACACGTGTGGGCAATTCTATTTAAAGAAATGTATTTACATGTTTTGAATTAGAGCAGTGAGGAGGGCGTTGAGCCTCTGGGTGTGTAGACATGAGCAGCATGTGGTACCTAAAAGGCTGTTTTTAAAAGGGCAATTGAATTAGGCTTTGAACGTCACAATACAAACCTGGAAAAAAAGAGTACTAATTTGGAAAGCTTCAGTCATGGAGAGGTGAGTTTCCTAACAGGAATACAAATTTCACAACAGCTTCCTCTTCTGATGGTCGGCCACAATAACAGTCAATTTTCATTTCTCCACCACTGACACTAAATGCTGCAAAATCAGCCACTTACATTACATTAGGAATTTGACGAACCAATAAAGTAAACATCAGGTGACTTGGCTTATAAATTCAATAGCAAAAATAAACTTTTTGACATGTGAAAATGGAAAAGTAGAGGCGTACGTAAGTGTTGTAGTATTGCACATTCTGACGCACTATGGCCACCTAGGATGCTCAAAAAAATATCTGCTGTTAAAAGGTCAGCAGG
The DNA here is from genome assembly GCA_024666655.1 of Dascyllus trimaculatus. NCBI lineage: Eukaryota > Metazoa > Chordata > Actinopteri > Pomacentridae > Dascyllus > Dascyllus trimaculatus. The sequence goes on along the minus strand of CM045460.1, from coordinate 9,605,660 downwards.
TGAGAATAAGTCGGATATGGTGGGGACATAAGTGGTTAGTATTGCATGCTGGGAGATTAGGTGGTGTTAGTAAAGTAAACCGTGATGTACACGTAGGAAATAATCCCAACTGTCTTTCAATTGAAGGACACTGGTCCTACATATTTTGCATTTCTGTAAGATTCTAGTCCTCCCTGACTCGCCTAATGTTTTTGATTCAACTTTTAACCCTCCATTAGTGAAGCAGTTGACAGAATTTTATGTTTGGGTGATCCCACCATAATTTTGAACTTCTTTACTAAAGTTTTATTTCACCCTTTTTGCAATAAGCAGGGCTTTTTTTTCTTTAACACTGCTACTGATTATACTAATCATTTAACAGGAATGTTTTTTGACTATTTAAACGTTGGAGATGCACTGTCAGTAGGAAATAATACCCAGCTACATAACACAACTGCTGCCAATCTATAATCTTAAGCCCCGATGTAGCTTCCATCCAGTGTTTTGTGGGTTTCAAAGCCTGATATGAAATAAATTTGACATTACAGCATTGGGAACACTGAACAGGATAGGGAGATAGAGCTTCACGAGGTCTACGGGCATAGTAATATGACACTATTGCACAGGGGGAGGAAAAGTCTTTTTAATGATTTAGGGGGCCCAGAGCTGGACGGAGGCCCTGCAACAAACAAGGGATTGTAGATATATTTATTGTGTCTGAGGTGTTGTTAAGCTGTTGTCAGAGGCACAGAATTTGCAGCTTTGTCCCTGCTGCTGCATCCTTCAGAGATCCCTTCTGTTATTGTAATATCAAAACTGTAGACTTTTTCTAAATGGACAGGAGGGAAGGCCACTTTTTCTTATCTCTCTGTCCACCCATCTTGTTGAAACCAGCACGCTTTTTCTTCAAAACAACCCTGAGTTTAGTAATTAGCTGACTGTTGATTAAAAAGGGCTTTAGAGAGAAAGAAGAGATCCAGCAATTACCCAACATATTAATCCTCTTCAGTCGCTTCATTAGAATGCTCCACACACCCTGGCTTCAAGTTTTACATTTAAATTTGACTCTGAAATTTTTACACCACAATTTGCACTTTTAATTTGCTCCTCCCATAATTGGACGTAGCTGCTTTGTGCTTCAGTCAGTTTGTAAGTGGAACTGATGTTCTGCCCGCCCATTTTGCTTGACAGACTAAAGGGCCCTAAAGGTTTGGAAATGAACAAGAAGCAAACAGCTTTTTTCCGTATTCTTTATTTCTTTCCCTCCCTCAGTACAACTGTAATCGTGTTGTAGAAAGTGGAGGGAATAAAGCAGACAGAGGAAGTTGAGTGGTTTATTTGTTATATTGCTATGTCTCTACCTGGAACAATTTGTGCCTAATATGGCTTCTCCTCATTAAAAAGATCTTCTTGTTCCTCACTCACTGAATAATCCAGGACATATGAAAAAATATTGCTCCCTCTCTCTCTTTCTCTCACTGAGGTCCATTTTTAATGCAGGTATCAAATTCTCATTCTGAAAGTTGCACACTGGACTGTGTTTTAACAAGTTGTGATATTGCAAAATTATGCTTGTAGTTGTAATTTTTAACTCAGATTTTGAGTGAGCACGGAGAAACTTTTTCCTTTTGAGTGTCAAACTTTGCACAACACTGATCAGGCATAACATTATGACCACCTGCGTAATATTGTGTTGGTTCCCCTTATGTGGTCAGAAATGCTCTGAACCATTAGACATGGACAAGAGGACCTCTCAGGGGGGCCTATGGGGTCTGGAACCAGGACCAGGACACTGGATCCTTTGGGTGCTCTGGTTTGTGCAGTGGGGCCTCTGTCAATCCAACTTGTTCCACTGCATCCTGTTGATGCTTGATCACAATGGGGTGTAGGAAGTTTGGAGGTCAAATCAACATGTTGGGCCAATATCATGTTCCTCAACATGTTCCTGATTGTTTGATGTTTTTTCCATGTGGTGGGGTGCATTTTCCTGCAGAGGTTTGCAGTCATTTGCAATCATTTGATATTTCCATTTGCATGAGGGAGTGTGTTTGTTGTGGGACCATGTTTATTTGGGTGTCTAAGTCTGATCAACATGGATGTTAAAATCCAAGGTTTTCCAGCAGAACACCACATAGTACCAATATGATCAATGCTGTTCACTTCACCTGTCAGTGGTCATAATGTTGTGGCTGATTGATGTACATCATTTTGCACAGTGGAGGTTAAACATGAAAGGAAAGCAACAATAAAATAATAATTTTAAAAAATCCCAGCTTTGAATTAATTGGGGGCACTTTAAAATGGACATCAGCTGTTCAAGAAGAATAAGCAATGTACAGAACATAAAACACTGTGCAATATGTAAACTATAATACGATACACGTAGAGGCATCCCAATGCATTAAGCTCACTTTTGTAAATCGGTTGTTATTTTATCAGGGCACGTAGAGTGTACCATCATACTTACACTTGTTTTTTTTTTTTACCAAAAGGAAGAAATTTAAAATCATCTTCCACTTAAAAGTTTGTCTGCTGCCTGCTCACCTGTGGGTGTTTTGTGACCTTTTGAAGAGGACGTACCCAGAAAGGAGCATGGATTCAGCTGTTTTTGTGGTTAAAAGAGACAAAAACTGTTCTAGTCACACACACAATCTGTAGAATATAAAAAACTAAACAAAAATTAAGACGATTTTTGCCTGTCGCCTGTGAGCCACATGAATCTGAAACGCAAAGTGTGTGAATAGAGGCCTAGCGTGGAGCAGGTGTGATGACACTAGAAGTTGCAAGGCAGTTGCTACCTCCAAAGTCCAAAGAATTTAGCTTGACTGGCTTTCTTCATTTATATGCATAAAAGCTACAGTTGAGCTGCAAGAATTTAATATGTTTCTTTGGTATTAAAAAGTGTGGTTTTGGAGTTATATTCCTAATAATGTAACACAATGCTTCTTCTCTATGGTTTGTGTGTCCTCTGTCACATCACACGCCACCACTGAGATAACAAGTTGGTGGCACTAATATTGATTTGTTATGCATGGGGTAGTAGAGGAGTGAATAGTGGGACTTTCCACCTTGTTGCCTGACGCTGAGCCATATTATTTAAAGCTTCTTGAAGATTCTCAAAGTGATATGTAGCAGGATTTCCCCGGAGACGGAAGAAAAACACATGAAACTGATTATCATCCAGTCCCGCACCCGTAACTAATGGGGTGTGTCTGTGCTGACAGATAAACATGATTCATTCATGTTAAAAAGCCAGACCCAGGGCTTTTGTGAAGTGTTCCATAAATCATATGTTGCTCATTTTGAATTTTTTTTTTTAAAAACGGACTTACCTTTGTCTGTTTTTTCTTTTATTTCTACTCATCATTCATATCATAATTTACATTATTTGAGGTTCTTGTTTTTGCTTCTGCCTGCCCACATGTATTATTCAAACACACACACAGTCCCACTGTATGTACACACATGCTGGCAGGGAGACCAGGTCATTAATTTAATGGTTATTCCACCTTAGATGAATGGAAAAGGGGAATGTGGGTGCTTATGTTCAATCTTTGCAAATTTGACCTCAGTGGTATGTGACTGCAGCACGCCCACACATGCATCCACTCTCTCTGTCACACACACACACACACGCCATTGCACACTCATTACCTCCATTCTTTGCCCTTTTCCTCCTTCTCTCCCCTTCTTTCACACACATATGCATACCCACACACACTACGCACATACCCATACACAAGGCTGCACCTTAAGGCTAACAGTTTCTGCTTAATGGACTTAGTGATATATCCATTGGGTGCTCTGCTCATTTAAAAGTCAGTGAAGGGGGGAAGAGGAAGCAGGTTGGGAGGAGGAGATACCGAGAGGCTAGAGGCTACAAAGAAAACCGCAACGCGAGGGGACAGGACATATGGATGGAGGAGGCGAGGTGGGGAGGGAGTGTGAACAATAGGTGCAAACGACAACATTAGTCCTCGATCGGGGCTGTCACCGAACGGGGAGAATGTGTAAACAAGGCCACTGAGGTGCCCTGAATAACGTGAAGATCTCATCGGGTTTAAAGCTGTTTTTCAGGATTCTGTTTGTCTCCGCTGGTGTTGTTATGACTCAAACCAAAAGACGCAGAAAGTGAGCGGAGAAAATAACTTTCCCCGACACCGCTTCATCCCAGTCCCATCAGTGAGGACTGGCTGAGCTCTCAGCCTGAACTGCGTAGTGGTTTGAAGCCGAAATTAAAGCACTAAAATGACCTAAATGTCACATTTCTATCTGAGAAGCGTAACTTAATGATGATTTCATAGTAAGAAGCAGATTATCACTGGGAAGCATTAGTTTTAATGTGCGGGCCGGTTGTTATTCCTTTTCATGTGTTGATATGTGCCCTCTGATTCCTGTAGGCCTCGTTTGTAATGGCATTATAGTGGTGGTCATTTGTCAGCTAATGGTTTTCCTTATTGACCTCTTCGAGGCTTATCTCAGTGTCGTGGCTGTGATCACTCCTGGGGCTAAGAGCTGCACTGTCCAGTTGCTAATTTTCTTCTTTTCCTCAGATAACTGCTCCATTGCTCGCAGTCCTTCCTCTCGAAATCTGGTTCTACATGGTTGACCTGACAGGGGTTGGTCTGCACCCATCTCCTTTCCCTCCCGCTGCTTAGCGAGAGGTTGTGCATTTGTAGTTATGCATGCTGTGTGTCTGTGTTTGTGTGTGTTACAACTACGGCGTATTTTGGAACTGCTCTGTGTGATGAATAGCTCCGAGGTGATAATGCATGCAGATGTTCCTGCATGCTGCTGTAATTACCCTACACTTGTCTGCTCTTTCTTTTTGCAGTCGAACTAATGTGTGTGTTCGTTGGAATGTGCAGGTGATGTGTATTTGCATGTGTTTGAGAGCCAGCTTTGAATTTCACTAGAATAAAACTACATTCATTTCTGCAACTCCCAACATTTACTTGAACATACCTGAATATAATATTTTGTAGATCATGTTGCTCAAAAAGAAGCTTTCTTCCAATTCTTTCTGACATGCAAAATGCCAACCACCACATGTAAAATATACAAAACATTACATCATTCTAAGAATAATTTTCATGCCGTAGTAGAAACACGACACAGTCAAATTGAAAACTGATTTAGTCTGTGTGCTGCTTGCTGTGTGTTTTAGTTTGACCCTGGGAACTCTTGTTGTTGTTCCAGTTCCAGTTTGCGTTGCATGTCGCCTCTTCCATATACATGACTTCACCCCGCCATCTGTGGTGGTGCTGATGAAGGTAAACGAACGCAAATACGACCTCTAAGAGACACTGTACACAAAAATGCATGTGTACAGTTAAAAAAAGAAAAGGCTGTTACGTTTATTTGAGTTAAACTGCGTATCATATCTTAATCCTCACGTAAAGATGGCTCGTTGCCCATGTTGTACTTGAAGACAACTATATATCTTGTTTATACGTGAAAGCAAAGGTAAAGAAGGTGGTTTATTGATTTATGTAAAGAACCACATTATTGCATGTCTAGTTACTTCCTCTTCAGTGACTAATCAATGTGACTATATGCTCTGGACGCATGTGGTGGGCGGCATGTTCACAGTTCTGGTGTTAACCCTGTCCCACTTTGCATTTCTTTCTTGGAGATGTGGACGTTAAATGCATGCATCTAGCCACTACTTGTGTTTATCAAGTAAAAACATCATAACAGCGCAACAATAACAGTGCAACAGCTGTTTCTCCTTTGTATGAATGAAATAATTAATAAAAAAAACATCCTTTTCTACAACTCAAATGCAAATCCAAGTGTTCAGAAGTTAAACGCACATATTGTCGTGACCATTTCTGAAGTGTTCGCTGACTTTCTAGAGTATTTACGACTGTTTTACTATATGTGATAATTGTTTTCCATGATTGACTTCTCTTCCCTGTGATCTTGGGTGTTTTTAAATTGTTCCTTGGGCTTCCTCATAAAAGAGATCTTGATCCAACGCAGAGCTCCTGAATAAATAAAGCCTAACAAGGAATCAACAAAAAGGAACCTTTAACCCGGCAATCCGCGCTGAATCTGAATTTACATGAGCCTCATGATGAGCTGTGAAATCATGCAGCTGTCTCGCAGAAGTAAAAATAATAATAAAAAACAATTGTATTGATTAAGAAAAAGCTCGCCAGAGTAGCTCCCTTGGCAATCAGACGGTTTAGGAGTGAGCATTTTACAACCCAAACAAACCAAATAAAGGAAAACCATCTGGAGGGCTGATGCTCATCGGGGTTTTAATGTGGTAGGTATGCAAAGATGCATTAAAGCTGGGCTTCTTACAAAGACATTTTCCTCTTCCACCAGTCTACATGTACTTAATACTTTCATTATTTATGGGAAAAGTTGAGAAATGATCTCTAATCTAAACCATTTCTCTCTTTTACCAGTAAGAAATTAATGACTGTTGAAGCTACACAAGCTTGACTTACGGCCTGCTTCCGGAGAGATATGAAGTAATTTGAAATTGTTGCTCAGCCTTCATTTCATATGCTGACATTTCCTTCAAAGGGGGATCTTTTTTAAAACCTGCATGTCAGTATTGTGTCGACTCATGTCGTCTGTGGGTGTTGTGGGTGTTTTTAGCCAGTGCAAACTTTGGATGAGTGTGTTGTGTAAAAGTACACTTGTGATGATCTAAGCACTTCTGTTGTTTGAATCATTAGGGATGCTGCAGTGTGCCATAGCGAAAAGTCATCCTGGACTCAACTGGAGGACAGTACATGCCTCAGCATATATCAGTGGGCATCCTCATACTCGGCCGCCTAACTCATTATTATTTCTCCCCTCTGCTCTCCGTTCCTTCACCTCATCAGTGTCTTTCTAACTAATCAGGTTGTATACCCTCACTTTGTCTTTCATTCCGGACTTAACCTCTTATGTAAATTATGTACAGAACTGTGTGTATTAAACCCATACAAATATTCCATAGGAAGAGCCCTGACCCTGATAACACATTCTGTGGTGAAACTGGATTGATTGATTTTTTTTTTCTTTCTGTGTACAAGGGATTCAAGTAAGAGTCAATCAATGTAGGTGAAGAAAGAAAAAATTAAGCCGCAGATGTTTGTGCAAGAAGCTGTACAGTCATTTCAGCCCTGAGACTGATAATGTACTGAAGGCCAAATCAGGTGGTATTGTACCATGTACTGGGGCCTATTTTATGGCTTTTTTTTGGTAAAATGATGTTCAAATGGTGCCATTTCCCTTAAGTTAAATGTGTGTCGCTTCCACTGTTCCTTCATCAGTGACTTCATGTGTCTTCGGGACCGTCATTCCTGTTGTTTTTTGTCCTCAAGTCAAGTCAGTATATTTCTGCAGCCCAATCACAAATCACAATTTGCCTCCAACAGCGTTATATTGTTAACAACATATGACACCCCCATTCTTAGATTTTCAGTTTGGACGAGAAAAGGCAGGAAAAAAAAAACAAAACCTCAGGAGGAACAACAGAGGAGGCAGTCCCCTTCCAGAATGAACAAAAACATGCCATAGATGTGGTGTGTACAGAATATACCAAAATAGCAAAATTGCAATATGGGAAATCAAATGACAATCCTGTCCCCTTTCTCTTGGAAGAAATAGCGGTGCAAGTATTTCACTGACAGCATTTCTCTGAAAAAGCGCCCAGCAACTTTGGAGTATGATGAAAGGAACCATCATCATCTGAAATAGTCATATACTCACCCTAAATACGTCCATGATGAATCAGCTGATAAGCAGATACCACACTCTCTGGAGGAGGCAGAGGAACAAAGGCACTTGAAGCAAGTTGAATCAAAGCAGCTTTGTTCAGCACAGCAGGTTAAATGGCCACGGCAAACGGGGTGAGAAAATTTCAACTTATCTAACACTGATGTCATACTTGAGGGCAAAATGTGAGCCGCAGTCATCCTCCCACCTGCAATAACTAGTTTTATTTTTAATGGCAATATACAGCCATGTAAACAGCTGGCAGCTGGAATTGTTTGTGTTTCTTTATGGACAGTTTCTTTATGAGAAGAACTGTGTGTGTGCTTTAGATTACCTTTACCTTGTCTCTGCTTGATCCGGTTTACAAAAGATCTCTGGGGAAGGGACGTGTTTGCCATGGATTCATCACAGGCGCTGAATAAAGTGTGATTTTTCTACCTAAAACTTTAGCCCGAGTTTCTCGAAGAATCCTGTCGCCTTCTAATATGTTCAAACCAGAGCTGTATAACTGAGACTGGGACTCAAATGTGTCAGACTGGAGCTCAAAAAACAAGGCCTGCAGCTCTAAGATTCAGCTTATGGCAAACATGCTTTTGTGTATGCACCCCTCTAATTACAATTTGGACTTTTAGGACTTTTTTGATCACCATGGCACAAGCCAGTGTTCTGTTCAGTCCATCTAAACTAACCTGTTTGGGTTTAGTTGTGTGCATGCGATACTGCTATCATCGTGGACAGTATTCTACAATATTGGGTTGTTACAATATCACAACAGAAGTGGTACTAATCAAATGTACTGTACTACAAAAAACATACCAAATTAAATAAAATAGAGCTCAGTCAACAAATACTGACAATAACCAGAGCTGCTAGATAAGCTTGATTTCCTAATGCTTATTTTTTCACCACATAAAGCATGTTCAGATGTGATCCCCTGTGAATGAAGGCTCTATTCTACTAATAGAATTACATTCAAACTTAGCAATATGCGTACATTTAAGGTGACCAATAACAGGAGCAGTGATTCATCACAAGGCCTTCTGCACAGCTGCACCATTGTTTTGAACATTCCTGTTGAGCTATTCCATGTATGCAGCCACAAAAGAACTATTTGGCGAGATTTTGTCTATTGTGCTCTTGTCATTTTCAAACTGAGCAGACGGATGAGGAAAAAAATGCGTTTTGTTTTGCTGCATGTTGTATTTTAAATACCTGAAATCTCACTAACCTTCTAAAGAATGGAGACTTATATTGCGTCGACTCAAAAGGAATGAAGCAGCAGAAATCATATGTATGTAGGGATAAAGTCTGTAGCTGCAGCACTGTGCAGCCTCATAATCTGCATGAGTAGTAGTACGATGAATTGTTGGCAATGAGGTCTGTTCATTATCTGTTCGAGGTAATCTGGGAAAGCCTTCCACAATATTTGCTTCCCTTACTGTGGTTTGGCAGCAGCATTGATGACTAAACTTGAGACAAACATTTCAAGTGGACAGTGCAATAAATGATTGGCATCTCTTTCCTTTACTCAGCCTTCAGTATGAGCCCTCCCTATACTTGACTGGATGAATTCACTCACCAGGCTGTTTGGAAGAAATCTGAGGTGTCCAGAAAAGCTGCCACCTTTATGCAAATTGGAAATGCAGACATTAATACTAAATGGTATCTACATAGAGACTAAATTAATGAGAACTGGACAAACAGTTGAATCACCTGCATGTTTGGCCATTTACAGCTATGCTGCATGGATTTGAAGCTGTTGTTTGTGACTGCGTGGACACCACTCTAAAACAGCGAGATGCCCCTTATTAGATGCCAGACATGCCCGCAGGCAAGAGCAGTTACACAAGATATGTGGCTACACCTGTCTGAGGTGTATTTCCTCTGCCAAGGCACAACTGAAGCATTTGCCTGTCTGTCAGCAAGATTATGCTAACACTACCTCACTGAATTTGATGAAAATGTGGCGCATGGGTCCATTCAATCCATTAAATCACGGTGCAGATCTGGATCACTTGTAATTATGAGAAAGAACATTGGCCTTGGTCAAGGACTATGCTCTTATATATGAAATGGTGCAGATATGCATATTAGCATTGAGTTGTACCCCTGTAAGGCTAACTGCTAACCTACAGAAGCCTTTTGGTCCAGTTGAAAAAAAAGAACATTTTGTCATTTCTTTGTTGATAGTTCAGATGGTCAGATTGGTGCCTCTGTCATATCTGTACTCTGAATGTAAAGCTGGAGCCAACAGCTAAATAGCTTAGCTTAGCATTAAGAATGGAAGCGGGGGGAAACGGCTTGCCTGGTACCAGCCTTATTCTGACCTTTATGATGAGCTAAACTTGATCCATTTCTTGATACAGTATTCAGCATGTAGACATTTAAGTGGAACTAATCTGATCTGACCGTCAGCACGAGGACAAATCTTGCGTCAAAGCACATTTCCCAAAATGTCAAACTCTTCCTTTAAATGGAGCTGATATTTTCAGGTGTGTTATGTGATTTTGTCTTATCCCACACTTTAAATGGATGCATAGCTCTTGAAACCTCTGAATTTGGGAATGTGCACAGCTTTCCACTTGGGTCTGCATTGGAATTGTAGCCCAGGTATTGTGCATTTAAATGCAGACTGCATCAGCTGCCATTGGAATGCAAAGTGCATAGACCCTCACAGTAGTGCAGAAAGAGTGCTGCACATTAATTGCATATAGGGGCTTTAAAATCTATTGCATTATTATAGCGCCGAGCAGTTCAACTGTTGTAAAGTTCAAGTGGGACAATTAAGTGCCATATGTTCCTGAATGATTTATTGCAGGATAAGGATAATATATTCATTCCTTCCTCTCCTTTTCTTATCCAATTCCCACTGAGTACAGATGGGGTACAGGAGTGGAAGGACAGAACTCTTACCTAGGATTAAAGCAGCTCTGTGTGTCTTCACTGATATTGGTCTCTTTCGCACATTTTATGCTTTATAGCATATTTTCACACTTGCACTGCTCTTTCTCTAATGATTCCAGTCCTATCATCTCTCTCTGTCTGTCTGCACCACCAAGGCCTTATACTGTCTCACTTCAACAATCTCTGCCTTCCTTTCAGTGCACAGTCTCCCTTAATGTTTTCCTTTCCTTTCCTCCTTTTTCATTGCCTCCTTTCCTCTTTCCCTCTTCGTTTCTCTCCTCTCATCTTTCAGGTGTAGTCCCCTACTGCTCCTCTGCTCTCTGGTTGTCAAATAAAGGTGAAGATCTTTAGAGGGTTGGCTCTGCTTTTCCCCTTTTTTAGAGATTTTTTTTCCCCACTTTTTCACCCCATCGCCTAACTATAGAATTTTCTTTTTGAGCTCTGGTGGTGGCATTTCTGATTGGGCTGGAGTGAGGAGGGAGATCTTTACAGTGAGTGACCTTTGTGGATTTCTAAAGCTCATTATTCCTCATTGGGCTCAGTTGTGGCGCTGTGGGGAGTGGCACAAGTCTAGTGACAGCTGCTGCTGGGCCTGTGCAGATCCTGGTGAATCTTTTTTTGTCTTTCTTGTTTTTCTTTTTCTCTCATTCATTCTTGTTCTCATTCCCACTGCTTTTCCCTCTGACCTTTTTCAGTCATTTCACTAACTTTCTCTGCATTTTCATTCCACTAAATCCTTTCTATGTCTTTGCTCTGTTCTCCCTCCTGCCTCCAAGCTTGGCTAGCTCAAATGAGATCTGACAGAAATGTCATCATCAGTTATTCCACGACACACATTCGCATTAAAAATGTTGTGCACCTTGATTGCATCGAGAAAGGTCACTATTTAAACACATCAACAATGTAAGCACAGGAGAAAGCTTAAACTTGTTTTCATTCTGGGTTTTGACAAAACATCCCTGAGAACATTTTAAATCTCTCCTTGACAATTCAACCGACATTGCATGTGTGAATGAGGGATGCGTAAAGGTCACAGTGGATTAACAAAACATATTTCAGAGAAAGTGTTATGATTTAGCAGCTAATATTACAATTTGCAAGAAAGCTAAAGGAACTCGTAGTCTTCATGCAGAGTTGTGGGTTTGTGGAGAGCGCTGACCCAGAGGGATATCTCAAAGTTACAGTTTTGTGATGTGCTCTGTACCCAGTGCATCCCATCAGAATCCATTTCTGTCACCACCTTGACAAAATATAATGCAGATGGCAAAATTTCATTTGGCTGCATGGTGCTAGTCTGGTGGATGTATCCTGCTTGCAGGCATACAGCATATCAACAAGGAATATTTGATAAATAACACGCGTGCGATGAAAATAGATCCCCAATCCTCCAGCACAGGAACCGGACAATTTGTCAAGTCACCAAATGTGTGTTTGTGAATGAAGTAAATATGCATTATGGGTGCGCATATACTTGGATGCCCCTCCAGTCTGTGTTGATTCACCAGTAGTCTTGAAAGGCGTTTTTTTTTTCTTTTTTTTTCTGGAAAGTGGATGCATGCAAATCCTGTGATTGGATTTATACATGAGGTGATAGATTTCAAACATATGTATTTTCTTCCTGTGAAACATCATTTTAGTCTCATTATGACACGACATGTTGGTAGTCTGAGATTTGAAAAGTAAGATGGTTAAAAAAAAACACGTCATTACCCACAATGCTTTTGTGCAGCCAGGAAACTTGAACAGTGCAGTATTAGACGGCTGTTCTACAAAGTGAGATTAGTGGGTTAGCGAGGTATGTTGAGTTTTCAGTATCACAAAGGTGGCTCCCTTTTAACCTGCTGGATCACCATGGTAACTGATGCTGCAGCGCTAACATGGTCCGGGGCAGGTTATGTTCAGAGTTTTGGATTTAAATTGGCTATAATAAGTGTCTCCTCATTTCCTGACAATTCTCCATGAGCGATACAGATTCTCAGTTGAGGGAATATGTTTAATGGCAATATGCAAACCTGCTGAGCTATGTGTTACTGATGGCACTGAATGAAGCCGTGCAGTTACAGTATTACACACTGTATACATCGCTTTGCCATAGGAACCCAACATTTATTTAGTTGGTGACGCAGAAATTGCATGAACATGGTTTTATGTTTGGTCCATTTACACTGCTGGTACAACAGACATTAGAAAACTGATTATTCCTATGGATATTTATTACAGAGAATATTCAATCAGTAACATTATTTGTTCTTTGATTTGGCCAAAAATTAAAGTGATGTCCTGCATTGTGGGACAGTATCAGATTAAATGCACTTCTTTACAATATCATGTTTGAATATGTGAAGTTTAAAGTTTAATAGCTTTTTTGTGTAGCTGTCTGGCATTGATCATTAAAATAAGTACATTACGCATGTTTAATAGTTTTTTTTACCAGCATTCCTACCATGCATCATTTGCAGTAGAGGCACTTTTTACCGTACAAAGTTGTCCTCATTGTGTTCCCGTATAACAATGCGTTTACTGAAGCAGCTGCACATGATCGTTTCATTTTGTGCGGAAAAAGAGTCACATGACACGTTTAACTCCCCCTTTTATTTGAACATGAACAGATTCTGATGCAGAAAGTCTGAGTTGGCAAAGACAGTTGATAACCTCCTTCGTGATACCTCTTATCTCTGAATGGGGCTTTAGTTTTTGTCGAGCCGAATTGCACAAAGAAAGCCTGGCTATGTCAAACTTGCTTCACAGTACAGCCCTCTGATATCTACGAGCAAGAACAACAACCAGGTAAAAGACAGAACAACTGAACTCGAGTTGAGCTTTTGCAGTTAATTAAGTACACTGGAAATTCCAGTCCCTCATTTTCCTCGTGCTGAGAAATTACTGAATTATTCCTGCTTGACCCCCAGCGTAGCTTGGAGCTGTTTTATTAGAAAAGACAATTTAGCTTAACTCGCATCCATGGAAACAGACCAGTTTAATGTGTATGCTTTTTTCCCTCAGTGGTACATATATCCCGAAGATGAGTCACAGTTGTTGTGATCTTGCAACAGAATATAGGATCACTCGCCATCTTCGTCAAATGACAGCTTCTAGCCTCATTACTGATATAGGCTGAGTTTGGATGTTTTACACATGGTGGACATTAATGAGCAGGCAGCTATTACCAGGATGACATTCTTTGAAGTATGAACATGTGTAATCCTTATCTGCAGCGATGGCGCACCAAGTAGTTAGTCCAGGTACTGTTTAGCATAAATTTTAAACCTTATTTCAACCCTCCCTGCCTGAGAGTATAGAAGCCTTCTGTCATGTGTATGTTAACAACAACGCAACTGGAATTCAATTGGTAAAAATCCCATATGCTTTATATTCAGTGGTATACAAATTCAAAGTATTGCGTGAAGCATATTTTCTTTGTCAGTTGAGTATATTCAAATGAAATGATCAAGCGGCGAGTAATTCAAAGGTCAGCAGGGCGTCTGTGGTGCGGCATACATGAATAAATAATACGTGATGTATTCAAAGGGTAAGTGCAGTCACTTTGGACAGACACCGCTGATTAAATTTTCACGTCGTTTGTAAAGACACCTCTAGGATCCTTACCCCACACGGCTGAGATGCGGTTTTAATAAAGAAGCCGTTCTCCAGTGGAACTCCGTTAACCGCCTCTCCACACAACGCAGCACAGCACCTAGGTGAGGACTCCCGTTGCAGCAACAGCAGCTCGCCTGTCTTCTCGACATGCTTGGCAGTCTCTGGCATGTAACTACAGCAGCTGTAATTGCAAGTCATTGAGATTCATTAGCCGGTTTCCTTCCACAACAGCACAAAATCCATACAAAAGTGCCCTTTCGGTGGCTGTGCCTTTCCGCCGCAACTGACTTTGATGGATGAATATGTTTGGATGGAGTTCACACATGAACTATCAATTGGCCGTGCATGCCTTATCCTGGTGCATGTCAAGCATGGCCAATTGACACTTTCTTGAACATAATATTGTCAGCGTTAATTGCGATGGGAGTATCCATAAGGTAGTGAGATGTCAGTGAGACATTGTGGCGAATTAAATACAATTAAAAGGAAGGCACCATTAAGTTAAATGGGTGATGATATTCAGCATCACCTTTTCCTTACCCCGACTAATTTGTCTTGGTTACTACATGGTTTCATGTGTAATTGCCCTCTGTCAGAGCTTTGGTGCAGATATGAAACCCTAAGCTGTATATTATCATGTTAAAGCTGTAATCAGGATGATATAAACGTAGGACTGCTCGTGGCTGGTAGTTAACATGAGGAATTTGATTGTAAAGGCTGAAGACTTTGCAGTATATCTTCAAAAATACATACTAAACATAATTTATTGCATGTTAGCGCTAAAGCCACAGAACAATTACATCTCAATTATAATATAATTTCTCTACTTGATTTAAACAATTTAGATTAGTTGGCTTGTCACCCTGTTTCTCAATATATAGTGTCATGAATATTAGACAAATTACTGTGTCACTTTGCTTCTGGTAAATCCAATTTGTTTGTCAAATGTGACCTTTCAGACTGACTGTCCATATTGTAATTTGCAAGCAATCAAGCTGAATTGGGTGTAAAGGCATTTGCATTAGTTGCTGTGGTAACAACCAGGGCATATGTATGCATGTATGGATGGATGGGGTGTCCAAATAATAAAAAAAGACAAGCTGCAGACTAGCTGTGAAGAAGAACGAAGACATGACCTTTCGAAAAATGTTCCTGTTCCATGCTGTTGTCACAGCTACTCCACTCCAGATGTAAAAAAGCAGAATTTGATTCAGTTCAGTTCAATTCTATTTTATTTATATAGCACAAATTTATAACATATGTCATCTCACAGCGCTTTACATAATAAGGTACAGACGTTACGAATTGTACACAGAACAGGAAACAGAAAACCCAACAGTCCAAAGCTGCTTTTGGATTCCCTATGAGCAAGCAGTCGGCAACGGTGGGAAGGAACCAAAAAAAAAAAAACCCTTGGATAACAGAGCCAGGTTGAGGGAAGGCAGCCATCTGCCTCGACCGGTTGAGGTGGGAGTGGGTATGAGGGGAGAGGGGATGGCGGGACAGCAGGTGGGGAGGCCATCGGCTGCAGATCAGAGACGTGTAGCTCCAGATCCAGAGACATCTGCAGAGAGAACAAGCACAACAAACTTGAGCATCCGAGCTGAGACACATTTGTATAAATACAAAGGGAATTAGAAAAGTGATGAAATATCCATAAGCCTCAGCTGCAGTTAGTGTTAAGCATGTTAAGAAGATTTTAGCATGCTAACATATAAACTAAGATGGTGGCAATAACAGCCATAGTCATTGACCATGTTTCCATATAATTTACAGATGAATTTGAAAGAAACTTCTAAAATTTCACACAGAAAAAAAAACGAAAATGCAAATTAGGCTTGTTTACAGCTACTGAAGCAAATAAACTAGGCTTTATAGTGTTAGATGGTGGCGATATAGGCTATGTCATGCATGGCTGTAATAAACAGAGTAGAAGAAGCCAGAAACAAAACTGGTTGTGTTCCAACTTTCAAAAAAGCCTTGAAGAAGAAGAAAGGAACCAAAATTTGGTCATCCAAAAGAGAAAAATAGTTGGAGGCCTTCAGGAGTTGTTTTTTCAGTCAGAAAACTTGTAATTATTCTGTTCACGTTAGCTGGAATCAGTCACGTTTCACGCTGTGTGGAGGTGAAGCCATCAAAAGAAGCAGAAAACAGCTGATCAATCATGTAGATTTAACGTTTGCTAGGTTAGAACTTATTTGAAAAAGGAACTCTTTTCTTAAAAATACAGGGTAGATTCTGGAATTTTGCTGTTTCCCTTACTTTTTCTAATTCAGTTCTTCAAAACGCACATAGAATATGTTTAAAAAGCATGTGGTTGTTAGCATTTTGCTGCTATACTGTACACCTATGTACAGCTTCACAGAGCTGCTAGTATGACAGTGGATTCCTTTGCAACTATCCCCATCCCTTTGTCCTCTACTCATTCTTATACTGTCAGCTTTGCAGACTTGGCAAATGCAGCCAAATAATCCATAGTGTTGTTGATGCAAGTCACAGAGAGGTTATGCTAAGAGGCTGAAAAAGAGCAAACAGGTCACTTTGTCTGTTATTCTTGCTTTGGGCTCGCTTTGATGAGAGTGGGGAGAATATGGACTCATTTTACATGTCAGCAATAAAGCACACTGGGGCTACAGTGGTCTTTAGGCTACTTGTGTTTTGTTTAGGCAGACTGGTGTCTTTGTGTTCTCTGAACTGGCAGCGCAGACAGCGGATGCGAGGGAAATAAAGATTAGAAGGAGAGAGAGACTCAGAAGGGAAAACAGAAAGGGTTCTGGAGATAGGGCAAGGGAAGTAAACAAAGAAACACTGGGAGATGAAGAGAGAAAGCAGCAGCGAAGTATGAGAGGGAAATAGGCAGGCGAAG
Source organism: Dascyllus trimaculatus (assembly GCA_024666655.1). NCBI lineage: Eukaryota > Metazoa > Chordata > Actinopteri > Pomacentridae > Dascyllus > Dascyllus trimaculatus. The sequence goes on along the minus strand of CM045460.1, from coordinate 9,588,592 downwards.
AGTGAATGGTAAATGCAAGAGAGATTGACAGAGCTTGAATTAATGTACACACGTCTGCGGCTCTGTATTGTACATGTATACCCTGGCACATTTCTCTAATGGAGGAGTCATTTTTGAGATGCAGGATAACAAACAGAAATTATATGCTGCTACCACTGATTACCTACAGTAGTCCATTCAGGTGGGTGTTCAAGCTCTACTCTCTGTCCCTTACTCCTGTATGTCTCTAACACTGATAAATTGCCCTGTTTGGGCCTTTCTCTGCACACAGGATCATATTTCATGTCGTACAGCCCAGGAAGAGAGAGAGAGGCGCGGCCAGAAGGTAAGCAGTAGGTCTAAGAGGAATATTAGATGGAGGTAGAGCAGCAGGAAAAGGCAGAGCAAGGTTCACACATGTGATGTTGACCAGTTGCCCCTAGAATGACAATACCTGGTCTAAATGCAAGTATATAGCAACAGCAGGTGCCTTGACTCAGGAATCTTTAGCTTGCACCAGTTTCTATCCTGCAGAGAGCTGCACATACATCCCATAGGTGCTTTATATACATAGTGTACCATGGAAGGTTTAGAGAAAAAATATGACCCCTAAAAATTTATACATTTAATTGCCACTGTTTCTGTATTTATAGGTAATGTTTACCTCGCCAAGATGCAGGCCTAATGAATACCCGTGAGTGGGTGAGTATTAGATGCGAACAGACGCAAGTGTTGGCTGTGGCTTCCGTTTGCCTTTGATTTGCAAGATATCTTCATTTGGTGTGGGATGATAGAGGCACGTCTGCTATCAACTGCTATTTATGATCGCCAGTAAAAACCATCTAATTTATGTTCCTCCAACGAGAGCCACCAATTTTCTTTTCATTTGCAAACAAAATGAGTTAACCGCCGAGCCCTCGCCGGTCAGCGGCATCGCGTCGTGTGCGGATGATGACAGGGATCTAAAAAGCACGATGGATTGCTTGAAAGCTGCAGTGTCAATCATGGCAGTTTGATGGTGGCCTGACAGCAGATGCTACTTTATGGTTTGACTTCAATCGCTTAATTCCCAGTTAGTCAGCTTTTTCTGTTGCAAACAAGCTGACGGGGCGATGATACCGACACACACACGCTTACCTGTGTGACTCCATATATATACAGAAGAACATCACATGAGATAAGCAGAAAAATTCCTTTTTAGCGACACCTTTAAAATGTCCTCTGATTTTTGCTGTTTAAACTGTTTGTTTCCGTGTGAGTTGCACATGTATTTCCATCTGTCATTCTAGTCTGTCATGCATAACTGAGGCCTGCTGAGCAGTCACTTGGGCAAAAATGGCTGCCTGTAATATGCAGAGGGGGGCCAAGCATGGCTGCAGGCTCCACAATTCCGCTCTTATGTCTTTTCAGTTTTTCAGCGTCTGAATATAAAACAGATTTAATTGACTGTACTGGCAGTAAATAAAGAGAAGCGAACATCCATTCATATCTCCAGCCCCTAATACTAGATAAAAGCAGAATTTGACAGGGCATTTGTTGAAGATAGCTGGATGGGAGCAGAATGAGAAGCAGTTGGAGAGGGGAGAAAAATAACTATGTAATTCTGATAGTTCGGGGAGGAACTAAGAGATAGGGCGGGTTTGAGGGGTGCGAAGAGATAGAGAGAAAGGAGAAGAAATGGTAGGAAAGATGCAAATGTCGCGTGTCGATAAGCGGGGAGCCAATCTCAAGCGACATATGGAGCAGTGTGGAGAAGTAGCTCCTTCAGCACGGGTCTTATCTGCAAAAAGACTCCTCTTCAGCCTGATTGAATGACTAATCTCCTGTTCTGACAGCATAACAAGGCAGAAAGTACACAAAGACACAGAGCCTGAGGAGATGGAAGGAGCTAGCCAACCTGGGAACCCTGCAGGGCATTTAGCCTGAGGATACAGCCAAAAAGTCAGGGAGACCTAGAAGTAGTGTTGAGGAATAGAATGATTGACAATATATGAAAGAAACAAACAGTAGAATCCTGTGAATTACCTTTCCAAACACATGACATCCAAGCACAAAAAAGCAGTATAGACAGGCAGTATAAACAAGTGAAGCAGCACAACAATGCTCCATAGCTTCAGACAGTGGTTGCGCATTTCCCCGGTCAGAATATGGAGAAGTGAACATGAACCTTGAGTCATTTGTCACGGAAATTTCCCCAAGGAGAGTCACCTGCAGCATGCCTGAACTCTCCCTTACCCACCACTGCCCGCCACTGATTTTCTCATTTAGACCTCCACAAGTAATTAGAGTTCATTATGAGCATTCCTGATGCAATTATTTAGCTAATGGAATCTAATTAAAAACCCGCAGTCAACTGCCCCCATTGTTTTTGCTTTCTGAAAGGGTGTTCATACCTGTTATTATCGAAGACCTTTAAACCATCGGTAGGAGAGAAGAGAAGGAAAAACAGTCGGATATAACAATATGTTCCCCACTGTTTTTTCTCTTTTTCTTTATTTAAATAGTCGCTCACTTGTGATGGAAATCAGAGCGCATGCTGGCAGCTTTGTGCTACAGAATACAGTATCTAAGACCTGCTATTGTGATTCAGTGAACACGTCTCAGCTGTTTCTCATTACCATCAAATACTAATTACTTTAAGTGACCTCTCTCGAAAGAGGAATATTTTAGTGGATACCCCACCTATTTTATATTATATTTATAGAAAGTTAAGAAGAAAACTGATGAAAAAGCAGGTCAACAAAGGCAACAGAGGCCAAGCTATCCAGTTTTAGTTCCTAATGTGGGTAAAACTCTTGAAAAAAACCCCACTAGATTCTATTTCTGCACCATTCTGAGTTAGTCAGCTTCTTAGGTCAGCCAATTAGGGTCATGGCATATAATAGAGAGGTAGCCTGGACTCCTTCCCTATGACTCCTCTGTGTTTCTATCTCTTGATCATAGTTTGTGACTCTTGGATTGAAACAACTGCACAACCTAGTTATAAATGAAAGCAAAACTGTGCAGGTCATACAGGGTAACTGTAGCAACTAAATATAAGTGACACACAGGCTGGTACATGAGTGTGATAAGGGACTTTTAAAAAACATTGCCAGTGGCATGTTACTGAGACAGCCAAATAAGAAACAAACCAAGTTCTTTAAACTATCAAATTCAACTAGAATGAAAACAAGATGAGTGACATACAGTCCAAAAGAACTGTGACTGTGGACTTACATCATGTTGCTCCGAGATCCCGACGCATGAGAGCAATGTTTCATCTGAGGCTTAAGTTATTCTCCGCTGAGAGATAAGGAGCCATGTGGTGATGCATGTTTATAACCTTTGATTTGAGCATATTCACATTCAGGAGCGTTGCTACAAAGCCAGCCTTGCAAGGCACATTGACTTTCTGTAGAGCCCATACAGCCTTTTGATATGACCATTAATCATAGAATGACTATTGATTTCTAGAAGGGAGAAACATTAAAAGATCATAAAGGGAGGCTTATTATGCCATTCATTAAAACATAAACGAAGCAAATATGTTTCAGTCATTTCTTTCTACCATTGTCTTGAATGTGTCTCATGCAAATCCTAGATAAATATGCTGGGTGAGGCCACAGTTTGTACTAACTTGTTACACTCCTTTATACTAAAAATGTCCAGAAATGATTTACAGAGAGGGTTTCTAAAATACAAATTCACAGTAGAGTGAATCAGGCTTCATTTATAATGTATGACCTTTTATTTTGCTATACAAGTTAATGAAGATAAAATTAGTAAGCTCTTATCCTGTGTTATTATTTCTTTTAGAGACACAAAGTAGGGCTTCACATCCCAAAGGCATCACAAGTCTTACAGATAATCATAAAAAAGAATCCGATAGCATCTATGGAAAGTATGGTTTTGTAAATCTCTAATAGAAAGGTTTGTAAACGAAGAACTCCCTGGTTATTGAATGACAAAACTGTTTTTAGAAGGCCAATTGCAGAAGTTAGACTTATAAAGCATATGTCATTTTTATCATCAATAACAATGCTGTGGAAACTACTAATAAAAAAAGTCAAGTTATTTTTTTTTTAATATGACAATTCAGTGTAAAAATTAAGAATGTTAATAATAAAGGGAAATGTTATTATCCTGGCCAAATTTCTACAATGAGCATAAAAACTACACTTCTTTCACCAATAAAACCCATGTTAATGGCCCATAATAAACTCTTCATCTCACCTCCTAGAATAGAACCTCTGGCGCCCAATTACACACAGAGTCGTACAGTCATGTAATTATGAATGGGTGTCATCTGCATAAAAGCTGATGCTTAAAAATTGTGGCTGATGAAGCTCAGTGCAAGTCTACAGAAATTCCAAAGTGTTTTGAGAGGCGACTGATTTCTTGGACACATCACGGAAGATGTGAACTGCGCTACGAGGTTAACTGAAGGAGACAATCAGATCTGTATTGTAAGGTTTAGCCTGAAAAAGCCTTACACTATCAAGTTCTCCTATAGAGGACAGTGTAGCCTTCTGTCTTCAAAGCATCAGTAGAATACCAGACACTGATTGGTGTCTTTACAATCTCGGCTACACTTCAAATGCCACAGAGAAATTGCTTCGTTTGAAACTGCTCATATATCTGAAAGTTGTAAAAGAAAAAAAAATCCAAGGACATAAGAAAACAATGAAATGCATAGTCTGGAGTCTTGCAGTAACAGAGTGGATAATGTGTCACATGTACTTGCCAATTTAATGGAGGTGAGGGATCTAAGGAACAATTAAGAGAGCGTGTGAAAACTTCTACATCAAGCGGATGTAGCCCCATGGCTCACGTGACCAGGGTGGCACCACTTGTGATAGTATCTCCACAAAATTACGCTTCTATACAACTAAACTGCATTCTCAGTTACATTTTGTGGGAAACATAATTTCATTTCGAAATAAATCCAGCGGAAAATATGTTTCCCTTAAAACGTAATCGCGAAGGCAGTTTAGATGTATTGGAATGTAATTTCTTGGAGACAGGGTTGCCATTTGTTGTTAATAGAAGCAGCAAACCATCTGCCTCTTCCTTTTCTGTTGTCAGGTTTATTCCTGTCTGCCTGAACTGTCTCTAAGTTGTCAGTGGTAACGACCATCAGTGGTATGTTTCTGTGAGACATGTAACAGTATGCTCATCAAAGTCCCTTTGATTCGTCACCAGGGCCATTGGTTCATTCATTTCATTGTCCAGTGAGCTCACATTGTCCATGATGTTGAAAGCAAGAAACAGTTTATATCTTGTTGCATTGTTATACACACACACACTCACACACACATTTCGTTGCATAGTCTCTGTAGGCAACTAATGTCTATGAGGGAAAAAGAGTGTGAGCGTTGACTTATTTGAAGCAGCACTTGCTATTACATACCATATTTTTCAGGCCGGAGAAGGATTCGTTGCAAAAAAATTACCCATTCTTTTTTTTATTCATCTTAACTGGTTCTTTTTCAAGGCAGTTTTAACGGCCTAGTCTGTAGGCTATAGTAAAAATTTACCTTGTATAATGCATGTTTAGTGCTCTGTCTGCAAATATCTCAATTGAAATTCTCTCAGCCACTGTATCCGTCAAAGTATTTGGTGTAAGTTTGGATTTTACGTAGTTGAGTATGTTTCTTTTTTAATGCCAGTTTTTTGTTACAAGATTACTAGAGTTTGTCTACACTCTTGGCGAAAGCGCTGATCTCCAATAACCTGGGAAAGGCAGTTTAACGGGAAGACAGAGTTTGAGCCACATTTCTCCAATTGTACTTGTGTTAACAGGGAATAGGGCCTGCTGTGTGATGAATACACTGACAGTGGAGATGGAGATAGGGGGTGAACTTGATAATGAGGCATTGCATTAGACAGCTACAGGCATGGCGCACTTTAAAACGAGTGAGAGAAGTGTGAGAAGAGGAGGGTAGGGGAGTATAAAATAGAACATGACAAGACTGTTGGATCTCCACTTACTCTCTCCAGCTGAGCTGTAGCTTGATCGCAGCACTGGGACTAATTTCTTGGCAGTTTTCAGGCAGTCTGCCTTTGTAGGCGGGCAAAGGTTTAGATGGAATAACTTGAACATATTTCCCACCAGTCCCTGGGCTTGAGAATTGGGACAGTGATGATTGCTAATTGAGTCAATTATAAGGGTATGTGTGAAGGACAGCTGGAAGCTCATGTTTTACATGTAAGTCCACAACACATCTGAGAGGCGACTCTCTTATCCACTCTGTGTGTGGATGTCTTGGTGCAAAATTGTTACTTTCCAGTTCTTAAGTCTCAGACAGGCATGTACACACAATAGACTTAACCACGTGCTTGTAACTCTTATCATCCATCTGGTCCCACTATTCAATAGATGATGCTTTTTGCCGTCTAGTGACACTGCTCCCACAGCCGCACCAGCAATTTCGGAAAATATTAGGCTTTATGATATTTCTGAAGGCTACCAGCCTTTCACTGAGGTTTGAGATGAGAGATGCTTCCCCTCAGCCTACAGGGAACCCTAAGACACTCACTAATGGATTATAATGAGCTTAATTTGCTCCAGGATGAGTGATAAGGCTGTGAGAGCACTGAGGCATGTCTTAAGCCTCCATTTTGCTCATATTTAATACAGGGGAAGAAAAGAAGGAGGAAAAGCATTAGAATAAAGCCAAGTACTCAGAAGAGATAACAAACATGAGCATGTTATAAAAATCCACTTGCGTTTTCCTACTACCTGAAAAATATATTATGTAGTAGGTCATCTTAAACTGGTGAATTGTCAGTTCCCTACAAGCGCAATGGGGCAGTCATTTTATATGGATGGAAAATGAGGGCTGAAAAATGCAGCCAATGTGGAACATTAAAGACTGCAGTTCCTCAAATGGCCACTTGAGGCTCACTGCAAAAGCTAGTCAGTCCCCACAGCCATTTAACTGTACAGCAGAAATAAACATGTTTACAGCATGGTACAAAAACGGTTTTGGTCTCTGTAGTTAATTTCAGCATTCATGACAACTGTATATGAGGTTTATTTTTATACAAGTCACCCATTTAATTTTAATAAGGCTTAAAATGACGCATAATTGTGGATAATAGTGGATGTGGCCACTTTAAGTGAATGGAAAACACCTCTTTGGTGATTTTTTTGACAAACCAGGAGTCAGACATTGCCAAGATGGCAAAAACCAGAGCCATAAAGTAGAAAAGTAAGCTCCACACACTGTCTCACTTGCAAAAAAGATTATTTATTGAGAAACGTTATGGTCGTAGACCTTCGTTTGCCTGACGAAGGTTACTTTTCTAGATTTTTCCTCTTTTTAAAAACCAGAGCCATGCAACTGAGCTTTATTACCATTCTTGAGCAAACCTGTGAGTAACGTCATGGAGGATTCGTCCTTCTTTATATACAGTCATTGTTGCAGACTGACTTTGCTACCCTCAAGGAGTGCTAGAGGTCTTCTACTACTTCAGGGTGGAGCAACTATTCCTCTGGACCTTCTTTGGCATACAGATCTGCTGCAGGCTTAGTCAAAATCAGACTGAACCATCCATCCATCAATCCACTATCTATTCAACGCTTAATCCTCTGTAGGGTCGGGCGGGGCACGCTGGAGTCTATCCCAGCCGACTCAGGGCGAAGGCAGGAGACACCCTGGACAGGTCGCCAGTCTATCGCAGGGCTACACATAGAGACAAACAACCAAGCACACTCTGATTCACACCTACAGACAATTTAGAATAATCTGTTAAGCTCAGCATGTTTTTGGACTGTGAGAGGAAGCTGGAGTACCCGGTGAGAACCCGCGCTGCACAGGGAGAACATGCAAACTCAAAGATCCCAGGTGTCCTAACCGGGACACGAACCGGAGATCTTCTAGCTGTGAGGCGATGCTGCTAACCACCGAGCCACCGTGCAGCCCCAGACTGAACAACAAAGCTGAAAAAAACTCTTCATATGAAGTATGATAATCATAAGAATAAAAAAGTCCTGTAAAAGTAGAGCACTGAATTGAAAGAACAAACATGTTAGAATGCTGTAACTCTAAACTTCTTATTTAAAGCATTCTCTTGTGTTGTTGTGTAAAGCTCAACAACACATGCCAAGCTGTAGTTATAGTCATAAAATGATGATATGGATTTTTTTTTAGCACTAAATATGATTTCTTTACAATGGAAACCTGCAGCAGCAGTATTATTATACATGTCCATCATAAGAGAAGACAATCTGGTTGACAGGAGGTTATTTTATAGCAAGAATCCATTCTGGAGGTAGTATACGGGAAATTTTACCTTGCTTGTTAAAAGCTAAACAGAAATCTGTGTGCAGGATCTGCATGTGCAGCCAGCTGGTTTCACCTGGCACTTTTGTGGGCTTTTATCATCTGGCTGTAATGGGCCCAAGCAAAGTGTGAGCTGTTATCTCTGTGGGTTCACGGAGTGTAATCCCCTTTTCAATATTCTGTTTGGGTTTTGGAGCATGATTAGATATGGCAAACGTGTAGATCCGTGAATGCTGAACAACTCAAATGAAATAGAATCATAACATACGGTTGGTTTGCCTTTGGTATGGCTTAGTGAGGTACAGAACAGATACAAGAAAATGGGCTTGGAGTGGGACATGTGTGATAATTTAAACTTGTCACCTGTAGCTGGTGAGGAACTTGTAGATTAGACTTTGGTTTCACCCTCTAACCTGTGTCCCCCACCCTCTCGAAGGTGTAATTATATTCCTCTTATCCTTTGTATTTACATGCAGAAACACACCTACAATCATAAGATGCTTCAGTAATGTCAGCTTTGAAGTGGGTGAACACAATGTGCTTTTCTGATCTAATTAATGCAGCAATTAAGAAAAAGGAAAACTGGCTTCCCAAGGGCAGCTTTGCCCAGGCTCTACTAATTAAATCTGGAAAACATGAGTGATATGCTTTCTGATCAGATGTGACAGCTAGTTTCTTGGTGCAGACAGCTACAATAGGTAAGACCACACACATACGTGCACTTGTATGCAGGTGGACACACAAACACACACTAGTAGGTAGAATGGTAGCAAATACCCAGATGTCTAACAAATTTCTGGTCCTGTGTAAATTTAAATCTCTGTTTCAGTCCAGAAATGTGCACAAAGAAAAATGTACATCTAGAAACCTTTCAGGATTTAAGACCAAACTAATATGTCTTTGTTCAGGTCAGCATCTGAGCTAGAAGGTATAAAATGCAAATAACATAGACACTGTACATTTTCTCTTTGCACATAGACCTCCCTTTGGAGAGTTTTGACAGATTTTACATTCTGTAGAGAACAGTGTTGACTATGAAGCCTGTGAAATACCCAGAAAAGCAAGATATGCAGCTTTTTCAAATGTAATTTCCTGATGTCATTTTAAAATTCCCCTTTCCTCCACTGGCTGCAGAAATCTCAAAAACTGATATTTCTATGTAAATTAACTGCCAGAATTTTATTTGAGCTTTTTAGCATGTAGCATGAACCGATGCCACATACAACAGTTTGTAGCCTGGGATGCTTTGCATTGCCCATGTGTTGGTGGGCCTGTGAAATGCATAAACCTCAGCGACAAATACATTAAAGCACAAAACGCCATCTAAGAGCAGCAGGTCGTTCATGACTATGTAACTGAGCCCCGTTACAGGTTGAGTTTAAAATGTTGCCCGCCGGGATCCACAATAAGTTCTGCAGATAAGTTTTTGTGTTTGGAGTTTATCTAAATGAAGTTTCATGTAAGCGCTTTTATGTATCTGTCATAAGTTGTACCACTGGAGCAAGAATAGTTCTAGTTGTGGAGTTTCAAAACAGCTCTCCAAATATAACTGGGAAAATACATATTTTTGTGTAAGGGCATCTTTTTAATAGGCGGACCACCCCTTTGTAATAAACACTGGTTTGGAGGAGGCTTGTCATGTGGTTTCGTGTAATATTAACTTTAATAGTTCCTGACATAGTTGTCAAATATAGCATTCAATTTTAATGAATGGCTGAATGTGCTAGAGTGGTTTAACAGCAATTTAAAAGCAAAATTATCTCGGAAAGTGATCCATATATGAATCTTAAATTCCTCAGATACCGTCTTATATGGCCATAGTTTATGATATCATAATGGCATAAGTTTCAAGCAAATTAGAAATGGTCGAGCACAAAGCCCCTGATAATTTGTGATGGAATAGCCCACGAGTTGACACGAGTTTTTTGAATCCCCGTCTACAATTTTGACTTGTTTTTACGACACGGGAAGAATTTCATTTATTTTTGAACAAGGAAGCATCTGCTTTCTAATTTATTTCATTGTCACTTGCTCATATACCATCAGCAAGACCAGAAAAAGCAACAGCAGATAAATCGAGGTGTTTTTTGTTTACCACGTTTGGAATTTCAGCAGGTGGAGGACTTGGAGGCAGAGGGATGGCAGTCAGTGTTTTCAGGGCCATCAAATCAGACATCTCATTATCCAGAAGTAGAAACCCCATCTTTTCCAAATCTGGGTACTTGTTCTTAAGAGGGTCTCCCATGGGAAGCAGAGCCGGAGGATCTGAAGGCAGAAGAAGCTCCTGAGGCAACAGCTGGGGACACTTTGGATCAGTGTCATTCTAATCCCAAGAGGGAAATCTGATTTGGGTATTTCTTCTCACCAGTGTGGCACATGTCCATCTTAGCATCAGCAGGTGAAGCACTCTGAGGCAGCTGATTCTCACAAGCCGTTACATCGAGAGATTTGGACATCAAACAGGCCACTTCATCATCCAGGGAAGAAAACCCTGGGTGCTTGTTCACATGAGTGTCCCCCATGTGAAGCGGCAGGTGGAGGAACCTTCTGAGGCAGCAGGCTGCGACGGTTTGGATCAGTGTTGGCAGATCCAGAGAAGGATTGTTTGTCAAATCGGGGTATTTTTCCCTCATCAGTGTGCAGCATGTCCATCTCAGTGTCAGCAGGTGAAAGACTTGGAGGCAGTGGAATTTCAGCCAGCAGACTGAGGGGCATCAAATCAGCCACTTCATCATTAAGAGAAGAAAACCAAATGCACTTCTTCTCTTGTAAGTGTCTCACATGAAGTGCACCATCAGCAGGCAGAGGGCTTGGAGGCAGTGGAGGCTCACAAGCTTTTACTTTGAGAGATTTGGACATGAAAAAGGCCACTTCATCATCCAGGGAAGAAAAGTGAAAGCTGATTTTGGTATCACTCAATGTGAGTAGATGACAAAGGACTTGTCATATTGCAAAGAAATGCTGTCATCTGAATTCATTTGACCTCTAATGCAAGCAGTAATGAAGGCCTCATCTTTTTACAAGATGTTACTTAATGCTTTGACAAATCATACAGTTGAAAAAAACACACCAGTATTTTTGATATTAATAACACAGAAATTCTCCAGACAAAATCAGCCATCAGAGTACAAAAATGACAGTTTGCTTTGAGATGGAATAACCTTATAGTGGAGTGTTTTTTTTCCAATATGCTTTTCAATGTGTAGATTCAACAGGACAGAGCTTTATGTGTGACTAGCAGGAAAAACTATAAACAGATGTTCAGCACAGGATTGTATGTGTCGTCTGAGAGGTCTGTCAAAAGTGATGGTTTGTATGATGCGCACAGTAGCTTCCAGATCTGTACAAAAGAACTGTATTTTAATTTTAACATCAGTTGAACTCGAGCACCTTGATTTATTGTCTTTCTTGGTTGAGGCAATAAATCTGCGGTGAACGGAAGATTGCTCTTTGCTCTCGTCATTTCTCTGGAGCCTCTGTATAGTGAAAAAACAAGTGAGTGAAATCTTTTTTTTTTTTTTTTAAAATACCCTGAAAAATCTCATATAAATCTAACTTATTTTACCTCTGGAACCTGTTCAGTACATCGCCTGTTAATCTTTAGATTTAATCGATGTTCGAACGCTTGGGGAAGAACAGCAAACTGACTGTTTTCTCCATGTTGAGAGTGAGACATGAGTTTTCAAACCATGCTACTATGAACTGTAACTGATGCAACAGCTGTGTGGAAACTCACAAAGTACACCTACCAGATACATATATAACTGTGTCATCTGCATACACTTGAAAGCATGCATCAAGACGTGACTGAGCAGAACTCGACCAAGAACAGAAACTCTTTTCAGTCTTTAAAAAAAGTTTTATCTGAGAAAACATATTATGAAAGTTTATAAATGGGAATATCAAGATTTAATGTGTCAGATACCTTTGTGAGATCCAGAAGCACTGCCCAGATTATTTCACCTTCATCAAATGATAATTTAAACTGCTCTATAAATAGAAAAGAAAGAAAAAAAAAATCACAATCCGGGATGAAAGCCAAAGTGTAATGGGTGTAAATAATTACTTGATCCTACATATTTCATGACCTAGAACTTTAGAAAATACAAGTCGGAGGCTAATTCATTTGTAACTGCATGCGTAATACACTGCTCCATTTTTAAAATTGGTATTATTCTTCTTTACTTCTGTTTACCTTGCACTGGCAATGAAGACATTGATTAAATAAGTAGGAATTTCTCTTTTTTGATTTGAATGCTCTTCTGATATTCCTCATTGCTTTAAATTAAACAACATGGATGACTAATGATATATATCCATTGGACAACGCTTCAGTCAGAGGCTGTCTGCTTCTGGATTTCCAGCCGAACCAACATGACGGCTTGTTTGGAAACTATTACTTTTAATGCAAAACTGCCTGATGAAAACGTCCTTCTGAAAACATTTGAGATGCAGAATAGCTCCACAGCTTCCTTAAGTAGACGCTTTTATCCAAAGCAACATACATAGATAGGTGGGCCGGCATTAGGGACCTTGCCTAATGGTCCTCACTGGACACCTGCACCCTGACCAGGATCTGAACCACCAATCTCCCATGCCAAGGACAGGGTGTTAGTCACTGAGATATACGGCCATGCAGTTGCTAATTCTTTCTTCATTTTGCATTAACAACATTTAGTTGAAAAGTTTTCCGAAGTTTCCAGAGGCGTTGGATCATGCTCAAAGCTCTTCATTTGCATAAAATAACCGAGCAACACAAAGGTACTACAATGTGTTGTGCGGCTCGCATAGACAATAAATATGAAAAGCTGATGTAACGAATTCTGTGGATGCGTACCATAAGAGATAGTAACAAAAATTTTTTAAAAAACCTTTTAGAAGTACAGTAATAGAATGTGTATACCAAATATTTACCATATCTTACCATAAATTGCTGTACATTGAACCTTATGTGATAATATATAATCAAATAACACACTTTTTGTCAAATTCAGTAGATATCTCCGTACCGTTGACCACTTCTCTGTAGTGTGTGCGCGCAGAAAAAAATCCAATCGAACAGAAACAAAGTGGCCAATACTGATCCATACAACTGTTCCAGCGAGTCCTCTGCACATTTGTACTCGGGCACAACACAGGACATGGAGAAAAAGAGCAGTGGGAGTGGAAGCAGCCATAAATCTGGCACAGGCCAACTATCTATGTATGTGATGTAGCAACAGAGGGGTAGCAAATTGAAGGGAAACCAACGCAAAGTTGTCCCAGTAAATTGTTGGACGGCAATGTGCTGCAGTGTTTCTCCAAGTCTCTGGAACTCCACTGGGGGGATGAACATCATCTTTCCAAATGATATTCCCTCATTTGGTGTTTTGATGATGGTGGTGGTGGAGAGCTGTTTAACACATCCATCCAAAATCTCCCATAGGTGTCTAATTGGGTTGAGATCTGGTGACTGAGAACGTCGTAGCATATGATTCACATAATTATCACAGTCAATAAATCATTCAGTGAGACATTGAGCTCTATGGGTGGGGGGTTTTGTCATCCTGGAAGAGTCTGCACAGCCTCCACCTTTTTTGTGAACACAAAGTCAACGTAATCAGCGTTTGCTGATGTTTGCCTCCACTTTAAACACTGAGGAGTATTTGATAAAGTCTTTCCTTTCCCACACACTGTAACTTCTAATTAAATGGCACGGCTATAGCAAAAAGGTCAATTAATGAGTTATCAGCGATGGAGAACAGAAATAAAAGAGCAACTATTACAAAGCAAAGACGAGCTAATTAAAATGCTGTACTTCTCTCATTGTACAATAGCATCTGGAGTGAAGCTCATTATGTGCATACAACATTTTTACAAATGTGATGAAGTGGTGGCAGAACTTTTAGTGGCGAAAGAGTCTATTCCTTGAATTCAAGTGCAGATCTCATTATAGTCACACTATATAAGCAGTCAAGTACAAATAAGCAAATATGAAATATTTAAATAATAATTCAGATATGAAAGAATGGTGATGAGATTACCATAACAGGACTCTGCAGTGATCTGAAATGAATACACACCCTCTGGCCAGTTCAAAGTGAATCTTCTGCATAGCCATGGAATAAATAAAACATGCTCCCCATGTTACCATTCCAGCTCGACAATGCATGTCTGTGTATTTCAAATAACTGGATAAAACTAGGCTTACAGGTTGGTAATCAGCTACATTTTCTTTCTAAATGAACCCAGAGATTAAAGCAATTAACTGCTGCTTAAATCTGTTAATTTCATTCTATTTAGCAGAATTATGTATTTATTAGTCTTTACTTTACACTACAATGACCAAAATTAATCTAACTTCAAACACAGTAAAGAAGAGATTATTACAGAGGTGATGACTATCACACGCTTCAATGCAGACGTTGCACCTGAGATTAATTTTGCATACACCAAACTCCAAACTGCCTATTAGAATTAATTGCTTATTGATAAGTTTTGTCCTTCCTTTCCTTTTTTACCTGCTTTCCCAGTCTGTCTCTGTTACAAGCTTCTGTCTTCCCTTCATTATTATTCTTTGTTGGTGCTGTGGTTCTCAGAAAATTACCAAGTCAATTTAGACTGAGTCAATAACAACCCGATGTACTTATATGCACCTATGGATGAACATAGGGAGAAGAATCAACACTTAATGGCTTCGTCCTTGCCCCTTACCCTCACTCCTGTTGATCCAACCTCCCCCTGCCTCAGGCGCTTACACAAGGCTACCAGGTTGTTGTTCTCGTGGCCTCGAGCGGCTGATCCCAGAACACGCACATGATAACAAGGTTGATTAACCTTGACCCGTGATCCTCATATACTGATGCACTGAAACAGTTGCTTTGTAGCAATAACTGCTTTCCTGTCGCAATGGCTTTTCCCTTTCACCTCTTTATGAAATAGGGTCAAGCTACTGTAACAGGGGCTCAGTGCATGCTGCAAACGTGTTTATTTGTATGTACGTACAATACACAGGTGTGCACAAAGGAATGTGATAGAACTGAGACACTTAGATAGCGCCTTTCTACCTTAGTGGCACTCAAACGATGTGTTTCGCATTCCCCATTAACACACATTTACACACCAGTGGTGACCGAATTCCATTCAAGGTGCCTGCCTGCCATTGGGAGCAACTATGGGTTCGGTGTCTTGCCCAAGGACACTTCGGCATGCGGAGGGGCCGGGGACCAAACCGCCAACCTTGCGACCCACTCAGATGACTCAGACTGGGTCGTGGGTCGTCTCAGACTCAGCAGATGACCCACTCTGAGCCACAGCCGCCGTAGTCAGTATTGAAGTAAATGTTTCCAGTTTACTGATCTCGTGGCCCGACTGTACATATCAGTACAGAAAGTGAAATGTTGATGATCTTACAGGTGACTTTATGATGGCTTTGGTGACATTTTGGTGGTATAAATTCATATTTTTGTTGTGTGCACATTTGTGCCATGAGACTATATCGAGAAGAACTTTTTCTTCTTCTTTTTGTAGCAGAAGTTGGCCTGAAGTCTCAGCTTTTTTGTAAATGTATTTATTTTTTAAGATTACACCCCTCTGCACAAGACCTGGGCTTCGGGTGATTAAACAATAATGAATTTCTTCCATACAAGGTTCCTTATTTGGAGATGCTCATTAAAGGCATGGTCAGCATGTAAAATGGTTAAACAGCCTATTAGTTTAAATTTGCCAATTTGAGTGCATT
Organism: Dascyllus trimaculatus; assembly: GCA_024666655.1. NCBI lineage: Eukaryota > Metazoa > Chordata > Actinopteri > Pomacentridae > Dascyllus > Dascyllus trimaculatus. The sequence continues at coordinate 9,572,626 of CM045460.1, read as the reverse complement.
CACTCACGGGGACGAAGTAAATATGCGTGAACGCCTCGTGTCAACTTCAACTTTCATGAACTCCGTCTTGACAGTGGTGACCTTTGTGGGAACGGAGTGCTTGAGGGTCGCAACATAGAGGAAGTTATTGTGCAATTCACTTTTAATTAATTTCCACAAAAAAATACAAATTACTCCATTAAAAGAGGCATGGTTTGTGAACTTTATGACACTGCAGGAGTGCTTATTTTGCAAGAAGATGATCTTTGATGTGCCACTTTTTAACACCTGACTAACAAGCATCCCATAGTGACTGCACTTTAAATTTTGATTTGAGTATCAATTCTTGTTTGCAATCCTGAGACATAAAAACAAGAGTTAAAGGCCGAAGAGGAGCGACTAGCAAGAAACTGATGATGTGTTGAGTTGCAGGGCTGCAACTACTGATTATTTTCATTGTCAATTAATCTGTCAGTTATTTCCCTGATCAACTGATTAGTTGTTTGGTCTATGAAATGTCAGAACATGGTGAAAAAAGGTCAGTCAGTGTTTCCCAAACCCAGAGATGATTATGACTACTTTAAATATCTTGTTTTGTCCAATACCATACTTTTTTTTCATTATAAGGTAGAATCAGAGAATTTGCACTTAATAAAAAGGGACTCCCATTAATTGATCATCCATTTTAGTAGCTGACAATGATTAATGAATATATCGATTATCCATTTTAGCTCTGAGGAGTTGTTGGCGAGGCAGGTGTGGTGTGAGGATGTGGATATACAGAGCAGTGATAGAGACAGGAAGTCACAGATGCTGAATCCACATGCTGACTCTTTATTATTGTGCATTTGGCCTTCAAAATCCAGCTGCGTATGTGTCATGTCAAAACTGTCTGTACTGTCCCTGCAAGGTCACTGGACTTCAGTGCTATTATGCGCACGATGAGATTAGGTATAATCAATCCCTTGAGCTTCACTATAACAGTACTTCACTTCAGAAACAATTTTTTTTAACCACATAATGAATTGATGCTGAGTATACACTACAGTCGGCTGCTTTGGATATGTCCACTTTGCTAGTCACAATTATCTATTTATGTGGGAATGTAATGTTTGATGTGCATTGTAAAACATACCATAGATTTAAATAGCTGACAATTCAGAGAGCTGTTAATGCTATACTGACAGTAAACCCTCGGCCGAGCAGCCTCCAGCCCATAAAACGGCAGACAGAAGAAGTCTTCTCAGCTGCAGGAAAACCAGCCCTTCTTACCCTGCATTTGTCCCCACTGTCTGCTTTCTGAGCGTTTCAGTTTTTGTAAATTTGTGTCAAGGTGCTCCGAGTTCCCTTTCACAAAAGTGACACAGCTGGCCATGAAAAAGCAAGTCAAAATTTAGGAAATAAATTTTTAAAAGGTGCTTTCCGCCACTAAAACTGCAATCTTCTTCTATCCCCACTGTTCCGGTCTCTGGGGTTTATCATTTACTCTGTGCTCCCGCAAACCTCACTGGTGTTGCCTGCGTGTTCTTATTACCTCCCACCACATACACACCTGAGCCTGGACACTCACAACACACACACAAGGTGGAGCCCCAGGTCAGAGAGAGCACCTCTGAGGTTCTGCTCCTCAAACTGCTCTCAGTCCCTCACGAGAGACGACTCGAGTGTGTCAGGACTAACCTTCTCCTGCCCACAATATCGTTTTTTACCAGAAGATGATATGAGAAGAGGGGGATTTGTTTTTTGCCAGAGTGTGCCCCTTATGGCTGGTTGCGCTCCCATCAGTCACGCTCACATAGCTCCATCTACCTTTGGAGGGTTTGCCATGTGTATGAATTTGAAAGAGGTTTGAGCCTGCAGAGAGACTGAACCTATAATGTGTCTATAATCCTGACATGCTGCTCCCAGAGGAGAGCACAGAGACGAATAATATGGTCACCTTGGTCTAGTATAACTACGGCATGGATGGTTTCCTCTGTCGTCTTTGAAAAAATAAATTTCTTTCACCACCCCCGGTGGGAGTTAGGGAAGCAAAACTGGTGAGTTCAAGGAAGACACAGGTCATCATTCAGGTCAAGATTGTGTGGAAGGTTTGCGCAGTCTTGTTTCAAACTCCCAAGTTAGTACACTGGGTTAAAGATAAGAGATGTCTTATTTTGTAACGTGTTAAATTGGTCACTTTGTATCATCTGCGACTGCATTTGGTCAGAGAGCCTTGTAAACATCTGTTGCAGCCTTTCATTATATTACAGAGAAAAAAAAAACTGTTTAATCTCGTAGTTATAAAAATATAAAGTAATGTGTCATTACAAGAATTGCTTCCTGTAAAAACTGACTAAGTTGGCACCAAGTAATGAAGAGAAAATATGCCGTAATGACAACTTAATGACACAGTAGGAAGTCCAAGGAAGATGTCTGGATCAAATCAAGTACGACTGCTACTAAATGAAGACCAGTTAGACAGGCTTGTTTTTCCCTGGAGAATAAGCCGTTATATGTTCGTGCTGCCAGATAAAGCCTTGCACCGTGAGTTTTCAGGGATTGTCAACAGACACAAAGAATTTCCAGGTACAATTGCGTACATACAACACTTGTAACTTCCATTAATGAATGAATGCAACAAAAGAATGACTTTCATTCTTTGGCAAAGACTTTAAAATCTCCAAACAACCATGTGCTTGAAGTGCAGTTAAGGAGTGAAAGGAATGACCCTGGGCTTTGTCTGAACCCACACAGCATGCTTTTTTTTTTTTTTAAATAATGTGTCATTACATCAACTCTTGGTGACTTTGCAGACTCTCAGTGGCCCAAACGCTTCTACTTCTTTCCCTGTCAGCAATTTATCCTTGTCAGACACGCCTTTGAGTTCTCTGCTATGTATAGTAGATTCATCTTCATTCAGCATATTTACTGAATACTACATCTTCATGCTGCACAAAATACCTGATTATGTGTATTTACCACAAATACAGGATTGATAAAGTTGCTACGACTGAAGGTGTTTCCGGTTAAATAATGGTCATAGATTAGTGCTTGGCCTTTATAGAAGATAAACTCTTACTATTCATCATGTTTTCATTCCTGACTGAGAAAAGAGTGTTTTATGTTTATAAACTGTAATTTCTCTTCATTATTTTCCTCTCAGTGCATTTCTCTCATTTCAGAAGAAAATTCAAAAGGTGTTTATGTTGCAAAGCTACTAACATATATTCTGTAAGCGTAGTGTGTGGTTTGAGCCAAGCTATAGAGTTGATCTGTGTGATGATAAAAAGTAAACTCAGTGTGCCTGAACGCCTCCGACAATCACTAAAATAATCACATAGTCCACAGTGTAAGTGAAGCTTTAAGTCTCTACCTGATTTATTTGATAACTATTCATATAAAACGGGCCAACATTCTGACAGAAGAAAATGGATCAAGTGCACACCGTTTCATGCCGCATGCATACAACTGGGACATACTACTTAGTCATAATATTGCACCTTTAACTGTGACTGTTGCAGGCTGCAGTGTGAAATGAGCTGTAATCTTCTGTGCACTTTGAGCTACTCAATCTTGTTTATATTCACGCGAGACACCATGATGTAACTGTGCAGAGGATTGTGGGTCAGGATGGCAAGAAAAGCATGTTAGCTTGCGTGCTGTAAAATCCAACCAGATGCAGTAGGTCATCCTGGTATTTTTGGCATACTACATTTGACATACTGTATACCGGAACGCATTAAATCTTTTTCTGGCTTCCTATACGGTATGGTAATATGGATACTGGAACACCTTCTGTCACGATTCTAGTCTCCTGGATACCTTCCACCATGGCCTTCCTGAACAATCTCCTGGCTGCCATCCAGAGTGGTTCTGCCCATTTTCCCTGCCACCTGTCGTCCTCCAGACCAACCCCGCCTATTTACCCTGCCTTCCGGTCATTATCCACCTAAGAGTTCAATATCTTCAGTTTCCTGGCAACTTGCCCAAGCAACCTCTCTTCCTCCTCTATATGAACGTTCATCCTGTGCCGCTCTTAAGTCCTCAGGCTGCCGAGGTTTCATGTTCGCCCTTCCACCTGACCTCTCTTCCCCATTCACCTGCCTTCCACGCCCCACTACACCTGTCTCTCACTCCCCAATCATTCCCTTCAACCGGCCCTCTCCACCTGCTCCCTGCCTGATCGGCCTGTTCGCCACGTCGCCTTTGTCACGGTGTCCTCGGCGTGTCCACCTCTGTTTTGTTTCCAGTGCCTGCATCCGGGCCTGTGCCCGTCTACCCATAAACATTTGTCATAGTCATCATTTCCACAATTCATGTCGTTTTGCTGCCTGTGTGTTTGCATTTGGGCCCTTTATCCTGCGGTCCACACCTGAACCGTGACAGCTCTACACAAAAGCAGCAGAGGGTCTGCTCTTCCATTGTCCTTTTTTATTCCTTTGAAAAACCATGAAGTGGAACACATATAGGGCAGCTATAAAAAAGGAGAAAAATAAGGGGGGACAATGAGGCACTTTATCCTGAAGCACTCGATTGTTTTGATAATCTTATTTCTTATTACAGCTAGCAGGGAAATGCAGATAGCGAGCAAAAATACTCTGTTATTGTGGTACAATATAATAATTTTAACTTTAGTCGTTCCCTACCAGCAAATGACTAACTAAATATTCTGGGTGATCAAAATCGGTCTGTCACAGATAATTGAGGCTAAATTCTGACTGTGGGGGACATAGCCCTGCATGGATGATGGAATTTTCTGGCAGGGAAAGTAGAAAATTATGCTTTTTGCAAGTGATTGTTCTATAATAAGTATAAAAAGGGTGTTTTTCCAACAAAGTCTCTTGTTCAGTACACAATATCCTTTGTTGGAGTGGCTCAGCTGTTAAAGCTTTTGATTTATGGACCTTTCAGACTGATATTATGTGACCGGTCTCCAAGACAACCATAGCATTGCGGGTTAAACATTTCACATTTCAGCCTCGGATCATTTCGTAATCTCAGTAATGACGCCGCTGTTGCTCTATAGATGGTGCTCTTTTACATTGCTTACAATAGTGTCGAGTAGAAATGAAAATCTTGTGAAAGTGATCCTCACATATTTATGGGCTTTTCAGATCTGTATCGGCAGCGCACTGATTTGACTGACAGGGAAAAGCTCTCAGCAGCTGTGTCATCAACAAAATTTACAGTGCCAAAGGGTAATTTCCTTTTGATTGTTAACCAGTGCTACATAAGTCTACAGTAAACATGCTGCAGGGTGAGGACGATCTCGCCCATTTCTATTACAGCCATCTATGGAGAACATGACTGGAACATAGATTGCATATGAAAATTGTATTGGTTTGTATTGGAACCAGTTCAGAGTTTGAAGCTAGGGCTTTGCAAATAAGGAGCGTAGGGTGTTGTATGTTCAAGCCCATCTCCATAAAATTACATGTCTACACAGCTAACTCAATTACCTTTTGAGGGAAACATATTTTCTGCCAGATTACCTTTGTCCCTGATGAACCACAAATGCATTTCAAATTAACAAATCTTTGCTGGTTGTTTTAATGCTTCACTGTTGCTTCTTTTCAGCTAGCCAATCATGCATCAGATGGGGTGAGACTTACCACCTTGGTAACTCAGAGAAGGGAAGAGAAGCTTCAAACATGTGCTGAAAAGTTCATATTTCAGCCCAAAGCACGATATTTTCCTCAACCTAACCAACTAATTTTGTTACCTTAACTTCACCAACCTTCTTATATGTACTTCTCACTTTGACAGTTTTAACTAAGGTGTGATATTTTCCGCAACCTAACTGCGTAGTTTTGGTGTGACAACCAAACCAAAGAGCGAATGAAAAAAGACGCTTATTTTAATGGCCCTACATGGGACACAAATGCTGGATTCCAGTGTTTATAAGGCCTGTGCCGACTTACGCTTCCATACTCGCCTCCTACCCTCTTTTGCAGACTTTCTTCCTCCTCCAAACTAGAAGTCTGAAAGAGTGGCAAATTTAGTTTCTGGAGACGAGCAGCAGGTGAGCAAACTGTAAATCAAGCCTGTTAATTAGCAATCGCATGGGCAGACATCAAAACCTTTCCTTGAACCATTGAATCCTCTTCCCTGAACAATAATTATCCAAACTGAGGGCCTGACTAAATTCAGCAATTGTGACTATGACTCATTAAAAAATTGGACTTCATATATCAAGAGAGAAGTCGACGCTTTTTAAATGTGAGTCATTCGGAGCCAAGGATTTTCTTTCTGTCATCTTTAAGGTGCTTCTGTGTTGACTTTAGCCTCAAGCCATGCTAGACACTGCTTGGACTGGCAGTCAGAAATTGCACATCTTATGATGAGTATGCAAAGAAATAGATGAAGAGAGAGATGAGGAAGAAAAAAATACTTTTTCTAAGGACAGTGGTGGTGGTGGATGGTTGAGAACAGAGGCTGACAGTGTCCTCATATGGGATGCTAATATATTCCGGGTGAAAGTGTGGTGCTCTCCTCATTAGTAGCCTCCTCGTTTGACAGAGGTGTTGGAGTGGCTGCCATTCACCCCGGGTAATTATCCCAAGTATGACTTGAAGAAACCCATTTTCTCAACAACCAGACTCTCCGAGAAAATTACAGTAACACAAAGGGCATTTTTGGTAAATTATTTGTTTGACTAATGCGCTATTCTGCAGCTTCGGCTTCATGTGTCATCCCAAAGCAAACTTCCAATTTTTGATGATGATTTTTGGTGATTTTTTTTTAATGTCTTAAGATCAGAAAATAGCACATTATACATTTCTGTAGCTGCTGTCTGTTCTTTAAGGTTTTATGTTGTAGAAGTTAATGCTCATTTAATCTTATATTTAGGTTTAATACAGGATTCTAGATGAAGTCGCAAACATCATTAACACTCGCACTTTAAAGACCATAAATGTCATAGCAGTCTTTCCAGTAAATGTTTCAATTTTTTTAGTTTAAACTACATTAATCGGCAGAACAACACTGTTCTCTCCAGAGCGATGCTGTTTTTTTTGACTAGCTCAAAATGCAAACTTTACGCAGTGATCATTTATCGATTATTGATGGAAAACTTGCTCTGCAAGCATCATACGCATGCTGCAAACCCCACTCTCACTTCCACAAGCTGTCTCCGGTTTTACAGTTTTGCACGCTATTGTGTGTTCATGCTGTCTAGCCTTCAATATTGAGAACAAAACTCGCAACAGAAAAATCAGTGGCAGGACGCCAGCCTCTCCACAGGATCTCTTCACACCACCATTCTGTTTTCTGCTGTGCCTCAAAATTACAAGACTGTGGTCCATCAAATTAGCACATATTTTCCGAGCTACTTTGCATTGACACTCACTCGGCAATCCTTCCATATGAGACACAATGTTATAATTACTCTGTTTTAGGTGGGATTGGCAAGCGAGCGCTATGCAACCATGGGCCAAAAGGACGCTGGAAATGTACCATATCTATACCAAGCAGCTGGTCAATAGATGGTGCATGTGCAGCAGCCAACCAGTCACAAAAACATAGCTTCAGAAGTAATATAATACATAATGATTGTTAAATGCATGACTTTTTAGGCGTTTTTAACATTAATTACATCAAAATGCTGTAAAAATAAGCACCATGAGTGATTAGCTGAGTAGCCCATCAAAACCTCACACACAAGAGGATGTCTCAGTTTGTATTTCTTGTGCTATCCGTAACTGTAGCTCTTGTCTTTTAGTCACCATATTCCCCCCCTTCAAGACTTAAAGTATTCAGTTAATTCTAGTGTATGTGCTATTAATACAATAGGAATAAAACTGGAGTACTTTGAACTCAGACTTTATTCAGTCTCATCTGTTTTTTCCACTTTACCTCATTAGCCAGCTCCTCCGGTCCCATCCAGCAGATGATGACAGTGTAACAAAAGATATTACATTATTACATATTTGTATTGCTATTTGTATTGCTGTAACTATCTGAAAAGCTGCCGGCCTTTACCAGGACAAGCATAAACACTGGCAATATGACAACCAAGTGAGGATAATATTTTATTGTGTTTATAAAACAAAGTGCACAAAGCATTTATGTAGAATTTAATGTTTGAATTTAAATAAAGCGTTTCCTTGAGGATGCTGCAGCTTGCTGGGAAAAGAGACAGACTGAGCAGCCAAGTTACTCTGAGCTGATGGAGGGTGTGTGCATTTTTTGGATCTGGCTGTTGAGTACAGGTCACAATATTCTGTCGCTGGAGTCAAAGACAATGCACAAAGCTAAGACAACAACATTACCTGTGTGTAAGTGGAAGGTGTCCGTTTTGGAAGCCCAACTCAGGCGAAAAACACAATCGAACTTATGTACAATTTCCCATATTTTTAAAAGCAGTCATCTAAACAGAGGCTCCAATGGAGTTTGTGCCTCAATGGGGTTGTTACGCAGTTGCCTTAATCATTTTAGCAGGATAAGTCAATCATGACGTGAGCCAATTAAAGCCATTTTTTACATAGTCCCTCCGTTTTTCAAATGCTCAAAAGTAACTCACCAAACTAACATAATTATAAATATAAGGATTATTTTTAATACTTGGATGCAAATCCTTTGCAGTCAATAACTGCCTAAAGTCTGGAACCCAAGGACAGCACCAAATGCTTGAGATGCTTTGCCAGGCCTTTGCTGCAGCCGCCTTCAGCTGCTGCTATTTTGTGAGTTTTTGTGCTTTTAGTTTTGTCTTTATGAAGTGGAAAGCACGTTCAGTTAGGCTGAGGTCAGGGCACTGACCTCAGCCTATTTAGGAATATTCCATTTCTTTGCCTTAATAAGCTTTTTGGTATCTTTCGCTGTATGTTTTGGGTCATTATCCATCTGTGCTGTGAATCGCTGTCCTATCAGTTTTGCAGCATTCGACTGAGTCTGAGCAGAATTTATAGCTCCGTATACTTCAGAATTCATCCTGCTGCCTCAATCAGCTGCCACATTATCAATAAACACCATGTTCAGCAGATGATTTGGTCGACCTTGAGCCCTTGCTCTCCTTCTCCACGCTCTTTTCCTCCCGTCATTCTGCTACAAGTTCATCTTGGTTTCAGTCTTGTTCCAGAACTGGGAATGCTTTGTTGAGAGGTCTTGTTGCAAAGTTGAATCTGACCTTTCTGTTTTGCATCATTTACATTCATGGAGGAGTCTCCTGATTTCAGACTTTGACAATGCTACACCTACCTCCTCCGGCAATGTTCTCGACTTAGCTAGATGCTGTGAAGGGGCTTTTCTTTACTAAGGAAAGAATTCCTCAACGTTCACATTAGGTGTCTTCAGCGCTCTTCCTGGTCCTTTGTTGCTGCTGAGCTGAATGGCAGATTCCCTCTTTTAAAGACTTGGATAGTCGAAAAGTTTCTGCTCTCTCTCTGATAGGTCTGTTTTGTTTTTCAGCCTAATGATGCCCTCCATCACTTGCTCCAACACCTCTTTGGACTGCATATATTTTTGATGAACAGCTACCAAATGCAAATCTAACACTTGGAATCAGCTTTAGACGTTTTATCTCTTTAATTTGTCATGAATTAATGAGGAAAGACACCACACCTGACTATGAAACTGTCTACCAGTCAATTGTCCAATTAGTTAGAAAGTGGTGGGACTGTGTAAAAGAAATGCCCGTAATTCCTGAACAGTTAATGCAATACTTATGCTAAACATCTCGAACTAAAGCTGAAAGTCCACACTTCAATCACATCCTGACTGCTTCATTTTAAATCAATGGTGGTGGTGTATAGAGGAAACCTTATGACAGCTGTATGACTGTCCAAACACTTAAGGACTTGACTGTATTTGTTACAGCGAGTCTGCAAGTTCCATCCTAGAACTTTTGTAGTCCTTGTCTTCTTTAACCATCTGGAGGAAAGCGAATTTGAAACTGATACAGTCCAAACTCAGAGAACTGTTTTGAGTAATTTGAGATAATGAGATGCAATTGGGAAGAGGAAACAAGTATCCAATGTGTTCTCTGATGCTGCACTTCCCCTGAATTTTGCAGGACTACTTTATTGTTTCTTTGGTACAAACCATGGGACCTGTAACACATGCTAAGGTGGTATCTATGGCAGAGGTGGACAATAATTCAATCATTTAAAGGAAGATAGCTTTTATTTGGCAACAGTCATTGTGGCAATTTCAAGATTACTGTATGTTGAATTTGTTCTCATTTCCCAGGATTCTCTTGAGTTGGCTCTTTTAAAGCTGTCTGCATTTTTTTTACTGTTACACTTAATTATATTAGTCACTAAGGCATAAATAGAAAAAATAAACATTATCCACAATATTACAGGTCACACCAAACTGAGTAAAGCTGCGGCACCAAAGAATGTCACCCTGATTGGAACTGGAGTGCATTTTATCACTTATTAAATTCAAGTGCTCATTTTTTAAGAGGATTACAGTGTTATTTCAAATTGTATAGTCTCAATTTAAGGAAAAGAGTAAAATCAAACGTCCTCCTGCACAAGGCCAGCGAGACGACACAATGACAGTAACATGATGATGGCATTTTGGTAATGGAAAAAAAGCCAGAGAGCCTCATCCGAGCAAACCAACAGCGCTCTCTGAAGAAATTGTAAATTCCACTAATACAGGATCAAATTGTAAAAGCAGTCAAAGGAGGCCAGCGGGGGAGATTGGTAAATTGTAGAGAATGGAACAAAACTGTTCATTGTGGAGGCACACAGAGTTAGACTCATACTTGGGGAAAATGTGCTGCCATATGTGAAAGCATTTTGCCTGTTAAAAGGAGAGAAGGATGGGTATTAAAATGAGTTTTGTCAGTGAGTGGAAAAATATGGGGAGATGAATTTTGCATATAAATTCACATGGTCTCGAATTAATTTTATTCACTCACTGATTTGATGGCTCATAACAAGTGGGCACTTTAGTTACTGTCCGTAACATTGACGTGTGTAGACTATCTTTTTCCTGAAATTGTACTGCACAGATGGCTCACTGTATATCGTGCTGAAAACCTCCTTCATGGAGATCTTGTGTTTTTACTGGTACGAGCCTGTTCTTCTTGCAGCTCATGCAAATGAGCATTTCACTGATGTCCTGTTGATTAGTGCGAGAATAATTAAAACATTGAGTTTCAATAAAATTGTCTTTGTGGGGGTGCAAAGCTCTTTATCTACCACCGACTGGGATGGGCTTTTCTGCAGAGAGGAATATGAATAATTATTAACACATATGGATTGCCTGGATACAAAAATGAACAAGTCGTTGCGTTCTCCATTGCAGAAAGTAGAGGGATAGAAGCAAAGACAATGGCAGTGACAGGCTGCTCAGACGAATGGAAGTTGTGTGTGCAGCCGAGGGGAAAAAGAGCCGGAGGTGACACTAGGTAGACAGTTTAGGTGTGGGAAGTGCTCTTTATGTGGCGTGATGGGCTTTAATTCAGACCTCATCAGGCAGCTGGATGTCCATCCCACCACCTTCAAACACGGTTTGACTTCGTCTTGTTTCATCACCTCGTTCGGGTCCATTCAAGTGAATAGAGTTCTGTGACAGCCCACAGTTACAAAGGATCCTTTCACTATATCTGTTAAGCCGCTGATTCTCTAGTTCCCAGTGTCATACGAACGTTTTGAAAACACACAGCACATTCCGTTCTTTCACAGGGGAGATCAAGTACGAATTAAGGGCCACGGAAGGAACAAAGGGGCGTGCTTTTTTTTTGGTTTCGTTCGCGTGAAACAGAAATGTAGCTAATACCTGACGGCGAAACAGATGTGTACATCAGGCGACATCACACCTGAGCAAAAAGAGCTTAAGGTTGAATCAAGCCACTGCAGTGTACTGGTGCAGAACATCACACCTCTGTCTTTTACCCGACTGAACGGAGTGAGGGAAATGAAATCAGCAGGCTGGGATGTGGGCTGTCTGTAATCAGGTTTCACCGCCCTTCCCTATCGACTGCTGGGTCAAGATCATATAAGCATGCTGCTGTGTCTGCCCACCATCCTGCATGTCTGTCTCACTCACCTCTCTCTCTATTTCAGCCTCCCTTGCCGGTGTGCTACTCGACTATTCCACCTTGAATCCACCAGTCAAGGAATATAATCCTGTTACGGCATCAATCAGAGGGTGAACGAGATGCAATTCTACCTTGTATTTGATTATGAACAAAGAAAGATTAGAGCCCAGTGTTGCTCTTAGATTATTGCACTGTGACTCTAACACTGTACGGCGGCTATTAAACACTGAATGTTTTAAAAAGTGCATTCTTGATGACACTTTTTTAAAAAATTGCACAGTTACAATATGCAGGTCATATGCCCTGACAGAGGCTATTTGGTTGTACATATGTTAGGCCTCCAAAGGAATTAACTTCCGCTGGAGGAGGCACTCAGCAACAACAGTAGCACGGGTGTGTGATATTATACCTACTGTGGCACTGTGTTTGCAGGAAGGGGTTTTTACGGTGCACAGGAGATGACATAGAGTCAGCATGTAATGAGCCTTGATGAAACTTAATAGCAGTATTGCGAGGTGGGGAGTGCTCCATTTCACCGTGATGGAAGAGCCTGTCTCTTAAAGATCCATTTGTGTTATACCAAGGTCAGCATTTCGTCTTTAATGAGACTAATCTTACGGAGGTGTAGTAAATACTGGAGCTGCCACCCATATACTTGAATATACATGAACATTAATAAAACATTAGTGACACACAGAATGGACACAAACAAATGGTTTACTGGGGCTCTCGTGCTGGAGTCTCGCGTTTCTTACCCGAAGCGTCCAATCGCATCGACAGCAGCCAGAATCAAACAACCAAACATGTGATGCAGAAATCACAAATGAACCTCGGCTTGTAGAATTTCATGAGCTTAGAATGTGTGTCCCCTTGATCCAACTCTGTGTATTAAGGCTCTTTCCACAGACAATTACTTTGAATTTCTCCCCTTTCATTAATTTATTTCAAATGTTTGCTCCCACACACACACACACACACCGTTTCGGTTTCTCCGGCTGACCAGTTTGCGGAGTTAAATATCCTGATGAGCATGTTGTGACTGAAGTAGTGACCCAGCTGTAGTGAATAAACAGAACCGTCTCCAGAGCTCTGTTTATACCGCCGTCTTCCAGACAAAGAATAATGAGCCTAGGCAAACAAGGCTTCAGTTTCGGGTGCATACTTTAATGACTCCTCAGCTCTGTAAAAAAAAAAAAAAAGAAGTCGCTGCCTTGTCAGTCGGTATAGCTCACTGAATCGGCCTGTTTTTCATCTTCTCACAAGACTTCGACAAAAAAGTCTCCGTGCTCATGCAGTGGCGTGATCTAGTCGCTGCGATCCGCTCTGCTCTCCGTTCTAAGTAAATTAGCGAAGTGTATAACACGTGAAATGCCACAGAGACATTATTGTATAGGAAGAAATGTGACTTTTTGAACTCTGCTGGCAGAGATGACATGCTTATTCTCTCCACCTGAGGCTTTCTTACAAGTTACACATAAAAAAAATCCTAATCCCACAGCAATGAGGGTGAGATGATATGTTGTAGAAAATGTATGGAAAAAAGCTGTCATTTTTAACCCAATTATTCTTGAAAATACTTCAGATCCTTAGAAGATAACCTGCCTAAGTAGTATAAGCAGCAGCAGGGTATAAATCATTTATTAATTTCATGCGTGCTAGTGTACTGTACATCAGTGTGTGTGCATTTAGGAGTCATATCACATGAAGCTTTCTATGTGTAATTTCTAGCTTCAACCTAAATGTATTTTTTTTGTTTCCTTTTATCTTTATAAAAGTTTTAACTGTGGAAATTCTTCCCGTCCACTGTGCTCTCATGTACTGTACACTCTGACCGGAGGGTTACGGATGCAGGCGTGTGGCCGCAGGGGTTGTTGTTTCAACCTTTGCGCTGGCAGAATAAAAGTGGGTGGTAAAAGAGAAACACTTGCCACCACTGAGGTGTCTTTGAGCAAGGCCATAAACCCACAACTGCTTCAGTGTGCAGGTTCAGTGGCCCACAAAGCAGTCTGGAAGATAGCTCCTAGGTGTGTTTAACTGTGTCAGGGTGAAAAAAAGAGAATTGTTCTGAGCGAAGAGATGAATAAAGAATCAAGTGAGTAATTCCAAACGGATAGAAAACAGTTTATTAGTAGGTAGATCGACCAAATCCAAAAGATGCAAAGGTGAGAAGATAAAACAGGGTAGAGATTCGACGCTGTAGATCAGCTCAGAGTGTCACCGTGGCTGCAAAGCCACTTTGAAAGAGGCAGTTCTCACTCCTCCCAGACTGCCTACCTGTCACCTGAAGCGCCATCAAACCCGCTGTGACAAACTGACATGAGAGGCATCTGCGAGCTGTCTTCCAGCCAGACAGCCATGTCATCTTATCCTGCTCTGGCATGGCATTCAGGAAAACCAGGGGATTAAACCCAATGTTAACTTCATAAGCAGGGAGTGTTCCAAAGAAGACTTTGCATGATGAGACAATCTTGTGAAAGCTGGTGTTTGTTTGGAGTCTGCAGCATCAGTGACACCGCTGGATCAAAACCATTACAAGTGTAATGACTAGTGCCAATGAACCGCCATGTAACCAATGAGCCTTATCACCAAGAATATAACTGCCTGGAGACACAAATGACAAAACATCATTATAAGTCCATGCAATTATTTCATATTGATCCTCCACTGAGCCAAGTAATGGATTACACTGAACATAAATAAGATTAAATCACATGGCGTTGTCGATCATCCTATTAAATCATAACTTTTGCTGAAAGACGGTGTCCTGTATGTTGAGGGCTGTGCAGTGGTGTCTAGAGAATAAAAGGTTCATGATTTTGTAGCAAAAACCAAACTGCATATGAGAACTTAATTGCTTTACTGCTTTCTCCTTTGAAGTCTCTGCAGCTCCACCAACTCAAAAGGCACCCTATAACTTGAATATTTTCACAGACCTCTGCACAGTATGACATTACAGCAAGCACAGCTCTCTCCTCAACTTTGCTTTCAGACCTCATCTAAACTCTCCCCAATCAGAGAAATCTCTCATATCTTTATATTTACTACCCCACTGAATAAACCCAATGAATCCCATCCAGTGTGCGTTTGAGGATACCCATTATACCGCTCTATAATTAGACCTTCCTCCAATATGAAAAACAGTATTGTTTTTATTAGATGCTACTGTGAGTTCTTGGTTTCCCCGCTTGCTTTGAAACTACTCGTATCCTCAGTGACAACTCTGCTGTGACTCATACCCAGACATCCAAGACTGTTTAATCCCAAACAACTACATTTTGTACATGGACTGTATTGCACAACATCCCCCCTAGGGATCAGGGACACCCTCTGGCACTTTGTCCAACTTCTTGTCACCTCCCATCTGTGCTTCCCTTTGCTTAGCCGGGCCCCTAAAATATTCTTAAGCCTTTCAACATTTTACTTTAACAAATCGTCACAACTTTTCCACTTGTATTTCTTCCACTGGTTGCCTTGAGCTGGTAATATCTCTTTCAAAACCCTGGCGTTTGCATCCAGCACCCCTATAGCTTTTGGCCTGAGTGTCGCAATCACACTTTACTTCTAGATCTCACATCAATGCGCTCTCTGCTCTCATTCCTTCTTAGTGCTTGACAGAGGTTCATAACCTGTCAGCACAGCTATATGACCCCTTTTACTGTGGAGCTAAAAAAATATGTAACAAAATTGCATACTCCATTTTAATGACTTGCCGTGGCTTTTTATCCATGCCAGTGCAGTGTCTCTGTGGATGGAAACGCCATCTGGTCAGTGTGCTGGTCTGCTGGTTTGGTCCAGACTGAAATATCTCAACTCAAGTATTGGATGAACTCCAATGGAATTTTGTGCAGACATTCAAGGTCCTCATTGGGGGAGTTTTGACTACTTTGGTGATCTTCTAAATTTGTTCCTGGCATCGACATGAAGTTAGTATTTGTAGTTTTGACTAAAACTTCTTTACAGTTATTGGCTGGAGGGCCATTATATTTAGGACAGACACCAATGAATGAATTCACTTTGCTGCTTATAAACTAATATTTGCACAACTACAGACACTGCCATGCTGGACAAAATCATGAATGTTCACATGCTAAAATATTAAACGGCACCTGTTCCACATGAGAATGATGTCACTGCAAACATTTTAGCATGTTAATTATTTACTGTTTAGCACAAAGCACACCTGTACCTAGATATAGCATCATAGACCAGCAGGTCTCTACTGATAATTATAATCAGGTAATTCCACCAGTGTTTTATTGATCAGTTAACCCCTGTGCTTTTTATTTTATAATATCCATAGCTTTAACAGTGGTGTTTTTCCCCCAATATCACAATCCTTTTTTCTCATTTTTATTGCTTCAATTTTCAATTACAGTGGCTGTTTACTAATGATGACCAAGCCCTCAAATTCAGGATTCGAGTCTGAGATCCGAGTCTCCCTCAAGGCAAAATAACATATAGAAAGAAGGCACCTCAACTGGAGGTCTTTTGTTTTTAACAGTGCAGTGTGCAATTGTTTGGTGGAGGTTGTTAGAGGTGACACACAGCCTTGGGGCGTATGTTCTGCCTGAGAAGACATATCAGGGGGAGTTAACATAAGGGACCGACTGGCTCAGCTCCAAAGATAGTTGAGGTTGAGGAGTAATTTTGTTGGGCGTAGGCTTGTGACTGGTTTTCTTGATTTGGATTAGTCCCATTTTGAAAGAAATCGTGGTAAATTTGCATGCATTCTTCTGTCTGGCCCCATGAGTCAGATTGCTCTCAGAATCACACAGTCATTTTTTAAAAAATTCTGGATCAAATTTATTCTCAAGCTCTCAGGCAGTGCAGAAAAGGCTAAAATAGTGTCTTATAATGTCTTTGTGTCTTTTGGCTCCTGGAGACAATGAATGTTGGCACTAAATTAAAGGGCTTCCTGCATAGATCACTTGCAGGATTATACATTTTCTGCTTTTTGTGATTTATCTGTGAGATGATTTTAATTTTATGTTGATAAGCTCCCTTAGTCATAGGCTATTGATTGTTGTAAAATGCAGAAATAGTAAGGGATGTTTGATCTTTTGTTGAATCAGGGTTATAATTTAAAAAACATTCCTCAGTGGAGCCTTAATAAACCTTCTAAGCTTTTTAGAAAAAAAATAGCTTTGCAGTCTTTGTGATAATACCTCACTAAAATAAAGCTCTTAATAGTGTTTAATACATTTCCCTGGGATATGACTAACAACAAGCCGTAAAGTTGCAAAGACAAATAGAGCAGAGGGCACTCGCATCCAAATCTCCTCTGCGGGTGTCTAAATTATAAAATAAACTAAATGCAAAAGTCAGACAAAAGAGCCTCACACTCTAGTGAGAACTCCCAGGAAGTTTCATTCAATTCAGCCTCAGTAAAAGGTATGCTTTGTACACTATATGGGAGTAGCAGACACTGTTGCCCAGCCTGAGAGCTGATTAATTCAATCATGCAGAACCATCTCATCTGCATGGCTGAATTAACTGATCAGCCAAAACATTATGATCACACCTGCCTCATTTGCTGTTGGTCTTGTATGCTGGTCTGACCATTTGAAGCATGGACTCCCCGACACCTCTTGTGGAATCTGGGACCAGCATGGTAGCAGCAGATCCATTAAGACCTGTAAGGTGGAAGCTGAGGTGCTGCAAATTAGGACTTTTTTTTCTAAAAAGCATGTAAGCTAGCACACCCTTAGTTGCATTGTAATGATCCATCATCTATACACCCCTGTATCCTCTTTAGGGTGGGGGGGTCGGAGTCTATCCCAACCGACTCATGGTGAAAGCAGTGGACACCCTGGACAGGCCACCAGTCTATTGCAGGGCTACACATAGAGACAGGCAATCAAGCACATCACATTCACACCTATGGACAATTTAAAACCACTAATTAACCTCAGCATGTTTTTGCACAGTGGGAGAAAGACGGGCCCAGGCCAGGACATGAGCCGAGAATCTTCTAGCTGTGAGGCGACGGTGCTAACAACCGAGCCACTGTGCAGCGCCAGTTGCATTGCAATGTCCTCTTTAAACGCAACACTATTTGTGCTCGCCGCACTGCTCGCGGAAGTCATAAAGGGCAAAACAAAAGAGGTAGGATTTTACTACATCACTAAATCAATATAAAATGTAGTTTTAAATGAAGGCCATACCTCTTTACCTCATTACCTCAATTAAGAAACTTTATTAGGTCTGTAAAAATATTGAGGTGGAACACATAAAACTAAGCCAAGACCTCCAGAGATCTTGTTACAAAAGCAAACTCGTTTTGTATGATTCAGAGAATTCAGGGTTTTCCTGAATTATGTTTTCACATGTCCACATGGGAATTCATTAAAGTTAAACTAATTTGAACTTTGTGCGCTGCGCACATGCTGGGCTGTGTTTTGCAGCGCCGAACCAGTGTGGCGCAGCACCAGCCCTTGGACATCATGTTTTTCAAAAAGCCGTGGTGCCGTTGTTTAGTTTTGCGAGAAAAGGCCATGAGTCTGTAGGTTGAGATCATCTTTGTTTTATGAGGCTTTTGGGAAACAAGGACAAGACCTGTTCCAGCACATCTCCCAACACCCTGTTGCCAGTTCCTCCTCCATCAGACCTCTGATGACATGCAGTCTGGTTGTTTTGGAGTCGCTCTGACTGAGTCATCTCGCAACAACGATATTGCACTTCTCATTCAGGTCTCTACACCATTTCTCCTGCATATCCCAGACCTTGACATGAGCTGTTATCATCAGATAATGAACGTTATTCCCTTCATCTGTGAGCAGTCATAATGTTTTGACTCACCTGTATATATTCTTTGACTATCCTGTATATATTCTGCTCCCTCTGCACTGCAATGTCAATTTGCCATCAGACTTTTATCTGACTTTTCATCAAAGTACTGCCATTTGTATTAGATTCGTCATGACCCTGAAGGGTTATCTAAACTACGCTTTTCAAACAACAAAAGACCGCAGAATAAAAGGAACGATTTGACTGAGAACCTTATAATTATAAACGCATTTATCTCTGGGCCTGTAGATAAGTGAAATTCAAAGTGCAGGTATATAAGCACACATGATGGCTTGTTAGGGGGTGGGAGCTCTTTCTATTGGACATGTGTGCCTGTTGTTAATATGTTCTTTGTTTAAATGGTCCTGATTATGACTCGATCAAACTCAGATGACATTGTTTTTTGTCAGATTTTGGTGAAATTGCTCTTCAACAAAACACAGTCCTCAATACTCCTTATCTCTCTCTGGATCTAACTCATCCTTTTCACTGTTTGTATTCTAGTATTTTTTGTCTATGTTGCTTTTGAGTATGTGTTTCTTTCTGTATTTCTTTGTTGCCTTATTTAGGCACATAGTTTAAAAAAATACAACTACAAAAAAGCCTGTTTTAAGTTTGACTTTTTAGCCCTTTAGTTTTTCTGCACAAGTATTCCAGTCAAGCTGTATTTTAAACTGTTGGTTTTATTCGCTCCATTCATGCTACATGAATTCAAACACAAATTGCACTAAGTTCTTTTTTTAAATATTTTTTTTTTCCATTTTTATTGATAGGAGAGATGGGGTGAAAAGGAGTACAAAGCAGAGAGAGGGACAAGCAGCAAAGGGTCTTAAGCCGGACTCGAACTCATGACCGCTGCTGGCGACCTGCACCCACGTGGTAAGGCCTTAACTCTGCGAGCTGTACGGCGGCCCCGCACTAAGTTCTTTGTGTTTTCCCTTGGATAAAGATTTTAAAACATTTTTAAAGTATAAGCAAAATATTACACATTACAGTTTGGCACACAACTGGCATCTGCATGAAAGCTATTTAGTGAACAACACTGAAGCCCAGTTATGCTTCTTAAGCCTTGTTTTTACTCTGTTGACACCCACAGACATGCAATTGTAGTGATTATACTACTTTCTAGCCTGGGGAAGTCTGTTTGACAGACTCCCCTGCACGCAATAGGTTGAATCTACATATTCTTTGCATGCATACTACCACTGAGCATGCACACTATTGCCCTGTTATTGAAGTTTGCATGGATTCCCAAGGACTTGGAGATGATGACTTTTGCATCATGTGGACCCTCGCACACTGACATAATAATAACATAATAAGCAAAACAGTGAGACAAAAAATGATAAAGGTTCATTGTTGATCTTCGAGTAAAATTATTTGATTTGTTTGAAGTTCAAGGTGCCTTTACTTCACATGCAAGGACCCTGGACAAGAAAAAAAACAGAAGAAATAAGTAAGTAAGATATCCACATCCATTGTCACAGCCCATCTTTGGACAGAGATAAGGGTTATGATATGTTCTTTATTCATGACCTCCAAAAAATACACATACTTCGTCACGTGGCATCAAGTTAATCATCCCAAACACGAGTGAGCAAACTCCATTTCCACTGATGGAAAATATATTATGAAACTGTTAGTGCCACAAGATGTCAGCTCAAGGTTGCAGAAAAACCAGGTGCAGCCACACAGGACTGCCATTTCAAACAGGCATCGAGATGTACTCGCTTCTCTCGTTACACAAATTCACACGTTACTAATGACCTGTAGCCTTCTAGATTTTGAATAATCATTGTCACTTTCCATTTGATAAAAACATCTTGACTATTCCTTAATTACATTTACATTGCTAATGGATTTATACACTTACATTTTTACTTGAGTGATTCATTTGCATACTAATTTTCCCTTCAAATATGACCATTGTTTAGCTTTATTTTACCCTTTGAATGCACATGCATGTTGAATGTGCTTATGACAGGCTTCATCAATTTTCTGCACACATATTTTTTGTGTATTAAAGAAAAAAAAAAGAGGAGCCTGCTGCTCTTTCACTAAGCTCGGCTGCGGTTTTGAACGGGTCCAGAAAATCCCGAGCTTGCAGGGGATTAAAAAGCAACCACAAGGTCAAATTTAATTGCTGCATCAGAATGAGCTCAGGTTCAACTGCAGCTAAACTGACTGTCTGAATTGCCAAACACAAGCGTGTCAAAGAACCTCGACATTGTGTAGTGCACTGGGGAGAAATGGCGTCTGAAGGCTTCCTTAAGTGGTAAAAATGGAATTATCACTGTTAGTGGCATTATTGTAAGGGACATTCTGTTGCGCAATGTTTCCACCATTGTACGTGTTCCCATGTTATTGGAAATGAACATGATTGTACACCACGACCTGTGCTGCGAGCACGATCATTGAGATTTTCACCCTTGAGAGAGATCTGATAACATGATGCAATGTTGATGTAGAATTTAGTTCCGCTGTTAATCACATAAAATGAGAAACTGTCTCCTCATTCTGAAAACATCGTGTTGACAGAGCATGTTGTGGGAGCTGATTATCACAACCAATGAGTGATGCTGTTCTGAATGCTTCAGTCAGATGTATATTGCAGTAGAACCTTGGCCCTTGTATTTTATTTGACTCTGCTGCATTGATAATGTGTGTACAGCAGTAAGAACTGACCTAAAGATATATAAGGCATGTGTATGTGTTTACGTGTCTTATACATTACTTATACATTTCTACTCATAAACGTCACCTTGGAGGTAGAACTGCATTATTAATAATCAGTAACCCTGGCAGCACAAATGGAATGTGAAGAAAGTGAGTTGGAATTAGACAATTATATAGGTGTGACACTAGAATATAGTATTCAGGTAAAGTACCTAAAAATCATCTCTGTGTTTTTCCATGAAAATAATATTTTACTGCCCTAAACTGGCACCCATTCC
The DNA here is from genome assembly GCA_024666655.1 of Dascyllus trimaculatus. NCBI lineage: Eukaryota > Metazoa > Chordata > Actinopteri > Pomacentridae > Dascyllus > Dascyllus trimaculatus. Next base: position 9,550,933 of record CM045460.1, on the reverse strand, counting down.
CTTTAACCCACTGTAGCTCGAGCACACCAGCTCACCTCATAACTCTGTTTAGGTGCTGTAAAACTACTCTACATTACACAATGGAAGGTTGTAATATTGGAGGAGATTAGCCATACATGTTCAAACCAGGAATTGATTCTGAATAAGAACAATGATACAGAGAGTTTCATCTCACAAATATGAAACTATGAAAGTCTAAACCCATAATTTTGACACACAGATGGACATGTTGACAGTGTAAAAAACACAATTAAACTTGATTTTCGCCGGCGACTGTCTTCAAAGATTTTTGAAATTCATACAGATGCTGTAAATCTGTCTTTATAATAACTCGTATGAACTTAAACCTCAGTTACACTATGTCTGTAGCGGGCTTGAGTTAAACCTTTAGGCACAGGAGACTCGCTCTAAACCAGGTGCACTTTTAAACTGCAGCTTGTGAGGATACAGCAATGAGTTATGACTGAGCATGAGACCTTGACCCAGACAGCACACATCTAAACCCGTCTTAACCACAGCTGAACTAGAGAATGGAGGCAACAGCCCTAATGTGTCTACCTGGCTGAAAAGCTTTGCGAGGTGCGGAAAGGATTATCATGTCAGAATACAAAGGAAACCGTCGACACGCTTGGGTCTGCACATTTTCTTTCCACACATACAGGTAGACCTTTTCTCAGGCAAACAGACCAGTGGAGCATTTGTGAGGAAGGATGTGCATATAAACTTTGAGTTAATAAGTCCCATAGCATGCACAATAAACTCACTGGGCATTGCAGTTTTACAACATATATGGACACAACTGTGGAAGAGAATGCTGGCAAACCGTGAGATCTGGAGTTGTTAATTGCAGTTTCTCTATTTCGACTGTCTTTAACAATGTTTTTCTTATTCTACGTCTCACCTCTTGCCCCTGTTAAGTTCCATGTTTTTCCTATACATATATAACATTATGACCACCTGCCTAATATTGTGTTGGTCCCCTTTATGTGCTCAAAAATGCTCTGAACCATTGGGTATGGGCAAGAGGACTTTTTAGGGGGTCCTATGGGGTCCAGCACCAGCATGTTGGCAGTGGACCCTTTGGGTACTCTGGCTTGTGCAGTGGGGCCTCTGTCAATCAAACTTGTTCTACTGCATCCTGTTGATGCTTGATCAGAATTAGGTGTAGGATGTTTGGAGGTCAAATCAACATGTTGGGCCACTGTCATGTTCCTCAACATGTTCCTGATTGTTTGATGTTTTTTTTTCCATGTGGTGGGGTGCATTTTCCTGTGGGGGTAGGCCAGTGACATTTGGGATTTCCATTTGCATGAGGGAGTGTGCTTGTTCTGGGACGATGTTTATTTGGGTGTCTAAGGCTCATCAACATGGATGTCAAAATCCAAGGTTTTCCTGGAGAACACCACATAGTACCAATATGTTATTCACTTCACCTGTCAGTGCTCATAATGTTGTGGCTGATCGGTGTATAGTGTATATATACCAACTGAGTGTTAGGTCTTTTGTCCAGGACACATGTCTGAGGCTAATCACTGAAATGTCTTTATACTCACTTCTGTTTGCCTGAAGGTCTCTGACCCAAAGCCTGCTGTATTACTGTGAAGATTGTAGTGTATGAATTCTGTTCTTTGTCACATTCTTTTGCAGTCCCTTTAGAATTTGTACCACCTCACCCACACGTTTGGTATTTTTCTATTCTCTGTGATGCATCAGTCATATGTCAATGAAAAAATAAATAACCTGGGACACTGGGACAGAAGGTTTCTCTGTCTCCTCTGCCCTTCATTCCAATGACTGAGTGCTGTGTTCACGTTTGTAACCCACCGGAGTTATTGTACTTCATTTTCCCCCCAACATCCTCTATCCAAGTATGCATCCACTCATCTTTCAGGCCTGCTTTAAAGTCTTTCTGTTGTTTTCCAAACCCTGTGAAAACAGTGGAGCTGGAATAATTCATATGGCAACTGGGATACATTTGGGTGTAACACTTCCTCAGGCTGTTCACCATCCACTATCCTACCTTCGTGTTCCAAAGGGTTTCCTGAGCATGCAGCTGGAGAGGGAGATAGCAGCCAGCTCACTGCCTCGTGTCCTTTTCGTGTGCTTTCCCCCCTCCCTTTGTCTGCGCTGCTCCAATTTCTGATCAAATCATCTTGCTGCTCTCCAAATCATTTGTTAAAAAATGCTCTCCATTTATTCCCTAAGAGCTAGCGGAGGAGATAACAAGTTTGTCTTTTAACCTGGAACAAATTAGCTCTTATTTATGAATTGCTAGTCTATCTTTGGTCACTATGAGAGACGAAGCAAAAAAAAAAAAAAAAAAGTCTTTTTTACTGGTACACTGCTTTTTGTCATCATGACAGTGTGTGTTCATGCTTGACTCTGCTCGGTGTATTCCCATTGTAGCCAATCCAATCATCTACAGGCAATAGATCAAAAGAGCCGATATGAATGGAAGTCCCTTGTTACTGAGTCATAAATTAAAGACACATTTCCTCAGAATTCATCGATGCTCTAAACAGGACCTTGCATGTGATGCATCATGGATGTGGCAAAACCAGGACGTGAATTTACGGTAGTGTTTTACAACATAGATACAGGGGGGCTAATTTATTCATATGCACACTTGGCTGTACTAAAGCAACAAAGATAGAAGAGGGTAAGCACTACCATTCATGTGTATTTATAAAATTTCTTCTTAATCACAAAATATCTCTTTTCCTCCTATTTTCAAGGGTAGTTTGCATGCTTATGAATATATTTATAAAAATTTATTGCATTTTTAGGATGACAGACCATAGAAAGATCTTTGAGTAATACTTAACTGGTAAGCAGCACTAAAAAGTCCTACATGCAACTGCTGATTTTATGCTTCTATTTTATTTTAATACTATATATAGCAGTCAAGCAGGAGTCACACAATGCAAATAACTAATGCATACAGCATGTTTTGACAAAAATATGTGTGGATATGAAGTTTTGTCTGTGTCATATTTGTATTGATTCTCTATCTCTGTGCATTAATTGCACCGTGAAGCAGTGGCATATGAAACAACTGGTAAATACATATGATAACATACAGTTTACAGCACAGCTGACATCCATCAGGATCGATTTTCCTTTTACCATCCCATGAGATGTGTATGTCAGTGCATTCATTCCGTTTTATAAAGATTTCCTCTTGCGTCACGCTAACGCTATAGGGAAAGGTCACGTATGCAGAGACAAAAGGGCTTCCATGAAGAATGTCTCACACGCACTGTGTCATAGTTATATCCAAAGCGCTGAAATGAGGCTCTGTCCACACGGGATCACATTCTCCTCCGAGGATGACAGATGTCTTGTTCAGATACGACGCCTGTTCAAACAGGTATCACATTATTGCTTGGATTCCAAGCATGATTGAGACAGATTGCATTTGTTTGTGCAAGTGTTGGGAGTTTAAGATGGACTGGGAGAATATTGTTTAGAATTTTTGACTAAAAGTAAACTAAAGGTTTGATCGCACCAGAGAAGCATAACAAGGAAATAGATATGTAAGTAAAATAAGCAGCACTATGTTCTTGGTGGCATGCACCATGTTACAACAGAAGTGAATGCATCCCTGTGCAATATCAGTTAAATGTCAACTATTTCCAAAGTGTATCCCTACTTAATAAGTAATGGCATTATTTCAAGGTTGAACAGTGGGATATTTATGCAAAATTAAAAACTCACAGTTTAGATTTGCCTTATTAAAAATACAGGCTCCACAGTTGGAAGTCAGAAGTAGGAAGAAAGACGGATTCCTCTTCGGCATGGAGAGATTTCTGGAGAGATACTCTGCCGTTGCTCAGAGACGACTTTTTTGTCAGCTCTTTGCTGGAGGGGTTGTGTTGCCCGACCTTTCTCTGTAAAATACCCCAAAGATGTTCTATTGGATTCAAGTCCAGGGACATACTTGTCCGGGTCACAGTTTTCACCTTTTATTTTCCTCCATAGAAACTCTTGTGTGATTTTGGCAGTGTGCTTTGGATCACTATCGTGCTGGAATAATTCCTCCCTGCCCAACTTCTGCAGACTAGGAGCCAGTATTTTAGTATATCCTCAGACATTCATGGGGCCATCAATAAATGTCATCTCTCCGACACCTTTTGCACTCATGTGAGCCCCATAACATCACACTCTTACCTCTGTGCTTCACTGTGGGGAAGATCCATTCACTGTGGCAGTCCTGGTCCAGGTTCATGACCCCACCTGAACTGAACAAATTCATCTTGGTCTCATCTGACAGGAGAATGTGTCCCCAATATCCATCAGACTTGTTGTCATGCATTTTAGCAAAGTTTAATCTTGCCGTTTAGTGACGAAGAGCAAGTTGTATTCCTTGGATGGTGTCTATAAAGCTTCATGCAATCCGATGTCTTTCACACGACCTAAACTGCACACAGAAAGTCCAATTTCCATTAATAACCACCATGGCAAGTCTGAGGCATGTGTCCATCTCTTTACTCAGAAGCAGGTTGTGGAAGTAGCTCGTGTCCATTGTGTCATAGTGCAGCTCTGATTATTGCTACTATGGCTCATTCTATACCCCCTCATTACCACTGCAGCTGTGTTTTCAGTAATCTTTTGCTTGTTCACCCGCCTTCCAACCTTCCTTTCATCGCTGCAAAGTCTCACAATCATGTTTATTAGCTCCTCTGGCAATCCGTTTAGCACATGAAGCAATGCATGTATTGAGATTTTACAGTTCGTTCTGTATTTTTAGTGAAGTGTTTCTAAAATAAATAAATAAATCTGAAAGTCAGATTTTCATTTTTCATGACACAAAATACTCTACTTGTCAATTCGGAAGTAATGCAACTATTGAGAGGGGTTGCAATTTGAAACCATTTGACATTTAAGAGATTTTGTTCTGTGGTGCGCTTGCTTCTGGTGTATACTGTATAATCAGGAGCTGGTGGGTAACAAGCGAGAAAGGTGGGAATATGCTGGTGCTTGTCAGTCAGCTTCCCCAGGTTTCACTTTGTTTCTCTCTGTTCTCCCCCTGGCACTTTGTTGTACCTCATTTCAGTCAATTGAAGAGAGGAGGAAACGGAAAGCTGTTTGCAAAGTTTGCCGTCTTGCTAACTGTCCAGATTGCTTCCTCTTTTTTGATTTGATTTCCCTGTAAACTGTTGCTGTCATTGCCGGCATTGATGCAGTCATGTCATATAAAGATTAAATATCAACTGAAGGACCTGGTTGATTTATTGGGAAAGTTTTTATTTTATTTAATTCGCCAATCATTTTTGAGTTTCCCACCAAGCCAAAAATGTTTAAATCCCTCACACCAGCACTCTTTAAAAGGATTTGGAGAGGGGAGAGAGACAGACAGACAGACGTATACAGGTCGTTCAGTCTTCCACAAAATTGCTTCATCTCAAGTCGAGATGCCAGCAAAGAAGCATTTTTAGCAAGAGTGGTAAAACTAGAATGATGGGCTTAAATCCCCTCTTCGAAGTGGAAAAATGCAGTGGACTGTCAGCACTGTTTTGACCGAGACCATATTGAAATAGATGAGGCTTTGATGCTGTTGCTTTGTTTGCTGGAGGAAAAAAAACCTATTAAGATGAATGTGTAATTCATCTCAACATAAAAGCCCGTGGGTGTGTCCACTTAGAGCAAGAACAACTTACTCTTCCATTTTCAACAGAGCATTTAAAGTCACAAAACAGAAAAATAATCATCCCTAATTATTGTCATTACAAAACAAGCCTTTTTTTAAAAACTTATTTCGTAGTTTTAAAAGGAGGTTCAGGATTTTGCAGAGTTTTACAAATGGAAATCAAGAACGCCATGATTAGTTATTTCAGTGTTTGCAAAATATAATCTTTCCCTGATCCTAACAAAGTAGTTCTTGTGGAAAACTGTTGCTTTTGAAGCGAGGTGATGGAAAACTCACTCTTGCGTGCTCATTATCGTACAGATCTTCAACCGTGTAACCTGCAAAATTAAACATTAAGATTTATTTTCATAACTGAGCTAAATAAACAGATGATGCTGTTGTTTTTTTTAGTTTGTTGAAGATGACAGCAATATTAAAGCCCCTCCCAATGCCGGAGAGTAATTATTGTCTGCTCCAGAGCGAAGGATTGGCTATTGGCCACCCCTCTCCCTGTTGCCCTGGCAATGCTGCACTGTTATTGATAAAGTTGATAAAGAAATGCTTGGGCATGCACCTGACAGATTAGACCTGAAATCCCCTAGGTGGGGAACAGCTGCAGCCAGACAGCATACACTAAGTCCCCTGACAATCAGCAGCTCACAGAAAAGTTTGGCTCAAGTGCAAGGACTGGCAAGAATGTAATTTTCTGTAGATTTGTTTGCTTTGGTTTGTCTTGTTTGTAATGCCGCTTATAGATAAGTGTTTATGGCAGATCTGGAAGCTGTCAGCTGGAAAGAGAAACGGGAGCCTCTTTTTTTCCTTTTTTCGCTGAGACAGGATTGATTGGATATCACACAAATGCTGACTGGCGTTTGAGAAACCAACTAAAGTTCCCATCCATCCAAAGAGTGAAAAGTTCCCGCCACGTCCTTCCTTGCTGGTCTGTGATGAGGACTCTCGTATGCAAACAGAGTGAAGCCATGTGATTATTCTTGTAGCTAACTACACACCTGTGCTGGATTTGTCAAAGCTTTTCTTTAAGCTCCCTCATTTGGCAGAATCATCTGTCTGCAGTATAGTGGCGCTCGGAAAAAATAGTCAGAAACACTTCATTTGAATCGCTAATTAGAATTCATTCTGGAGATCATATGTGCATCATAAGTACAATGTAAATATTGACAAACTTTATTAGCAAATTTTTACACCACAACACTCCAGTAAACTGTATAAAACCAAGTATAGTATTTATTGCTCTTTTATTATCCAGCATTCTGTTAGCATTAAAGCAGTACACAGTATGTAAAACTCACGATGTGTGTGTTAGAATGCCATAGTATGCGTCTCATACAATTAATATATTATAGAATCTGCACAATATATTTTAAAAAATATTAATGTGACGGAGTTGCCCCGTCAGAGCCCGCGGGAAGAGCACTGCCACCTGCCTAAACCCACACACATACATGCTTCCCACTTACCTGTTATCCGTCTGTTCCATTCCCCGTCCGTCTGATCCGTTTCCCGCATATTCGCCATTTATCATCCATCGCGGTGGTTTTGGGTGCACACTAGACCGCTGTTAAATCATCTTCCCTCCATAATCTTCTCGACAAACAAACTTTTCACCAGTATTCACCTCCCATTCATGACCATCCACTGTCAAACCAAGCGCAGCTGTTACTTCCTGCTTATATTGCGTCATGCGCGGGACGCCAGTGTGTGACGTCATCGGGACGTCAGCGCAATGTACTGATTTTGCCACAAAATTTATATTATTATTTTTTCTAGGCAGTTTTGAGGCACAGTGGTACAAATGGTCGTTTATTTGTATCTTTCTAGAAATAATAATATATTTGTTGTTGGTTTTGTGTATTAATTCCTTTGGGGGAGGAGCCTGAGCATTTAAAAGGAGGCCACCACTTCCCATTCAGTCAGTCTTGGTTTGAGCCTGTTGCAGGGAAGGTAACAGAGAGCGCCAATGATTTACGAAGTTTTCTGTTGTGACTGTAAATATTGTAAATATAATTTTATCGAGCACTGATCTTGTGCACTTTGGGATCGTTGGTGTATATAATAAATTGCTAACATCATATACACGTCGACTACGCCATCATTATTACGGACGACAAAGAACCCCATCACAATTAAATTATATGTAGCTGCACTCAGAACTAAAATCGATTTAACTTCAGAAAAACTTGAAATGCCACAGTATTTGGTTTAATAATTTATTTATTTCACTTGCTGGTGAGAATTGCAATTAATGTCCATGTTACATAGGTATATCACCCGTCATTGAAGCTGTCAGTTTGATGACATGGTTAGGAATAGTGAGTCTCAGGCAGACTTATATTCAAATATTTCTTAAATGGTCGGTAACTTGGAGAAAGTAGCACATTATGCCTTCATTACCTCTGCCAGGAGGTTATGTTTTTGCCGGTGTTTATCTGTTTGTTTGTTTGTCTGTCTGTCTGTTAGCAAGATAATTTGAAAGATTCTGAACAGATTTTAATGAAATTTTCAGGAAATGTTGATAATGGGACAAGGAACAGATGATTAAATGTTGGTGATGTTCTGGACTACCATCTGGATCCAGGAATTTTTTGAAGGATTCTTTATCATTAGTATGAGATAGGACCATTTTCAGCACATGTGCAACTTCACAACAAAAAGTCCAGATTGACTGGCAAACTATACAGGATACGTTCACAATAGGTTCTATAAAATATCAAACTTTGATCTGGATCCTGGCAAAATTTTGGATATTATGATCCAGAACAGAAAAAATTACAGTGCTTACACATTTTTGGTAACAAATGAAGATACAGACATTCAGTTAGCACCAAATTTTAGATGACAGTCTGCTGAATCAGTGCAGTGCCAACAGATTTGTTGTAGCTTCAATAGTTATGGAGCTAGATCCAGAAGAATACTGCAATTACAGAAAAATATCGATTTTCGTGAGTAACTATTAAACTAATAACAACAAGAACAACAATTATATCAATGTGATTCCAAATGCTAAAGGTATGTTTTGACTATCAATCAATCTAATAGTGTATATAAAATGAATGTAGGACTGTAAAATAGGGTGGAAATGAGCTGCTTAGCTGAGGTCTGCGCTCTCCAAGTTCTAGAATTATTCTTATTTTTCCTTTTGATTATGCTTCCCTAAGTTGATGTCACTGGTGACGCAAACATCTTCACAGATAGTTTAACCTGTTTGTGTGCCTATAAGTTTAAATGCATATTCACGCTAAGTCTGCTTACAACTCCAAAAATCAAAAATGTGCAATACTGTACAGCACAGCTGAGAAATGATACAGTTTCATGCATAGCTGCAGAGACAAAAAGTGTAGGTATGTAATCATTAGCCTATGTTGTGTTTATATTTGTAGCTGATGTTGATACAGTCAGTCATCTGAAACGATGTGAAATCCATGTGACGAGGTAATTATAAGGAGCTGTCTTCCATTAGCAAGAGATTCCACCTTAATCAAAAGTCTTCATTTCAGGTATTTTGGACGTATAAATTCACCAGATACTGTGTAAAACTGCATCCAGACTCTGGGTGCACTTTCTAGGAAATGGTTCAGCATCCTGCAGTCTTTTCTCAGTTCCCTCAGACTACTTACACATCTAGTTTTAGCCCTTCATTAGCAGTTATCTTCAGATGTGTTTACTACATTTTTCTTGGTGTGAAAACCAGAGGAGGTAAATTATAGCCAATAGCACCACCAATCCATCATGTTTTGTTAATTTATCAAGGCTGTGAAAAAGAAGTAGTTGTTTTGATGATGCAACCCTGCGCAGGTTACCAACACGGCTAACAAACAGAATACAATACTTTTTGTATTTACAGTATGTTTTTGACCTCTAACTGAGCAGTGATATCCACAACATGCCAAATCCCCCCCAAAAAAATTCAACAGTGTAGCTCACCATGCTGGATACCGCTACACCGTGCTCGATTGTTGATAGTCCTGAGGGCATGTGGGCCGCGGAGCCAGGTGAAGGCCGGGCATTTGTGGCAAAGCAATGAGGTGGCAGGTGTTGTGCGATCTGGCAGGAGGAGCCCGGCCTGTCTGCCTGTGGGTGCTGATTGACAGATGGGTAAAATAGTGAACCCTGTCTGCAGGATCCCCGCCGCGTGATGGATGGAGGTGTGACCGAGGAGCACCAGAGCACATTTGGATGCAGGGTATTAATCTGGTTTGACAGAGGTGGAGCAGGTGCTGATTCTACCAGCTAATGTTTATCTAGGACCAGTTTTTAATCTTGTGCACACAACTTGTCTATGTTTATCGATAACGCATTATAGGAAGGTTTTTTGACAACCCGATAAATTATATACTACTATTATTATTAAGCTAATACAGACCAAGAAAGAGCTCTCGTCTTATTCTCTTGATATGTGAAAGTGGTGCTAAATTAGGTTGGCTAGTTAATCGACCATAAACTGAGCTTGAGGCCTCAAGTCTTGTTTCAGTTGTTACCAGAGAAGCACATCACTTCTTATGTTAGTGTCAATTATTGTGGAATTTGTTTCATCCGGTTGGTCATTCAACACTCAAAAGAGTCAGACATGTTCTGATTACAAGTATCATTCTGGAGTATTGTACTAAAAAATATACGTCAGTGTGAATGAACAGAGAAGCAGTGTCAAAGGCAGTGACGTATTTTACCTGCAGCTAGTCGGTCGTTAACGAATGGGTCAGTTACCGTTCAAAAAAACCCCAAAACATTTCATTGAGAAAATCATGTTTTTTTTTTTTACATTTATACTATTACAGTAGAAAGTCACCTGCTGTCTGCACTCTGAAATTGAAGCGCACATGAATCTCTAAACAGGCTAAATCCATAAATTAACCCACTTGGCATTTTCCAAATTCAATTTTCTCTCTCTGGTTGAGTTTTACAGAGTGGGCACATTTAATCTCATGGATGTAAACAGTTATTTCTGTCTGACAGAATGATACATGCACAGGCAGTCACTTGCACATGCACACAAGATAACCTGATACCTGATAAATGAGGACAAGATTTTTGAATTACACTTGTTATTTGGATTATAGCAGCCGGCAGTATTTCACAGCACCAACACAGTGTCATTTAACTCTTACCAATAGTTCTTGTACGTGGCATATTATTGTTTACAGGTGAATTAATGTGCTTATCTGTCTAACTTTATTAATGTTTGTGTGAGGTTAGAGAATTCATTTCCACCATCCTGAGCAAATATTTTCAACAAATCCTCCAACCTAAAGAATCATGCGAGCAGTTTGTGCCTATAGGTCCTGAAACAATCCAAAAACAACAGCGTGGTTAGGTTTGGGGAGAGACTGTGTTTCAGGTAAACATCATAACTTTGTAACATTTTAAGGGCCTTCAGTGTCATGGTTAATAAACAATACAGTTAACCCCTTAATGCCGGTTGTTGCAAATTTGCAACATACCGCTGCAGCCGAGATAGCGTATGCATTCCCCCAGTGCTGGTTCGTGCATATTCAGTACGTACGTAGGAACCTTCTGCAAGCACTGGTTTCTCTTAGGACCAGTTTGAATGGCATTTCCCGCATCAATAAAAAAAAAATTTACCATTAATGCCTGTTGCATTACACCTTTATATCTACTATATGTGCTATAGACAAATTAACAATCTCCACTTATTTTAACATCAACTTGAAATCAAAAACACATAAAACTATTGTTTTTATATAATTGTAAATAAATTCAGGTGTCAAGGGGCTATGGTTATAGAATTGTTAGGCCATTGGTCTGGAACAGGAAATAAACAGCATCGTGCTGTGTTGCCCTCTGAATCCCAAAGCCCTCTAGTGGGTTTGAAAAGCATGTTGCAATAAAAATATGACAAAGCCAATAAGACACCCTTTATCAGAGCAAGAAACTGAGGTGACAGAAGGAATTGTTGGATTTCCACTGGGAATGTAACCAAATCTAAGCTTAATATTTTATCAGAATAACTTTATTCTACATGTGTCATATAAAAAATGTTTCAAAAAATCAGGTGTTTGCTCCAAAAAAAACTGTTCTGTACTCACTGACACAACTGTAAAATTATTAGTGACCAACAGTCACATGACAAAGCTTTTTCATTGGAACTGAGTTGAACTAGGTTGAGCTGCAGGCTGTGTTTACACTGAGCAGATAGGACACATGTATGGATACATAATATATATCAAGAGATATATAACATGTCGCATCACCATTAGTAACAAATGTGAGTACCTGGAAAAATGTTGTACACGTTGGTTCCACATTTCCTTTCATTTTTTTGTGAAATAAATAAGCAAATAAAATCGACATTTTTTTCATGATTTACACCATTCTGATTTTGTCATAGTGCACAATAGACATTTTGGAGCTCTCTCTCCTACTAGTCATGGTTGTGCTCTTTCTATAGAGGTGCGGAACTTTATATTGCAATGAAAAATGAGCCCACAGTGAGTAAAAATATGACAGGAGACAAAAACACTCAGCAACTGTTTGAAGTTCAGAGGTTTAAAATACTTCATGCACTTCCTCCCGATGTGAACCTCATGACTCTGTTATTATTACTTTGGCTACTAGAGGGCTCTGTAACTTGAAGGTAAAATAAGTTATTTGGGGGCATTTGCTGAAACAACTGATGCAATTAAAATCTATGTTAAAAGCTGCTGGCTGAAAATGCACTCCTTTCATATAGGAGAGTTATGCCCATATTTTGTGTCTTTAGTTGTTACGGAAACCACGGGGCATCAGCATAACCATTCAGCTCATAGTATAGGCTACAGGTATCTGCATTGCAGACAAGATCTAAAATGAATATATTGTTTCTGTTACAAGTGTGACAGTGTGTTACAGTATCTATCTTTGTGGCGCGTTTGGCAAAGCCAGTCATCATAACAATTCCTCAAATGTGCTCTTGCCTGATCCTGTCAGCACAGACAGAAGGTCTCTCAGCAGGATCAGTCTCCAGCAGTTCACCTGTCTTCTGACTGGGCTAGATGCACCTTGATCAGGCGGCTCGGCAGATGGGGATTCCCCAGGTGCATTTGAAAGGACACAGAGCAGATGAATCAGTGTTATTAATTTACATTTAGTTCATGAGGGGCTTAATCATGTGAAAAATATATTACATCACATTAACCTAACTGTAGCTATATTTTGCACATTTGCATCGTGACAGAAACGCAAGTTGCCAGGGGTCATGCAGAGTCTATGTTGTGATCTTGGGGAAAGTGTCACGGTGAATGTGACGACTTATGCAGCTTTCCCAGGAGGGATGAAGACACGCAGGAGTTCATGTTTACCTGGCAGCGCACAATCTTGCAATCAAGTGCAAGCATGTGTGTAGCTACTTGTCTCCTGCTAATCTGGTAAACATTAACATGCAATGTACAGTGTCTGCTTTTACGCAAGGATTTTGGCTTATTTCTGGTTTACCTGTGCTATTTTACTCAGCAGTATGTGGGAAATGGAATTGTAGAACCAAGATAAATCATTTCCAAGTAAACTGGTCTGATGTATTCTGGACCCAAAGACCCTGCATATATCTTATTCGAACAGCAGGAGCGACTAGTGCAGCGATAAGCTCATGATCGCCGCCGACTGTGCTTGATCAGAAAGTGGGATTGATCCTGGGTCACTGCAGCAGGGGGTGAATGTTTGTCTCTGTGTCTTCGCTTCCTTCATATGTTTAAAGGTTAAAGAAACAGTTTACACACAAAACACTAGATACAGTTATTAAAAGTATTTACAGACCTTCAAAATAGATGAAATCAGATCAGTAGTTATAAAGCAGCATGCATAAATACACCATTAATACACCAGATACTAACAAAATACCTGATATTTCATGCTTTTTGCAAAGCTTTTTAGTAGAGGAGAACCTGATGATGTAAAAACCTGAAAAGACACAGCAGAAGAGGGCATTGATTGCACTTGATGCACAGATAGGAAGGATCATCTCACGTCAAACTCAGCGTGAGTCAAATGCAGCAGCCATATGTTGCCGCCACATGCAGATATAATGTTACTGCAGAAATCCATTTAGAAATGCGGCTCACCTTGGTCAGAACCCATTTTCTAGTAGTAGGAGATGCCTTACATGAAATTCTACAGGCATAATGTTTCATCATCTTCAGAAAACTGCAAACGTTCTGTTGAATTAGTTTAATAACTGTCATCTGTTCGGTTGGTCAAATGTTTTATTCAGTGCCCGTGATTATAATTTGATTTGCTCTTGACTCACATGCTGCATTTTTAATGGGGTTTCCATATTTGCTCTTGATCACCTCAAGATCAATATTTGTTAGATTAGGGCCTTCATCTCTGCTCACCTTGCAGTTAAACATTTTATCCTTCATACAAAACCTTCATATTTATCAGTGATGCATTCTTCATTCTCAAATATCAAAGCTATAATCGGATACAGTTTTATTTATATAGTGCAGATTTACAACACATGTCATCTCACAGCGCTTAACCTAGTAAGGTACAGCCCTTACCAGTTTTAAACAGAGAGCAGTGAACCCAACAATCCAAAGTGGCACTTCATAGGATTCCCTATGAGCAAGCAGTCAATGATGGTGGGAAGGAACCAAACCCCCCCTAAACCTCTGACAGAACCAGGCTCAGGGAAGGCGGACATCTGCCTAGACCGACTGGGGTTGGGGATAGCAGAATAGCAGGTGTAGAGCAAGCATTACAAACAGAACAATCAGATTCATTTTGCTTAGATCAAATGAAAGGTTGCAGTTTTAAAACAGGTTTAGATCACTATTTTTACCGTGCTGTAGGCTATCTATATCCATATGTACTGCAAGTTTCTGTGGCCTTAAACTGACAATGTGGGTGAAAATGTGGATTTAATTGCATATAAGAACAGATTGAATATATCAACATTGTGATAATTAGTTGTCATCCCTTGTAAAGTCAGTGTTACTGTGTGAGAGCTTTATTTGAGCAAGTTTGCATTTTTTTGTCCAAAGTGCCTACTCATTTCCTTTCAAACCATATGTTATTAAGCCGTGACAGAATCGTGTCACGCTGTCTTTGTTTCATTAAATAAAGAGTGGTCAAGGTCTGGCTGCTTGTCGCTCACTGTGTCTACTTGTAGCCTCTCACCTACTTCTCGTCTTGGTATGTTTGATGAGGAAGTTACAGCTGATTCCAAGGCGTCCTGTGACACTGGACCGTGAGCCATCTGTGTGCCGTGGCGGGTGTCAGCGGTGTGGGCAAAGGAGACAGGCTGTGTTGGGACTAGTGTGCAGAACTGAACCCTTTTGATCTGGAATCTCCCACATTAAGGCTCTGAGAGCAGACAACAGTAGATCCATTACTATTAAAATTGATGAGCCTACTGTCTATACAAGTCTTGCTGAGTTTTGATTGATTTCTGCAGCACTCGCTCATTTCCTATGTGCAGTATAAACCACTGAGTCTTGTTAGTATTCTCCTCATAATCCCCCTTTAATGCCCTTCTCCACAGGCAAATATGCAACTGTGTTAGTCGCCAGAAGAGAGGAATTTCATATTTTATCATTCTTGGTGAAGGTGACCCCGTGTATGTATCCAACATTAGGCATGTCATTGAATATCATTCTAGATAGAGACCATATTTGCAGATTGCCAATTAGGAAGGATGTTATTTTTATTTGCATTTGCATAAAACAAGATTCATTATTTTCATATCATTGCATGTCAAGTTCGTTGACAGACAGCCAGACAGCAGGGATTGTAGAACTGCGGTGACTCGACACGGCGTCTCCATCAAGCTGATCAAATGGTGTTACTTTATATTCAAGTCTCTAAAAACAACACCTGATTACAGAAAAGCATAAAGGATTGTTTCAACTGCAGAAAATGGAAGAAAATAATAAAAAATAAAAAAGGTATATCAGATTGCCTGCTCACGAAAAACCACTCGCTGTCGGTGAAGATCTAACTGCACTGTACCTGACAACGGCATTATTCAGGGAACACTCTGTGATGAGGCTGCTAGGAGAGCAGATTCAGTACTGTTCTCTGACAAACAGGAATATACACTGATCAGCCACAACATTAAAACCACTTGCCTAATATTGTGCAGCTCCTCCTTACGCCACCAAAACTGTTCTGACTCTGCTCTAAGACGGTAGCTTAGAGCCTACAAGTTGTCAGGTAGATCCTACAAGAATTGACTTCCAGCACCTCCCTCAGATACTCAACCACATTGAGATATGGGGAATCTTGAGGTCAAACAACACCTTGACCTCTGTGCATGTTCTGCAACAATGTTTAGTAAGGTGACGCAGTTCAAAATAGCATTCACATAAACACCAGGACCCAAGTTTCCCAGAAGAATATTGCTCAGAGCATCACAACGTCTTCTTCGCATAATGTATCCTGCCGCCATCTTTTCCTCCACTAAACAACAAACATGCAACCAGGCATGCACATGATCTAAAAAAAATCATCACACCAGGCCTCCTTCTTCCATTGCTCTACTTCTTACCTTCACATGCCCAGTGTCTGCTCTTCCGGTGGTAGCTGATATCAGTGTGGTGGACATACCAATTTGAGGCTACTCCATGTGCAGCACATTGCAATGAATTGTGTTCTGATGCCTTACTCTCATAGCCAACATTATGGTTTTCACCAATTTGTGCTACTGCAGCTCCCCTGTGGAATCAAACTTCATGGACTAGCCTTTGAGGGTTGCTAATTTGTGGAAGACCTGTTATTTCTGCTATTACTCACCCCAACTGGGCGAGGCAGATGGCCGCCTTCCCTGAACCTGGTTCTGTCTGAGTATTTTTTTCCCCTGATATATTAGAGGGGCTTTTTGGTTCCTTCGCACTGTCATGACTGCTTGCTAATAGGGAATCCGAAGGCAACTTTGGATTGCTGGGTTCACTGCTTGCTGTTTAAAATTCATAAGGTCTGTGCCTTACTATCTTAAGCACTATGAGATGACATATGTTGTGTTATATAAATAAAACTGAATTGAACTGAATATTTATCATAATTTCTGGATAAAAACACAGATGTAACTGATGCTGCACAGCACCTATTTCACATACTGTCTCTCAGTGAGGAGCATTGTCTGAAAATGACAATGTTATCACTGTCCCCTGTTGGAGACTATGCAAGCCTTATTTCACGTTTATACAACTGTTTTTTGGTCAAAAGGTTTATCTATATTGTGCAAAATGCCACAGACATTCAACATGCTGATCAGGTTTCGACTTAACTGAGGTAGTGAAAACATTTCTGAAAAATAAATGAATGCCTTCCAGTATCATCTGTGACAACAGGTGTAACAATTGCAATCTATCCTCCAAATAACTTTTTAAAAAATGTGAAATTAACCAAGAACACATTGCTCACTGCTTCTCCACATTAAAGGCATTTGCAGCATTTCTAGTAATTTCCTGTGATGACTTTCTGTGCGTGAACTGATTGCTGCCTGGATTAGTTGTGCTATCTCTTTTTCTGCTCGTTTTGTCCCTTCATCATCATCTGTTTCCTCGAACAGATCAGTGCAGATTGGAGCCAGCCTTAATCTGAGAGGTCCACATTGCTAAGGCAGCTGCTGGCTGACCGAGAGGTTGGCACTGACGCCACTTTGCAATGACCGCGACAGCTGCTATGGCAGCGAATCAAATCATAGTGTTTGAAGACACAAGTGTGTCACAGCCCATCTCATAGTGACGAGATGAGTCTGGTTGACAAACTTAGTAATACAAGTTTCACCATGTAAGCGTCCGTTGTGCATAAATTGGAGTCCTGAAATGAATCATAAAACAGAAAGTCCCACAACAGGTATGTCATTTAGCAGCTCTCCAGTGTTGTTTTTACTCTTCACATTCCTCTCTTCTCTTTTCCTGTTTGTTCACACAGATCCTCTTCTCTTCTGGTTTTCTCCAGCACAGATCCTCTCTTGGAATGTGCTGCAGCAGATGCTCACAAGGCTAAAATTTGGATGGATTATAGGCTCCAACAGATGCTTCTACTGTTTCCACTGGCAACCCCAAATGAAGAAGAACGCAAATATGCATGTTTGCATGAACTGTAGAGCATTTATGTCTCTCAAAGGCAACAAATAGTGAAGATTTCTGTGTTGAGGATGCCTTTGGAGGATTTCCGAAAATAAATATCATTTAAGACGTGCAATTTGTATTACATAGATTCCTGCAGAAACCTTTCTGACTATCGAGTAGTCATTAGAATTCTCTGTTGACTCAACATCTTTTTTGAAGAAACATTCCCTCCTCCTGTTTTTTTAGTGAAGTTTAATGCCTCCTGCAGTGGAAGCTGCTGAATGAGGCGAAAATACAATTGCAAAACTCAGTTCTTATCATAATACTTTCATCCCAGAGCCTGCTTCACACAGCTCGCTGACAACTCAGTCCAACCAAATGATTTGTGAGAATCCTCTGTAGCTCTTTGCTCTTTTACACACTCTCACTTCTCTTCTTTTGTCTTTTTTTTCCTGACAAAGGGACATGGCTGACCAGTGAATTATGTGTCAGATGGGCTGGAATTTCTATACAACAAAGCCCTCTCTGTCAGACCTCTCTGAAGTTCAGTTAAAATTTTCATAAGGGAGGATACACATTTACAAAATTGCCATTTAGCGCAACACTCACACACTAATCACAAGCACAGAACAGCTCATGCACATCCGTACTTAATTTACCAATTTGAGGACACAGAAAAATGGCTGACAAGGTAGTAAACACATCACAACAGAACCTCTTATTATACCACTCGACTACTCAGTGACAGTTTGACAAAAACAGGATTTAGCAGATTCTGGTCTCTCATGGGTATTCACAACTCTGACAGAGTTATTCAATCTATGATATACAGTAAAAACACAAAGCTGGCGTGATCACAAAGCCTGAATTGATTGCTGCTGCATGCAGGAAATACACTGCGCTTTATTCTAGGAGCAGCGCTTTGGACATACTTTGTCGCCAGCATTGGAGGGTTATATTGGTGGTTGTGATATATTGTATTGTGTTGAATATTCATTGTGTAAGCGACAACAACAACAAAAAATCTTCATAATACAAAGTAATGAAGCCAGGAAATGAGAGGTGACCTTTGTGATGTATTCTCCCACACTCAGGAACAGTTAACCCAAGAAAGGCAGATATATACAGTATCATGAGCCTGTGCCTAAAAAAATGTTGTTTCAATTTGATTATCTACAGTAAGCCATTGTTTGGAGGCAGTAATTTGAAGCAGATGGCTGGATGTAATTTTAGACGGCAGGGATGAGAGTGTCAAAATGCAAAATTCAAAAACAGATACAGGGAAATGAAAGTATTGTTGGTATTTTTTTTATGGATGATATTTTTCCTCTGTGTCCACAATATTATATGAAGAGGAAATCTGATTTAAACAGAAAGTGGTGTGACATTGAAATAGTGTAAACAGTGTAAACATTAAGCTTTCATGGGCGAGGATTGTTGAATATGCGCCGACAACCCAGGTTCATTTCAAACATGTAGTCACATACAACCTGTGTGGCTTGCAGCCTTAAAGTGACTGAATTTGTAATAAACTCTTTCTGGACCAAAGCTACTATAAAAGCCTTTACTTGTAGGGGAATACTCAAAGAATCCAAATGCCAATCTCTTTTGACTGTCTTAATGTGTTTTTATTTCACTCTTTATCATGAAGCTCATTTGTTATGTGACAGTGTATGTTGCTGTCTATAAAGGTTTGATAGTGGAGCAGTTTAAAGCATGACAAAACACCCACACGACAGAATGTAAAACAGAGGACTAGGGCTTCCCAAGATGTTGTTTCATTCACTTTAATGGTAGGAGCTGTCGTGTATATGGAACATAAAATTAAACAGCAAATTATATCTGCTCGCATACTGCGCTAACAAGAGTTCATTGCCTTTTCAATCCAATATGATAGTCATAAAGATCCAATCATGGATACTTGATTGAAAAATGTGTTTACATAGAAACACAGACTCTCCCATGCCATGAACAGCTTTAGAATCATGGGCTGAGGCTGCATACTGTGCTACATATTGGGCATTTCAGTGCAGGTACAGCATGGAGCTATGGTGCCTGAGGGTTCATATGATGAACTGTCATATTGTAATTGCTTGTAGATTGTATATTTATGGTAAAATGTAGAAAGAAATCTTGAGTCATTATTGTTTTTTTTCTTACAAATCCTATAAAAAGGCTGCACTGATGCCCAAAAGATCACGAATCCTACCAGTCGATGGTTCTCTCATCCAATATAATATTCAGTGCAGATATCCGTTAGTCATTTGCTGTATTGATCTGTGCCGCACAAAGACTAATAAAACAATATCTGTCGGCTCGTACATGTATGTATAGGATGTATTATTTGAACAGACACAGTAGATGTAGGAGGTGAGAGCAATCAAAGAACTGGGGCAACGCACCCTGAATGGAACGCGGGAAGAAAACGAGGGAAAATAGATAGTGTGAAAAGAGCGTGGCTCTCCGAGGAGACCAGCAACACCTGTTAAGTTTATATGAACATCTGTCCCAATGGCAACCTCTGGGAGAACGGAAGCCAGCAGACTTTTGGGACCGTGTGCCGTTTCTGTTGTAAACATCTATAATGTATGCAATAAAGGTGTGTCTCAGAGCCCAAAATGCAGCCAGTAAAACATATGCGGGGGATAAATCTGAGCCGTTCACTGTCAGCACAGTCGCACATGTCGCTCTTTATTTGGCCTCGTTTCCCCTGTCCTCATGACTTCAATCACGGCGCGGCTGTTGTGAAGCCGGTTATCCAAAATACTGATTGTAGCCCCTTTTATCACAGATGCAGTTTTATGCCCACTCTCTCTGAAGTGTGAGTCATTGAACGCTGAGTTATGGAATGGAACAATTAAAATTTAATGCTCCCGCTAATTCACTTAAAGAATTATTTCATCGGACATATTTTATAAATTATTAGCTCTAAACCACTTTACTGCCTGAGCTCGCAGTGCATTCTTAAGGACAAGAATGACAACAGGCTACGTAGTTTGACAGTGTTTTAGTAATCAGACTTGTGTTCCTGCCTGTATGCTGTTTTTCTGACTTGGACCTATGGCTTTACAGGTTAATTAGATCTTGATTTTTTAACCCTGTACCTCCTAAAGCCCAAGACGCATCGCCCACCACCTGCATACCGTTTCACCCCTTAATCCTCTCAGAAGAGTATAACTGATTAATTCCCCTGTAAATAATCAGTTGCATCAGTGATGCCCCCACATGTTAAATACTCACCTTTGAGAAACTGTGTTTTCCTATTCACACACAATGCAAGCAGGATTAACTGAATTTAAGTTTTCTTTTTTTGATCAGTGTTTGTATGACTACTGGCACTGAGGATATTGAAGATATTCCTTTCTTTCCTGTCCTTAACTTATTCCCTTTAAGCTCTCCCCAAAGACTATGACTCATCTGTGACTTACCTATTGCACATGGCTCCATAATCCTTATCTATTACATCCATTCTTTGCAAAACTGCCCTCAAGAGTTTTCTGTTGTTTCTCTTTCTTCTTCTTCTGGGACATTCGTTCCCTCAGTATTGTTATTTTTTGCTGTTTCTGTTTCTGTTCAGTTTATTTGTTGTGTTTCAGTATGGGTTATTTGAGCTATTTGCGCATTCCTATCCAAGTATGCATGTACATCTATAAAACCCTTTATTTATTTTATCCCGAGCGCATTCAAATATGTATCACAAAATGTAGATCTAAAGCAAATAGGCAGAATAAGTCTGCTTCAAAGCCTGCTCTTCATTCCCCTGTGGAGGTTCAATCAGGTGTGACTCATGGTGAATAGGCTTGGAGGACAAATGGAATTCACAGTGAGCCGTCATGCTGACAAGCTTGTCATCTTCCTCCCCTATAATTGTCTTTCCATGTCTCAGCAGGTCAGCAGAGCTACAGCTGAAATGTGTAGTCTTGCATTTATGTCTCCCTGTCATGTTCAAGGAAGGATCTAAAAAAGAGGGTTTTCACCATGTCTTTGTTTCCGACCATTAGTGGCCAAATGCACATGTATGCTTTTTCAGATTAAACATCTGTCATTGTGAGGATCGCTGCCGGGAGCTGCATTTCCCTCCTGTTAAAATTCATCCATATCCCCTGTTGTTTTATGCTTGAAATTGAATTAATAGCTCTCTTGGCCATTTGGGAGCGGTGAAAACAAGTTGTAAACACAGCTCTGACATATTATCACCGCACAAGTTGATAAAGCGAATTTAGTTGCAAATACTTGTTTTTCATTTTGACACATTTCTAGTAAGTCCAATATTTCATCCAATATCCCATGTAAGACCATTCTTCATTCTCCTTTTTAGCTCTGTTTCACACTCCATCATCGCGTGAGGAAAATATCTGGCACTGTGTTTGCTAAATAGTCTGTGATGCTTACTAACTAATCAATAACTTTGTCTATCTGCTGTGTGGATCTGGGCAAGCAGTAGTCTTACTTACTGTGGCCATAAGTCTGCCATTGGCTGCTTATTTCAAGTTAATAATGAGTGGTTGTAAAGAGCGACAGAGAGCCACTTTTACTGTTTAAGAGGGACATTCCTGTTTGTCCAGCGGTGACATAAAAAATTTCATTTTCTAAGCATGTTCCACCCAAACATGTTCCCCACAACGACACTTCAGTATTTTGTAGGGGCACCATTGCTGCATCCTGGGCTTAGCACCAACCACCAAGATGATTGCGATACGTTTAAATAGACACAAATAAGATAAAGCATTTCTTTGTCCTCTAGTAGCCAAATAATAATAATAATAATAATGATAATTTATGATAATAAGAATAGTGATAATAGTAATACTAGTAATATTAGTGATAGCAACTATACTACTACTACTAATAATAATAATAATGATAAAAGTAGTGACAATAATGATACTAGTCATACTAGTGATAATAGTGATAAAAAATTATGCTAATGATACTACTACTAAAAATATTAATAGTAGTGATAATAATAGTGATGATAATAATAATAATAATACATGTGATACTCGTGATAATAGTGAAAATAATGATCCTAATGATACTACTACTACTAATGATTATAATAACAAATAATAACTATAGTACATTTTTCGGCGTGGAAATCAAAGCACTGAAAGTGGTGAAGATGCTATAACCACAGAGGGGTTCGTTAACTTCAAGTGCAGGTCAGACATGGTGTCATTTGAACAGCTGACAGTGTAAAAAAATTATTATGCACTGAACAAAACTATAAGTGCAGCATGCAGCTGCACCACTGAGTTACTCCACACCCCAGCCAGGTGACAAACTGACTACAAAAGGCCACCTTAAAATGCAATTTTATTCAAATGGCACAGCGCCACAGAAGACAAGAACAGGCTGTTGGCTGCTGGATGTTGGCATGTCAGTTAGAGTTGTAGCCAGACACTTGAATGACTAACTCAACCATTTGTCGTCTTAGAAATCATTACAGGACAGTACGACAGACAATCTGCTACATGACACTCTGCAGGACTTGTCCAATGTTACGACCCAGATCCAATAAGAACTTGTAGCCCAAAATATCCACCAACTTCTCCACCCTTTGAGGAAGAGACAACTTTCCTCAAGGCAACACTAACAACCTCATTAACTTGATGTGTTGCAAATGTGTGAGTAATTACTGACTTGTGATTCCTGCTGTATGACCCCACTCTTGATCTGCTCATTACCATTTCCGATGTAACTGTACTTGGTTGTTTCATGACGTCCGTTCTGCTGTGGAGATGTTGTGTGCTGGTAGTAAAAAGTGTTCAACTTTGTTCAACGGTCTGGTGTTTGATTTGGAAATCATTTAATAGCATTTTTTCTCTTCCATTAGTTTAAAAAAAGTAAATGCAAAAGCACATCCTCAGTAATCTCGTCCGTGTGATCTGGACAGGAGGAATTTGTCTCATAGGGCTAAAACCGGCTGTCAATTTCAGTGGAGGGGAAAAGCCTGAGCAGCCTTCAAAGCTGAGTAGAGCCATCTCTGTGTAAGACCCTGGTTCTGAGCAGCACTGTGGACCATGCTGAAAGCCTCGTTTGGACAAACAGGGTTTTTTTCCTAGTCTCTGCCTCAGTGTGAAGGCAGGGAAGGAAATGCCTGTTAGGACAGCTAATCACTTGAATAGAAGTGAAGATCGTCTTTATGGTGGTGACTTTAATTTTTGTATTTTGTTAATGCTGCCTTTTCTCCCTTATAAAAGGGAAATACGTTTTTGTTGCTGAAAATATACGGACAACTCTAGCTGCTATAGACAGATAGAAAGATAGATAGATGGATAGATGGATAGATGGATAGATAGATAGATAGATAGATGGACAGATAGACAGACAGATACACGGACAGATAGATGGGACAGATAGATAGATAGATAGATGGATAGATGGATAGAGCCTGCGACTCCAGATGCACCTTTAGTGTTAAATATTTTGCAAGATGAAGTGCATAAACTAAGTAAAAGACAGTGGCTAGGTTCGAATTGCTATTGCTGTTACAGTGCAGGATGGTGAAAGCACTGCCAGCTCTGATCATGATCATATATCAATATGAAAACAACTTGCACATAATTCATAATGGAGCTTGATTTTTTTTCCAGTGAAGGACTGAAAGTGAAGTGAAGAGGACAGAACGCGGAAAACATTTTTTCCAAGATGAAGATGATTTATGCACTAATTAAAAAGAAAATGCTGCGCTGAGGAGTTTTTGGAGAGGAAACAGAGACCTCTTCTCATTCAGATTACAGAGTGTTGGTGTGAATGAGAGAACTTCTCCTTACAATAGTCTAGGAGGCTTTGAAATACTTGTGAGCATGACTGACAGCTGTTGATGCTTCTGATGTGTAGATGATTAAATAGGGCGGCTGATGTAACGTTGTGACCGAAGCATTAAAATTTGAGGGAGAAACATCTATTTTTTCACTAACTTACTCATCCTGTTTAGGGTTGTGGTAGAAAAAAAACCCTCCTAAAGATACCACAGCTGACTCAGAGCGATGGTGTCATAACACTTGCAGATCACGCTGTTTAAAATCAGAATTTTGTGTCACTGCTTCTCTAAAATATCACTTCAGCAGTGTTAGAAAGTTACCCAGAGAAAAAGAATCCTCTCCTTTGATGTGATACTTTTGATTCAGGAACCACATCTTCTTATTCAAACTCTCTAAGCCGAACTATAAAAAGTATTCACCCCCCCTCGGAAGCTTTCCCCTTTTATTTCTTTTCAACATTGAATGATGGTCAGTTCAATTTGGCTTTTTTCGACAATAATTTGCAAACAAATGATTCTTTCCTGTCAACTGAAAACAGTTTTCTCCAAAATAATGTTAACTACTAAAAAGATATGAAATGCAAAAGAAGTGATTGCAGAGGTATTCATCACCTTTAAGTGATGAATAAGGGCTAGTGTTTAGTAGATGCACCTTTGGCCACAATTGCAGCATTGAGCCTGTGTGCATAGATCTTTATCAGCCTTTAATCTTGACATTGCAATTCTACCCCATTCCTATTTGCAAAACTGCTTAAGCTCTGTCAGATTGCACAGGGATCGTGACTGAACAGCCCTTTTAAAGTCCAGCCACAAATTCTTATTTGGATTGAGGTCTGGAGTCTGACTCGGCCACTCCCGGAACATTTAACTTGTTGTCTTTAAATCATTTCTGTGTCACTTTTGCTACATGCACAGGGAAACAAATCTTCTCCCATATCACAGTTTTCTTGCAGACTGCATCAGGTTGTCCTCCAGGGTTTCCCTGTACATTTACAAGCATCGTGATGCTGCCACCACCATGCCTCACAGTGGGGGTGGTGTGTTTGTCATGATGTCCAGTGTTTGGTGTCCGCCAAACTTCACGTTTTGTCTGATAACCAAAATTTTGCTCCCATCAGACCAAATAACCTTATTCCAGTTGACTTCAGACTCTTCCACATGCCTTCTGGTGAAATCGAGTTAAGATTTAATATGAGCTTTTTTTCAACAGCCACTCTCCCATAAAGCTTTGACTGTAGATGAAGCCATATTCAGTGACTTGGAAATTTTCTTGTATTCATCCCCTGACTTATGCTTTTCAATAACCTTTTCATGGAGTTGCTTGCAGTGTTCTTTTTACCTTTATAGTGTAGTTACAACCAGAAGTTCTGATTTGCCAGTGACTGGGCTTTACAGATACAGGTGTCTTTATATTACAATCACTTGAGACACATTCACTGCACTCAGATGGTTTTTCATTTCACTAATTATGTGACTTCAGACGCCAATTGTCTGCACCTGTACTGAATTAAGAGAGGAATACTTATGCAGTCAAGTTCTTTGCATTATGTATTTTTAATGAATTTACATTATTGTGTAAAAATCTGTTTGATTTTTAAATGAAAGAGTCTCTTTTTTGTAAATTCTTGTTTTAAAAAAATCCATATTAAACTGACCATGAGTTCATGTTGAAATAAATGAATAAAAATACTGTATAATTGTGCTGCATTGTGTTGACCTTTAAATCTTTTCATTATTTTTCACACCAAAATAATGGTGTTATGTAAAATCAAAGAGCTCTTTAACCATAATACTCACACTATTTGAAGGAAAATCTCTTCACCTGAACAGTTTGTACCACAATGCTGCTGTTGCGCCCTTCAGTCTTTTCTTACCATCAATAAGGACCATCTTAGCCACTCAAATGTGACTTGGAAGTGATTTAATGAAAAGGTCAATAACTGATTACGCTGACCACTTCCCCGCTGTCCAACCAGTGGGTGGTCACAACCTCTCCCTCTTTCTCTCACCTCTTACTTTCTTCTTTTTCTTCCCTGCTCTCTGATGGCCTTCCTCTCTTACACTCTGCCAGGCTGCAGCTCGCTCAGATGTTACCCCCCATGTACTTTGCTATAGAGCGGTGTTCGTATGATGGCTTGTGATCTTATGATGAAATGAATCCTAAATGTCTTCACTCGGCGGATGCCTGGGATGACTCTCCCCGAGTGTCTCTCGGTCTATCTCTAGGTGGGTTTGGGATTTCTCTGCTTTGGTGAGATGATAATCGCCCACAGCTGTGCATCATCACAGTATAATCATTACCTCTGAAATTTGTACTAAAGCAGATGCCCTACCTGACAAGTCTTGACGAGGCTTTCCTAATTTCAGCTACATGTTGTCACCATCAGCATTAGGTATATTCTGAGCTGCTGTTTTAGGGGACAGAGAATGCGACATTATGTGAGAAGAGTATTTTTTGTCTTTTTTTGAAGAGAAAAGGTGAAATAGAAAGTAGGCATTGGAATAAAGAAACAATGATGGAAGAGGTATTCCTATACTTACATAGAAATACAAATACAACAATATAAAAATACTTAATTACAAGCTAAAGGCCTGCATGAAAAATCCTGCTAGGGGAAAAGTAAATAAACAAAGTTTTTGATCCTTCTGACTGATATATTCTTACATATGACATTACATTAATAGTAAAGCATCAGTGTGTCAGCAGTATGTTACTGTTGTAGCTGCTGGAGAAAGAGCTTTATTCTAACTGCTTCATGTCGGTTTTATATACAGGGAAAGCAGATAAATCTGAGGAGTCATGAGATGATTAATGGGAGAGGAAAGAAGAAAAAAAACACAAATCTGTCATCAGTTTTCGGAACTTTTCTCTAATCTTTGATTCATAGTGAGATCTTTTGAACATTTATGAAAAGAAAAACATGCGAGACGTTTGGAAGAAAAAAAATCTCCATTTAAAGGAGCTCTTAACAATTCATGGACTTCTGAAATGTGACCCTGATTACACTCTGCTTTTTGTAAGACCTGACAAGCCAAAAAGGCTGAAAACCAGTGATTTAATATGTAACAGTGTGATGTATTGTAAAAGCTTGGTATATTATATATTGTGTATAATCTTCATCTTTAAACTAACAGAAACTGTCCAATATATGTGGGGTAGAAAGTACAACAATTTGCTCTGGCATATCATTAAGTGGGAGTTTAAAGTAGCATAAAATGGAAATTCTCAGGTAAAGTACAAGTACCTCACGATTGCAAAGTTAATGCTCTTACATACCTTCCTCCACTGTTAATAAAAGTGTTTTAATCACAGAAAAACTTGTAGAATGCGGCATTATGAAAAGATTCGTTTAACTATTAGAAAGGTTCAACTGCAGAGGGAACATGTCAGCACTGGGAGGTGAAGAAAGTAACACTTGCCTTGATTCCAGACCTGCAGATGAGATTACTGTGAAATAAAACTACATTTAATTCTAAAGAGTGCAGCTAAACAGAACCACAGCACAGGCAGAAGGGCTCTCTCAGTGTGAAGGAAACCCAAACTGTACAAAGCAGAATACACAATGAAAGGATTAACCTCTTGCATTTAAATGATCAAGCTCTATAAAGTGACAAGCTCCCTGTCCAGCAGAGGCAAATATGAATTTGGCCTTTTTCAGAGCACAGCTAATGAGATACAAACATGACAAAGGCCTTTTTGACTTTAATGGTCTCTGGGAGCGTTATCCAGTGGCTGCGGTGGAGGATGACTCACATTTTGTACCATGAAGTAGCCAAGCCAGCATCTAATAAAATAAAATTTTAGATATAGCAGCACGCTCCTCCATCCACTCAGCACACGCTTTGGCCTGCATGCATGGTCCACCTGGGTGGATCAAGAGAGGTCAGACCAAGGTTATCAACATTTGTCTTACATATTGATCCAAATGTGCCACTGGGAAATGAAAGGTCAAAGGGTGGCCAGCTAAATCAAAGGCGAATACTAACGGTGACAAAATGTGGGGATCGTGTCCCTCCACCCACTCCCCTCAAACCCTGATGAGAGGGCAGTTAGTTGGTGTAAATTACAAGAAAATTTCTGAAGTGACACGGGCTCTGAGACCAATTAGGTTCAAGGCCTCAGGGCATCAGTGAATATACCACTGCTGCGCCTCTCAAGAGCATGTTTCAGGTCAGAGAAAAACAACATACAAAATAAACACATACACACGACCACACACACGGAGCTAAAAAAATGGCTCTCTAACCCCACCTAAAATACATTATGCATGATTTGTAATGAGGTGGGGGTGATTCAGTGGCTCTCCAGTGTGGCCTGTTTTTCACCTATATGCGACCATTACTGTTTTCCTGCGAAGGTCCATGCATTATTTTACAAAGAAAACATATTATTAATTCAGCCGTAGCAACACTTCACAGCTTGTGGTATTGATCACAGGATATAAGGTCCAATTGCTTGTTCAAGCACATTTCAGTGGGGTGAAATGCTTACCATCAAGGGGACTATAGCAGATTTCTGCTGCTGAAGTGCTGCTGTTTGTTGTCAAAATAAAAGACTGGAGACGACTAATGCATGACTCATAGAAAAACACATTTAAAGCATTATACCAACCTGAAACATCTTTGTGTCCTTCTTGTAATAATGCTTTTGTCATTTTCAGACTGAGCAGAGGCGCTGCATTTGTGAACAGCTGCCTCACGCCTTTCCCTAATGCACTTAAAAAAACACCGTATCACCTGTTTTAGCGAATAGACTATAAATACAATTTAAAAAAGAAACAGATATTGCATGTGGAACCAGAGCCTGATATATCAAGCATGTCAATACCATGGACATGCATTGTATTTATAAGCACATCATCAAAGATGCACACCATTGCTCTGGATGACACATCCCTTCATTTCAGTGAACACACAATGCAGCTTACAGGACAAACTGTGTCCTAATTTAGTGACAACTTGCTAAATGTGCATGATTCCAAAGCTGAGACAGTCCCCAACAAATTCACTATTTACTTTTGTCTGAGTAACTTTAAATGTCCCTCTCTGTTTATTGATCAAACCCCTAAAAATGAATCTGTGTGTCAAAGTTACACATTTAAAAGTTGTTTCTTTCCCACGCAAATGATCCATTTCTGCCTCAGAATGGCTCCCATGTAACCTTACATTGTTGCTTCCTTTAGAATGTACAGATCCATTAAAATCTCTTCACATCTCTCCACCCACCCCTCTTCACTGTCTGCAGCTCAAACACACTAGCTCTCCTCCAACTCTGCTCAAACACTGTAAAACTACCCTATGCTACATAATGACAAGTTGTAATACTGGAGTATTTCAGCCATACACATTTAAACCAACTGTGGAGAAGTATAATGATACAGCCCCATTCTGCAAGTTGACAGGATTGGTCCCTTTGATTTGTGATGTAAGAAACCCTGGAAGTCTAAATCCGAGTTTTTGAGACTGCCATTGGTACGCTGGAGTTTTAAGGTGGAAATGCACAGTCATGGTGTTGACTGCTTATTTTGCTCATGATGGATCTTCTATCATACAAAAAAACACAATATAGACATGTTGACAAGGTAAAAAGCTTAAAATAAAATAAGTAAAGCTCTTTCCAAGCTGGGTAAAAATTAAATCCATAGTTATTATATATTACTGAACCTTCTCTATTAAAATCAAACTGCATATTTATCACCTGTTTTTTAAGACTTCACTAAGAGTCAATGAGGTAGGAGAGATGTACCAGAGAAAGGGTGTTAAAGTCAGCAGACTGTATAATATATACTATAGAATAACAGCAGAGTTGTCCTTATACATAGACATAGCAAA
Source organism: Dascyllus trimaculatus (assembly GCA_024666655.1). Classification (NCBI taxonomy): domain Eukaryota; kingdom Metazoa; phylum Chordata; class Actinopteri; family Pomacentridae; genus Dascyllus; species Dascyllus trimaculatus. The sequence continues at coordinate 9,520,680 of CM045460.1, read as the reverse complement.
TCACTGCAAGTGTTGAGCGTGTATGTTCACCTATGTATTTTGAGCATCCTGGGACATTACGATGGAATCTCTTTACTTGATTTCTTCCAGTTTGGCATTTTTACCGACTTTCCTGTTTAACTCCTTGTACTTACAGTTTAACAGTAAATACAATGATGAGATGTGCAAACTGAATAATCTATGTGACATGTCCTATTTCTGACATCCCTCAGTCGTGTCGTGTTTAGAATCGAACGGATCTCTAATTTCTGCATAAACTTTATTAAAAGCATTAAAATGCAAATATCAGTCGAACCACTTTCATTATATTTGTGTTTTTATTTTAAATGTGTTTCAAATGCTTGAGTAGGTTTAATTTATTACAGCGGGCTGCAGACATTCAGCAGTGAACCTTTTAGGGAGGCATATTGTTTCATTAAAATTCATGCACATAAAAATTGCCCTTGACTTTCACTGCCTCCATTTTATTCTTTTACAGTTCCATCAGATCAGCTGCAGCATGCAATTACTAAACAGATTTCTACCCATCATGAGCCAACTGAAACCTTTTTAGCTGATAAATGAAGCTTGCATGGAACAGTGTTGCACTAAGCTCGCTGCAGAAGCAGATTTACTCAAAGTAACGAACTTATAACAACAAATAGGCCCTACGGTGATCACGCAGTACTTCAGTGCATTAGGATGCGTGTTGTGTAAAGCTCGCAGACTCTTCTTTGACTTCTGTCTGACAGGGACAGAGGAAAATAATCCAAATCCAAACTGTAAGACGCTAAGAAACTAGATATTCGGTGCCTCGCCACCTCACAGTTGATGCGTATTATCATGACAGGCCACAGGAGAGTGTTAGACAGGTGGCTTAGATTTGTCAGCCTTCATAATTGTCTGAAGGACCACTGTGATCCATCGAGTCCCGCTGTGTTAATAACTTTGACCTTTGTGGGGTGAGACCCTCCCTCTCAAGTGAAATAACCTCAATTTACACAGTGAGAGCCTTGGCTGCTATCTGGGATCAAGTTCTCATCAGCAACAAGTATGTACAAATACTTATAACTGAACTGCTTGATCATCAATAGATTTAATATTATCATACAAACTCCATCAAAATCATGACCTCGAGCTATGTGAAATTAAAGTGGGATGCATAATTTGGAAGAAGCAGGAGAGCTACTTATCACTGATACTGCGTAGATGTTCTGTTGCAACATTACAGCTTCTTTTGGCTTCCCAAGCTTAAAGACGTGCCCTCGGGTAGGAAAACCTAAAAGGGTAATGGCGTGTGTTATCTGTCAATCATCACACTGCTTATTGTACTGTGGAGCACTTTTTCTTAAGATCTAAGAGAAGTTGCCATCTGGCTGAACCTTTGCCCAGTATTTGAAGAGGGGGGAAAGAGTTGAGATTTAAAAGAAATAAACACTGAGTTTGTGAATTGGTATTATGACATGAGATATTTTTTAAATGTTTTGCTATCTAGGGCCTGAGTTGCAAAGAGCAGCAAGTCAAGGGATGCAACACCAGGGAAGGAATGCTGTTCTCCTCAAGTGACACCGTTGTGGAGTTGAATCGTGTTATTGCAAGAAGAATCCTGAAGCCAAGACCACAGCCTTGTCCACACATACAGAGGTATTTTTTTGTTTGTTTTTGCCTTCTGCCCACATGCAAACACAGGTTTAGGTCACTGAAAACTGACCTTTTAGAAAACTGCTTTCAGGGGGGAAGATTTTCAGAAACCGTTCGCAATGTAGGCATGGAGACGAGGAGAGACTTTTGGAAACAGTTGCGAGCTTTCTATTGCAAATACCAAGGTGGGAAGAATGTTTTTAGGAATGGCCCTCTAGTTAACTGTTTTGGGCATTCTGTTTCCGTTGTGATGTAGGATCTGACAGCTTCGACTCTGACAATAACTCAGAATGTGCCAAAACAACACATTTTATTAGCACTTAGGTTTGTTATGTTAGCCTATGTGGTGAATTTAAGTTGGATTTAAGAGGACTGCTCTCAGGAGTACCTAAACTGGAGCAGGTACTTTTTTCTCAACCCAAAAACGACCCTAGAAGAGGTTCGACAGGGTGGATTCTTGTTGTTGGAACATGCACAAAGGTGACCCACAAGTTCCTACTGATACAGAAACCCATATTTGCTTCCTGATTGGGGCTTTAATCAGCCTCAGATGACTATGCAACTAAGCAACCAATCTTCTGCTTCCTGTTTATAGTGGCACATACACCAATCAACCACAGCAGTATGAGAAATAACAGGTGAAGCGAATAACATTGATTATATTGGTGTTCTGCTGGAAAACCTTAGATTTTGCCATCCATGTTAATAAGACTTAGACACCCAAATAAGCATTGTCATAGAACAAGCACACTCCCTCATGCTAATGGGAATCCCAAATGTCACTGGCCTACCCCCACAGGAAAATGCACCCCACCACAAGGAAACAACATCAGACAATCAGGAACATGTTGAGGAACATGACAATCACCCAAGATGTTGATTTAACCTTCCTACACAAGCATGTAATCAAGCATCAACAGGATGCAGTGGAAAAAGTTGGATTGACAGAGGCCCCACTGCTCAAGCCAGAGCACCTAAAGGACCCACTGCCAATGTCCTGGTTCCAGACCCCATAGGACACCGTGAGAGGTCCTCTTGTCCATGCCCAATGGTTCACAGCATTTTTGAGCACATAAACAGGACCAATACAATATTAGGCAAGTGGTCATAATGTTATGCCTGATACATACCCAATGTACATGAAGGGTCATGGAATATACGTCTACAGGGGCGTTGTGAGATTAATTCTGAAACAGTTCTTACATACTCATCTAGCCATTTTGAACCTAAAATATATTCATGTCGACATAGTCTAAGACAAGTAGACAAAAATTAATGAAATCATTTCAACTTTTCAGTGCGTATTCAGGATCAGACAAGAGCATATCATGCTGGCATTCTGTGACCTTTTCAGAAGCAGATATGAAAGTCCATTTTGTTTCATTTCATCTGTAAAATTGTATCACCACACATATCCCCACTTCAAAAAGTCCGCAGATGTATGAGAGAGTGGGTTAGTTATAATAGCTATTAGAAAAGTTATTATAAAATTAGAAGAATATAGCACTTTTCATCCGTTGGGGCCGGTGTGTAATGTGTTTCATAAGTGAATCCCACTGTACCGAGGCCCAACAATAGTGTGGAGTAGTTCCGCTTTTATTAACGACTATCTTTCATCACTCTTTTCTTTGCATGAGGCACATGTGGTTAAAGATGAACCCTACCATTAGTCATTTGTAAGAATTCATGAATATTAACATTCTTTGGCATCACATCAAATAACAGATCAAATAATAGAATAATAGATTTTCCCACTGCGCCCTCCACCGTATGATCACTGCAGAATTACTTAAAATGTACATTAGTGTATCATTAATATGTCATGACATTAGACAACAGTGTGTGGTTTTCTTTCATCCCACGATTAAATGAGAGGCTGAAGGATCTCCTCATGCATTCTATTTATCATTGTTATGCATGTGGTGACTCACCGTGCAGCGTTTCAGGGTTCATTCAGTATGGTCCTGCTGGTCTTCATCTGTTCATTGTATACATGCAACCAGGCTTGTGCATTAACATTGTGTGTGTGTGTGTGTGTGTGTGTGTGTGTGTTTGTGTGTGTTCGTGTTCGTGTGTTTGTGTGTGTGTTTATTCTGAACTCTTTATTCACTCTCAGACAGTAGTTCTTTGCAAATGTGATTAGATGTGAGTAGAACTCATCAATCCATGAAGATAAGACAGCTGCCCTGGAGCTGTGGATTACAGCCAAATGAATCAGTCTGTGGTGGAAAACAGCACCAAGTAACTCTACCCACTACCCAACTACCACTTTGTTCATGGCTCCGGTGCCAGCTGAGAATGAGTCATCTGCTATCGATGCTTGTGTACCCCCGGCTACATCTTTGTGGACAGCCACTGGACTCAGATCCTCACATGAATCAGTCACAGACTGAGCAGCTATATTTGAAAACACCTTCACCTTCATCTGTATTTGTCTGTCTGTGCATCACTCAGTACCCTGAGGAATCATGTCCACACTGGACTACTTTTACACATCACAGTTTACATCCAGTGCTGACTGTTTGCATTCATACACATACGTAAAAGTCATGCAACAGACTGGACTATGATTCTTAGTTTAGTGCACTTAAACATTACAGAGCAATGTTTTTTATGTGTGGGTCTTGTTTTTTTTTTTCATTTGTTTGTGCTCATATACAGGAATGAGGTCATATCCATTCCTGCTAATGATATTATACTTTTCTACTGATGCACAAGATCACAAGAAAACTCTAAAGGCCATTTAGATCTATACCTAACCCTTCCTTAAACCCTAATAAATGTGCTGTTATAGATTTGCAATGAATTTTGATTAATTCTCCTCCATTTTCATTAAACCATATAGCATCTGTCCACCCAACATGCCATGCAGCATGAATCACAAAAAGAAAAAAAAACACAATAAACTCATGATTAGCACTCACCCATCAGCTTGTTACACAATGGATGCAATGCCCTGATGCCCGGGGCAAGGTGGGAGAAACAACTCGTTTTAATTATGAATACAACACCTAACCTGGCCATTGCCTTCATATATAGAGGGCAGGCTTTCTAGAAGCACTATGGATCACCAAGAAACTCCACTTCTTGCATGAAATAACCCTGGATATAGTTTAGATTCAGCACCATGTCTTATGGAGAAAACAGAGCACGGGCGTGGAACCCAAGGGGTCTACAGAGTGCGGATTGATTGCTTTTAACATACCTCATCTCGCTTTAGCCTCTCTGCAGTGTTGGGGAAAGTCAAGGGCTTTCCACCCGTCCACTAGATGAAATTTGCAGACAGAATTTAGTTTTAAATGTTTTACACTTTCTGCGGGTGGCTTAAAGCAGTTCAGAAAAGCAGCCCCTCTTTGTAAAGCAGACTACTGTGGAAAATCGTGCTGTTCAGTGTGGCTTTGCAGGTGGATGACTTTTTCCATGATATGCTTAGTTTTAAAAAGACATTTGATTACATGTAGCCAATCGGTTTTTCAATAAAATATCGCTGCTGTTACTGTAGCTTCTTTTCCACCAACTAGAAACAGTGCTAATCTTGATGAATGCTGAATTGGACAAACCCCCTCTTGAACAGCAGGGCAGAGAAACTAAGTACATTTGGTCCACTGCTGTATTTAAAGAGGCACTCCTACAATCTGAAGTACTATCACAAGTCGAAACAGTTATATAATGTCTTGTGCTTCGTAAAGCTTTGTAATAATCTGCAAAACAACCATGATGATGTAATGTTACATACCACTAGTTTCTAACAGAAAGGCTGCATTACTATGGGTGTGCTTAAAAAACGTATGTGTTTACCAAGCAGGGGAAATGGAATGATAAAACTGAGTTGCATGGCATCATGGGTAATGTAGGATCCAGTGTTTTGACGCTTGACTCTATAAACTAAACATTAGGACAGCTCTTTACTGGACAGATTTTTATCACGTTTGGGGATTTGTCCTTTGCAACATTATAGAAATGCAATATTTAATCATCTGATTTAAGTTCGTCTAAATTGTTTACTTTTTTAAACAAATTCATTCGGAAATATATTTTAGAAGCTTTCTATCATGTACAAAACTACAATGCATTTTAAAGACTAAACTAACATATATAATTAACTCTACCTCCAGCTACAGCATTAAAGTGCTGCTTATATGTTCATGCATCATTAATGATACACCAGTTTGACAACACTGAAGGATGAAACTTAACTTTGCTAAAGCAGAGTAGATTTAAGGAACTTCTAAAACAAAATGTACAATGAAAAAAAGATCTGACTCCTATCAAGCAACGCTAATATTTAAAGTCACGAACTAACAATGCAGAAGGAATACATTTTCAATACAAATCAGTCTTATTATACATTTTGGGAGGCCAGGTTTCATTTATTGTAGTAGCTGTGTAGGAGTTTGTCTTTTGCGTTTTAAGATTACAATGAAATGAAAAAAAAAGAAAGAAATTAAGAAAACTAGTAGAAATATTTTGGCAGATTTATGTCACAGTTGAAGGAAACTTAAATGTTAGGAATAAAAATGGCTTCATAAGATTTGTTTATTAATATTATCATTATTTACAGACTGATCAAACTAAAAGTTGTCCAACAGAACAGTAAAATGCTCACTAATATTAAGACTACTATATATCAACATCAAAGGGGACTAATCTGCATAATAAGTACTTTGACTTTGACTGTATGTACATTATGCCGATAAAATTTCTGTACTTTTATCTGAGCAATATCTGGATGCTGGATTTGATGTTACTGTATTGCTACAGTTAATTAAACCTGCCATGTGGAACTTTTGTCTCCCCCTTATGGTCATGACAGTAAATATACACTGTTGACACATGCTTATGACAGGTGCCTCGCTGCCCACCGCTTTCTTTTTTTAACTGTAATCCTTCCACAGTTTTTTTTTTTATCTGGAGCATCAGAAACTTGTCTTGGAGCCTCCAAGGTCTTCCCACCACAGGCTCCAGCGTCCTCTAAGATGTAGTACCCTCTCGGTTGCTACAGTTGCTCCTCTCTTCAGCTCAGGCAAACCAATCATTGCTGGTTAGCATAAAATCCATCTCCACTGGTTCACCAGAGCGGGAACATCACCGCAGAAACTAGATGAAAAACTCTGGTATGTACAGTTCAGACAGATTTACCTGGAACCGATAGGCTTAATCATATGGAAAGCATTTGAATGTAACGGATGTTCATTTATGTGGGAAAGTTCTGCGCTCTGGCTTTAAGTAAAGGATCTAAATGCTTCTTCTTCCCCCGCTGATAGAGTACTTTTGCTTTGAAGCTTTAAGCACATTTCACTAATAATGCTTATACTTAAGTGAACGTTTTCCTTTTAACTACTCCTTTAACTACACCCTGTTCCTTTGAGATGTAACTTGAATTAGTGGGAAACCACAAAGAAAGAGAACCAAGAGGGGATGGAAGAAGGAAGCGGGGCAGTGAAGGAATGAAAGCAGGAGCGAGACAGAGTCAATGACATCATTATTACCTTCAGTGACAGGTGTCATTTCATTCACTGATAGTCCTTCCCCCACTGTGGGGTTATGGGTCATAGGCTATGGCTCAATCATGGCATCAGCTGTATATCTCTCCTCGCTCATAGTCTCTGTCCTCATCCTCATCCATCCATCCTGATTACACCTCTAATGGTTCCTCTTCACAGCAGCCACCAACTGTAATGGAATTATGCTTGAATGAACAGCCGTGTCTCTCCACTTCTCCCTTTTTTCTCTCCTCCTGTCGTTTTTTTTCCCCCCCTCAGTCTCTCTTTTTCCCATTTTCATTCACAGAAAGAATTCAACACTACTGGGGCACATATGGGGGAAGAAAAGACTAATGTGTAGCTGTCAAATGATCAGTATTAATTGTATGTGCTTTAGTGAGGAGGAGGAAAGAGAACAAACACAGCATCACATACATCCACCACGTGAAACCTCGCCTGCTCTGCCCTCTGTTTTCACAAGGAAATGCCTTGATAATCGGTCACATTTAGCATTACTCCTCGATTTCATCCCCTCACCTCCTCGTGCGGCTGACTCTAAGTATGTATTGTGACACTGTAGTGCTTCTTGCTCTCCTCGGGGGAAAATCATCCTTCCATCGGCCAACCCCGCCAGCCTTATCAGTGACAGGGGAGAGATGAATAAGGGATCAAAAGGGCCTTTTCTCTCCCTTTTTTCACACTGTCAGGTTATATTTACTCTGGGTCCCAGTGGTTCAGCACAATGCCACACACACCAATTACACATGACAGGCTTTTTCATTCAGGGGACCTGGGGTGATGGCGTCATGTTGTTATTGAAACCTTTCCTCCAAACATGTTCAAGGGCATACCAGGGACATACCTACAGTATGAGGTTAATGGTAAATATCCTCCTCTTTAGCTATGACTTGATGAAGTTTCAGCTTGTAAGCTTCCATGGAAGTTTGCTTTCTCTGCCGCACAGCCAGGCTTCCCTCACTTCGTCCCTCAGAGGATATTTTTTACAGCAGAGTAAGGCCAAAATGTGTTAACATGAAATGATATAATTGACAGGAAAGTATCACTAAACTACTGTTACCTCGGTGTGAGACCAATTATCATCTTGAACCACAAATGGACAGCTTGTTTGGCAGTGCGTTGCAATCCGCGGATTCTCTGCTGGTTCAAACAAACCCTGCTGCACAAAACAAAAAAAAAAATCCCCAAATCCCACAAATCATTTAAAAGGAAACAATAGCTAATAGCAGCAGGGAAGCCAATGTGGTGACCCATGTCTCATTCTTTGAAAGGCTACACAGATGCCTCCTTTCATTCTTGTTGTAAAATCCATACCTTTACTCCAGCGTCATGTTCGAGCACTGTGCACCAGATGAGATAGCCTTTGCTATTAAAATAGGATCAAGGTTAATAACTAATCCCTGATAAAATAGGCAATTTAGTTTTGCAAAACTAAAGCAGGCCAAAAAAAATCCTAGTGTGTTTGAGTGTTTATCCAGCCCCCATTACAATGTACTAAAACCTTGGCTCTGGTGTTGAAGACTGGCAATAACCCACCACTTAATGAGTAAGGCCTACTGCTGCTCCTGCCAGACGATAATCTTCTCTTGGCATAACCAAATCAAGCACAGAAATGTTCTTATCAGGAAGGAACAGCACACATCCCCCCCAAACGCCCAACGGACCCCCGACTTAATTGATTTTCACCATCCCAAGGCAGCTCATTCCGTGCGTCAGACTATGTTACTTACTGGACTGCCTGTTTGGATGCGAGATTGTTTTCTGTATGTTTTCTTGTTAGTTTGATTCGATGATGGGGTTTACGGCCTTTATCATGGTTGTTCAAAAATAGCACAGACGTGCTTGTTTCTTGTCTTACTCACTCCTGTAACTTTTCTTGCTTTAGTACAATTAAATTGCTGTGCAGTCTGGTTACAAAGTTAACTCCCCCACATCAAATTGCTGTACAATAAAATCCTAATGAAGCCTTTGTAGCTGTAGATAGCTGTTCTTTGTGGACATTAAATGAATTACTCGCATTATGGTGGGCATTTTGCAAGGCTTAATAGCTTATTTGTGAAACAGCGTAACACACAGAAGAACTGTGATCACAAGAACACACAGATCATGTTAACAGGTTCTGACAGACTACTATGAATGAATACTCCTGAATGAAAATCAATTATTTTTATCTTGTTGACGTGTCCATATGGTATTTTTATGTGTTATAAGCTGCCAACACCATGGCTGAGTGTTTCCACCTTTGAACTGCAGTGTACCAATGATAGTCTGAAAAACACAGATTTCGACAGCGAGGGTTTCATAGGTAACAAGCCTAAGGAACCAGTTTTGACAACTTGCAGAGGGATGCTTTCCATATAATTGCTGTTTTTGAGAATCAGTGTCTGGGTTAACATGCACAAGATCAAAAAGTTCAGTCTTTCGCTGTCACGCACAAAGCTGGAGGTTGCAAAGTTATACACATGCAGCATCACGCAGCCATCACAAACCCCTGTGTTACACAAGTTTTTCATGTCTGAGGGAGAACATTGTACGCAAATGACCTCAACTGCTTAATGGCAATTGAGAGATCTATCACAACAATGCTCACAGTGCATTTAAAACGTGCACATTTTTTGATTTCACCATGACAATTATCATTCCCCACTCACCCTGCTTGCTAGATTTGACTCAGTGCGACTTCTCCCTCTGCCCCAAAATGAAGCTCAAGCTGAAAGGTCTCCATTTAGACACAGTGGAGGAGGTCCAGCACACGTCATGCTTCTTGACTTTTAGGAAGAGTTCCAAGTGTGGCAGGAGCACTGGGAGCAGTGTATCTCTTCACAAGGTGCCTAATTTAGACTGGCCAAATCTAAATCAGGTAAAGTTTGACTTTTAATAGACACACACCCTTAACTATTAGATTGCATCTTGTATATGACTGAATTCTTAAAATATTATAACTTGATAAAGCTGTTGTGCAGTGTTTGAGCAGAGTTGAAGGTGAGCAGGTATGCTAGAGCTGCATGCATGCGGTAGAGGGGTTGGAGACGATAGAGGTGTGGACCAACTGGCTTATTCACAGATCCATGCAAACAAATGTGTAAAGTTACATGTAAGTTATTTTAAAGCATAAAGGGATTATTTTTGTTGTTGAACTCTAAACTTCTAAAGATATAATGGCAATATATATCGGACCATATGCATCCCAGTGAAATCAAAAATCACATCAGAAAAGCTCACTTGAAGTGCGTCTGGACTTGAAGTCGCATCAGATGTCAGATGTTTCATTTAGACTGCCACAAATCATTAGATCTGACTGAACAAAGTTTGTCAGATTTGAACACTCAGTTATGTTTTCTTCTTGTCTAATTATCAGTTCCACTTTTGCATGTCCCTAGAGGTAAGATGTGTCTCATTATGTTTTGCCATCTTCTCGTCTTTTTCATAGAATATTACATATTTTCAGCTGGAGGAGTCAGCGGGGAACAGATCCAGCCTTAAAACAATATCTTCTAGTCTAATAGGTTTCTAATTGTGAACTGACAGAAACAATTTCACTAATCGCCACTCATGCTTCTAGTGTACTCGTGAAAAACCTCTTAACAGAGTGACAAGGGAAGGACTGTTTGGTACTATTTAGCACTGAGGCAAATTGGTGTGGAATAATGCGGCGGCCCTGCCTCTAAATGGAATTAAGGACAAGCATACGCAGATAGAACAACAATAAGTGAAATTTTCTTCATTAGTGAAACACTGCATAACAAAAACTGAAAAATAACATGGAGCAATTTCATCAAGGCACTTCAATAAAACCTAATTAAAAAATAAAAATAAAAATAATGTGTACCAGCCAGTCAATCGCAAACTATTAATATTTAGGTCTTTAGTTCAAATTTTATTAGTCATGTAAATGGTTCAGTGTAGGCAGGTGAAGAAATACTTTCTCAGGATGCTCAGAATTTATAGTCCTGCTCAGTCTGGTGTTATGAAATCGCACTTGAAAAACATTCTGTTTGCTTTCGGCACGTCATTTCATGATGTGTAGTCTCGATGAGTGACACCATTCCCCTGATCTTACCTCTAACCTTACCCATTTTTCTTGTCACTTTGATGCCATAAAATGACATGTGAAAAGCTTAAAAATGTGCAGACGCAACATGCGAAATGCGCCTGAAGTGGTGTGCTATTTAAACGCAATCCCAAGACGTCACGTTGTCCTACACACAAAACAGAGCTCTGGTCTCGTTCAAACCCAAACTCTAGAAAGGTGTGAAAAGATCTGACCAACATTTTTGTGATCTTCAACACTTTCTCCCAATTTGTAATGACTACTTTTGCTGGACTGTGGCGCCGGCGACTGCAGATTTCAGCTGTCTGCCTGCAGAGAGTCACTACTTTGATAAAAATGCCAACGCTTGCAGCTTCTATAGAGACAATGGAACTTTCTGTCATTATAGGGACTCTGTGCTTCCCCCAGCATCCAAAAGTTATAAAACCCCAAGCGTAAAATCTAAAACTACATATTATGGCCGTTTCTTTTGTTTGTTTTTAAAAATACACCATTTGTGACTCAACTTGTTAGAATGATGGATGTAAAAACTTTCATTTGACAACTTGCTAACAGTAAAATGATGTTTTAATTGGCTTTGGGGCTCCATATCACTATAAATGAGATCTGATATTCCATTTTGTCTCCCTGCTGCAAAGTACCTCCCGGTGGAAACTGATTAGTTGTGTGTTGCAATGCTTTTTGAGAAAATTAGCCTTACATTGATTTTTATCCCCAGACTCTGTTAAGGTGCAGGTCCGCTGACCAGTCAATTGAGAAACATTCTCACTAGATTTGTGTTGTCAACGAGAGCAGAACCAATGTGGAAACGACGAAACACATTTTCAAAATGTTCGGATATCATTAGTGGTCCATTTACTTAATTTAACTTCAAGCAAGTGAGTGTATAATTTGGATAATTGTTGTTTCATTACTTTTTAGTGAACGTGTTCTCTGTGGGTTCGGCTACACTTGGCTGCACGCGAAGATTTGTTTCCTGGAAATACTTTTTTATGTTCTTTAATTTCACCTCTCAGTATGTCAGACTGACAGTACATTATAGCGATTTGGCTGTGCAACAGCCTTGTCAGCAGTAGACCATCAGCTCCTGTACTCCTTTACCCTTCCTTCCCACTGAGGAATGAAGTGCACACAAAGTAAGAGATGAGCAAGGTGTATTTTGGCATTCTTGTTGTTTACCTTGAGTAAATGTGCATACATAGGGATTAAAGTTTTCTGTTTATGCTGTTTCCGACAAGGCAGTGTTGCACATGCAAAGGCAACACACACTGTGTCCAATCCAATGTATTAAAAGCAGCTGCAATGAATATTTTATAAAACAACAGATCTATGTGCAATGTGAAAGCCATTTAAGAAGTGCACTGACATTGCACCTTTTTAACTCCTTTGGTGCACAGCAGGGAAGGGACAACTGATCAAGCAGAAAGCGACTGCTATGGATATTGTGGTTTCCTGAGTAAGACTGTCATCTGATCTTCTTGGACTTATGTCTGTAACTGCAGAGATCCCGTTTTTGTTTTGATTTTCACGAGGAAAAAAAAATCAAAGTCTCAGTAAGTATGAAAGCAAAATGTAGATGAGATGAGACACCGTGTGCTCATTCTGTCCCTCTAAGAAAACATTTAACAAGGGGACGGAACCATTTGTAAGTTTACCTGTGATAAAATAAGCACGACAAAGTGACAGTTTATGAGACAACCCCCCATCCCCCCGCCTTACCTGAGTATTGCAGTCATGTCTATATTTAGAATGGAGGTTTTTTCTTCTTCTATTTCATGTTCTCGTGTAATGTGTGTCCAATTTGCTATTACTTGGTCTAATCAGTTGACTCCATGTTTTCAGTCATCAGTAGGCAACCTTAAACTGCTCAGATAAAACTGTGGAATAAATGAATTCATATAACACAAAACATGCAGTTATTGTAAATTTATAATCATTACATTGATAGTTGTTATTTCAGTCTTTTCAACAACTTTGTGTTAGCACTGACCGATACTGGTTTCACATAGTCTCCACTTTGTAGTATTGATTAAAGCTGCTCTGTAAGTGGAAAACTATACTTGCTTCCTCAATGAGTTAATTGCCATTCTTCATTTTTTTGAATTGCAGTAACCCCACCAGTCCAAAAAACACACTATTAATGCTTGACTGCCTGCAAGACCTTAGCTTCTGCAGTTGTGGCACTGTGCGCCTGAACAGCTGGTAAGTAGCTCTGCAGGCCCACAGGGATCGGTCCTGTCTCCTTTCATGTTCAAGCTGCATACTGCAGGCTTCAAATGCAACCAAGAGTCATCATGTCTTTGGTGGAATGCCTCAGGTAGTGCTGAGCAGGACTCTGAGTGCAGGGACGTAGTAGACAGCTTGGTGGAGTGATGTGGTGTGAGCCGTATTATGCTAATTGAGGGAGAGACAAAGAAGATGGTGGATTTAAAGGTCCCGTGTGGTGCAAATCTGTTGTTGCTGAGTTTCATTTTCCTTAATAAGTCGGAGGTGTAAATTTAAAGCTGTGAGACAGATGGGAACAACACATCCGTATCAGGTTAACTGTTTAATTCTGTACTGTAAATCACAGGCACAGAGAGAGTCTCCTTCCTGAAGGGGGTGTGAATAACAGCAGCTACAGCTATAGACACTGAAACAGCCCATTTAAAACAGGGCTGAAGCTGGACGTTTAACAGTCATGGTAAAATTAACCATCTTTGCAGTAATTTCAGCAAATTGACAAATTCAAGGACACATTCTGGAGGCATGTGAGAGTTTCATTAATTTGCTGAAAAGGGGCACAATATGGGTCCTTCAAGGAGAACTATGACCCAGTGGCCGCTAGTCAATAGAAGCCACAGATATGGTTTCCCATCAGCCATAAAGCTTAATTCTAATTCAGCAAGCTTAAAAGAGTAGTTATTATAAATCTAAAAGGTCCAAATTAGGTATTTTGTTATTATTATTATCTCAAATGAAGCTATACTGTATGAAAATGTGTCGATTTCGTGTTCTTCTCAGTAAAAGATGGCTTCCCCACCATGCCACTCACTCCAGTTCAACACTGGTTTCTATCCAGTCTCAATCTAGTACAAGTGAATGTGTGTAAAAGATGCTGAGAAGACAGCAATAAAACAAACAATTGTTTAGAAAACAAACAAACAATGTGAATCACTGACTGAGCAGCCAATCAACACCCCTGTTTGTATTTTTTACCATTGTCATCAACTGTAGCTTAAAGTTAGATAAACTCAGGCTTTTATTAAATCTGACATTTGTGTTATCAGTACAAGAGAGACACAAAAAAATGCTGCATACTTACTTGCCTCAGTGGATAGAGCAACTCCACTCAGCAATTCCACTGGAATTAATTGATTTTGTTTCAAAATTCCAGTACTACGTGACTGAAGCTGTAGAAGTTCTGGCGTAGTGTCAGTGTTGTCCTTTTTGTATTCCACTCACTCTTATTCTTTGCTGAAATCTCGTGCCGACAGTACCTGGAATGCAACTCGACCGCAGGCAGTCGGGTCTGAGATTCAGGTGTGGTCCACAAGTACAGTAGCTGCTAATGCAGTCTTGAGTCAATAGTCTCAAGCAGAGATGAGCCGTAGGCAACACAGGTCTGGTGATCTCATTCCTTCTAACGCCTAAGATTTTTTTTCTCCACTTTCAAATTTGTAGTGGTAGACCCCAGCTGACACTGCTTAGTGACATCATTTGAGGAAAGTTATTAGACTTTCCACACCACTCTCTGGAGCCACAGAAGGCTTTATATATTTCATTCACATATTTCACAAACTCTGCAGGAGATCTAAACACACGGAGATGTGCAAAAGCGCTGGAATCCACATTTAACTAAAAGGGTTCCTTGGTCATAATGTGTTTGGAGCCACATGATAGTTCTTTTAAATCAGCCAGTGTTTTGTGCTTGAATAACCAAAGTATTTGCTTGTTGTTTGTAATGAATTTGATGCAAATTCTTTTCTATACGCTCAAATGTTTTCCTAACCATGTGGTTTAGTTGGGAGCAAAGAGTATTAACAGTGAATACTTTGCAGATTAGCTCAGTAAACATTTCTACAGATCAGCAGAAAACTTTGCTAGATAACATTTTCCTAATATATTTAAAATAACCATATTGTTGAAGCCATCGTGGCAACATCACTCCCTCATTTCCTAAACATATGGTTTGACCAAAGTTGTGTCTGAACACAATTCTAAACCAACATGGTTTGTCCAAATTTAGAAAGCTATCAACGACTGGTGGCAGAGTTTACCCACAAACAAACGCTAACAGCATCCGGCCTGTTTAACCAAGTCTAAATTATTCAGACAGTTGATACTCTTTGTTGGCAGAGAGTGGCGATTCCATAGCTACAGGTGCTAATATATTGGGGACAGCCAAAGCTTTTTAGAGAGCAGGTCCTTTCACCTTTGGCCTGCTCCCCAACTGAGTAATTTACTGTATTTGTACGTGGATTGATTTTTTTTCTCAACTCAAAGATGAAAGAGTTGGAGCCTCTTTGATCCATGGCCACTCAACCTACACAGTTCTCTCCCATCAAGGTACTGTTTTACCTTCCTCTCTATCCTGGATTGGATTCAGTGAGCTCGCATTCTGTCCTGGCCTATCTGCCATCGAATGGCTGCAATATTTCAAGCAGCGAGACTGAGATATTATGATTATTATATATCATTTTCATTCTTCTCTTTGGTTCAGGCTCTTTTATTTCACCTGAAAGTGCACCGACACGGGCTGAATGAAGTAGTAGAATTTCATCTCCTGTCTTTGGTATTTTTTACGCACATTACTGCATATCATCACAGGAGAGACTCTCTCTCACACACAATTTCCAGAGCTCCGGGGTCACGCAGTGCGATTTTATAAAAAATTCTAACAAGTGATCACAAACTTTCAAACGTGGATTACATGCTGTAGATGCAAATTACATAAACATTGCTTCGCTCCTGTGTGATTTTAAAGGCCGATTTTGAGAGAGCAGGCCAAAGAATATTATGTTGAAACCACAGACAGATCCACATCAGGTAAATATCAAATCAAGTATCACAGGGCACCTCAACAACAACAATTGCATTATACCTTGAAGATTTGTTCAATAACAATAGCACATAAAAAGGAAAAATTGAAAAGTACTGCAAATGTCTATTTCTCTGTTGCATATCATAAACCATATGTCTCTTTTCTGTAATAGCCAACCAGTGATGAGAACTATAGCTCTCCATGTTAGTACTGCTAGGATATTTGAGTGTTATTTTCCTTCTGCATATACAATAGATGTATTTAAAGTCCCGTATGGTGAAAATCCATTTTTATTCTGCTTTCGTGGTTGTTATAAAGTTGAAGGTGTTAGGTAAAAGCCATTGAGATATGAAGGCGTATGCTTCTGGAATTCCTTTAGCACCCCCACAACTAGATAGTCTCCCAGCTTTACTAGCTCAAACTTTGCA
This sequence comes from Dascyllus trimaculatus, assembly GCA_024666655.1. NCBI lineage: Eukaryota > Metazoa > Chordata > Actinopteri > Pomacentridae > Dascyllus > Dascyllus trimaculatus. The sequence continues at coordinate 9,504,057 of CM045460.1, read as the reverse complement.
TAATGCTCTTCCCTTACCGCCTGCTGCTGAGCTGACCAACCCCTAGCAACTCCAAGAGCCATGCAAAGCTGTCTTTGCTAACTCTAACATGTCTCAGCCATGAGCAAAGCACACCAATTCTGCTGCTGGCTGCAAGAGTTAACACAATGGTCTTCATGCACTCCCAGCATCTGAGGAACTGAAGATCCAGTGGATTATCTGTGTTTTGATGGCAACGTATGCACGATAACATGAAAAGCTATAGTTAATGTGCAGGTGGCTAATGTGGTCATTAGCATTGCTCGTATGCACATAGGTCAGAGCTATGTAGAAATTGTAAAGCTAATGGATGTTCAGAAATGGTGGGATCTTTAACACTAATTTGAAACCAGCAAACAAAAACTGGTAGGGCTGCGGTTCCACGTCGATTGTTGTGCTTCGGTGCGACCTAGCTCAGCCAGTGTGTGCATCTGTTTGCTTCTCTCCTGCTCTCTGTGCTCACATATACTGCATTTGAATACAGCCAAATTCCCAATAAAGCTGTTCACATTTACATAGTGTTCTGTTTCTGTTGTCAGACATCAGAGCAAGTGTGAAAGTGACTGAAATGCAGCCCTGTAAGACCACATGTTAATATTATGTTATATGGCAGTAACTTTATAGCCATTTTCAAAGCTGCCGCACTGTACTGCTTAAATACAGATTATATGTTTGAACCCTGCTTGACAAACTCATTATACATATGATGTTTTAAAGAAAAACACACACAACAGCTGTGCTAGAATTTGGTCTTATATAAATGTAAAATGGTCACTCAGAAAGTGAGAAGCAATAGAAAGTTCACATCCTCTTATCATGTGTCAGTTGCTTTGCATTCAGTTGGTCTCACACAATCATTCACGTCTATATCAGCTGTACAATGAAATGTTTTCTAGGCTGTAACTCACAGATGCAGAGAGAGTCTTCTTCCTGAATGGTATGTGGACGGCAGCAACTCAGGTGAATTTAAAGCTACAAAAACTGAAACAGCCCTTTCAGAATAGGGCTAGGAGCAGGGGTTATACAGTAAAATGGTGGTTAGATAAACCATTTTTGCAGCGTTTAGAGCCAAAAAATTGAAAGACACATTCTGGGCGCATGTGAGACTTTCATTACTTTGCTGAAAAGAGGCACAATATGGAACCTTTAAGAGAGCTATATGATCCCATCACTCAACTTTGCTTCTAATTTGTCCCAACAGCCACTCGCAGAATTGCAATGAACTTATACCTGACCTTGCCTCGCTGCACTTTACCCCAAGTTGTATACTCTATTTGTCGTTATTCTAACAAACCCCCTCACCAGTTTATCTGCAATATGCCACAACATACTGTAAAATGAGAATGGAATAGGTGATCTACAAAGTGGTATCATTTATTTATTTATATTTAAATGCAAACCGGTCGGTATTAACAAAATCTTTGTGCCCTATAAGGTATCTTTCACTTTGGGTTGATTACTCTCCCATGCTTTATTGCCCAGGAACTACCTATACAGATTAAGAACATTGACGCACCTTGTTTGGAGTGTTAGATGAGGTGTTCTCAAAGCTGTGAACAATGCTTATGATGCAATGGCAGGTGTGGAATGTGCCACTTTAGAACCTTATATTTTTAGATCTGACAAAAACTGTAAGAGGTGAAGTTAAAGCTGTCACCATAGCGGGAACGAAAGGTACTGGCTTACAACGCTTTCCATGTTAAGAAAGCCCATGGTAGCTTAAGTCATGTCCAAAGAGGAGAACATATGTGATTTAGAGCTGCAGAGAGATTAGGCTAAAATCAAATAAGTCAAATTGAGTTTTGGCCCACGCCATAGGTACAAGGATGCCCCAGTGGGGGGTAAAGATACTTAATGGAATTATAAGAACTTACAAGAACCAGTATTTTTGGATTACTTCCACTTAATTCTCAATCCCCCAAAGTGGTACAGATTAGACTTAAACCACTGCTATAGTTCATTCCTACATAAAATACAGCATGATGGGACTTGCTTGGGGAGGCAATATATTGTAACATAATTGTGTGTTATTGGTAGGTAGGCTTGTTTGATTAGATGTACTATAGTAAGCGAGAAAAGTTCGAGAAAACAGCGAAAAATGAGGAGAAATGAGACTTATTTAAAATACATGGGTTGATTTCCTCTCCCTGCATGCTTTAACTATCTGAACACCAAAAGGCTCCTGGGTGTTTTTTTTGTGTGTTCCTGTCACATTTTTACTCACTTAAGGCTCATTTTTTCACTGCAAAATAAATTACTGTACCTCCATGGAAAGAGCACGACCATGGCTAGAAGCAAAGAGAACTAAAAAATGTCTTTTGTGCAGCATAACAAAGTTGCAATGCCATAAAGCATTAAAAAATAGGAGAAAAGGAAAGCTGAATTCTTTGCAACTTTACAAAAAATTAAAAAACCTGTAATCAATATGTACAACATTCTTCAAGTGCCCCCAGGTTCTATCTATACTTGGGAAAAAACTAGGACTCTGCACACCATCAATGTTTTTGCACCGATCAGCCATAACATTATGACCACTGGCAGGTGAAGTGAGTAACATTGATCATATTGGTACTATGTGGTACAAGCACACTCCCTCATGCAGATGGAAATCCCAAATGTCACTGCCCTACCCCGACAGGAAAATGCACCCCACCACATGGCAAAACATCAAACAATTAGGGACATCTGGAGGAACATGACAATGGCCCAACATGTTGATTTGACCTCCAAACTTCCTCGTCCCCATTCTGATCAAGCATCAACAGGATGCAGTGGAACAAGTTTGATTGACGGAGGCCCCACTGCACAAGCCAGAGTACCCACATGGTCCACTGTCAGCATCCTGGTTCCAGACCCCATACGACACCGTGAGAGGTCCTCTTGTCCATGCACAATGGTTCAGAGCATTTTTGAGCACAAAAGGGGGACCAACACAATATTAGGCAGTTGGTCATAATGTTATACCTGATTGGTGTATAACTTGCCTTTTTAATTTGTTTCCATGCTTGTCTCCTATTGGTTCCGTGTAAGCACAGCCTGCAGTTCAACCTTGTTCAGCTAAAGGTTGTCGGAACGTTGGAAAACTGTTTTTACATTCTGTCATGATATTACTATTTTATTTTTCACAGTTTCTCAGTCTGATACATTATGTAATTTTAGTGATTTTTCTTTTAAAGATAACATGCCTCTTATACCTTCCAGTAGGTTTTGGGTTTCTGAGGGGATATCCATCTCATTTCTCATTTATTTGCACATGTATTTTATCATGTGCCCTTTCCTAATTGTCTTTCAAAAAAAAGGTAGCTCCAAAAGAGGTAGCTAATTGGAGCTGTATGTACTTGCAACAGGAACAGGGAGACCTGTTGCTAATTGCAAACCATTCAGCAAACCCAGACATTCCGACAGTGAGCCGATACATGAACAGAGCACCAGCAACAAGCTAAGTTATACAACATTAGCCATTAGATTGGAAACAGGAATTGAAGGAACACTTGAAGCAGCAGTGAAGGACCACAGCAGAGCTCAGAACATGATCCATCTTAAAAAACGCTGTAAAATATCACCAATAAAGAGCACAATCATACTTAATAGCTTGGATACACTAATGAAGACAGTAAAAGAGACAGTTTGCTGGTCATAAAGTGTTTGAAACGCCCACCATATTTTCAAGCTCATAATCATTACAGTGTCTTTTGCGCTCATCATCAGCATCACCACTACTTATGTAATTCCATCTCCTAGATTTAAGCCTAATTACTCCCATTAGTAAATGTCACCTCAGTCTGCAACCAGGCTTAGTGTACTCACTGAACCTTCAGTGCACAAGGATGTGTGTTTGCGAGTGGGGTATGCGTGCAATGTTTGATGAAATAACTTTGCCCCACAGGGTTGGTATTCAAACTGAAAAAGGGATAGGGCAGAGCGTGGAGCTCTGCAAAGAATCTGATGTATCAGTAACCTCAATCATGTCCCACACCTATGGCTAACCTCGGGCCAACTTTGGGAATTAACAGAGCAGCCGGGGAGAGATGCAACACTGCCTTTGACTTTGCACTTCAGAGGTGTGAGCGATTTGCCCCTTCTCTGCAGAATCTTGGAAGACCATCATTATACATTAATAACACCAGACATTTCTCCCTCAGCCTGCACAGCCTCTGTTTGTGTCCCTTATTGATTTTTCACTGAATTCTTTTTGACGAGAGTATAGGGACTGACACTTTGATTCCGTTTACCGTAATTTGCTGTGCGTTTGGGTGTGCACTCCAGAGCGTGGCTGTACATTTTGTGTTTGTACATGATGTACAGTACATTCACACATCTATACTTACATGTATGCTTCTTGCCAGTTTTGAAAAGCTGTAGTAAGTAACCTTCTCTTCTTCTATGTTTCAAGATATTCATCACAGTGCCATTCTGCATTGTTCTTCATTAACCCATAATGTCACTCATATTCTTCGCCACCCTTCCTGCATCCACGCATATTTTTCTTCCATCTTTTCTTCCTTTTTGCAGCATCTCTGTCGTTTTGCAAATTATAGGCTTGGCATTTTGGGAAGGGCAGTTCACTCTGTTTCCTCTTCACAGTTCTATGCATTTGTCCTGCTGCCACTCCATGCATGAAAATTCACAAAAGAAAAAAAAAAAAACGCTGCCGGGGGTGAGGTGGGGGTAATCTCAGGCTGCAACACTGAGTGTAGTATGTAACTTTAGCAAAACATAGTCGTTGGATATCAGGGCACATTAAACAGCAAAGCCAATAAATGGACGTATTGTTTGGGCTAATTGTAGAGATAAACAGCTCTTCCTGGGAGACTTCTCCTTTTTCCTCTGAATGTCTCTGGCCGATCAGGTTTCCGTGACATTCAGAGATGAGGCCAGAACCGAGCACAAACACAACCACACACACCCACGAGCGCGCACGTTATCAGACAAACACATGACCACCAGCTGGTGTGACTGAGGGGTCTCCATACAATGGCTTGCTCTGCTGTATATTTGTCAGGCCTCAGTTAAACCCTCCTCCCTTGATATTAAAGTCATGGCTCATTCATTGCAAAAGAAATCGCTATATTATTATAATATTTTGTCAAAAGCCCGGAAGGACATAGGCCAAATTGAATATCCCTGCAGTGTGTCAGGAAATGTGCACTGTTTGCACGTTTCTCTTTTTCCATCAAATAGGTGCCACAACCCCAGGGTGCAAAAAGACATTTGGTGTTAAGTGCCTTTTGTTCCAGTAAATACAAGTCAATACTCTATGTCTGTTTTTACATATGATGTATGACACACTCAATTCAAACTGTTTCTGCAATGGAAGTCATGTGTCGCCCTACTCTGTTTCAAAACAAGCATGATTTATGCAAATAGAAATCACTGGAATTGGTGATTTAGCAAACATGTCAAGTGAGAGCAGTTCACTATGTCATCACATTCTTTTGTTCAATGTAAGCTTATTTTTTTAAATGGCATCAATCATACTTATGCAGGTTAGGAGAGCAAAATTGTAAAAGTAAACACAATAAAAAAGATGTTGTGGAACATGAAAAATTTGGCAGAAAAAGATGTTGGCACTTCTATCATATATGCATTTACATTCATCATACTCATGCACATAGCCGACCTATACTACTACTACTAGTAGTTTTAAAAAACATGCACATTCTCATATAACCATATGCATGTACTTCAGTTGGCCACAATACTACAACAGCTTTAAGTCAATAACACAAAAAATGTGTGGCACATGACAAGGACTGGGTTATATTAAGCAGCAGCTGAATAGTCAGTTCTTGAATCTAATGTGTTGGACTCAGGAAAAATGGGCACCCGTGAGGCTCTGGCCAACTTTGCCCAGGGTGACAGTGTGATGGCTAGACAACTGGGTCAGAGCTTCTCTAAAACAGCAGGCGTCTTTGGGGATTTCTAGTATACAGTGCTTAGTACCTACCAAAAGTGGTTCAAGGAAAGACAACTGGTAGGTGCCGAAGGCTTGTTGATGTGCATGGGGAGAAAGGGCTGGCCTGATCCCAGAGAAGAGCTACTGTAGCACAAATGTTTGGAAACCTTAACGATGGCTATGATAGAAAGGTGTCAGAATACAAAGCGCTGCAGCTGATACTCCAAGATGGGTCAGAGTGCCTTTGCCAACCTCTGCCCACTGCTGAAAGCACCTACAGTGGACACGTGAGCATCAGAACTGGACCATGGAGCAGTGGAAGAAGGTGGCCTGGTTTGAGGAATCACGTTGTCTTTCAGATCATGTGGATGGTGTATGTGCATTGTTTACCCAGGGAGGAGATAGCCGCAGGATGCACGATGAAAGAAGAAGGCAACCTGGAGGAGGCAGTGTGATGCTCTGGGCAATGTTCTGCTGGGAAACCTTGGGTGCTGTTTATGCGGATGTTACTTTGACATATACCTACTTAAACAGACCACATACACCCCCTTCACGGCATCTGTATTCCCTGATAGTCGTAGCCTCTTCCAGCAGAATAATGCACCCTGCCACACTGCAGACACTGTTCAGGAATGGTTGGAGGAACATGACAAAGATGGTGCTGTCTTGATTTTCAAACTCGCCACATCTCACATTTGTGGGATGTGCTGGAGACACAAGTCAGATCCTCACCTTACAACCTGCGAAACCTAAAGGATCTGCTGCTGACATCTTGTTACCTGATACCGCAGAAAACCTTCAGAGGTCTTGAGGAGTTCATGCCTTGATGAGTCAGAGCTGTTTTTGGTGGAGCGAGGTGAACCTACACAATATGAGGCAGGTGGCCTTGATATTTTGTCACATGGGTCCATTTGTGCACATGACAACAACCTGCATATACACAGTAGGCTATATTATGCATTAAAAATATACAGAAATGATAGAAACATGCATAGATATGTGCTTATAACAAACATATGAAAAAGGTTTTAAACTCTACATAAGCCACACAACATTAAATATGATCAAAAAGCAAAAACTACAGGCATTTCATTCCTTTCCAACCCATTGTGATTCTTCAACTGATGTCTTTTGCTCTCACTTCAGGAAATTGATTCCTTTAATTGACCGACGATGCCCAAGATGAAAGGAATTCATAGGACTAATCTTCAAATAAGTATTCTCCGAAACCTGTGGCACTCACGCCCCTTGGAAAACGCACTGGAAAAATTCAGAACCTTTCAAGTAAATGAGTTAATATTCCGCTTTTTTGAGATCAATTGATAATTTACCCCAAATTGGTGGATGGCACGAAAGCACAAAACTCTTTCTTTTTTGTATGAGATAGGCTCTTGCATGATCACGTTTCGGATATTTAGACATGAGATTTCAATATTTTCATTTGTAGCCCTCTCTTAAAGTGGATGAGAGAGGATGCGGTCACGTTCCTCTATGCAACGACAAGGCGATCCTGTGTGCAGACTTTAATTCTGTGCCAAAGACCATTAATTTAATGAAACTTTTATCTGAACAGAAATAGAAACGAGAGGACGGGGCACACATCTGAGGGTAATGCTGCATGTCATAACATTTCACTTGCTATTTTTTGTTCCTCGATGGCCTGTCATCCATGACAAACTGTTCCACCTTAACAACATACCCTCAATCCACTAGTGGATGTCAGACCTGCTGACTGTGCACATTGTGCAGCAGTGACCCTATTTTGCATTATCCCCCTTAACCCATCCGAAGCCCTCCTCCTCCTCCTCCCTGTGTTTGCATCACAGGGATGAGTAATCTTACTCCTGCTTTGCTCCCCGCACCAATGATTAGACCTCTAATCATCTGTCTATCACAGTGGTTTAACTGAACAAAAACATGGGCAGTATTGTGGGCCAGGTTATTGACAGTAATGACTGTGCACAAGAGGCAGAGCGGTGCAGGTGACATGGGACTGAATAAACAGAAAAATGTCGAGGTGGGAATTGATTTTTGGGAACCTGTCAATTTATACCTGGAGTTTGAACATAATAGCTCGTATGTTAACCCAGCTGAGTTATTCCAGGTCCCTGTGATAATCCCCCACGACAATCAGTGGTTTACTACGCACTGAGAGCATTCTCTGTTTAAAAAAATGCAAATTACACCAGCAAAAGGGACATTTTCTTTTATTATTGATTACTAGTATTTTCAACTATTTTCATTTTTGCTTTTTAGGTGTCATCTGCTCCTTTCTTTTGCCTGCCTGTTATTTTGTTTGTTTGTTTTTTCTGTTTTTCTGTCAGGTTTTGAGACCTAATGTCCAGTGATCTTGGAAAGCACCACAGATAAACTTAAATCCAGGAAAGAGCTCTACTGATTTAAATCTGACCTCTGTGAAATAAATGAGGCAGTTGCTTCAGTTTAATATTCTGTTTCATCTTCTTTTCCCTACCATAGTGAGGTTCTTCTGCTTTAAAATCCTAAACAAGCACCCTACTTCTAAAGGCTCAAATTAGAAGTCCTGGGTGATCTCACACTGGTCATTAACACTTCATTACAAAGCCTAGTGAGATATCCGGATGTAATAATATGCAAACTGTAGTGAGACTGTTTTTGTAATATGAAGCAACCTTCACTTGATTTCCTGCAGATGTGTTTTATCAGCATTCCGATCCCGGAATTGTCGTGAACCCTCCCCTACACAGTCTGTAGTCTACACAGAGGCATATATTTTCCATAATCTGCTGCTGCTGCTTTTGGTTGCAGTGGAATAGGAGGGTCCACGGTGCGTGAAGCAGCAGGCGCTGAGGCAGTGGCACAGCAATCGAGGGCAGGGCGGTACAGGGAAGGAACGCTGTCCTGGAGCGCGCCGCGCGTACCGAGGGGACGCGCTGATTGACAGTCGGAGGCACGGAGCGCCCCGTGCGGCTCACAAGCGGAGCTCGCTAATCTCCCCGCACCCGTCTTGTCAAAGGCATCTCTGTGAAATAGCAGTCACATCAGCCTGCTGCAAATACAGGAAGCTATCCATCCCGTGGGTTCGATCCTGGAGGTTTCAAGCGAGTAGACAAGTAAAAAAACAAGAAAAAGGACGCGGCGGCTTTGCGACCCCATCCCATCCTGTCTTTACCTGTTCTAGTCTTAAGTGGACACAGTTCTGAGCAACCTGGCGTCTCAAACTGCCCTGGTAACAGGAGTGGATGGACAAAAAGGTCAGGTTGCACTTTGCAATCTGAGCCAAAGAAGATTTTGCCGATTCTCTTCTCTGGAGTAAAAGGACTGCTGCGCTTGGTGCTTCTTTTTTTGGGACCATTCTGGGGTTATTTTTTTGTTTTTCTTAAATCAGGACTAATCGTGATGTGTTTGTGAGTCAAGTTAAAAAGAAAACCCTGGAGCCTGTGACCAAAACTCCTTTTCATCCCTTTTAATTGGAATAACGGATAGCTAATCAGGAAACTCTCGGGAGGAATTTAAGTTCCATTTTTGGTGCGTAATTTGTGCGGAGAGTGCGGTTCCCGAACCGTACAAGTAGTTGTGCCTCGTTCCTTCTTTCTTTTTTACCCCCCTTTTAACATTCAATCCCCCATTTTTTCTCCCCTTCCGATGGAGTAGGCTGAATCACAGGTAAAGACTTCTAAAGAGTGGGCTTATTCTCCGCCGCCTGGAACAAACAGGCGGATCCGATGCGCAGATTCTCCGTAGGATGGTAAATGACCGATGGGGAATCATGAACAGCTCTTCTGAACTCGAAGATGGAACTCGGCATAAAAACCAGGTACGTTCCCGCACAACCTGCAGCTGCGCTATATGGGCTTGTGAGGAGTGGTGCATCTGCTTGGTGCAGTGTTACCACGCTGGATTTGGTGATGTGCCTCTCGGGCGAATCACTGCACTGGAGAGACAGTGGCTGCAGAAGGAGCTTTTCCCCCTCCTCGACTCACCCGAGCTTTGGCACTTCAGCTCCTGCCACAGTTTCTGAAGCCACCCGCGGATCACACCATCCCCGTGGCTCCTTTAGTCTGACACGTGAAATGAACGTGTTCTGTTAGTTTTTGGAGGGTTAGGATTTGAAAGGGGGGGGGGGAACAATGGTAAGAATCACTGCAGGACACAGCCCCCTAATTGTTTTGCGCATCTCCGGCTGTATCTTCACCTTCCAGATTCTCACGTTTCCTCTCCGCGCTAAGCTGCGTCTGGATGTCTAGGGGGGGGAAAATCGCATTTTGGTGGTGTTCCGAGTGTTGAAAACTTGGCATCCTCCAGCAGCTATTAACAGTCCAGAGCTCTTTAGGTTGGCTCCCTCCGCTCGGGTGGATTGAGACAGGGAGCGGACGTGCGCTGTGTTGCAGCCAGAGCGAGCTCACTTTGGGGAATAGTCAATATGTTTTCACAAGGTCAGTAGAGGGTTATTGACAGCCCAGGAGGGAGAGAAGGAGAGAGGCTCCTCTGGAATCGGATTTCGGGGGGGCAACTGATACAGCTTGTCACCTCTGCAAACACAGAGAAGCAAATGCCTTCTCTCCTCAGGGAATAAGAATGAGGATGGGGTTTATGCAACATTACTGAAAAGTAATGCAAAAAAGTTCCTCTGAGCCTCAGCAAGATGCTCGAATTGGATCACTATCAGGACTGTTAGGCAGCCTTGATTTGCTTGAGTCCAAAAGCCGAATATAAACCACCTAATGGATCAGTTTCTCTCTCCCAGATAGCCTCTAAAAGGCTCACTCATAAACGAACGTTTGCTCTCAGCTATTCCTTGACTCCAAAACTAATTGCAAGTATGTGGCTTGTCTGTTTCAGCATGCTGTTGTTCGAAGGAAGCAAGCCCGTGGCACATTTCTTGTAATTTTCAAAGCTTGCTAGGTGTCAGATTTGTGGCTCCCTGCCTCCTCTCCCTGTAGATTTCATGGCTCAGTCTGAGTCATTTGCATGGTGGCGGTCTGAACTGGGCCTGAGTCGTAGCTGCATCGACTCATAGCTGTGTTTCTGTTTATTTTGTATGTTAGAGATGCCAGATTTTCAAGTAGCCTCCATGCTTATGAGGTGGAGCCAAGACCAACGTTTTTGCCTGCTTGCTGCCTACAAGCCGACTCGCCTCTTTTATAACCACTTAAAGGTCATCCGAATACCAAATGTGTCTGCACTGGGGTTTAATTTGATGATTCTGTGTCCCCTTAATACCAGAATCCATGTCTCGGATCACTAAACTAGCCAGAATCCATGAATGGAAAATGATACATGATGAGATTAATTTAGATTTTTTTCATGTCTGCGCTTTTGGAAAAAAAAAAACTGAATGATTCAATGAAGCTCTAATGTGCTGAGTGGTGAGCTTAGGAGGATGAAAAGGCAAAAATATGCCCCCATAACTTCAACACTCACTCCAGATCAGACGGCACTGGAGGGTGTTAGATGAGATGAGAGGTTGTGGGAAATGGGGATGGCTAATGCTCCTCTCTGTCCCACTCCTCCCTACATCAATCTGTCTCCTTATTTTGCTATCACACACAGACACGCATAAATACTCTTTCTCTGTCTGTCTGTCTGTGTGTGTGTGTGTGTGTGTGTGTGTGTGTGTGTGTGTGTGTGTGTGTCTGTCAGCCCACCTCCCTCTCCCTCTCTCTCTCTCTCTCTCTGTAATCTTGAGCAGCAACACCAAACCTTTATCTCCAGACTTGTGCTATTGACACAGTCATTTCAGACACAGTGGGGAGGGATCAGGTAATAGAGATCTCTTGTGGCCCTCTGTTTGTTTTGATATTACAAAACACGGCCTGATATTTGTCTGGCAACTTTGCATATTTGATGTTTTTCTGCAGGTGTGCTGCTCCTTGTGCCCTTTTCGTTACGCATAGAAAACCAGTTCTAGTAAAACGGAGATAAGTGGAATTTAAAATCCACTTTGTAATCTCATTTCTGTGGTCAGATTTGGGTTTTCGCTTACGGTTTTGTGAGCCAACGCAGCGGCTATGAAAGGATTTTTGATGAAAACAATGGAGCTGAAGTAAGTCAAGGTTGCTGTTTGCTGTTACTGCCTCGTACGAGCAAAATCAAACTGTGAAAAATGATTAATAGTAAAAAAAAAAAGGTCAGTATATTTAGTCTCTTTTCTCTACAGTTGCTCTGGAAAAAAAATATGTGATTCCAAGGAAGACACACAAAGAAAAAGCATTGTAATATTGTGCAGTGATATTGATTCTTGGGAACGCTAGCTAGACTTCTAGATCTGTTGCCTTGGTATCATTCTTAAAGCAGCCACGAGCTGAGATTAAGCAGCTCGTCTTTGGTCTCAGTTCAATATCTTAAGTGTGATATGTGTTCACACAGATACAGCATAATACCTTAGAGTATTTTTTTTATCTCTATGTATTTGTCACTTTACCACACATGCTGCATACATGCAAACAGACACACACACACAGTCAGCATAGCTAAGAAGGAAGTGAGGCCCAGTGGGGTTGCCCACCGTGGTTGGAGGTAATCAATAACTCTCTTAGAGCTCCAAACTTTCCAAAGCACTGAAAGGACTGTTTGTGTATGTCCAGGAAACCATAAAATTCAGCTGTGTCTTGCCAGCTCACATTCAACTAAAGCAGTATATATATATATATCTGACAATTTGTCAACTTCCACAGCCCGAGCTTCACTTTCAAACCACGAGCAAACACAAACAGATCAAAGTCGGCAACTTTAATCAATAAGTTAGGAAATCATCTAACAATAGTTGGGAAGTTTACGTGGCCTCAAAACTTCAGACACAAAGCTGTAAGGAGGAGGATGATTTGCTTTCACTGCACACGCACACACCGCGGCGTGTGTAGTTTCAGAAGCACACTCAGAAGCAACCCATCTCAGAAATTATATCACTCTTGCATGTCAGCCATCGCACAAACACGAACACCTCTGCCAGGATTTATCAGTCTGCACTAACTCACTTGAACACATCTCATCGCTGTGTGTGGTAACCGTGGCACGCGAGGCAGATGCTGTAGGACTTCACTTTCTTTCATGTGCACAATTTTCATTATATCTTCTAATTACAACCAAATTATTTCCAGTCATACGATTATTTCCTATGAATTAAACTACAGGCCTTTGCATTAAACTAAATTGTACCAAACCAAGTGGAAGTAATATTGCTTCTACAATCAATAGAAAGTTTTAGTTTTGAACCACTTTCAAATAGGCTTGCCTGGTTTATACAAATATAAACTATACACTAATTATAGAAAATACATCCTAGTTACATACACCTATCAGGCATAACATTATGACCACCTGCCTAATATTATGTTGGTCCCCCTTATGTGCTCAAAAATGCTCTGAACCATTGGGCATGGACAAGAGGACCTCTCAGGGTGTCCTATGGGGTCTGGCATCAGGTTACTGGCACTGGATCCTTTGGGTACTCTGGCTTGTGCAGTGGGGCCTCTGTCAATCAAACTTGTTCCACTGCATCCTGTTGATGCTTGATCACAATGAGGTGTAGGAAGTTTGGAGGTCAAATCAACATGTTGGGCCATTGTCATGTTCCTCAACATGTTCCCGATGGTTTGATGTTTTTTCCACGTGGTGGGGTGTATTTTTAGTGACATTTGAGATTTCCATTTCCATGAGGGAGTGTGCTTGTTCTGGGACAATGTTTATTTGGGTGTCTAAGTCTCATCAACACAGATGGCAAAATTTAAGGCTTTCCATCAGAACACCACATAGTACCAATATGATCAATGTTATTCACTTCACCTGTCAGTGGTCATGATGCTGTGGCTGATCGGTGTATGTTGCTCCCATCAACAGTAGTTTTATACTTTACATTACTCAGTTATATTCAAATATAACCAAGAGGTTTAAAAGGGCCTTTTTATTTGAGTTAATAATAGTCAAGAATAATGGCAAACTGCTAGAAACTCATAATGTTCTTGATATTGGACTGAAGACATGCAAAATGTTGCAGTTCTGCACCCGAGCCACTGGCGACTGTGCAGCTCCGAATCTTTGAGAAATTCCAACAACTCAGTTCAGCAGCTGTCCGTCAGTTGCACTCAACAAACTACTATCAGAAATTGGCATGAACTCATACTGAGATTGAAAAATGATTACACAGAGCGGCGTTTCTCCTTGTTTTAAGTCACTATAATCAATATTGTTACCACAGAAAACAGTGTGACACTGTGAAACATGCCACTCACAATAATGAACTTATTTTCACCTGAATCTCATCTCCTGTGCTTCACGAAGCCTTCAGGTTCACTGTTTAGCAGTGGAACATTTAGCAGCTCCAGAGTGAGATACTTTCCTCAGGGTTTGGTAGAGACCAAAAACGACTAAAAAGGGAATCACGGATGTACTTACATGTGCTACACGCCAGATTAATGAGTAAATTAAATACACTGACCTGCCCAGAGTGAGCATATTAACCAGATGACAGCCAGGATATGCAAATAGTTTAAAATAATTAAGTATAATTGAGCAAAATTGCAGTTGTCGTCAAAGCTGATGGAATCCACAGCAGCTCTAATTGTACCTGGCTTTCTAGGACACTGATCTGTATATTAAATTCAATGAAGTGGGATTTGCGATTTGAAAATTGCTACCTTTCAAGTCCTGATTTTGATGAATTGTGCAGCCTCGATAGTAACGCTCCACTATAAGTTTTCCAGTACTTTCAAATCACACTGCTGGTCAGGCGTGCTTGTTGTTGCGAGGCCCCACTAACATGTGAAATGGCTTTTCAATCACTCCATAACAATGTGTTAGGTTAGGTTGCCGCTCTGCACTGTATGTGTGAGGTGCAGCCTGGCTGGTTTTTGTGGGTACCCTTGTCGAACTAATGAACCTGCTGAGCTGGCCGGAGGTATAGAAGGCAGTGTGGACTGGAGCAAAACAGAGCAGAGAGACTTCCCCGGTTCACTGGGCCTGTGATTTCCCTGTGGGAGGTCTTGCTATGACGGCAGTGCAACTCTTAACAACCCGAGCTCCCAAGTCTCCCCCCGCCATGCTCTGGGTGGCGTCGAAGAAACACCTGACAGCAAAAGCCTTCCGACCCCAGAAGACGCTTCATCCGGTTGTCACGTCGCATGCTGAATAAGTGGTAGTTTATGTGTGGGTGCTCTCATCTGTACAGATGTAGTTTCTCACAGGTGTTTCCAACACTCATGAATACATACCACGTGCGTTTTAACATATGTTTTTGTAAATACTGCAAGTGTTTTGTATGTGAATGTAATTGTGCAAAGGAAAGAAACCGATGAAACTGGGCCACGTTCAGCCTGTGTGTGTTAGTTGCAGTATGTGTTAAGCTGTGCATTATATGTGGATGTGTGCATACTGCGCTTTCATGTACGTCCATCATGCCATTGTTCCCTTTGAACAGTGTGGGGGAGAGAGTATATGGAGGCTAGTTATTTAGTTTACATGAAGAAAAACAATCCCTCTGTGTCACTGGTATCACTTTGCTCTTCGCAGCAACTTCGCCTTTAAATTGGCATACATTAAAATGAATTTCAAAGCCTTAATGTTTTGCTGTGTTTTTCATCTTCTAGTGGGCATGTCTCAAATGCTTTTCTAATCTTCTCTCTCTTTTGATTTCATTTTTTTTCTTCTTCTATTACCATCGCATACCATCTTCTCATCTCTGGCTTTGGGCACATCTATATACCATATGAGCTTGAAACCCATTGCTTTAGTATTGCTGAATTGTGGGATCAAAACCTAAGTGGCTCACAGGAGTGTGGGCCTATTGTTAGAATGAAGGTATGAATGTGTGAGAGGAGCCTGTGTGTTGGTGGATCAAAGCGGTAACGAGCCATTACTGTCAAGTTGTTACATAAGTGAAGAGTGCTTTTTCATACAAAGTGATTTAGAGCCTTAATGGAGCCGCATGCTATTTTGTTTAGGTTTTTTTCCTGCTGCATACAGATTCAGTTTGTGTAACACAGCAGAGCCCTGTGAAGCCGGGGCTTTACTGAAGGTTACACATGACAGCAGCTGTCCCATGTGCTTTTGGCCTTGCTCATCCTCTTTTTTTGCCTTTGTTATCTGACCCCCACGCTTTTTTATGTCTTTTTCCCCTCCTCGTTTTCTCCCTTTCCATATCTCTCGCTGTCATAAAGGGACAGGACATTTCAATATCAGATTTCTGGTGATGCAAGGTGGTCAGGAGGCCTTGAGAGAGAGAGAGAGAGAGAGAGAGAGGAAAAAAAGAGGCAAAGGCAAGGAAGGACAGAAACAAGAATGAAAACAAGACTCAATAAAAGCAGAATAATACAAATATGAGCCGGAGTAGAGAAACAAAACCCAAAGTGGAGTAGAAAAAGGACATGGGAGGATTGGAGAGTATGAATCACAGAAGGTCCCAGATCAGCGTTGAGCCGACAGCAGGGTAGCTGGGGGCACATGTACCTCTGCAAGATGACGCAGATACAGTCCAGCTGCTCAAAATCCCACATACCTCCAACAAAGGAGTGCTTTCAGATGTACCACTCATTGCATTTGGGAGGAAAGACGCTCTTTTCTTCCACAGCCGACTCTTGGAACAGTTACAAGGCTCGTCACAGATGCCCCAAAGCATCACCAAGGGCTCGCTTGCATCCAGAACAACAGCTGCAATAGAAAGTAATTGCACCTAATTGATTCATGATTTTGGTGATTGTGTTGGTTTTGCTGCGCTACACATGCTTTAGGTTTAATGTGTGTGGGTGCATGCGAGTGTATGTGTGTGTGCGCAAAAGGTGCCTGTTACTATGCACACCTATATGTTCATATTTATGTGTGTGGGCGAGGATTACAACGCTGTGTTTCGAATAGAATGTGGAGAAGCTGAGTCGGGAACATTAGCAAGGCACCACAGGGCAAGGTTATACTCTACAAACCTCCCCCCCCAACCATAGCATGTATTGACAGATGTGTCAGCAAGCTGATCTGATGAGCAGGGCTTCACAGTAAAAGAGCTAAAAGTGTGAGAGAGAAACCAGAAAGGATAAGGCATTGGATTTCCATCTGCAGGACTCGGCCCTTCCTGTGTGTTTGGTGTGTGTTGCACCTGTTCAGAAAGACAGAGCCATGAAGGTGGAGGAAAAGAACACTCTCTGAAAGAAAGAGTAATTTAATTTTACTTTTGCAGACTGTGATATCGCCATTCTGCAATTCATCACTCACCTTGCTGCTACACCATTAAAAATGCATTGGAAATCACCTGTGAGAGGCTGATGAGAGGTATGCAGATGGAGGGAAAGGAGTGGGCTTGGAAACGAGGCAGAGTGGTAGAGCGAGGGACGAGAGACACACCGCGTGCGCATATGTTACAGAGTTCAGTCATCTTGATGGACAACTAGCCAGGTCCATTCGACTGACAGATTGGGCTCCATCTCCATATCTGTAGCGAGAAGTGTCCAATTTCCTCCTGGCGATTTCAATCTGAGAGTTAAAGAGCTCTGTTCATGTGACGCCGGAGTCTTGATCAAATAGAGATGTGAGATTAGGGGCCTGCTTTTAAGGGTACTTCCCGAAACATAATAGACTTTTTTTTTCCCTTTTTGTTCCCTGGGCCTGTCATTAATCAACGCTCCTAAATACTCACGCATGCAAGCACAAAAAAGAAATATCCCATACACACAGGCGCAGCTCTGTTTTGTCATGGGATACACATCTAGACTAAGACTGAACTGTAAATAATAAGGGAATTAATTAGACTCTGAAAATGCAGTAAATAATTTATGATAAATGAAGAAGTTTAATCAAGCAATCAATCTACTCTGGCCACCGGATCTGGAGCAGAATTATAGGACAGGGGGAGGAGGATGAGAGCGCAGTTTTAACTCTGCATAAACCAGTTAACCCTCTGAACATCAAAACCTACAGGCGGGTTTGAAAAAAATGTCCAAAATGAAACCATTTTCATGGGATTTTTTAAGCTGAAATGGGCTGAACTGCAGGCTGTGTTTACACAGAGCAGATAGGAGAAAAGTACAGAAGCCAATTAAAAAACATAAGTAGTAGTAAAATATTTATAGTATATAGAATAACAGTTTCATTTTATGGAATTGGTAACACGTGGGCACTTGAGAAAATGCACATGCTGCTTCCAGCTTTTTCAGGACTGGTAAAATAAGTAATCAAAGAAATGTATCTCTTGTTTTTTTTATGGTTTATAACGTTACAACAATGTTATTTTGGACTTCTCCCTACCTCTAGTTATGGTTGAGCTGTTTCCTTAGAGGTAGGGAGACTTCATATGATGTGATGAAAAAGGATCCACCGTGAGCAGAAATGTGATGGATCAACACAAATTAACTGCTTGGGGTTTCGAGGGTTAAACGCACAATCGCGCTGAAAACGGAGAACGCCTGGCAGAGAGCCACGGCAAGTTTTTTTTTAAAAAACGGTGATGCTCGAGTGCGGCATCTGCTAGCGTGCAGAGGCTCTCGTCTTGTGTCAAACCCGCCAAAGCGAGCGTGATTGAGCTGCTCGGCTCTGTAACACTCTCTTACTTACTAGTCTGCAAAATTACATTATTGGTTCTCTTCTGAGCCAAATGGACTCATTTCCACAGCAAACTGTCCTCATATAGTTACCTGCTGATGACTTGCTTAAGCTAACGGAGGAAGCATAATAGCGTCGTTAAGGGCCACGCACCGTCAGATGTCTCGGGGTTAATAGCAACGTTAATTGACTCCGAGGATGAAGGCCGAGAAACCCTTGTTCTTCCGATTTAGTAGCTTTCCTGATCTTTGAATCGGATTGATACTTTATTGCCTACCTGATGCCACATAGAGTGAAATGTGCCAGAATAACTGATTTTTTTGTGTGTGCAGATGTTATATTGCAACTGTTGGTTTGATATATTTTTAGGTTCTAGGACAGATACTCTTCTTTTCACAGGAGAATGTGAAATAAGAATTAATTAGAGCCTTTGCTAAATAAAACAAGCGCAAACCTCGCCTTTAAAATCTGTCACATTTTCTGTTAGAAAACTACTGAGGGCGAGCATTAAAGTACATCTTTGGCGTCATTCACGCATTCTCACCAACAGTATTTCACATTTATGATCAGCAGAATTAGATGTAAACTCCAAAAACAAAGAGGCTAGGTGAGTGATATGAGGGGGACAAAAAGAATAAGAAGTGAGAATCGTTTTAGGAGAGATAAAAACTGAAACGATGCATAAAAGATATTCATAACTAGACAGAGAGGGAGGCCGAGAAAGAGATGCAGAGATGTATTTATTGCTGCTATCCTATTAAACAGTTATGACAAACTCATGGCTAATATATTAACAGACTTATCCACTAACATCCATTATTTATTCATCATCAAAAATTCAATCTGGCAGACTGTGTGCCATTATTCAGATGTGCTGGGGGAAAGTGGCACATTTGAATAAATGAGGATTGTAGGCTTCACTCCCATGGCTTGTTGTTATTCCAAAACCCTCCCGTTAAATGATTCAAACATTAAATCAGTCAAAGAATGTAGGAGAATGATTGTTGAAAAAAAAAAAAATCCACCCCCACAGTCACATTGCTGGATTTACTATCTTTAGGAAAGAAACTTTTTATTGTTCTTGGCCCATTTAAAAAAGAAACTGTTGGAAGAGGTTCCGTGGCATCATCCAGGTTGTGTTTTTGATTAGCAGAAAAGGAAAACAGGAGGTCTTTCTGCCCTGAAATCGTTTTCATTTGATTTCAGGGCAGTTTCTAACCCCCTGCTATGGTTGCAGTCGACAAGCTCATATTTACTATATTTGGTTCGTCTTGTTTCCTCTGGTGAAATTCTGCACCTCTCGGCAATACCTATGTCTGAATGAGATTGGATATGGAAATGTTGAGTACTGCAGACCAGGAGTTTCTGCTGATGTTGTGGAACTTGGCAGCATGGAGAACAGGACATATTCCTCAGAGAAACAAACACTCACTCAATCGGACGCCTCTGTTCAGGCAGACATATAAAAACCAAAAACACTCACGCTTCAGTTTATGTAGAACATTACAAGAAAGCAACTTCAAAATGCACAAGTGTGGTTGCGATTGTTGAACAGGTTGATTGTGCAAAAAGGTATGTGGTATATCAGGACAAATATACTGACTGGATATATTTTTACTGACAATTGAACATCTTCCTAGTACGACATGATGATATTGTCAACACCTGTGCTAGCAGCTCTCTTCGGCTGTACTTACAGGCACAATGGCTCTTCAAATGCTAACATCACTATGCTAATACTGATACTGTAACATGCACGACATGGACTGTTTTTGACCAACTGAACCCCAAGTAGTTTCTGGGCATTGCATCCGTCACATTTTTAGTCACTGTGGGCTCGTTTTTTTATTGCACTTTTATAGAAACAGCACAATTATTGCGAGAAGTAGGCAGTGGAGGGGCACTGGCGGCCAAGTGGTTTGTGAAGTGAACTTGTGGGTAGGTCGGCGGTTTAACCCCCCGGACTGGCAAGAGGCTGAGGTGAGAAAGTGACCGCTTGTCCCAGTCACCACCAGTGTGGACCCAGTTCTCCCGCTCCTGTCCTCCCCCTGTTTGTGTTGCTGTCTTTTTTATGTCTCTTGGATGGGATGTAACTGAAACCTAATTTCGTTGCTCTGAAACATGTGCAGTGACAATAAAGGCTCTCTGAATCGGAGCAAGGCCCTTAACCCCTGACTGCTCCCTGGGCGCTGCACCACGGCAACCCAGTGCTCCTACTATGTATAGTTAAGGTTAACTATGAATAGAATGGGTTAAATGCAGAGAAGGACTTTTCCCAAGGGGATCAATAAAGGTTAGATTCTTCTCCTTTTTCTTCTTCTTCTTCTTCTTATTAATAATAAACAGAAAAAAAGGAGTCAATTACAATTTCTATTTATTTTACAAAATTTTTAAAAAATGGAACGAATGGAAAGTGTCCACAGGTGTTACCAAAATATATATATGATAATATACTGCTCATCTGTCTGCTCTTATCTGTGTAAACACAGCCTGCAGTTCAGCCAAAAAGTGCCTGAATTTTTGTCGCATGACTGTTGACTGCAGCTGAGTCATTCATGTTTTCTTAGTTGAACTAAGGAGTGCATTTTAAAAAACAGAATCTGTTTAGTGCAGTGCATTTTTGGTCAACTTTTATTGGTAATTTTTTTTCCCTCCCAATTACACGTGGAATAAAGTGATTTTGAGTATACCGGCAGAACAGCATGTTACAGACGAGCAAATTAAAACCCAACAAGTCATTCTGTTCTTCCCGTTTCTGGCTCTGACAAATGATGTAGTTTTGATGGTTTTTGCATTTCAAACCTACCAGCAAGATTTGGGGTTCAGTGGGTTACAGTCTTAAAAGCTCCCCAAACTAGGAAATAACTAGAAGTGGGGCATCAACACCACTTCTCCACCACCCAGTCACTACTGCACAAACTTAGCTTATGACGAGATGGCAGCACACATTTCTGAGATACTTTGACCCCACTTTTGTGCAATGGGAGGAAGTGGTGGCATGTCATGCATCTTTATATACAGTCTATGGCTCACATTGACAAACCCGACCAGGGGCCTGTCAGTCAGGTCTGGTCTTGACTCTCTTTGGCTTCACTGCGCCCAACATGGCCTGCTGCAGATAACCGGTATCAGAAAGCAGGCTCAGATAACGCTGGGTTTACCCATCCAGCAAAAAGCTTGTGTCAAAGAGGCAGATTTGTTCAATACATGCAACCATCATCAGAATCATGAATGACATACTTATCCTTGCAAGGAAAATGTATCTATTGTGACAACAAAAAGTGAAATACAAGCAAAAAGATCCCACCAGTGCAATAGATTAAGAAACAAATAATGATCAAACATTAACATAAGGCTAGACCATCAGTAAAGGTGGGAATAATTATGTCTTTAGTAGAGTAGATTTGTTTCATGACTAATGATAAAAGACCCTTTTTGTGAATATTTCATGCAAATTATGAAGTTAAAGTAATATAAACCTATATCTGCAGCCAAAGCAGTTAGAAGAGGAATGAGGAGAAGAGACGTTGTTAAAACTCGATAAGGTTAATCCTTCGTTTGTTGGAGCTCTGTTTAAAAAACTGGAATGAACACACGAAAAGCCTGATTTAAATTGTACAGTGTGAACAAAAAAAAAGAAAAAAAAACATGTATCGCTCTTTATTACTTCAAACTTTATTATAAGCTCTTCTGTTCCTGTCAATCTGGTGAGAGCGATGACTGTAATGGGTCAGCCCTCAGTGATTCTGGCAGGTTTTGATGTGATACTTTCAAGTCAACCTGCTCCAGTGCAGCATGGAGTTACCATGGTGATTTGACCTGGTTTAAAGTGAGCCAGCTTAGTGATGCAGGAAATACAGAGGCCAGCTGAAAGATATCGGGCTAATCCATTCACGCTTTATGGTACAAGCCCCAGATACGATGCTTACCCTGTTCGCCATCTTAGCTTAGCACCTTAGCATTCTGCTGTTTGCAAAATTGTGACAAGCACAGACTGATGAGAATTGTATTAGCTTTGCAGATATTCGGTCATAAAACTAAAGGTAAAAGTAAATGTACTGGACAACTTTGAATTTGAATCTGATGAGATGAAATGTTTAGGGATCACAATTCATTTGGGGAGTTGATAGTGTTGTAGGCAATAGACACAATGGCTGACTTTACAACCTGTAATCTGCAATTTTATCCAACGATTGAAGCAGAAATTGAAAAGTTAAACCTGTAGCTGACTTAAGTTTCCTTTTACATGACATCCCTCACTTTCATCTTGACTTTGCTTTGTAAATCTTAAATGAACATTTTTGGATAAGTTGTTGGGTAATCAGCTATGCGTACTTCCAGTCAGTCTGGTACTGTAAAAGCCTTTCTAAAGCCTGAGATCACAGCACAGTGTCTCAGACATTTGTCTGCCACCTTTAATCAAATCTTCCTCACAGATGCAATGACTAATAGATGAAGTTTGCAAGAGATAGAGATGGACCACAGAGAGTGTGAGAGATTTATTTGCCAAAGAAAAGTGTAAGGTCCAGTGATTTTGGAGAAGAAGTTGCAGTCAAAGTGGTGCGAGGAGGAGGAGGAATAAGCAGAGAAAAGTGAAGAGTAAAACTGATGTCTCATGTTTTTTTAACAGCGCTGAGTTTGTGACTACACAGAAACAGTAATTGTCACATAATCACTGACAAATCTTGCTTTGTTTTGGTTCATACAGTGTCTTTTTTTTTTAATCCCCACCAGGCGTTAAACTTATTTTCTCTCTCTCCCCCAGCCTCCCTCACTTGGGAATGGAATCAGGCAGGCTCCTCACAGGCTTCTGTAATGTGCTAACATAAGAAATCAATCAGACTCACACTATTTCTACAGCCCCTCAGCTCGCATTGATTTATTGCAAATGTGTTGAAGATGAAGAGAGAAACTCTTTAGCACTGTGGGGCAGAGCAGTGGATGGGGAGTGGATGTAGAGGAGAAGGATGAAGGCGCGATGACAGGTTTTGAGGGGAGGAGCGAGTGAAGAGGGGGAGGATTTTGGGTTTGCTGACCTTTGTCGTGATAGGCTGACATTGTTCACCTCGGGGTCAAAGCGCCGTCACTCATCAGACAGGGAGAAAATGATGAGAGTGTATTTTTATATTTCAGATAGCTGTGCTGTGATTGCTGGGCGCTGTGGTTTTTCCGTTATGTGGGGGATGACAGCTGCTGTCAGCCTGTTGTGGGATGGGTCAGGGGTCGCAGAGATGGTGGTGGCTTAGATTCCCACCAGACGCTATCAATAAACTAACCTGACAAACCTACAGTCAGCTGCTCCACTGTAGTTCTGCATTGCAACTCTCCTGTTTTCTACTTCTGCTTATACCATTAGTATATAATCCACTTTTACCTGATTCAGCTCTTGGCATTTTTCAAATGTGCCAATGATGCTTCCCTGTAAACATGAGGAGTCTTTTTAAAGGTGTCTCCTGCTCTCTAAATACAATTATTACTGTATTAAAGTTGGAATCTTTACCTAATATATTTTGCATTGGCTTTTTGACTGTTGTTCCTGATTCGAGTTGCATTCAATCTTAAGTTTGTATTTTTTTTTCAAAGCTCAGAACAAATTACCATGCCGTTGCTACCCAGTTATGACTCAGAGCTATTTCATATTTCATGCTCATGTTGCTGAGAGAGGGGGGGTATCTGGAGGGATGCCTCGCCAGTGAATTTTGTTTGCTATTTTATACACCTTGAGAGAGAAAGGCTTGTTTATCTGTTTTGCAAAAGATGACTGTCTGAAGGGGGAGACGGTAAGTAAGAGCTCAATAGCAGCTTGGTGTATTTATATCACGAGTATACACTCAGAGACACCAAAGGGGAGCTGATGGAGATGAGGATTGAAGTGGATTACTGAGATAGGACAGCTCTATAGGGAGAATCACATCTTGTGTTTATATTTCATGAAACACACGAGTGGGGGGGGGGAAACATACGTCTGTTCGTGTCCATGTGCTGAGTGGCTGCAGCCCTCGATCCAATAGGAGGGGTTAAAGAGGAGATTAAAGTGATAATGTACATCTTTAATCCCCACCACTTTAGGAGGGCAAAGAGGCGAAAACTGCCTCCGAGCGCCGAGCCGGACATGAAGAGGGTGCATCAATGGCCATCAGGGTCAGTCATCGCCATGGCAACAGATTATTCTGAATAATTATCTGCCATATGTGCCTTGTCACAATTAGAAGTTGGCTGCGAGCCGGGCCATGGGTCAAACGCTGATCAGAGAATCGTGGGTGGCGGCGAACGCAACACCCTCACCGTTTATTAGAATAAAGTTCAGCCCGCTTGTCACATCTGTCGCACAAGCCCGCGAGTCGCACCACCCGCTTCCGAGCAGATTTCCTTAGAGATCTCACGCCACGCCACTATACACCACTTTGTTGCAGTGGCTTACTCTAAATGTCATTGCATACTATCGAGCTTTCAACAGCCTCTTTTTTTCCTCAATAATAGATCTTACAAAATGAAAATCTGGAAATGAATAAAATGGATTTATGATTTCAATCATACCCACTGAGCTTCTTGAATCGATTTTTTTTTTTTTTTTAGCAGAGCAGTGAGGAAAGCAAATGACTGTGTGAGAAAAAAAGGAAAACTTTTGTGGGTTTTTTTTTTCTTCTCACAACCCACCCTTCCATTAGGAGTCCAGACATTTTAACTCATCACTGCAGTTCTCCCGCTGGAGTTTTACAGAGAATGCTCCGTTTCCCATAAGCCATGTTCACACTAGCATACTGGGAAAAGCAGCAACAAGGTGCAAAGTGGTTCATCCATTATAGTAGATCATTTAGTTTGTCACGTTGGCTCATGTGAGAAAAGTCATTTAGAGTGAGATGCTGTTCTGTGCTGTTGACCTGTAAAGTAGAAATGCCAAAAACACTCTTAATTAATGTAGAAAAGTCACCCATTCGATACCATCAAGTAAAAACAGCTGTGATTCTTGCCGTCTGCTCTCCTCATCTACACAACTTTCTTATTTTTCTTCACTAATTTTCATAGCTTACTCAAATGGTACCATCTGCAACACAGCATCCTCAAGTCACCCGTGGCAATCTCTATTCAAATCGAGTCTCTCCATCTAATTGTGAATTTCGGTTTAAAACTGTTTCACGGATCTCCGGGGGAAGTGCTAAACGTGACAGTGGCTCACCCAGTTTCACTCACGATACCTCAGGCTTATTACTGCGAGCTGTCGGATCGCATGAGATGCGCGGTGACACCGCTTTCCTCTGATCACATTTGTCACATCATGCCAGGCAGGATCACAAGGTGGAGGCACAGTCGACACATTTAGGAAAGAGTCTGAATGTGTTCAGACAAGCCACTTACGTTTAAACACCAATTAAGCCTCATGCACTACTTATATCTGTGGTCTATTAGATTGTCACCCATCACTATTAGGAGGCACTTGGAGCCCTCTGGCATTCTGGGAAAATAATTACATTCTTTCTGCGTCATAATTACTGCCTTGAAAGTGGCTCTTTCAAACGCTAACAAAGCAGGCTCTTACTCTTCCTCAGTCTCCCCATTCCTCTCCCTCTCGTCTGTTGTCTCCCCAGACACTAATGAAGTGGTTTAATCTCGTAACTCCAGAGGAATTGTCAGCAGAGGACGGCATTAATTAAGTTCTTATGTGTCTTGGCTTTGGTTTCCAGATTTGCGAAACATATAAACATGTTTGCTGTCGTTACTCGCCGCTGCTTTGCGACTCGTGGAGATGGCAGGCTGTATATGGATTTGCATGCGTTTGGGGGCCGAGTGTGTCGATTAATTAGTCCGAATCAAACTAATGCAGCTTCGTGCTCTGAAAAGTTTGATAGCATGCTGATTCACCCTTTAGGAACTGCACCCTTGGATCTACTGTGTTACTGAGAAACTCACGGATATTGTCGCTTTGATGCAAAACGTTAAGACAATATGTGCATATTTTTACCCTCTCACTTATGAACCCACATATTGTGTCAAACCTGTCCAACATGAGGTGAGTTTGAGTTATTACATGGTTCTGCTTCGGTAAACATAATGAATAGCTTGTCTGTTGCCGCCTGTGCATGACTGATGCTGAGCACTAGCTAACCATGATCAGTCGCTCTATTTATGCAGTCACTGTGCTTTGATTTAGTCCTTGGCTTTTTCGGAATGTTCATTTGGATTACTACTTTAACATGGCGTAACTTTATTTCATTCAAAGGAAAAAAAAATCAAATTGCTGCTGCTCTCCTATTTGTCAGCTCCCCATAATTCAGACTTCAGATCTTACCTTTCAGAATAAAGTGCGCCTCCGTTTTTACACGTGTCCCCTTCTCACTTAGCCGAAGCTGTCACGGTTCTTTTCTTATTTGGACAATAGTAGTGTAAGTAAAGTATAGAGCTTTATGCTAGGTTATAATTTGAATTCCATTAACTCTGCCCTCAGCAAATGTTAATGTAACAGCTTTTCAAAGTGACTATAGTGTTTCTCTCTGTTGGTTGAAAAGAAAGTGTTTTTGGTGTATGAGGGACGAAAGTGCTGTACAATTTCAGGATAATGTAACTTCATTGGATTGTAATGTTATTTCAGTCCATGTTGAGGAAACATGAAGATCGGATGTATCCAAACAAGAGTTTTGCCGGCAAAACAGATCAAATGCACCATCAGGGATGCTCATCTCATGAGCCACCGGTCAGGACATGATGATTTTCTCCAGATATTTTCTCCAGGTTATTTACTGTTAT
Source organism: Dascyllus trimaculatus (assembly GCA_024666655.1). Classification (NCBI taxonomy): domain Eukaryota; kingdom Metazoa; phylum Chordata; class Actinopteri; family Pomacentridae; genus Dascyllus; species Dascyllus trimaculatus. Next base: position 9,476,900 of record CM045460.1, on the reverse strand, counting down.
TACCGGTGTGTGTCTAATGAACTGGAAGGAAAAGAAAACGGTGTAAAATACATCCCACAACCAGCATGAGTCTAGTAAGTGTGTGTGTCGAGCATCTAATTTCACACTCATTTTGACATTAATAATTTCCACTAAGGTTGCTTTCGTTGTTTTCCTCCCGAAATTGAAAACAGGGCATAGGTGCTTGCAGCTATTGTTTTTTTTTAAAATTTTATTTGCGGTAGCAGTGTCTTATGCATAATGTCTTATCTCTGTTTTTTGTTTTGATTAATTGCGAGGGCATGCTTTACCATGATATGTTATTATCTGGCTCATTGGTGAGGGCTGTTCCGCTCTTTTGACTGCTCTTCCTGTATTTATCTGTCCTTTTCTTTTCATAATTTCAGAAAACAAACGTGCTCTCATTGGGACCGAAACTATGTCACTCTCAACAAGTTACGAGACTGCATAAACATTTCCCTGTGACTGATACTACCCTTTGAAAAGGCAGCGATCAAACCCCCACACTCGACATCAAGAGGCCCCTTCATGATGCATGCCTATCCCCATTCGGCAGTATGTGCTGCACTCATTGCCCATAGCTTCTGAAGGGTTATTGTGCAGAGAAATTTAGAATGCTTCCATTATAGTGAAGGCCCTGTTGAGAAAATTGCTTTTGTATTTATGAGTAGTGCCAGTAGTAGCACTACACTGTTGGCATCCTGGGTACCTTTGTAAATGCCAACTAAACTCTATTTAGAAACAATATTCTCACATTCCACCTGCAAGTCCCTCTCCAGTCATCGATTAAACCCCTAAAAACCCATCTACACAAACCAAAGTTACATATTTAGAATTGCTTTCTTCCATGAAAATGTTCCCCTTCTTGCCTTAAAATTGCCTCCTCTAGAATGTGCAGGTCTGTGAAGCCAAAGCCTCTTTCTCCACTCAACCAGCTGTAGCACAGCAGCTAATCTACAACTCTGCTCAAACACTCCTCGCTTCACAAGTGCAGGTTGTAATATTCGAGCAGTTCAGCCACACTAGCGCATGTTCCACCTGGAAGCTGATTCTCAAGAAGAATAATGACACAGAAAGCCCCACCGCCCGAGCTGTCAGGATTGGTTGCTCACGTTCGTTAAATATGAAACGCCGAAAGTCTGAATCTGTATTTTGGAGGCTGATATTGATACACTGCAGTTTAAGGAGGAAATGCTCAGACATTGCACTGATGATGTGTATTCCAGCATCTAAAAACCCCATATGGACATGTTAGCAAGGTAAAGGTAAGTTGATTTTCACCATAGGGGGTTTTTGAAGCAAGGAAATCTTTCAAGTTTAGGACTTGCATTGACCTTCCTGACCAGAGCCACGTGCTGGTGGAGTGCAGAACTGTCAAAAATGCGGGTTTGTGTATTTAATCTCTGTCTTGATTTTCCGTTGCGTGCTCCATTTTTCTCAGCATCAGAAGTGCAGAGAGGTGAGATATTGCAATTGATAGGTTAGGGGAAGTGCCTTGTTTGCTTGTGATAGGAGTACTCGGGTTTATGATAGAAAAGTTGAGTTCATATGGAAACCCACGACCTTAGAAGACCAATATCCACTGAAGCACAACCTCCCCTCAGGGAGAGACTGAACACGCAGCACTTGCCACCCGATAGCACTCAACCAACACATCCTTTGCTCACGCAGTGCCACACGTGGGTCACACACACACTCACACACACACTCACACTCACAGATACATGCAGTTTTTCACAAAAATGAGGCACCACGCACTCAAACTGACACACAAGTGCACACACACACACACAGTGTGAGTAAAGGAGCACACACCACATTTGTCTTGCACCATCAGCATCAAAATCTGATCTCTTTTCCAAGGTCAAATTGTCAAGATGCAGGGTATCCCCTGCGTGCAAACATGTGTCACACACATCTACATACACAAAGAGATACAGGGACGCTAAGAGACATATGCACACACAAGCAAAGGCGCCCTAAAGTGCTATTTGGGCTACAACCATAAGTCATCCTGCAATGTAGCTGTACCATGCAGCAAAGACACCAGTATCCATAACATGCATGCATTATTTATGAGCACACGTATGGTCTGCACATAGCGATGTATGCAAATGTATACATTAAGGAGAGGCAGCTCTTCATTTCTGCCTGTTAGGGGAAGTGTCTACCTTCTTATCGCGGTGCTATTAAAATAGCAAGGCTGTGGGGCGGAGATCCATCTTGCCTTTTAATGGTGAGTGTGTGTGTGTGTGCAGTGCATAAACGTGTGCGTCACTGTGTTTGTGTGTCCTGATCCGCGCTTGTGTGATTGTGCTGGTGCACTTAACTGCGCTTGCAACTGCAATCACGACCGTAAGTGGCCTGCAATTTCAAAAAGAGAAATTGAAGTGGGACTGCAAAGGAGGCAGAAAGACATGTAAGCCTGTGAAGCTACAATGTGAGGAGTCCTTGATGAGAATCATTTTGATTATTCCTGACACAGGTAAAGCGAACGCCATCGTAATTACCTCCTCGCTGTTTCATGGAAGAATGAGTGTGTTCCTTTTCCAAAGATATCCTCTGCTTAGCGTGTGTTGAAGCACAGCCAGCCATTGTGTACTTGAGGGCATTTATAGTGCAAAAAGAATGTTTTTACTGTCACAGAAGTGCTGTTTTTGCAGTTATAACCCTCATTAGAAAAAACCCCTGCAGGATCTGTATATGGGTATGCTGTCTCATATCCGTCTTGGTTTTTGACATTTCATCCAGCCGTGCTCAGGTCCACCTTACTTGACCTGTATCGTGCGCATTAAAGTTTAACTTAAAGTCAAGATGAGTCAGGTTTATTTGTGTAGCCCGATATCACCTTCAGCGTCTCAATAGACCTTATACCGCCAGGATCCCTGTCTGCCTTAGACCAAGCTCCTAAAAATACAGGAAAAAACTCCATAAAAAATTTAAGAAAAAAGAAAAAAAATCAATGAAATGGAACAGGAAATTCAAAGAGAGAACAGAGACTTCTGTCTTCAGATGGCTGGCAGGAACAGTGGGAAAGGGAAAGAGGAATAGCGGAAAATGAAAATGAAGTTGTACCAAAAGGCTTAGCTTTTTAAACGACTACATGTTTGGAGTTGTGTCGAATTTAGGCAGTAATAAATGAACATTTACAGATAAGAGAGCGCAAGCAAATGACGTCTTCGATCATCTGTGTCCTGAGAGAGGAACGGTAACAATATAAGCCATATTAAATTGAAATCCCCCTTTCAATCTTGCCGTTTCACTTCATGCTTACAAAGAAGCCATTCCGAGCCCACAGTGATTGCGCGCTGTATAATAGTCGCCGCAGCGATATGTTTTTGCATTCCAGTGTGTGCGTACGTCTCAGGGACAGTTGGTGACAGACTCACTCCCTGTGTGGGGCCGATTGCAGCGTGAGCTCCAAGGACAGGCAGCGGAGGATGGAGCGGGTGATTTGTCTCTCAGGATTGAACTCATCCCCCTGGTCTCCTGCAGGCCTCTCTTCCCTCCTCAGTCTCTGCATGCTGTCTTATTTTGAAGGTGAAAAGCATTCCTCTCAATGTTTACATGCATTCATTTCAGCTGATGCAGCTGATTGTGTTTCCCTGAATTTACACAGATTGGGTAGTATAGTTACACAAGGACGCACGTCCACACAGAGGACATGGAGATTCACGCTTAGATAGTATAGGCTATATAAAGCTAGATGGAGCGATTCCATGTGTTCTCTTCCTTGACCTGTTTTTTTATATTATTCGGCATAAACACAGAATCCTGCTTTCTAAAGAGTAGTATTCCTTTAGTTTGCAACTCAAACGGCATCTTACTGCATTTCTCTCCTCTGTGTGTCTCTTAACTGACTGGCTGCTCTAACCGCGGCATGTTTAGATGTGTTTGTTTGTCTTCCTCTTGGCCAGAGGGCAGTCTTGATAAGGTGTTTTGAAAGAATATTTAGTTTTTTCCCTCAAATAGCTAATCTCTGAGCAGATGCAACCAATCAGCAAGGGAGAGGAAAGTCTCTGAAAGTAGAAACTGACAAAACAGCCTCATAAAAACACAGCTCGTTCCCCAGTTATTCACTCGATGTAGCCAAAAAGCAACATGATAAGTAAGTATAAATATAATTTTGGCAGAAGGCGAATACAACGGAGCAGTAGGGATCTGCCATTACATGTCCCTTATTACCTCATGTACTTAATTGTTGCTAAATCTCAGCATCCCTCCTGGTGGCCCATATAATCACTATTTGTGTACCAGTGGTCAAGTAATCCAGCAAAAGTGTCCAGCACTAGTCATCAGCCGTCAGCTGTGCAGGGAATCGGCCCTTTGAAGTCTGCAAAAGCTGCAGTGGCGGCCGTCACATCCACAAAGGCAGTGTCCTCTAAAATATCCACACTCAAATCTCTGTGGTCTGCAGAACAGAATACAGGCAGTGGCAAAGTAAACAAGTCGCCCAACATATTCTGCAGTCCATGCAACAATCTTTGTCACTGTTGTTTTATGAAGGAGGTGGTGAAGGTTGCAGTGTCATTTGTTTGAGACCGTGTCGTTCAGAGTTGCTACAAATATCCAGACTGTATTCCATTTATATGGAGTGTTATTTTTTTGCACATTTGTGTATTTTTTATCTGTTTTTTCCTGTTTCAGTTGCGGGAAATATTGTGATCATGTGTAAATGACAGAAACTGTGCTAGTGACCACTCGTATAAAGCTGGAATGCCAGCAAGGAAAGCAACTTGTATCATTCAAAGTACATTTCCATCACCCTGCCTTTATGATTAGTAGCAGCTTAGTACCAAATCATGGCAGAAAGTTAAAATGGAAACTCTTTACAGTAAGGGTCACACTTTTCACAAACTCGCTGCTAATTTATAGGAATTAAAGAGCTCTTTAATAAATCCGCATTAAGGTCTTGCACAAGATAATGACAAGTTCCTTGATTAGCAATCTTAACCCGGCAATAATTAATTAATTAATTATCGACCCAGCAATTAATGAGTTTGCAGATTTAGTTTCCAGATTTCTGTGAATCTACGTATTGATCCTGTCCCAAATTATTTGTTTCCAATTGCCCCTTAAAGGTGCATAACAAACTACCAAAGTCCAGTAGGTCAATGAAAAGCACATTGTGGAGGGTTTCAGTGTTAGCACCGGTGACTGTACACAGCGCTTCAAGTTCTGCCTCCACAGCCCCACCTCAGCCCCATGACAGCTCTGTATAACACTCACGGAAATCTGTGTTTCCTTTAGATATTGTTAGCAAGCGCTGGAGCATCACACACATCCCTGTCTTAGACCACCTTGGGTGTTATTATACCAATCAATAGACATACAAAAGTCTCCATTTGGAGGCTGGAGGGGAAGGGGGATGTGTCAGACAGCAAACTTTTACCTGTAACACTTGAAATTAAGTCCCATCTTGGACCATTATTATGCTTTTATTTTATTCTAATGGTCATGTTGACTTTTGCTCTCAGTTTCAGCCACACACTTAATGTTTGGTTCTGTTAAGGTGCCAAAACTGCTTGGTTAGAATTCAAGAAAGGATTATGATTTGGCTCGAAATACACCCTGCAGCTGTTTGCCAGATGTTACCAAGCTGCATTTTGCCCACTTATTTATTCGTTATTCGGTACTTATTCACACGCCTGCAAGAGGTCACAGATGTTATCAGGGTTACCTTCCATTTATCAGTGATCTGCATGGATGATAACACGCCTGTTGAGCTTACCAGAAGGTGGAGGAGGTCACTACTAGCACTTATGCATAGGAATGATGTGTCCTGTAGTCGTTCATTGCTTCATAAATCATGTTCCAGAGACGGAATCCTCAAAAATATCACTTTCAAATAACCATCTTTGTTTTTGTTTGCTATGTTCTCATCTGAAGGCTTTTCTACCTGATGTAATTCCAGCTAATTATTAACAGTAGACATGTAGAATGGTTGCACTGTATGTGAATTATCCTGTTTTAAATTTAAAGCATGTCATTGGGTCAAAAAAATAGCTCATTATCATGTCTTTGTTGAGTAATATAATTTAGTCAGTGCAATATTATACCTGATTCAGAGGAAAGTCCCTCTGACTTATTTGTGAATGTAAAGATGTTTCACCATTTAGCTGGTTTCTACTGACAGGCTGGAAATCCTCAGCATTTGTTTTGGAGGGATGTCACTGCCCTCCATTCATTCACACATTAATTCGTTTAGTCACTGTTAAACCTTCTGTTCTGTGTTGCCTTTTAGGAGGCCAGACGTTTCTATAGACAATGCACACTTCACGAGATAATCTCCTAAATGAAACACGGATGAACTATTTAACGGCCTTCACGCCTATCACGCAATGTTCTTGTGCTTTTTTATTCTGCTCTCCACCCCCCCTCCCTCCCATTTTTCACTCCATTTTTTCCATCATTCTGTCAGTCTCAGTCCCCTCATTTAGCAGTCTGCAAGTCCCGTTAAATGATTAGTAAGCCCACAAGTGAATATATGCAAAGCCTCTTCCACTCCATCAGCTTAGTGAGCAGTGGGCTTAAACACACCTTGCTAAAGTCCCTGTCACACACACTCGCATAAAGGTATTCTGCAAAGTGAGCTAATATGCCAAGAACAACACATTCGAACAATCCAAATATTCTTAGATATTCCTGGGAACCTAGCCGAAGAGATTTGTGTCCAGGCATGCACTCATGCAAACACGTAGGTACACTCATTTAGAAAGCGCACACGTACTCATCCAGTCGCACCCAGGATAAGTCTGAGCCCTTCCTGTCTTTTCAGACGTGCCTCATCAGATAGGATTCTGCGTGCAAGGTCCAGCCAATAAAAAGCCCAAATATTCTATTAAGTGTAAATCCTCTCCGCTGGTGGAGCTTGTGGAGTCAGATTAGGACTAGACAAACACTGCCAAGCAGTCATGCCCACACTGCCAACAAGAAGCCCCACAGATACTGGTGTGTCGCTCTGCTGCATGTGCATATGTTTGTGTGCACAGGCGGCAAAGAACCCCAATGTGAGCATTAGTAGGCAGGGGGATGAACAAACTAAAGCTCTGATACATGCTGCTCAGTGTAATAGGAAGGCATAGTGTCAGGGATCTGAGTGGGCTGCAGCTGCAACACACAACCTTTGTTCTGTGTGCATGTGTTCACATGTGAGCGTGCGCATGTTATTCTATCTTTTGCAGCAAAGCGGGAGTGTAAACGGTGTCCGTATCTCTGTTGATGCACACGCGCAATTGTGTATTCCTGCAGCAGCATAAAATACCCGCACCTTGTTTTAGTTTTTTTCCCGGGGTTTTAAAGATATACAAATTCATTCCAATTTACTTTTCTGTGGAGCTGAATTGTTTGTTTTTTAGCCATATCACTGTGGAGTCTGTGTTTATTTAGTACTGTAGCTCTGTAGCTCCTCTGTGTACTGTGAGCACAGACAGCTGCAATGTTTTAGGCAGAACAGACATAGATTTCTATCGCTGACCCTAAGGCTGCTCATTAGAATTCAGCGCACCTCTCTCAAATCTCCCTCATCCATGCACCCACCCACCTCCCCCACCCCTTAACTTTTTTCTCTCTTGCTGCCTTCTTTTATTCCTCTCTTGCTGTCTTACACACTGGAAGAGAATGCTCTGAGCGAAGGGGTGAACCATTGGTCAGCCATCATAGCAATGACTGTGTGAGCCGCATACACAGCACCTCACACACACCGAAAATGGGCGAAACACAAAGACAAGCGCTTGCTATACAACCGCATACACACACACATCTGCACACAAATGTGCACTTTCACACAGTTAAAGCTGCTGTATTTCTGATATTAACATTGAATGAGGGGACTTGAATGTGAAAGGGGTCACTAATACCTGCTGAAATCTGAGAGAATTATTATCCAACTCTACAGCTTCAAGGAGCTTTTAAGTCTTTTTACAGTCTTATGTTTTGTTAAAGCCCACATAGCGACTGCATGACTGTATCTAAGCTGCTCTCATTGGCCTGTAGACAGCCATTTCCACATTAGGAAAAACTTGTAATAAACTCATTGTATGACCTGCAGGTAAGAGGCCATGGGTCTATTGGCTGCACCACTTTACACCCTCTGTCACACATTTCACTGTAGAAATAAAGCATCATACTTACTGTTTGATCCGTCACTTGCACATACATTCTCTGCATCCCAGTTTGTGTACATGTTTGAAGCTGATCCTCTAGAAACTTAACAGCTAAATACAATGTCTGATTGAACCATCACATGAACAATAGTAATGACTGATGGGTCATTTCAGCTTGATGGTTGGTTGTATTTATGGGAGGCAGAGTCCACAGATGAGGAGCTAAATCTAATGGAAGACAAGACTCGGAGGATGGAGGCCGACAGAGAAAGACAACAGAATGTCCTGAAAGACAGCGTGCTCTGGGAGACCGGTGGTTAGTGATGTGCGGATCTCGTCGACCCGTGGGACCTCGCGGAATTGGATAAGCTTAATAGAAAGTATCACAGGTTCGGGGGTAGGGTCAAAAAGTGACAAAGCAGTATTCTGACCAAGTTAGAAATAAGTCAGAGAAACACTGGGTGCAATAGGATTGGCTGCATCCACCTTCCACCTTATCTTCCCCTCCCTGTCACTCTCTCTGTCTCTCAGTTAAACACACACATGCAGGCAGCGAGCAGTGCAGGTCCTCTTATGGCCTGCCTGTCAATAATCTGCATTACTGGACTATAAAGTAAACCGCATCCAGCACACATCTCTTTGCACCCAGACTATAATTTATAACTGACAAGTAGCAAAATGCGTTCATGGAAGAGTGGCAGACATATTGCAGCCTGTAGTGTTCCTATAATATAATCCTTTTAAAGGCAATGATGTCTATGATCATTCGGTAGCAACTAGAAAAGTCACATTAAACACCAAGCAACCTATAAAAAATATGTTTTTGGAGAGGCATGTTATAAAGTTATAAGTTTTTGATGTAGCTGAATGGTCACTGAAAGTGGTTCCAACATGGAAATAGTGGTTTTATGTGCTGGATGTCTGGTTTGCAGTGTGGTTCCAACGCATGCTGAACAGAAAGCTACACAGCCTCACACAGGAATCTGGCAGTTTTGGCCACAGCAATCTGACAGAACTATCGTGAGCTCCTTAGATTGATATGAGATATGTGCTGGCTTCATCAATATCTTAAAGTAAAGGCATTGTGCCATTCAGACAGAAGGCCTTTTTTAATTTAGAAACACCCATACAGTGATTGAAGGAGGGATTTGTTATGCCCATTACAACTAATAAATGAAAGGCTAAACTTAAACTCATGGCAAGCTTGTCAACATGGTGGACAGGATTGGTTATGATCTAATGGCAAATGACAGTGTATAAGCTACAGTTAAACTATTTGTTAGATTGTGGCAGTCCTCAAATTGACTCCGGAGCTCCATCAAAGTCTGATCTTGGTACGAGTCAGAATACTTTATCCATCATATATTTTTGCAGAGATATTTCATTTTCAGTCTCACAGCAGTAGTATCATAATTACTGTATGCGTGGATGCCTTGCCATACCTATATATAGAATGCAGCCTCCATAATCACTGAAGTAATTATCAACAACTTGGTGCTTGTCAAATATACGTGCCTACCTGTAAATGTGACGGCTTGCGAGTCAACTGTGTTGAAAGTGATTTATAAATGTTCCTTGGTCCGTAGCAAGACTGCCGTCGCAATTCTTCCAGTGGAGTGAGCAGGAATTCATTCAGACATGAGGCCGACACATTCGGATAGCAGTCAGATTAATGGAACAGAGAGCATGTCTGAAAGGAGCTTTGGTTAAGACAGCTGAGCAATTAGCATCTAAAGAGTTCTCAGGACTTGTTGGAGACCAAAATAGAGGTTAAAAACAAAAAAAAGCATGTGAATATTAAATATTTTTTCAAGCTGACCAAAATCAAACATATGACGATCAGCCACAACATTCTGACCACTGACAGGTGAAGTGAATAACATTGATCATATTGGTACTATGTGGTGTTCTGATGGAAAATTTTGGGTTTGGCCATCCGTGTTGATGAGACTTACGCTTCGTTCAGACTGCAGGCTAAAGTGACCCAAATCTGATTTTTTTTGCCCCTATGCTACCTGTATCTGATCTTTTCATGACAGTCTGAACAACACAGATCTGATTTTTTGCAAATGCAAATCAGGACACTTGGATATGTGGTCCAAGGTGTCTGGAGTCTAGGTATCTGATCTTTTGCAATGCAACTTCAGTCTGAACAGCCAGGTCGCATTTATCCGACCTGCAGGTCATCGATACACAACAAACGTCTCTATTCTGCATTCAAGTAGGCGGGAGCAGGAACAAAAACAATAACCATGGCGGACAATAATGTGGAGTCCAGTCAATGGAGGGAAAACAAGGTTTTGAAGTTAATTAACATTTGGGGGACAGCTCTATTCAGGACAAACTCGAGGAGTCTTATCAGAACCGGGCGGTTTTTGAAGACATTTCCAAAGAAATGGCTGAGCATGGGCATTAACAGTCCTGGCTCCAATGCCAAAGAAAAATAAAAACCCTCAGAGCCAAATATAAGTAGGCTAAAGACTCAAGCGGCCGTGGACGTGTTGCCTGTCCATTTTACGAAGAGCTGGACCGCATTTTGGGAGATGAGCCCAGTATTCAGCCAATAGAACTGCTGGATAGCAGCTTTGCCGTGTGACAGCGTTGTGTCTTCCTCTGCACATGCGGGACACTTTTGGGTCGTATGAAGTTCAAGTACAAGCCGCATTTAATTGGAAATGTGAACAAACTTGCAAAAAAATCAGATTTCACAAAAAAATCCGAATTGAGTATTAAGCCCTGCAGTCTGAATGTAGCCTTCGACACCCAAATAAACATTGTCCCACAACAAGAACACTCCCTCATGAAAATGGAAATCCCAAACATCACTGGCCAACCCCCGCAGGAAAATTCACCCCACCACATGGCAAAAAAAATCAAACAACCAGGAACATGTTGAGGAACATGACAATGGCCCAATATGTTGATTTGACCTCCAAACTTTCTACACCCCATTGTGATCAAGCATCAACAGGATGCAGTGGAACAAGTTTGATTGACAGAGGCCCCACTGCACAAGCCAGAGTACACAAAGGATCCACTGCCAACGTCCTAATTCAGACCCCATAGGACACCCTGAGAGGTCCTCTTGTCCATGCCCAATGGTTCAGAGTATTTATGAGCACATAAGGGGGACCAACACAATATTAGGCAGCTGGTCATCATGTTATGCCTGATCGGTGTATTTGTTGAATGCAACAGGCAGTTTTCTAACACTTCATCCAAACCAATATTATCCACCGCCAAAGCTTGTTTTTTTTTTTTGCCTCCTAGCGATTTAAAATTCAATGCACCTTTAACGTAGTAGTGTAACACTGTGACTGATGTTAAAACATAGAGTATCATATACCAAGTGTAAAGAGCATTGGGTTCAGTCACGTGCATTCACACACACACACACACACACACACACACACACACACACACACACACACAGGTCTGTGACACCACGTATGGATAGAGATGCATTCAGATACATTAATTGCCAATATTTACTGCATCCATCCTCAAGTATGCAACTGTGTGTGTGCATGTGTGCTTTTGTGTTGGTGTTATTGTCTCAGGCTAATTGAGCAATTCCACAGTGGGAGCAGCAGTGTTTAAGGTCACAGAGCGACGTGCTCTCCTGGAACCGTTAGAAAGCTCCCCGCTTTCATAATTACCCTGCTTTTATCTGTGCAGCAGTTCGAACTACTGCTAGACAAATGCAGATATAAGCACAAATAGGCACATATTCTGAAGCATGTAATAGTCAGATATTGTATATAAACACCCACCTCAACCTGCATGAGTGATTGCTTGCACACACATGGCTGCTTACCCACTCACGCTCAATTAAATGTTCTTTTTCAGTCTTTTTTCCTTTTATTTTTTTGAAGTAGGAGGAAACTCTGTGTACTGAGGATTTGCAAAGCCATCTCTGGAAAGAAGCATTGAGCTTGTCATAAACTATTGAATTCAGGGATACCTTTGAGATGTACAGATGCCTGTTCAAATCCGTCTATGTCAGTGTGCATTTTTTTGTGTGTAGGCGTTTTGTATTTTATCAGCTCGAGCACCATTTATCTCCCAACAATGATTTTATATTCGATTCACGGGGTTGAAAATGCACACGGCACTTTGATGTTTGAGTCATTTAAATGCAGATCCAAAACCCCATGTCCGTCCGTGTGAGTGTGTGTGTGTGTATTCGTGCACGTATGAGTGAGTGTTTGTGCGCATGTGCTTGCATGCTTGACTGCACATGTGACTTGAACAAACGCCAACACTGGTGGCCCTGTCTGTTTGTCCCATGCAGACGTTCTGTGAATGTGTGCCCAGCTCCTCCCAACTCAAACATCGCTGGTCAGACTCAGAAACTGCCAGGGAGACGCCGGCCAAGGTAAGGCCCTGTCACCGTGACACATGCGTACATGGCATGCACACCCACGCAAATACAGACACACTGTGACAAATTCTTTTGTTTCATTGATTTATTTTAAATTTATCTAGCTTCATTAATTTTAGTTTTATTTTCTATCAATGATGGCTGCATTAGGACATTTTATTAGCCTTCTGTGTGACTCAGAACATTCACCAGCATATTTTCTCCCTGAAATTGACCACTTTAATTAGAGTACTGCTGGAACGACCAGTATTTGATTTTTTTTGTAGTATCTAAAATAACAGAAAATAGACAAAAATTGCCATTGTGTTTGCCAGAACCCAAGGTGGCATCTTCAAATGGCCAACAGTATAACATCTGAACATATTCTGCTAAATAATAATAATAATGAAAAGCTAAGAAAATTGGCAAAATATCCCCATATGGGAAGCTGAAACCAGGAAATATTTACGCATATTTTTCTAGTAAAAGATTAGCTGATTATAAAACTTCATTTTATTATCCACTGACTAACTGATTAAGCAGCTAATTGTTTCATCTCAGTGTAAGAGTTTGAATTAGATTGCAGAAATGGCTGAACGACTGTCAGGATGGAATATATTCCAGATGAAAATAAGAAGTTTAATGTATATGAAACCCTCTGGTTGGTTCATTGATACTCTATGTACTGTTGTATATATTCCACCTTTTTTTTTCTTAGTTAAATACGGGCACACAATGAGTAGTGACATACTCACCTGCGGAGGAGATTAGGCATCACTGACAATGCATTTCAACACAATCCGCCCTCTCACTGCTTTGGTAATGGCAGCGCAAAGGATTATTGTATATTACACTTTACATTTTGCCACTGAGGCGCAGCAATGGCACAACCTCAGCTCAGGCATCCAGGCACATAAGAATTAGATGGATTATGCTCTGCGGATTTCTCTGCACTGAGTGGCATGATGGTGGCGGCACCAGTAAAAAAGAGCCTGATTGCGTGGCAGAATTTGGGGAATAGTCTGCTTTGAATGCAGATGTGAAAGTGGCGTTCAAGATGCAAGTGAATGAAGATGGAATTGGTGTGAATCACTCTTTTTTTTTTCTCTCAAATGATTCACGTGTTCCATGTATGCAGCTTTTGAATATGTTTCTACCTCTTTGTGTGCATTAGCATAGACTCGACCGTTTTCTTTGTATATACATCAGTTTATATGAGCATATGTGTGCGTGCTGAGAAAAAAAGAGAGCGGGCTTGTAAGAATTCTGCTGATTTCCCGCTCATCTAATGAGCAGACAAAGCCTTTCGTCCAAGAACTGTCCGCCAGTTCTCCTGCGTGGGAGGACAACATTATTTCCATAGAGAGGAATTCTCTCTGAATCGCTGCCTCCCTGTTTCTATCTATTCATCAAAATTCCCCTGTTGTCCTCTTAAATCCCATGGCGTGGCATGAGTAGAGACAGGAGAGGATCTGACAGTCAGCCACTAATTACAGAGGGGGCTCCTGCTGTGAGATTGAGAGACTCGTTTACAAAAAATAAAAAAAAATAAAAAAATCTGTGTTAAGAGGCTGCTCGCATCCTATTCTCAGTGTCATTACCCCACTACAGCTGCCGAGCTCAGTTGAGAGATCATGTATTCTGTCGGGACACGAAGCAGCTTTTATGTTTTTACTGACCGTCAAACAAATAAGGCAGCAAAAAAGCCTCTACTCCTGACTCTTTTCGTTTCACTCTCTATGTCAATCTGACCTTAAAAAAGAGTCGAGTAGAACAGCTTGTTGCTTGAGCCAGTAGCTTCATACGGTGACATGGTGCGTGTTCATGTGTAGCCCGTCTGGCCATAAACTCTTGCTTGATAATCTCTGCGATGTGTGTGAAGAACAATATGGAGACAAATCTGTTGCCAACTGGAAGGGGGTTTATTTCCACCGGAACACTGTTCAAAAATAAAAGCCAGTACAGCAGCCTTTTGTAACCTGGCTCCTTCATGCACACTCTTCTCCTACGCGGGGCCTCCAGCCGACTGAGTAACATGTATCATGTTCACAATCAACAAAGGATCAATGCAAGAAAACAGAGCATATTGTGATTGCATAGTTACGATTTCACATTAACAAAAGCCATATATCATGCTTAAAGGAGTTAATTTCCCTCCCACCAGTGGCAAATTTTATATTTTATGACAAGAAAAATCATGAAGTTTTAACATGTGAATACTGACATACCATTTTCATCACAGTAGGCTACTTAAAATTATAATACAAAAACACATACACAGTACAAATGAGGGAACTCATGTACCTGTTCAAAAATAAAAGCCAGTACAGCAGCTTTTCATGACCTGGCTCCTTCATGCACACTTCTAAAGAAGAGGTCAAAAACAGCGGACCACATGAGAAACCGCCTACATGCTACGGCAACCTAACCTACCTTAAAATTTGTAAATGAGCATGCGTCATAAAAGTACTGTACTTCACAAAAACAACTGTACACTCCCGTACCAACTAACATGAGGCCATTGAACATCATCTGTGAGTCTAACAAAACCACTTTGAACCGCTATTTTACACTTTTAGCATATTTTAACTTGTGATGGCAGAAACAACAGTTTAAACTCACTTCTCAGCAGGGCCTCCAGCCAACAGGTAGTGACGTCAGCGAAAGACCAAAAGTCGTTTAAGAAAATAAAAGCTTTCACAATAAATTACAAAAATGCATGGCATCATGAACGAAATACACATTTGATCAAGGGGGATGGATCTTTGGTGAAATAAACATTATTTGAACACACCTGTTACAGATGCAAGTCAACGTTTGTAGCTGTGCCATCTGCACAAATTGGATTTGCAGGTGACTAAATATCCTCTAAACAACAGAATCTTTAGCAAGTTGCTTTTGTTGTCCTCCTGTAAAAGACATCCTTAATAGTCTGTGCAACCAGCTTATTATGGCCCATAAATGCATTTCATTACATTCATGTGACACGGCAGAATTAATTTCAGAAAATGCCCCACATCACATGTTTACAGTCAAGTTGCCAAGCCTTATAATGTCTGCAGTAGTTATGACAAGAGCAAAGTGAGGTGATGCTATAGAGTCAAAAGTTGTAGAGACGAGCAGGAGGTCCAGGTGGATGGATGGGTCAGCCACCCACTGGAGATTGTTTTTCATTTCCCATTTCAAACTAAAAGTATTGACCATTCTTAAATATGATCTTAGCTGAGTGTTTATTATTGCTGGGAGATGAATTATTAATGTTTTTTTTTTTAAATATAATTAAGAATTTGTCTTTCATTAATATGGAAACAAGAAAGGCAAGATAGAGCAATTCTTGGGCTGCATTCTGTTTCACACTCTAGTTTGCCCTGTGTTTTAAACCCAGCATACCCTTTACCTTTAATGTACTTTCAGCCTTTCCCTAAGATGTATTAGTATTTGCTAAACATAGCATAGATTCCCACTATGAGGGAACCTGAGCTGGGGGTAGACTGCTGGGGTGAGACAGAGATACTGGCAGTTGAGACATTACGTAGATGTGCTTGGCTGAGGAGCCAAACCACACGTGATGATAGCGAAGCATTGTGGGATTTCAGGCAGAGCAGAGTGGAGAGCCGTTTGTGTCAGGCTTGGGGTGGGGTCGAATGAAAGCTGCCCCTCTCATATCTTACCTTGCATGTTTTTGGTGAACCTCTTGCTAATTCTCTTGCAGATGACCTGGTTTACCCACTTTTTAAAAAAGCATTTCTTTTTTACCTTTAACCAAGGAGATAATGTTTTCATTGCTGTCTATTTTTTAGTCTGCAAAAAATTACCACTCCAAATCTCATGAAAGGAGGTGGATCCTGGGCAGAGGAAGAGCTCATTAAATTTCGGAGTGCCTTTGGATCGCTTTCGTTAAAACTGTGAGATTGTGCTCTCCAAGTGCCCCTCTAGTTTATTTATTTTTCAGTTGAATTATATTGAAAGTTTTTTTAAAAAAAAAAAAACGTTAAAAAGATACATCTTTTTTAAAAGTTAATTATATGCACAATGTTTCCAAAGACAGTTTTTTTTTGCCATAATTAAACAGCCAAGTGTTTATTATCATAATTATACCCAGAATGAAAGTACTTAATGGTACCCAGAGCATAATCTTTTCCTAAATAGGTGGTATCACAGGACAGAACAGGCAATCTATATAGTTGATTAGTTGTCCTCTGTGACATGTAGCTGCCACCTTAACTTACTTTCTTACAGACTGAATTTTTATTCATTTATTATATTCCATACACTATCAGAAACTATTTTGTGTGTGTGAAAGGCTTCATTCTAAAAAAAAAAATCTCTTCCTGTATCATATTTTTGAGTGTGCAGATGTCTGTTAGTTCTGTGTGCATCTCATGATCAGCCTAACTGGGGCCATCATGTATCTTTTCCACGCTGAGTAAAGTACGGTAGCAATGAATATTGGCATACTGGCAACAGAGCTCAGGTGATTGGTTGTAATGTTCCATCGCTACCAGCATGAGGCCATTCTGCACACTATGCGCAGCACCGACACCCTGCTGCACACATATTCACACCCACAAGTCCAGTCACACAGTCAAAATCACTGAAATGTACCTGTACTCATTCGGATGAAAAACAGCGTATGACATACAAGGGAAGCTTTTGCGGTGCAGTCAGGGTCTACATGTTGACTTACAGCATGGAGACAAAAAAAATGATATCTGCGGCAATACTCCCCTGGAGCACTTTTCTGTGATGATGCATTTGGGTGAAAAAACATTAGGAAGTGGGAAGGTTTTGACAAAGCAACACTCAGTTTTTTTTTTTTTCATGTGCAATATGTGCATGTGGCTGCCTGTCTGTTGCTAGTATTTGGCAGAAAGGACTGTGTTCAAATTATCTGTGTTTGTATGTGTGTGTGCATTAGACATTTAAATTGCATGTGTGTGTGTGCTTTATCTAGTGTCTGTGCGTGCAGCATTGTGTGTGCATATACTGTGTATGTGTGTGTTCATGTATTTCGACAAACAGAGCCTAGGGGTAGTTTTTAGTTTGCAGTGACAGTGCTTGCATACATGTGAATCGTGTCCAGGAAACCACAGCCACAGTGAAGAACCTTAAAAAAAACAGTAATACATGGATTTAATCAGTCAGCTCAACAGATTCTACTAAAAGCTATTCCAAGAGCAGAAAATAACAAATCATCAAAATGTGCGATATATAATGGAAGTGGTTGTTTGTCTTGTGGGTCAGCATTTTAAAATCACAGCTAAGATCTTATTTTTTTTTTGTAAACATAACAACATATCAAAAAAGCATCCAGCAGGGACTCATCAAAAACTGCAGGCCTTATATTTACTGCCCATGTGGGTTGTGAATGAAGCCACTGGGGTGCAAATAGGGCTCATGTAAGAAAACCATCCTCGGGCCCCACGTGAACCCTTCGGTGTGCATTATCCCGGCTTCATGATTGGACCGAGGAGGGCTACAACTGCGGCTTGTGTGAGAAGTAATCCTCAGATCTCCGATAGGATCCTTTCTGTGTCAACAGAGCAACACTTATGTGGGCTAATAATTGGAATCCATATGGGTCCCACATGGTGTATCCCATGCGCACCCCCACATATCTGGGCAGTTACAATTTTTTATGTCCTCTACCCAAAGACTGTGGGCAAACAAAGTTGATAGGAGTACTTCCTCCACAACACAATTGATTTTCTTCACATTAAAGGAACCATAAACCTCTCGTAAAGCAGACCATTAGCTGTCTATTAGCGTGCGTCGCTGTGCTTGTGCAACCAATTTACATATTAATGTGCTTGCACTCGCTTCCACATGCAAACAGAAAACAAACACACACTCACATACATCAGCCCACATATTCTGGTAGAGAGAACAATCTCCAGCGTGGAGAAAGAAAAAAAAAAACAATCAGCAGGAGTTCAATTGCTGAGTCATTTGGAGGAAGATATGGAGGAAGCTTGGCACTGTTAATCATGCATAGGTGGGCCATATTGCTCTCCGTTATCCAGCACTATTTTTTTTTTATCTGAGTGGAAAAATGGAGCAGGCTCCTAAAGGGCCATGATACTAATTTTTTTACAGTCCAGTAGGGTTCTCCTTTTTCCCTCTGAGAGAATTCTAATCTTTGCTCATTCATTTACATGCTATTAGCTGTCTGCATCTCTACTTTCTTTTACTGGCTACCTTTTTTTTTATGTTTTCATTCCTGTCTTGGAAATGGAACCACAGCACCTCAGGTCACTGACCTTGTGTTTCCTAGACATGTCTTGAGCTTGCGTCCTCCTCCACACTGCACCACACCACAACAACCACCACAACTCCACTGACATGCAGGCTGTTTCCTTACTTTTATAGAAGTTTGATTTTCAATAGGACAGAGAGTTGATGGAATCCGCATACTTTTGCTACATTAATCATTCAAGACTACACTTTGACAGACGAGAATGCAGTTATATCATTTACCACTGAGCACTCGAACGGGTGTTCAAAATATCCACAGTGATGAATGAAAGTCATTTCTTTTTGGATAAGGTAGGTGTTTTGATGTAATTGTTGGTGGCATAGAAATTGTGGTTCTACTTCATCCATTTTCTCCTCCCTCTTTCCTTGTTTCCTTTCTCCTTTCTGTCCTTCTCACAGAGGATGAGCTGCAGCTACCTGCTCTGCACTATCCTGCTCTTCGTGGCTGTATTGTTGGCTGTCACCGTAACCGGCACCATCCTTTTTATGAATCACTACCAGGCCCCGCCCATGTCTGACGGCCTCCCCCACATTTCTACCAATCAGGACGAGGCCAATGCCCTGGTCACTGTGGAGAGAGGCGATGGCTCTCGTATTAACATCTTCATCGACCCCAACTGTCCCGACTACAACAGTAACTTTTTGCGCCTGGAGGGCGTTCAGACCTCACTGCTGCATTCGCTAACCGACCACGACTCTGACCTGAAGTCAGTGAAAGGCCAGGATCGAGCTCTGCTAGTCAGCCTGGCTGAGGAGGTGGCCAAGCTGTCGGCCCACGCGGGGCAACTGAAAATGGACTATGAATCACTACGCAGAGGGCAGGGCAGCCTCGGGCAAGACCTCAATACGCTACAGACGGAACAGGGACGCCTCATACAGGTGAGACATACAAACACAAGCACTATTATTGCCACATGCACCGATTAGCCACAACATTAAAACCACTGACAGGTGAAGTGAATAACATTGATCATATTGGTACTATGTGGTGTTCTGATGGAAAACATTAGATTTTGGCATCCATGTTGACGAGACTTAGACACCCAAAGAAACATTGTCCCACAACAAGCACACTCCCTCATGCAAATGGAAATTCCAAATGTCACTGGTCTACCCCCCACAGGAAATACACCCCACCACATGGAAACAACATCAAACAATCAGGAACATGTTGAGGAACATGGCAATGGCCCAACATGTTGATTTGACCTCCAAACTTCCTACACCCCATTGTGATCAAGCATCAACAGGATGCAGTGGAACAAGTTTGATTGACAGAGGCCCCACTGCTCAAGCCAGAGTACCCAAAGGGTCCACTGGCAATGTCCTGGTTCCAGACCCCATAGGACACCGTGAGAGGTCCTCTTGTCCATGCCCAATGGTTCAGGGCATGTTTGACCACATAAGGGGAACCAACATCATATTAAGCAGGTAGTCATCATGTTATGCCTGATCAGTGTACATAGACAGGTGAGAAATTAAAGAAAAAACCATCATAAATAATCTTAGTAATTTAATGGGCCACCACAAGCTGTCAGAACAGCTTCAATGTACCATTGCATTGATTCTTGAAGTCTTGGAACTCTACTGGAGGTATGAACGTCAATATTTCAACGTATCTTCCCTTATTTGGTGTTTGGATGATGGTGATGGAGACTGATGTCAAACACATCAGTCCAAAAAAGCTTTTCAGTTAGGTTTAGATCTTGTAAGATCTCTATGGGTCAAGAGTTCAGGAGTGTCCTTTAATTTTTCTTCCCTCTATACATTGTTAGATTTCCTTTGGTCAGAATGGTAAATCTGAAAGCAGGAAATTCCAGCAAAACATCTTTGCTTTGTTTTAAATTTACAACAGTGGCAAGATTTAATTACACAAAGCAGTTAAATGAATTGATGCAGACTGATGTAATAATCATTATGTCGTTCATCACAGCTGTCGGTAAAGTGTTCGAAAATCGAGCGCATGAAACAATCTGCAGTGGTGGGCATCTGCAATTTTTTTTTTTTCCATTTTGGCACATTGCTGCGAATGCTGCTCACTTAGTTTGTAGCTGTCAATTTGTTGACTGGTGAATTAGCGTAAAAAAACAAGACAACCGAGGATTTTGTTTGTTTGCTTCATTTTTATAATTGACTCTAATAGTGATCAGCTGTGCATTAAGGACAGCTGAAGTGAATCCAGTGTACAGGGCTTCCAGATGAAGCCACGACTTTAAGTACTGTACAGAGGTGCTGGAGGACTGGATTGTGAAACACATATCAATATGTATCGATTGCGAAGCCACCTTGAGATGTGTGACAGCTCATTGGACTTGAGCGTTTTCTGTTGGTGTCATTTAGTCACTTCCTCTTCCTGACTGCAAAATCAAAACACCATCATTCACTAATCCAGTGCCAAGCCGACCGTGTCAGTTTCTTTTTGCACTGTTCAGACCCAGTAACGGCTAAATTAAAGTGCAAATAGAGCTCATGTCTCAGCCAGTGTAGTGTTTGAAGATGAGGTCACAGGGGAAGAAGTGCCCTCATGTTTGAAGAAACAGAACAACTTGCACATTAATTCAGTAAGATAGCATAATG
Organism: Dascyllus trimaculatus; assembly: GCA_024666655.1. Classification (NCBI taxonomy): domain Eukaryota; kingdom Metazoa; phylum Chordata; class Actinopteri; family Pomacentridae; genus Dascyllus; species Dascyllus trimaculatus. The sequence continues at coordinate 9,455,600 of CM045460.1, read as the reverse complement.
CATCCCTAGATGTGAGAGTCAGTCTCCACATTGGATGAAAACGTAATTAGACCCCCTTTAGTTTCGCACTGTCCACATTGATTTATTGACGGTACATTTCCTAAATGTGCGCGGAAAAATCTTCACACTACATGCTTTTTTAATTTTGGCCCATCAGGCTCAGTCTCTTTATTCTGCAGTAAATAGATTTCATAGCTGCCAGCCGTACAAATGCATTCTGCTTCTGCACAGTCCTTTCTTTAAGTGAGACCTCTATAGCTCGTGGTTCAACATTGTTTAGAAATCGCTCACAAACTCCTCAGATGGCTCTGCTCTGTTTCCACAGACTGGGAAACCCTTGGTGCCCGACAGATTGTGGAAGCAGAAAGTGGTCAATTCCCTTTGCTGCAGTTAACATGTGGTATAGATGGCACGGTGCAGTGGGCACCGAGGCTAAGTGGCGATGGTACTAGCAGCTCAGATACTCCAGGTGATTGATTTCCTTTTTAGAGGCTAGGCATGCGGTGTGCACATCCGCTGTTTCTGCCTGACACCACGGTGTGACTGTGTGATCTATGAGCCACCTGTGGCCAGGACTTCTGATTTATACGATGACACAGAGCTGACTGTGCCGGCGTTAGTAATGGCTCTGTATGCAGTGCAGTAGCCGCCCCCCTCTCCCCGAAGTACAGTTTTCACCCCGCCACATTGGACGAAGCCCGTCCACGTTCCAACTGAGGTGATGTGCAGGAGAATCTGATTGCGGTGGGTTTAGGACCGATCTGTTTTGATTGTTCAAAAAAGCCCGACACATTCATTTTTCACAGTCAGTGCTTGCAGCCTCAAATGGAAGCCTACCACTAAAGCCTGCACATTTGCATTCCAATAAATCACACTGATGGGAAGGACTAGTAAAATATAGGGGCATGGCAATACGTCTAGCTGATGGTCAGGTTTTTTTAGAGTGATGGACAAGGTGCAGCATGTCGCTATAAGTCAGGATACTCGCATAACGCTGGTTGTTTGTTCAATTTCCTTTCCTTAATTTGAAATTCAAAACATACCAGGCCTGAATCAGCATCCACCACCCAACCATTTCTCTTTTGTTGGAGTCCTTCTTGTCATCAATTCCTCTGCACATGATATACACCAATTTAACTTTCACATCTAAGCATGGGAGCCTATTAAAATACACAGAATCCATACGTGTATGTTCATATTGCATTTTTAACTGCTTGTTTTTTGCTTGTTATGTCTCACTATACCAATGTATTCTCTCCTCCTCTTTCACCTACCCTTAAATATTAATTAGAGGCCCACCAGTAGAACCCTAAGGGACTCCATCTGCCTCTATTGAAAAATGCTAGTAGCAATAATATCGGTCATAATTTCTAGGTACAACTTAGTAAACACCATATAGGGTTGAACATCGAGAACTGGTTTCAAAGTTTCATTTCTAAAAGAATCATTCAGAAAGTTTAAATTCAATCCTGCTTATTGGTTCCGAAAAAAGATTTTGCTTGCCACAATTTATAAACAGTGTACTGCAAACACCTACTGTATATCGACTGCTGCTTAACGCCTGGGTCCTCCTGTCTCCTATAATATTCATCTTATCTATTTCCAGTTAACCTGCTCAGACACTTGACTAGCAGGCAAATAGCACAAAGTGTGATAGTCTCATAATAAACATAATTTAGCAAGTGCTGCCACAAAGTGCCTTATATGTATATATATAGCCGAAGCTAACCCTGAAGTATAAACCAGAAAAGACACCACTGTCGCTACGGTTACGATGACTTTATCTAGTTGTGCTTTTCCTGGTAACATTTAACCTACCTGGTGAGCATCATTCAGGTAGTAATGTAAAAAGACTCTTTGTTTCTCTGACAACAAGCAGACTATAATTTTCTTTCATTATACTTGTCTAATTATGCCTTTCTCAGCACATTATGGTCAACAAAAAGTTCCTTTACATGATCCTGTGTGGAAACATTATTCTTAAGTCTAATTTTTGCTCATTTTCTTTGGGCTTTCACTTACTGTTTGGTTAGATTTAGGCAAAAAAAAAAGAAAAAAGGCGACTATGTGGCTAGTTTTATAATGATACGGTGCTTTGCTTTCACAAAGATGTCACAGTGAAGCTTGGTCAAGTTCAGGCACCAAAACTATATGGTCAGGTTTAGGAAAATGACATGCTTTGGGTTAAAATCTGACCTTTTTGCTCCATTTTAAAATGTACTCCTCAATTTTCATCTAATATGTGATTTGTTGGCTGAAAAGGAGCAACTGTAAAGTAGTGAAATAAATGGCAAAAATATGTTGATCAGAAACGTATTTGGGATGCATCATCCAGAAACATAATCCACCAGATAAAATGTTTACCTTTAAATAAGTTGTTGTCCTTAAAGGTGATATAATAGTAATGATAATAATAATAATAATAATAATAATAATAATAATAATAATAATAATAATAATAATAAACTTTATTTATAGAGCACTTTTCAAAACAAATTCTACAAAGTGCTTTCCAATAACAACAACAATAAAGCAAAATACAGAATACAGCACACCAATACATAATTTAATTATGCAGTTATATGCAGTTAATTATGCAGATATGCAGTTAGACTGTGGGTGTGCAAATCTCAGTTATTAACAGAAAAACAGCATCAATAATAATTAACCTAATTATTAAATGCTTGTTTGCCTTGATAGACAGAGATGGGCAGTGTTTGAGGAAATTCTCAGATCCTTTACTCTAGTAAATATACTAATACCACAATGTAAAAATTCTGCATTGAAAATGTGAATATAGTAAAGTGTATTATATCAATACATTATTATTTCTTATTAATTATTGCATAAGGAAGCTTTTGCTGTTGTAATAACTGCCTGCCCCTCAGAGAATTGAGAATAGTCAAGAACCAGAAACAATGAGCAGAATTAGACTCACAGTCCCTGAAATACAAATACCCAACCCCAATATTATTCCAGGTGGCCTGACATTTTTACCTGAAGCTGGTCATTTACTACCTTCAATAGTATAATCTCGATGCAATGACGTTTTCATGATCCATACTGAATATTGTCAATTAAGTGTTAATGCCGCATAAAAGCAACTTTCTAAAACTGTCCCACCAAACCGCTTCTCTGTAGTCTTCACTTGTAGATTTCTAGCATAAACACAGACATTAACAGCCTGTTACCACCATAAAAACCAGGAACTCACTTACATTCGCCTCGCCTCGGTTATATAATATAGTTGTCTGTAAAAGTCTGAAAAAATAACGCGTGTGATGTTTGCTTTGCTGTTGACAGTCAAAGAAGCAGGTCTTTATATTTGCTAAAAGAACTACAAGTTCAGGATCACAGTTTATGTAAATTCAAGCTAAGTTTTCAGTGCAAAAAGTCAAAATTATCCAAGTCCCAGAGTACTTCCAGTCAAACACCGCCGCGTTACTGCTGTGTGAGTCTTCAGATCTTGCGAAGTGTTTTTCTTACAGTCGGCGGAGCACAGGTTGCTGTCTCCGTCAATCTTCCTCGGCAGGAACTTCAAACTTGTCAGCGGTTTGAATCACTTTAAAAACTTGTCAATGCATTTTTTAAGCTCTGACCAGCAGTGGCGAGCCCTGTGCATAGGCAATCATGACCTCCACTCAGGCAAAGCTTAACCATTAAAAAAACGACTGGAAGGGATGGACCCTTCCACAGCACAAGTCCAGCTTACAAAAAAAATAGGTTCATATATTTTACTGTCTTGATGTTCATTTTTGCACAATGTCTGACTTCATAAAGGCCGCCAGGATGTACAGGCTGCAAGGCAGAGCATAACTTACTGATTTCCTTGAACCGCAGGTCACAGTTTATGTGTGAATTATTTGCCTGCGGAATATTAATGTTTTGGACAAGTGACACCCACAACCTCTGCTAAGGATGTAGGAGCAAACTGCTGCGATCATAGAATAAAAAGCCCATACTGCCCTCGAGATGTTCATTCTAGTCGAAGCAAGGCTTCTGAGTACTTGAGAAAGTAGAGATGTGCTTGTTGCACTGTTATATAAGCAACTTCAACACATCAGAGAGAGAGGATGCTGATTAGAGTACTGTATGGAAACTTAACTCAGGTAAGCAAATGGGTTGCTCAAAGATACAGAAACATGAAAGGAATAAAGGATTATTAGAGAGTGTATAGATAATGGATGGATGGAAATTTGTTATTTATAAAATATCCAAAAAACATTATCTTTAATTTTTGTGAAAGAATATAATAATAATAATCTATTTACCTCTAACATAATAACATATTTTCAACACTGCTAAAGATTCAGTGCTATATAAATTTGAATTGGACTGAACTGAAGACTGTTTTGAAAATATAATAACATAGAAATGAAAATAAAGTGTAACACGAAATAATACAATTTGATACACATTTTTCAGAAATGAGAGACAGAAAAGGACTATAACACTGATGCACATGTGAAGGACTGTCGGTCAGTATAGCAGAGGAACATGAAAGGACCATACGACCACTTTAATTTATTAATAATGATTTAATTGAACAGCTGGACCCATCTCTACACTAAACTACACATGGACCAAATCAAAAGCCTGATCAAAGATCAGAGGCCTCTCAGTGTGATATGAATCAGATGTGCAATGAAAACATTCCCCTTATGTATGAAGATTCTGCCCATCATCAGGGTCATCTTTTATTCATTGTTTCTTTGCTTCAGAGGCCTCTCGTATGTCTAGGAGCTCTGACTGTTTAATCAAATGGATGCAGTACGCGAGGCAGAGGTCGAGCCAACATTTGTGCGTCGCTCTAATACAGTAATTTGAGTGAAGCACCTATTGACAGTTGATTTAAGCACAGCTGAATTGCTGTGTCTAAACGCAAGTATGTGAATGGAGAACATTTTGTGCTCTAAATCCAAAATATTATCTGGAGTGTTTTACCGATTGCAGCTGTTACAATTTGCATATATGTAGTAACGGTATCATTCCAAGATACAAACATTTTGACAACATGTTACTGAGAGAACGTTAACAAGTCAGACTCACTCATGATGAATTCTGTGTACAGGTACCTGTCTTTTGATGTGTTTCCTTTTTAAGTTCGAAATGCTCTGAGATACTGTTTGCATATTTGGCTTTGATGATGCAACTCAAACCCAAAATATCTGCTTACACAACTTTATCCTGTGTGTGTATTTTCCTCTTTTTTCCCCATAAGTCGCTGCAGACCTGTTGCTGTACTTAAATTTGCCACCATGTTGCTGTCATTGTCCAGATTCTCCAGTATTTGTACAGCGTCTATTGTACCTTCGGTGCTTGAAAAAGAATGCAAACGAAAAATGAATTAATAATTAATGAATCCACTGATTGTTCCAGTACTAACAGAAAGCCTCAGAGCTCAACAGAAGAAGTCTTTGTGAGTGTACAGGAGTGGAAAGACTGCATAATGAAGTACATCCATAGTATATTTAGCAGTCCACCTTACATTTATTGGGTATTTGGATTCATAACTGAAGTCTTAGTAGTACAAATATGCTTGAGGGTTTAAAATATATTTAACTTGCGAGGGCTACAACAGTGAAAGAGGAAAAAGAGGGTGACTTTTTTTGATTTGCACTTCCAAGCTCCAGTTCGCAGGACAGCCACTGTTTGTGACACCAAGACGTCGCATTAGGCAGATGGTGAATTTTATTCCTGCCTTTTACAGCCTCCCAGATCCTCTCTGTTTTGTGACTTTACCCCCAGAGGGAACAAGTCTCCACCCCATTGAGCATCTGATTCAGGCCAACAACAAGCACACCTTGTTGTGCAAGTCGCCAAATAATTAAATCATGTGTGATACAGTTACGTTTGCAGCTGAGACAGAAAACTTCAGAACAGACTTGACTAAACATATCGTAACTATCGTGTGAGTTGTATTTAAAAGGAAAAAACTGGCTCCATTTCCTTTCATCAGTCTGCCACAGATGTGCAAAGAAGCATCCGAATGTGCCTGCATTTAAACCTTGACTCTCAGAAAGGAGGCTACTTGTTTTAAGAGCTAGGGTGCAACTGATTTTGTGAGCCAATACAAAGGCGTCCTAATGAGAGCTAATTACATCATGATCTTAATTGATGTGTCAGTCAAGGCTTAGCTGTAAGCTCCGCTTTTGTCTCTCTCTTTGAAGACACACACAAACAATCAGAGAGTGTATACTTGATAAATCACACATTAAATTTGTACACAGCAAAACTCATCTTTCAGATAATGTTGCAGCCTATAAAAAAACTGTGCCCAAAATCTATCTCCATGGTTCATTCGTAGGCATACATGCATGTGGTTTTCTTTCCCCTTGGATGGGGGCGCGTACGTAAACGCGTCTTGTTGTTTGTGAGGGTTAAACTCCCAGTGCCAGTGTAATATTATTTCAGTGCAGCTTGCTGTGCCTCAGGGGTGAGTTGCATAGTTATTGAGGCCAGGGAATGGTCACTGGGGTGTCTGTCTAATGCAGTTTCAACACCTGAATCTAGCTGCACAGGCATACCTTTGGTAGAAAACTCACAACCCCTTATATATGACTTTGAACACTGCAGGTCTTCGCGTGTGCGTGTTCGAGTGTGCATGTGTGTCTCTAGATGAGCAAAAGGAGGGGGAAGACGAAAGAGAAGGAGTGAGAGGAGGGTTGTGTGGATGCCGGAGTGTAAGGAGCAGCAAGAATATTTCTCATTCCTGCAAAAGTATAGTGTGTCAGTGTATACATATGGGGCCCCAACACCTGCTTGTGCATAGGCATCGGCCAACTAGGACAGTATGTGAAAACGACCTTACTGCAACGAACAGCACATAAAGGGCTGCAGGAAAAGAAGTTACCACAGCAGATCAGAGAGGTTACCATGCTCTCTGCTAGTCCTGGAACGCACATTCATCAACAGCCTTCCCACAGGGCTCTTTGTGTTTCACAGCGTTCGCCAGAGTGCACTGTGGAATGGGGTACCATGTGGTCAATGCGCCTGTGTGTTTCCAAAGCTCCCTAAAGGACTATACTGTACCAATGCTAACATACTGTACATTAAACCCATTAACTGCAAATTCAGCATAATTTACATAAGTGCAATTTTCCAAATGACATTTTTAGATGGACTTTCCCACCCTAGAGATATCTTTAGTTTCCATTTTCAATATACAAGTCTTTTTACCACAACTATCATGACATGGTTATGGAGCTGAAACTGCTGTCCTTGCTTGCGTATTCAAGGATGCTCCAGAATCTGAGTAGGGTGCTAGAAAGCATCGCATCCACAGCCATTACAACCGGCACAAACCCAGAAAACACATTAAGCTAACATGAACTCTGTAAAATACATCAAGTGAAGTCTTACACCATGGAAATTTGGCTGCGTTTTGTGATGTGGAGTTTTCTTGTGCACTCGGGGAATTTTCAAAGTTACTCCGCGCAACTTTGATGCAGCGTCGACTGTTTCAAAGGTAACAAAATTTTATTTCGCTCCGGTTTATGTAGCCATATTGGCTGTAGTGCTTAGAACGTGTGAAAGGTACAATGACCAGAATTCTGTTTGATTGATGGTGAAAACATTGTCGTCTTTATATTGCCTCAACTGTACTTGTACGAGCACAAATAGGTTTGTATGTATATGTATTTAATTACATATGAATTACATCATTTCATTGCATGATGTATGAGCACGTTACATGCAATGTGCACCTGCATTAGCGCTTGACTTTGAAATATTTTTCAGTATGTGTGTCATTTTCTGCAAGAACCACTGACAACAGAAAGTATTATGAAGAACAGTGACCGCTTGCTTTGCACCACCAGCATGGAAATACATGTAATGTTTTGAGTGAGCCCTTTAGAGGGGTTGGACACCAGTTTTACTGTGCATATCTAAAATGTAATGGCTGAATAATGTGACAATAAAAAGACAACACCGACTGTCTATAATCAATAAAAACCTTTGGCATCCTTTGGGAAATGGTCTGAAGTATTGTAAAGTGTACCCAATTTGTAGTTTTTCAACCCTTAAAAAACCCACAAAATGGCTGATTTGGTGTAATTACACTGTTACCAGTAACTAAATGTGTGTTCTTCTCTCCCCTGTGTGTGTTGCAGCTGCTGTCAGACAGCCAGATCAACATGGTGAAGGTGGTGAACTCAGTTAGCGATGCTCTTAATGCCATGCAGAAGGAGAATGTGGGTCTGAAGGCGCGTGTCAAGGCCGACTTGCAAAGGGCGCCAGTCAGAGGGGCTCGCTTCAAGGGCTGCGCCAACGGTAAGCAAGTCGAGGCATGTTTTAACTCTATGTACCTGTCTGGCAGGATAGGAGTCTTTCTATGTGGATGTCTTTGTAATTTATACATCGTTGGCTACCAATTTGTTTCACCTTTTGCCTCTTTATTCTGCTCCATGTCATAAGGCTCCCTCTGTTACCTCTCTGCTATTCTGTAAAACTATATCCCAGTGCGATCTGCCTGTCAACCATCTATTCATTCAATCTGGCCTCGCCTGGCCCATATCAGTATGTTTCTCTGGGCTACATCTCATCCACATTATCCAGTGGCCTTGGTAGAGGTGTGGAATTTTTTTACTGTACATGAGAGATGACTTGCATGTCCACTGGGCTGTGCGCTGCTCAGAGGCTGAGAAGGGCCTGAGGCATCGTCCCATTGGAAGGCTTTTAACCAGGCATGGTATACCCAATGGCATTCCCCCGTTGCATTTGACTTACGTAGGTAGCCAAGGAGCACAGAGCGAAGGCTGCTCATGTGGAGCAAGCAGCATACAATAACAGAGTAAGAAAGGGGTGGTTTTTGTGTTGGAGGATGCACTTGAGAGTCTAGTAGATGTTTCATAAATCTGAAGGCAAGGTCACGTACTGTGAATGTGACATAATGCATAGCAGTAGTGAATGCGTGTTTTCAAACTTTCAGTTTTATTTCTGCTCTAGAGAACTGGAGATCTTTGCAGTACAGGACAAATTTGATATTTCATCAATATTTTAGGTCTGTGGCATCATCAGCCTAATTGATGCAGTTAGGTGATTATCTAGAACTGCTCAGCTGTTGCCGATGGTGGTTTCAAAGGTAAATCTAGAGTCTGTATTTATCTTCTGGTTTGAGTACTTTTAATGTACGTGTATCAAATGCTCCAGGTCTATATAATATAGTCATTACATTAACTGCCATACACAATTCCATCTAAAGTCTGCCTAAAGATGGGGTCATCATGGGAGCATCTCTCTAATATTGGTGATTTAATTAAAAAAAAAAAAAAAAAGCTACTCGGGGTTGAAAAAAATCACATTAAGTTCAATCCATAGCTCACAGTTGACAATAACCCTCTGAACCCCAAGCAGTTTTGCTTTCTTCAAGTTTTCCCTCGTGTGACAGATTTATTCCCTGTTGGCTAAAGCTTTTCTGCAATATAAAGTCCTACTCCTCTGCGTTAACAGCACAACCATGGTGAGAAGTATACATTTACTCAAAGTAAGTGGTTACTTATTTTACAAAAACTGGAAAAAACCTGGAATCAGCACGTACATTTTGCACCCAAAGCTATTACATTTTTCAAGTGCTCACAGGTGTTGCAATACTGGGGGGAAAAATGGTGCTTCTCCAACCTGGAGCTCAGCTGAAAAGTCCCTTAATTTTCGCCACATTACTGTCGGACACAGCCGAGTCACTAATGGCTGGTCAGTTGTCCTGAGGAGTTTTTTACACATTCTTGTTAATGTAAACCGTTTATTTGTGGTTGAATTTCTGAATGGGGCATGCAGAATGAGGTCATTTTTAATTCAGTATCACAATTTTCACCTTAGGTTTGGATCTCCTTCCCAACGGAACTCCATGTTACACATACTTAATTCAAGGACTGTCAGAAGATTAGAAATCAGTGACTTCTTTGTGTTTCTTACAGTTTCTTTCAAACATCTTTTAGACCCGCCAGTGAAGCTTTGGGGTTCAGAGGGTTTAGAAGATACATAATGTGCAGAAGACAGCTCGGGTACACTGGGCGAAGCTCTGTCCGTGGTGCTGAACTTATTGCACTAGCGGGGCCAGGCATTTGCTTCACACAGTTCATACCTCGTGATACCTTTGAGAAATGTTCTCGCCTCAACAAGATTTTCTGAAGCAATCGGTAAACAATCAGCTGAAACAAAGCAGAATTTTAAGCAGCGATAAATAATAAACCAGTTCACATAGAAATTAGCCCTGAGATCTTAACTGAATTATTATCTCACAGCAGGTATGATAGCTCAGTTGTGTAATATTTTCTTCAAGCTTTATTTTAATTTATTGTCTCCTGGCTCTACATTAATGGTAATGGGGACAGAAACAATATTGTTCCCCATCGCTAAGGAAATCATTAGTCAATTTATGAGCTGCAGAGACTGTAGAGCTGCATGTAAAGTACACACTTATCTGGGAAACTCTAATCCTAGGACTTAAGTTTTACATGGTATTAGACAGTACATGTGTTTGTGTGACTGTATTTGTGTCTATCCATAGTAAGGGATAATTATGTCTGATGTCTGTGTCTTTTCTAATTCCATTTCTGTCCAGCACAGTTAAGTCAGCCGCCAGTACAAGGTTGTCGGGATGATTACATCATCCCAGTTGTAGCTGCTGAAGTAGGGCTCATAGGCTGCCCCCGTGTTCTCATTATTTCACACGGAGCCTGATGGAAACAGGTGTTGGGGCCACTCAGATGTCTGTCAAGGATTATAGCTCATTATTAATATTTCCCTCCTTGTTCGCGGAATCTTTATCTGTGAAAGGAGTCTCATGTGTTTACTAAAATGAACAGAGGCTGTTTTTTTTCAATGAGTTTGCTCTGAAAGTTTCAAACTAAATGAAAATATACATAACTTATTTAAAATAAAACAACAAAATCTGTTTTTGGGGGTTATGGGATTATTGCAAAATGCAGGCTTTTTCATTAGTTACCATACGAGGAAAACACACTGGGCTGATTTGATCCGTGCCTATGGATTGAATGTGGTATTATTTGTTACAATGGGAGAATCCAGCAGAATAAATTTGTTCTTGTTTGCTTTATCTATCATTTAATGTGAGCATCCCTTGCCTCGCAGCTGCAATAACTCACCTGACATGCTATTATAATGTCTTTGGCTATAAACCAAACAGTCGAGGGAGTAAACACTAACAGTCTAATCGTAAAGCAAAAAAGAAAAAAAAACTTGTTATTTTCAATGTCGAATGATTTCCCCTTTGTGGTTCAATTTGTGGCGTTTGCCTTTTTACAAAGAGCCAGGATATAGATAATTAAAATAAATCTTTAGGAAACTGGTTCCCAATTAGACGGTAATAACTATTTTTGCAATTAGAATAGAGTTGAGACCTGAGGGAACGTTCCTCTGTTATTTCATTTTAAATTTATTGCCACTTGAAATTCCGGTATGCTCCATGTAAATAGCCACAGAATGCCTCACAGTGACCCACTTTAAACGTTAATATCCCCAAGCCATTTAAATGTCAGGAGGAAAACTGTTCTGCCTTCAGACTAATTGATCAGCCGGCTCTGGGATTCAGCACCACGGACAGAGCTGCACGTAGTCTCCGCACTGGGTGGTTTGAAAGCACAGTTACACATGAGGCTCTGTGCTTCTATGCTGCTTCCCACGTGAATACGTTTTTGCATTTGGCTATTTGGTAATTTTCTGGCACGGACCTGCCCAACCTAAAAAAAAAAAACTAAATCACACTGAGTGCACCCTTTTTTCAATTTGCTGCACATCTTTTTTTTCATTTATGTACAGTTTTATTATGATTGAATATGATTCTACAATATCATCTGTGGGGTTGATCTGGCGAGCTGCAGTGCCAATGAAACGTCAATACTGATATTTCTGTTGATTACTGAGCGGCTGAACATCAACTTCCAGAATGCTGGATGTTTTCCCTGCGATTTATTAAACGCCTGTAGTCATCTCTCGGCAGCAGGAATGATGTGTGTGTTTCGGAGTGGCCGCGTGTAATTTGCAAGGATGGCACGGCGGCAGCTTGATTAATTATTTAAATCTCCCAATGATTGGTCAGGATCTAAAGCTAAATAGCACTCAGTGTTTTTCTAAATGTCACTTTACAAAACTCTTTCGCATCGCGGCTCCCAGCTTAATGGAAAAGTCAGGTGGAGTAATGCAGCGGTGTTGGGAAGCGTTCCGTTCCACTTTAAGTCTTTGCAAACATTTTCATTTAAAGGCAAAAGTTCAAACTCAAAAGACGTCCGTGTTTTTTTCTGTTATGTCAAGAGGATTAGTAAAGCGACTTTTGTCTTTTGGCACTCGGATACAAGACAAGCTCACTGCAGAACTGATTTATATAGAGCTGTGTTTGTGAGGACCTGAGTCACCAAAACTGCAAAAACAGAATACGGCACCCAACAGGTCAGTCTAGAATTAGCTAGATGTCCTGTGTACATGTACGGTATATATGCATGCTCTATATAAAAGTCCTCTAAATCCACTTCTGTGCAGCTTTCCTCTCCTTTCGCTCTTCAGAGCAGCTGTCAGGACAAGCAGCAACAAAGCAGCACACGGCAAGTCCATGTGAAGTGCTGCCTTGACATTTCACAAAAGACTCACTGAAGATGCTTATACTGAGCTAGAAAAACAGCAAAACACTGTACTGATTACAAGTCAGTGCAAATGACAGACAACACATATGTCTTCTCGAACTTTCCGTAGTGAATTATGCAGTAGATCCTTGTTTTGGATATTGCTGCATTCAAATTCTGGTTAGCCTGACTACCAGCTGTTAGTATTTTTACATTACAATGCCGGATGTTTATTTTCTGAGCACATGTAGTGGCTAAGACGCTAACACATATGTACCCATTTGCAATTATTTTATTCTGTCATGGTGAATCTTATGTAAGTTCACTGTAGCTGCGACTGACTATCTATTACTGGTCAGACGGAGACACACATTTAAAAATGAAACCGTATGCAGCACGTTTCCTTTTCATGTGCGTATAGCTATGGGCATATATGTTTGAGCACGAATGCTTACGTGCTGTCTTTGGGCACAACCGTGAATATCTTTGACGGGCTGTCTGTCCCACTGCGCCTGTGAATATTTGAAGAGTTCATCTCTTTACTGTTTGCTTTGGATTCCCAAAAGAACATATTAGATTTTCAAAGTTGTATGAATCCCGACCTGACAGCAGTGAAGCTCTCCTCCGCTCCGACTGCAGCAGGGCTTCTGAGTTGAATGAAACCACTGTAGGAGTCCTACTTTTTTTTCAGTCGGTGGACGGCTTGACTTTGCTGTAAGTTGCACCATTGCTGTACCGCATTACGAGCTAAAGTTCAATTCAAGCATGCAAGTGCAAGTATTGGCTTGACATTTGGTGGATTTCTTTATTATTGATTTTATTATTATTACTGCCGTCAAATGAATTATTCAGTTTTACCAGTAATGCGCATTTATAGTAAAGAAAGACAACTGAACCTTAAATAAAAGTTGAATAAAAGATGCTGGACGCAGTTCCTGGTTGGAAACAGTACAATAAACATTGGCACTCTTTGGAGTCAGTCTCACATTCTGTAGCCATAAATGCTCAATAATACACCAAATCCTTGGCTGAGAATAGTCTCCAACAAATGTGCTGAATTGGAAAGGTATTGCTCCTGTGTGAGTCACATTTTGCTAAAAACTACCACGCTCAGCTGTTTTAGGAAGTTATTCACCCTATTTATAAAACAGTTTTCAGTAGGAATGAGAGAGTTCACCATGTCAGGAGGAGAGACACATTGTAGAATCATACAGACTATCACCAGCCTCATCCTTTACCTGCTCTAGTATTTCAGGCAACCTCAGAGTGAAAAAAGTGCCAAGACTGTAGTAGAACATTCAGTGATTTTTTTTTTTTTATTCTGCTTTTTTTTTTTCTTACACTCAGCAAGGCTCTCCAGTAATAAAACTGAGCTCTGATATGAATAGAGTTGTTTGCAAAATATACACACCCTTGGATTTATTACATATTGAGTGAAAAGAAATAAATGCAGTCTATTAAAATGGTCATTAAGGAGTAGTAAATACATGAATAAACTGCTGCGTTCTATTTCATGAAAACATAATTGTACTATTGTGTAATTTCAGCCCAGTCTTCCAAAAATTACCTTTCTGTGCAACTAAATTGCATTATATCCTGTTTTTCTGTTGCGTCTTTTTCAGCTAACCAATCATCAGGCATAACATTATGACCACCTGCATAATATTGTGTCGGTCTCCCTTTTGTGCTCAAAATGCTCTGAACCATTGGGCATGGACAAGAGGACCTCTCAGGGTGTCCTATGGGGTCTGGAACCAGGACGTTGGCAGTGGATCCTTTGGGTACTCTGGCTTGTACAGTGGGGCCTCTGTCCATCAAACTTGTTCCACTTCATCCTGTTGATGCTTGATCACAATGGAGTGTAGGAAGTTTGGAGGTCAAATCAACAAAAGCCCAATATTTTCATCAACTTAACCATGTTGTTTTGGGGCCTAAACTGAACCAAACAGCCCCACATGAGGCTCAAACCCCAGTCTCCTGGGTCAAAGTCCTGTTGTAGTTTTATGCTATTATCCTACCTCCTTACATTGACTTCGTTGACTTGTCTTCACAGCCTTTTTTAACAAGAGCCACAGATTTCTAAACTCAACTGTGAGAAAATGAAGCTAATTTATACATAAAAAAAACTAGTTGAATACCAAAAAAAAAGATATCAAAGCAGTTCCAGCTTGTAGTTTCTACTGCCTGAATTGCCATTAATAAATGGTCAGTGCTAATTCTGGAAGAAAACTTTCAAATGAAACTGGACATCCGGTGCACAGAAAGGCAAAGCAAAAACCTCATTTGAGCACAGACCTGCAGTCAGGTTCCAGCTGATACAGAAGAAGTGGTGCAAACTTCTGCAGTGCTGATTCACCAACAAGGTCTCATCAGAAGGAAACCTTACTTGCAACCTCATCTCAGACTTCTGACATATGCAAAGTGACATCTGGAAAAGCTTGTATTGCTGTGGATATATGGAGATAAAATTAAGCTCGTTGGCTGCAATCACTAAAAAAAAAAAAAAGAGAAGCTCTTGATCGTTAAGGATGGGGGTGAAAATGTTTTTGCTTGGCGCTGTATAGGAAAGAATGGATTCCTCTAAACATTAGCAAATGGATGCAAATGCCATGCAGTTAGTCAAGAAATTGAAATTGAAAAGAGGCTTACTACTACAACAGGACAAAGATCAAAAGCATACCTCAAATTCCATGATCAGCTACCTCTAAGCTTTTGGCACTGCCTTTACAGTCCTCCTGTACTGAACATCCGTAGATATCTGTGGGCAGCTCTCTAACGTGTGTGTGTGTTTTTGCCCAAGTGATCTGCAAGGACGAGTGGGTGAAAATCCCTTAATCAAAAAATGGAAAAGACGTGTTTGCAAACTGTAAGGCCTGCCTAATCTACTAGTAGTACTACCACTGTTAAGCACTGATTTAGCAAGATTCCCAAACTTTTGCACAAGCCACAGTTATTGTTGATTGAACGTCTTCTTCATTGATTTTTCAGCTTTGTGGAACAGAAAGTAATAATACGTCAGCATCTCACAAAAGGCTCCTTTATGATATACGCGTTACAAGGTGAAGAGTAAGGCAGCATAGTGAAGAAGGAGAAAATGTTACACTGGCTGAAGTGAGCTGGAAAAAAGAGAAAGCTGTTTATTTGGTGCCTCCAAAAGAAAAAAAAAGAAAGAAACAAAGGAGGCAAAAAACCTTGGAGGAAAAATCTTCAAAACAAATAGTCTTATATGTTAAATGACTGCCTCCAGAGCGGACTATTGCCCATTCTCACAACTTCGTTATCTATTTATATACTGTGTGTGTATATACACTGTAAACAACAAAGAAAGCACTTTTTTTTTGCAATAATTTCAACAACAGTGCCTCAATTCATAGATCCACAGTCAGTCATCCATACTGAACATTTGAAATGAACATCATGAGTTGCCTTAGAGACGTGCTTTCTCTTCATGAACAGCACAAGATGGCTTCCACAAGAGACTCAAACTTAGGTGATGGTTTTTGGGACTTATTGTCTTTTTAATAAATCAAACAAATAAACTCCACTCTAAGATGAGGTACAGTTCTGACTGTAGCCAGTGGTATTGGAATTTAAAATTAGATGAAGAAAAAAACGACAAAACAAAATGATGTGTGATTAATGTCCGCTTATGCAGTCAGGGAGGGAGCTGGTGCTTCCCAGGCAGCAAACTCTAGGGCTGTCGAATAATCCATCCGCCATTATCTATACACCGCTTAATCCTCTGTAGGGTCGCAGGGGTGCTGGAGCATATCCCAGCCGACTCGGGCGAAGGCAGGGGACACCCTAGACAAGTTGCCAGCCTATCAGCCAGCCATACACTCACATTCACACCTACAGGCAATGTAGAATAATCAATTAACCTCTGCTTGTTTTTGGACTGTGGGAAGAAGCTGGAATACACGGTGAAAACCCACGCCGCACAGGGAGAACATGCAGACTGCACACAGAACGATCCCAGGCGTCCTAATGAGGACGCGAACCAGGGATCTTCTAGCTGCGAGGCGACGGTGCTAACAATCGAGCCAGAAAGAAGTGCCAGAAATTGCAGTTCTTTGATTGGCTGCTTGAGGCTGGCTCCAGAAGCAAATCCATCCCCATAGACCCCCATGTTAAAATGACAAACTTATTACAGTGGAAAGAAAAACCAACTTTGATCCTTATCACTGACTTCCTGTTCCATGCCACCTGTATGGTGGCTGAAATTTTGTATTACTCACACATTTAAATTGTGTTAAGGCTTATATATAGGGATATTCCTATCAAGTTTATTTTTTGGTCCTCATCTGATTCCAGTCATTTAATGTTTTGTATCTGCCCATGCTCAATGCAGGTTTCCTAGATAATACTTACATAGCAGTGTGGAGTAGCTCTAGCCACTGATTGCCTCTTACTGTTTCTTACTGTAGCGACCCAAGGGATGGTAATTTTCCATTTACCTAGTAAAGGAGCACTGTGACAAAGACTTCTGTGAGTCTTGCTGAGATATGACCAGAGCACATGTGCAATTAAACATGGCAGAACTAGAGCAGTGTTCTCACGTCCCAGTGGATTATCTATTCACGCAACAGATGTACATGATGAACTAGGCACAGGTTTATGTCGATGCTGATTAGTTACAAATTCCTCTGACTGACTGGTAACTGTAAGTAATCTGCAGGTGTAAATGCAGAGGTTGTTCCAGGTAAGGAGTTCAGATGAAAAAAAAAAGAAAGAACCCAGAAAGTCTGAAAACATATTACATTATCCACCTCATCCTCCAAGCTTAAGGAAGTCTGGTAGAAGGTACACATGGTAGCAGTTACAAGCAAGTCTCTCCCTGCAAGAAGTGCTTTAAAAGTGAGTGATGCCCACCCATGGCAATGCTTCCACTGAACGCCATCGGGCTGAATTGCTTGCAGACGTGGTCGTGAACCAGGCCAAGCAAAAGTGGACCTGGAGCATTAGTCCGATCAATGAAGGGGGTCCTTGGAAGAAAATTTTCTCTGCTGTAAGGGATCATTAAACTGAAAAACTTTGAAAGCCCTCGTTATAGAAGACCAAATTCTTAAATAATGATGATAGTCTCTTTTTTTAATGTCCCATGGAACCTAGACGGCTTCAGTTTCCTGTAATGAAAAGAAGTGGGAAATGTTACCATTTATGTGTGACGATGATGAAAGTGGGAGCTTATTAGTCGGGGGGCTCGCGCGGAGACGCGGAAAAGCTTCGGGGAAAGCAAACATTTCGTATCATGTAGCGACTGTAGAGAAAGAAAGGAAAAAAAAGTCTTGTATGGCCTTTTTAAGAACTCTCCTGGCTGTTTTAAATTCAGGGGTTTGACCCGGTGAAGGCTGGCATGCATAATCTATGACACTGTCCTCATCGCAGAGTTCCTCTCCTGCTTCCTGGGGAATAGATTTTGTATCCCTCGTGTAAGACGGGTTTCTCAGTCGCAAGACAAGGGTGCTACTGTTCTGCTCTGCTGGCTTACAAGCTCTCTCTGTCGCTGTCACTCCTTCTCTTCACCATCTCTTCTTGAATTCTACCGTCTTATTTAACTCTCTCCACTCATTCTGCCACCTTGCCTGTGTTGTATCACTCCAATGTATATATCTCCTCTCTAAGCTTCTCTAACGTCCCTGTGTCTTTTGTTTGTCTTTCCTTTCCCTTGTATTATCTCAACTCTCAGCCCTATATACCTGCATTTTCTCTGTGGGTTCTTTGCGTCTCTGCTCCACCCATGTGCTTTTATCCGTCTTCATTTTTGACCTACTTGCTTGCCGTCTTTTTTATCTTTGCCGCACTTACTCGGTCGTCCCACTGTGTCACCTATCAACCGCCCGTTCGTCTTTTCTTTGTTGTTTTTCTCTCATAGCCATTCCCTACCTTCTTGTTGCTTTTTCTTTGCTTTAAAAGCACAATCCTTCTTTAGGAGAAAGAAGAAGAGCAAACTAACACTTTCAGGTTAATTTTGGCAGGAAGAATTCACAGGATGGGACCACAGTTGTAACATTTTCTGTATTTTTGCGCCTTGCTTAGTAGCTGGCTGTAAACACAGGAAATTGTGCGACAAGTGTGCTCTTTCTCCTTGCAGTCCATACTGGACCGAGTTTATTTAATGTCTCCCTACTTTCTTTCCCCTCCGTCCCCAGGCTCGCGTCCTCGTGACTGCGGTGATCTGTACGCCAGCGGTCAGAGAGAAGATGGTATCTACTCCGTGTTCCCCGTTCACCACCCTTCAGGCTTCCAGGTCTACTGCGACATGACCACAGACGGTGGAGGCTGGACGGTGAGTCAGACAAACACACTCACATGTATTACACTGGGCATAAGGACACACAAAGCTCTTAAGCTCCATGCACATCTCCCTAAAGCAGAAAACATTCGCTCGGTTGCTGCATTTATACCGAGGTTAAAAAAATCAAGATGGAATCAGGAATATGGAAGGCAAATCTCCTTTTTATGTATTAAAAATCCCCAAAATAAGAATGATTTACAAAGCAATCATTTCTATTTAGGTCAAATGGCGCATACAGTAAGTGCATGTACTGCTTTTTTTCCACGAGCACCTGCTGTGATTACAGTTGTACTGCCTGAGGTATGTCACAGATCAACGTGAAAGCGTCTCATCAAAGTTTAATCACAGAAGAGCGAGGAGATCTTAAGTTTGAAGCGGACCTTTTTGAAAACAGTCTAATTTTTGTTTTGTTTTGTTTTGTTTTTTTTCATTTGGAAAACAGAACGCTTATTAGTCATGTTTCAAGTGCGAATTTCATCAGTGCTGGAAGAAAAATGAATAAAGAGGAGCAAGACAAAATAAGCCAGGAAAACAGTACTGCAAGACACAACAAAACACCCAATGAATCATGATGGCACTTTCTGTTTAGCAGGCTAAGTGAAAGGCAGCGTTAAAGCGAGGATGGAGATTCAAAACCTACCGTAATCTAATTTGTCTGCTGATGCTGAGATGTCTCTCCGGATATGGAGATGGCACGACTTGTTGTATGGAACAGGACAGGCAAAATGCACAGCCAGCGTATTAAAACACAGCTCCTGTTTTCATGTGCGAAACCAATTTGTCACTGAGCTTCAAACTCACTAGAAGAAGCTGCTTTCCTTTGGAGATGACGAATCTTTTGACCTGTATATGTTTTGGTTTTGTAAATCATGCATCCCTGTCTTTGTGCAGTAATGTTTTGAAAGGATTTTTTTGTCTTCTAAAAAGGCAACACGGAAGAGGATATTTAGTTTCTCTGAGCATGTATTTTCTTTCCTTGATCAAACATCTGTCAGTTGTCTGGCCTTGCTAAAGCAAACAACACTGTTTAAGTGAGACTGTATACTGGAAGCGCTGCGTCTTTTGGGAACGAGAGACAGCGAGGTGAATAAACATTGACACAGAGCTGTTTGAAGTTATATTTGGAAGTGTAGTTTAGATGTATTTTACTTTGCACCCAACACACACACACACACACACACACACACACACACACACACACATAGATCCTCCATCTTACTGGTGCCATTTATTTCCCTTTGTTCTGCAGTGTAATGTAGGCGTCCTCAGGGTAAGCAGAGCCGCTCTTAATTGAGAACCAAGGCCCTGTAACACTTTCCATTTTCAGCCACACAAATCCAACACAACTTTTTTTTTTCTTTAGAGGTCGAGCTACAATTTAACTTTTCTGGGACCAAATTGAACAAAATCTGCAAAATGATCTGCTGTGGAAATAATTCATGCCTCTTTCATGTCATGCAAAAATGGGGCAAATTGCATGAAAAGTGTTCGGCGCTCATTCAGGGAATAAATACGGCATTTGGGTATTTGGTTTTTGTAGGTGTGACGCTGTCTTGTTGACAGCGTTTCTGATGGATATTTAAAAACTTCTCAGGGTGGAACTTTTTAAGGCGCCCCTCCATGTATGTGCGAAAATGTTACGAAAGTGTGAAGATGTCCTTGAGTTTCAAGAGGAGTGATTTCTCGAAGCTGTAAACAACTTAGTTAGCAATTTTTTTGGGGGGGGGGGGTGCAGTCGCATACAAATACATTTGCTTGCGGTTTTCACAGTTTGCAGTCGTGCAACAATTTATGCAACATAATTACAAACACCATCAAGCACAATAAGAGTGAGAAGCAAAGCAAAGCCAAATAATGCCAGAAGTATTTATCCTATTATGGTGTGATTATCCCTGCATTAGTTTGCTCTGCACTTCCAGTACAAACACATGCAGCACGTTGCGCACTTCAACTCAAGTCACAGTTTGATCGGCATGCCACTGGATTGTGTGTGTGGCACTTGTAAATCGGTGACTAACTGTGTGAGATAGGCAAGGTCGTACCCCCCTATCATCAAATAAAGCAAGACTGTCAGAGTGACAGAGTGCTTAGCACAGCATGATGGAACAGAGCTACATGCCAGCCTGTCAGTGGGTAAATGCTTATGTGTGTGTCTGTCTATGCATGAATTAATGTTTGGGGCAAACTGAGCGCAGATGCACAGGAATAGTGTGACAAATACTGTGATTGCTAGTATGCTTCCCTCCCCCCTCAGAGCTTCTTCCGTCTTTTCCAAAGATGCACTCAGTTTTCCCCGGTCCTCACATATTGTCCCGTAAACGGATTTACATCGCAGCTCAGATTGAGGTGATAATGTAGCAGTTGCTGATCCTGCCTGGTGTGATGAGCTGATTGTGATAACACTTGAGCCTCATTAAGAGATCAGCGTGATGTGATCCAACAGGGGCAGGTAGAGAGACAGGATGCTGGTGAGTTGAGTGGCTTACTGTCTGTCTGTCGGCTGAGCCTAAATAAGGAATGAGCCATATGCTGCCACCTCATTAGCATACTTTGACATACTGTAGCACTGTTGCAGAGACTGCTGCAGACAGACTGAGAGATGAGCAGGTTACTTAGAAGAGGAATGGGAGGGAGGGAAGGAGGGAGGAGGAGGAAGAGACAAAGAGGAGAAGGGGGCTTAATGAAAACATCAAACCATGAGAGTCTGAGATAAAATAAATAAATTACCACAGTAGGTGAACAGCTTTATTTTGCCCATGCTCTAAAATCAGCCTGGTCTCACAAATAATGTGTTACAGCTGAATCTGCAATGACTAATCAATGACTTGATTAGTTTTCAACTATCAAATGTATCGCCAACTATTTGTAATTGTAATTTTTTAACAAAAAAAAGTCAAAATTCTCTGATTCAACCCTCGTAAATGTGAGTATGTTCTGATTTGTTTGCTCCTCTGTGACAGTAAACTGAATACCTTTGGGTTTTGGACGGGATCGAACATATCACGATGAAACGTTCATCGATATTCTTCACCATTGTCTGACATTTCTTAGACCAAACAGCCCATCAATTAATCAAGAAAATAAAAATGTGTAGAATAATCTACAATAAAAAAAAAAGATCTGGAGTTTTATTTGGACAAAAAACAACAGAAAATAGAACAGGCTGTAAAACTGTGAGGTGCCTACTTTTCTTCTTAGGACTCTTCTCGTGGCGTTTGCTTGTATTTTGAATATATTTTAACCCAAATGATGACATAATTTTGAACCTAACAAACTGGTTTTGTAGCATTAACAAGAGCATACAGCAGCTAAAAATGATAGAAAACAGTGACTGAATACAAAAGTAAACTGTGACTGAAAACAAAATAAGCAGTGACTTAAAACAAAAGTAAACTGTGACTGAAATTGACAGAAAACTGATTAAAAAAATATTAACAGTGGCTGAAAAGCAGTTGCACTGGTGTACTTTAACCAAGACTAGTGTTTCAACTTAATTAGGTTTTTTTTACAGTAGGCAAAAATTAAAATCAACAACTGAAAATCACTTAAAACACGGACTTAAAAAAAGTAAACAGCCAGTAAAACCCACAAAACAATGGTCTTATACAGGATTTCAACCTCCAGGTGTATTATAACTTCACCTTTCCAGCCTCTTCATCCTCTATTCTATGCATAATGTGGAAAACACTCGCAACGAGAACACAGACCAAGAGTAAAGAACAGATCACAATAATGTTGGAATCACATTTTTTGTGAATCTAATGTGTATTTTAACTGTGGACCAATGCAACAGTTGCATGTTTTGCTGTGAGACTGCACTGCTGTAACGCCTTAAATCTGATACGGGCTACAGTGACGTCTTTTTCCTCTGTTGTATTCGCAGTACCAAAAAATGGCATCCCTTAGGGAGCCTGTGGGATAATGGAGCTGCAGCTCAAAATTTAGATGTCAATCAGCAGAACTGTAGCATCAGACAATATTGACCTTTAGGAGGATGTTTTTCTGCAAGTGTCTGTTCATACGGCTGCTTGTAAATACAATATCCATTATGAGGGTACACATTGAGGGTCTGTGCTTCATTGTCATAACATTCAATAAGGTTTGCTTGAGTTCTGAGAAAATTAATCTGAAAACAATCTGCTGTTGGAAAAAAAAGAAACTCAGCTCAACACAACCACCCACCACTTCCACTATTTCTAGCTTAATAAATGAGAGGTTATCCTGTTAAAATATCAGGCTAGCTTGGTGTAAAACTATAAACTGAACATTACAACCCAGGGAGCAGCTTTTTCAGCCAATCATTTATATATGAAGATTTCAACATTACTTACAAACTTGCCTCATCCCTAGTTTTTGCGGAATGGTTTATTAAGTAGTAAAACTGAACTGTTTCTCCGAGGGTTCAGGAAAAAGAAGATGACAATGTACAACAGCCTGTCAGGTTCATTAAAAGACAGAGGGGAAGAATGTAAACTCCCCTGAAGTGTAGGAGAATGGAAGGATATCAAAGACAACTAATGAGTATAGCTTTCTAAGCTTTCTTCAGTCTGTGGATACAGTGGTAATGCAGAATGTGGGATTCTTGCCCTGAGTGCACATCGGGAACATCTTCTACAGCATGGATCACATGGAACTAGCTGTAGAAAAAGCCCAATAAAAATGTAGATAAATGAGGGGAAGCCGTATTTTTCCACCTGTTTTGTCATTGAAAGGCGTATTCTCGCCCGTTATATCAACGTGGAGACAATAAGTAGCATAAAACGTTGTAGTGGTCCAACTTAGTTTTAAGCTTAGGAATTTGTCAGCTGCTGGAGTCAAGATATTCATATCTGGGAGGAGCTGTACATCTTGGGTATTGGGGGGGTGGGTGGGGTGAGCAGTAATTACTGCAGCTAATTGACTGAGACACCATGTTGTCACTGGTAAATATGGCCATCATTAAAGTGAGACTAACAGTATGTAAATGAAGGGGAAGGAAAAAGCTAAATATTAGACTCTCTCTATATATGTATGTACACACACACACACACACACACACACACACACATAAATATACTGTATATATCTATAGACACAGTATATGGCCACTGTTGTCCTTTAGTGTTTATTTGAAAAGAAAAGACAATAGAAGGAAACGGAAGAGACATCAGTACAGGTTGATGTGAACAGTTGTCAAAGGAAATTGGTCAGTATTTCTCCGCTGGCATAACTCATGCCCTGGAGACAGTCGGACTACAGAGGTAGGAGGGATGATGGCAGATAGGACATAAAAGAAAGGAGCTGTCATTACTCGACCCCACACTGCCTTGACACACACGTACCACACACTTCGCCTGCCTCCGGAAAATGACTCAGGCGGCGCGCGACAATCTGCAGCAACATCCCAACAAAACAGCCTTCGCAAACAATCAAAGAAACATACATACGGCAAACGTGCGTTCATATATGATAGCAGATGCATTTAGTCCGACACAAATACTAAAATATGTAAACACAAACACAAGCCTTTCACCGGAGCAGTCCTTCGGGCGAGTGGTCTGCCACTTTCAGCAAAGCGAGATTTCAGATGCCATTTAAACACAGCCTCGCGGCTTAGGGTAATGTCTTCTATTATTACTATTTTATTTGTTAAAAGGAAGGGACTAAAAATGACCATGGCATCAATAATGAATGAGAGTAGATATATCAGAGTGCAGTGTGGGGCTGCATTATCAAATGGTGCTTTTATCAGAAGCACTGCAATCACTCTCAAATATTCAATTCAGCTAAGAACTGAAATGTAAAAGTTTGAGATTGAATGTACGATTGTGTGCATGTTGTATCACCCCTTTAGAGCCTGGGAGTGCCTTTTGAGTGTGCGGTATGGGCTTTCCACTATCTCTATCTGGCTCAAGGGTTCTTCAATATTTCATCTCTGTTAGTTTATTGGTTTGAAAAAAGAAAGAAAAATCCAGGAAGGATGTTTGTGCGCTTGAGTCTTATCTCTAAATGTTCTGTACGGCTGCAAAAATTGAAAACTTCAGAGCACAATCTAACCATTGTTAGAAATATAATAGTTTTCCTAATGTTTAGATTCGGGGTACTTGACCTTCACTTTAATCAGATGCTAATTTCTTTGTTATTTACTTTTTTCCTCCGGATAAAGATGCAGACATCTATTTGCAGCCTCAGTACCTGGCTTGAAGAGATAGCATTGTTGTGTTGAGAGGGGAGCATGAGCTGTCTACTGGTAGCATTATCACAGCTGGTGTCAGACATGTCCTTTAGGATATTAGTGCCATTAGCCGGGGCTGGGTGTAGGTTATATGCGGAAAGGTTAGACAGCTGTGTGAGGACCGCTGCGGCAACATTCACCGATTTTATATTTGCTCTCTGTTACATGAGCAGGGACACAAATAAGACTCCCTGCAATGCTGCGCCTGGACCTGCAGGTTCTATTTTTGATGTTTCATGCCACATTATACATTTTTCCCAGTAAAACCTGAAGCTAATTCATTACCTTGACGTGTGAAAGAAGCCTGTTAGGCGTCAGATGACTCTAGTTGATAATTAGCCTCAAAAGATTTCTAATCCGCCCTTTGTCCTATTATTAAGAGGTAACCTCGACTCGTGCAATTTACATTTTCTGTATTATACTCTGTTTATAGCTGTGTACGTCATGTAGCTGTAGCTATAGAGTTAGCAATGTGTCAGTCAGTCCACCGCTTTCATGTTTCAGTAACCACTACATGGATGTTAATGACATTTTGTGCACATACACAGTTGGTAGGTGAAAAAAAATGCTCTACTCATGCAAAATGTTGTCTAAACATACAATGTGTTGTTTCTGTTCAGTACTTTATGGTAGGCCGTTCCAAATTAATTTATAAGTATAACACCTGCTATGTTAGAATCATCACTGTGAATTTGTCAGCATGATTGAATTGCTGTTTTTATACTTGTTCTGTTATTTGTTTTCAACAATTGTGAATTATTCAGTGTTTGAATGAGTTTTCTCAGTTTAAGGTTTGAGTGATTATTTTGGATTTAATGAATGCATATTTTTTTTATCTTCTTTAATCTTGGTACACTGCTTCTACAGTGTGATGGAAAGTCTTAAAGTCCTCCTGCCCTGGGTCTTGGCCCACACACACATTTTAAGATACAGTTTATAAAGCCTTAGCAGGAATCTACCTGTGTTTAACCCACTTTCTCTTCATCCCTTAACCCAAAAACAAGATTTCTTGTTTATATGTATCAGAAATCAGGTTACCGCTGAAAGCCGAATAATCTCCTCACTTAAGCACATGTAAATGCAGAAATTATGTTTGCACATGTGTGTGAGGAAGCGGGCGACATACAAGGAGTGTGTGTGTGTGGATTGTGCTTTTCTTTCTGTTCTCATTTGCCGCCGCTGTGTACAGAGCACATCTGTCTTTCTGATAGGATTATAAAACATTCACCAACAGATGTTTGCAGTCTTCTTTGAAGATAGCAGTTGAGCAGACTGCTGTGGATTTATGGGCGCTTTCATCAGACAGTGTTGAATTTGTCACCATATCATCAATATTCTCAACAATGTAATCAAATTGTTAGCAATTCCTCAGCTTGTCTGTTTTGATCCATCTTTGTTCTATGAGAGGAGGCACGATGCAGCATTTGGATTTTATTAGCCTCGCAGTTTGCTTCATGTATTTATTTTTTATTTTATTCATGTCTTTCCTGTGTATTCATGTATTCTGTTGACTCTGTCCATACTGTATCTTCTTCTCATCGTTCCTTCTAACCTAATTCCTGCATGTAATATGTTTTCCGTCTTATGGCTGATGTTTCAATCACTCTGTGAACATGTTACCAATTATCTTAAGGTTGTCAGCACAGAGCATCGACAACTGACATCTGTTGCCAAGTCACCAAACATATAAACATGGTGCGCTCACAGCATGTAGGCTATATGCCAGGAGCTAACAAGCTATTGGCACTTTTCCTATTTTCCACCCAGTCACATGCCAGATTGTAAATCTCCCAGAATCAGCTTTGGAGTGTTTGTGTTGATTCTTTCCTGTGTTCTGTTTTGTAAGTCAGGATGTCCGTCTGTGCAAGCTGCAGGCTCCCAGTAGTTGACAGAAAGCCTGCTGAAGAGCTTAAGGCAGCTTGTTAAGTAGCCTTCATCTACTGCAGAGATTATAGGGAGTTTAATGTGATCATGCCAGTGCAACAGCCCCCGAGCAAGTGTTGAGATGGTCGTTAAGGATTCGGGGATTTGCTATTTGGCCATTTCGCTAGACTTCCATGTTTGGAGCTTGAAACGGTTCATCTAAGACTCGCCAGATAGCATTTGCAGCGCGGTTTGTTTACTGTGTAATCATATGTGCGTACGATGTGTTTGGATGTTGGTATTTTTCCCAGATTCTCCTCCGCAGCATTTTCTTCAGGAGCTGCAGCCGATCAACACAGGGCTCACTTTTCTGAAGAGCTGTCAGGGTTCCCTTGACTAGGGAGGTAGCGAGCTAGAGACTTTTAACTGTCTAATACATAGTTTATGGCGACTTGCTGACACAGACTCTCTGACAAAACATGTTACGGGAGCCACTGTCCGCCTCAAAGGTACTTTCCTTCATCTGCACGGCCTCTCTGCTTCTGTGCTGCACATAACTGGATCCCCGACAGAATAAAGTGAATGATGGTTCACCGAGAGTTTTATTAATGAGAAAGCACATGCTGCTGTAGTGGGAGCTGAAACCGCAAACAAAAACACAAACATTACCTCACTTACAATCTCTCATCAGGCACTGCAAGCTCACCCTTTAGGCACACTCGCAATTAGAAAGAGAAATAATCATAACAAAATCTTGCACAAAATGCAGTTTTAACCAACGTAGTTTGAACATGCTTCACTCTATGCTCAGCAGTCCTCAATAATTTAGCCCCGCGGTGCTAACTTTATGTGAGGCACGGCAGAAAGGGGCTGAAATCGCAGTTTGCCAGTCCACGCACATTCTTTTTGAAGCTCTGGAAACCACAAAAAGCGCCACGAAATTCAAACAAGAAGTTATTTAATGGTTAAACTTTGCAACTTGGCAACTTTAACATCATCAGAAAACTAAATACAACATTATGTGTGCCCAGTGTAATCCTCGTGCATAAGCCTGAATGTTTAGTGAAAAAAAAATGGAGCTAATGGAGAGAAAGATAAAAAGAAGCCATTACTATAGAATGTATATATATGCAGATTCCTTTAATAATTCTGAAACACCGACGGCACTCGCAGAACAGATTTCCCCGTATTGACGATTTCCTTTGACGCCCCTTTCTTACAGCCAATATGTGTTGCTGCACCAGTGGTAGACATAATTCTGAAAAGTTGCCTTGGAAAGATGGTCTGTGGAGGCTTTTGGAGCATATAGAGCAGCTTATAAAAAGATTTAGAGCTTCAAGGAAAAAAAAAAAGGATGAAGTCACAACAGGCTGTACAGAGCGGAAGACTGATGGAGAGCGTGAGAGCTACAAAATGGGAAGAAGCTGAAGAAACAACTGTCCTTGAATTATTGTTTATGTTTACTGTACAGATGGTGAACTCAGGGGAGTGTCCTGCTACGCTAGACAGTAGTGACTTTGTTAAGCTTCAAATGTCGCATATTATCAATCTGAACAAAAATACACTTTACATAATGACGTTTTTTTCCAAAACAAGAAAATGTATCAGTCAATGCATGTAACAGCACTGGATTTCATTAGTTATTAATATTGATTTTGCTACCAGCGTGCCAATATGAACACAGGTAGAAGTCACTATGGATTTTCTAGCTCAGTGTTTGGAATGGACTTGATGATGTGTATGTGAACCACTGAATCCTTGCTCAACCTTTAATAAAATGGCTGCTGTGTCACAACAGCAGCTCTCAGGATGTGTATGACTAGAGCAATCGCTGCCCCACACCCACATAGAACAAGTCAGCTTCTGACCTTGACAGGAACAACTTTGATGTCAGGTACAGCCCTCTAGCCAGACATTGTGTGCAAGGATTTGTCAGTTGGGGTGTTAAGCTCCATTCCAGTGGAAACTGTGTCTCTGTATCTGTGTGTGTGTCGGGGGGAGTTGACATAGCAGCCATGGCTCAGTAAAACACAAACACCTGAGCTGCAGTAAACAGTGCATGTATGCACATTTGTCGACAGATAAACTTTGAACTTCCCAACTTTGAAGGTGAAGCTGAAAAGCAGGTTGTTTTTTTCCCCTTCTTTTAAAATCCTTGTCGCCACCGTGCTGACCACTGTTTGGAGAGAGTTCTTTATGAATAATAATGTAAGAGTAGGGGCAGGAAGCAGTCCGTGTTCACAAGCTGACTCTGAAGTCATGACAGAAGAGAGGGAGATGCAATATGAATGCTAATAAATAACACATTTATTTGAACAAAAAGCATAATGTTAAAGGTGCTCTATGAGACATCCAGAAGCACTGAGTGTCACAATGGAGCCCTGGCATTTCAGACCAAAACAACTGCCACAGGGCCTGCTCCTTTCGGGTTTTAGGGTTGTGCACTTGAGAGCCGAAAAAATATAAATCCAGCCACAGGCATTAGTCCAAGCTAGATTATTATACAGTGTTATGCACTGAATGGTTGTAAAGAGTTGTTGTTGTCAGCTCCAGTAATATTATGGTCTTTGACCTGTCTCTCTTCTGCTCCAGTCCATATGTGTCTGTTTTCCCATTGCACACTGACACACAGCAAAGGAGACACAAACAGAGTGAAACAATCACACACTGAGTAAAGCAGCAAGACAGTACTTTCACAGTGGGCTAAAGTAAAATAAAATAAATACACACAAACTAGGTAAATAAACACTGCAGTGCTATCTCATTTTAACGATTACTAAGTCAGTTTCAGTGGGAGGGACTAATGTGCATGTGCGGCCGGACAGACTTCCAGAACAAAAATCGAAGTGACCAGTGAGAGTAGGACGTTGAATGGCATAAATCAAATAAAAATGCATGGGAGAGAAGAGCTCAACTTGGCCT
Source organism: Dascyllus trimaculatus (assembly GCA_024666655.1). Taxonomy (NCBI): domain Eukaryota; kingdom Metazoa; phylum Chordata; class Actinopteri; family Pomacentridae; genus Dascyllus; species Dascyllus trimaculatus. The sequence goes on along the minus strand of CM045460.1, from coordinate 9,425,725 downwards.
GAGGAAGGGCAGGGATTCATAGCACAGGCCTCTCCAACCACCACGACTGTCTCCACCTACACTTGCTGCATTAAAGAAAGAAATCATGCTCAGGGTAAACAATCAATGCGACCGTCACGACCGCTTATCTGCCTCTTGGCTACATATCTCTGCATGGTCTTCACTTTCATGTGTCCGAAGTCAACAGAGACGGAATGATTTTATGGTACTCGCTAACTTTTGCATTTCTGCACAAACGTCTATACTACTCCATATACAATACGGACAAGACATTGAATCTTCCTCACACATGCATGCAGAGACAAGTACATTTATTGTAAATGTTTAGAAGAATATATGCAGTAATTTAGCAGAATTTAACCGTTTTGGCTTTTCATACAAATGCACTATTAATAGTTTTTAAAAAAAACACACAAAAGAATGGCAATATTGAGGCAGCAGAGGTGTCAAAATATATTTAGTACTGTAAAAAAATTAATTAATTGGTTTAAAAAAAACACAAAAATACAATAAGTAATTTTCCATAACTAAAAATATAGCCCGAGTTTTAGGTGAGATCATGGGTATTTTTTTGTGTTTTTAATGTTGAATATAAGTATATTTATATGTGTAAAAACAATCAAATTATTGTTGTTGTCATTATTATTATTATTATTATTATTATTATTATTATATGTAATTAATATTAATATAATAATAATTTTTTTTTTATAGATAAAACACTTTCATTTAATTTTTTTTATATTTAATATATATAGATATCACTTCTTTACCAAACTAATCTATGTAAAATTACAGAACTAGTAATTCTTTTTCTGGTAACTGTCCCTGTATCTAATTGTAGAAATATATTTACAATAATAAATGTGAATTTAACACTTTTGTGTATTAAATAAAAATAAAATATTTGTAAAAAATTTATGATAAATATGCAAATATCAGTCTTTTTATGTCAAAACTGAATTATTGAACTGTGGAAATGTTCTGGTTTTTCCACAGTTACAGGTTTTAATGTCATTGTGCATTTGACCTGTAAATTCACTTTTTTGTCATTTATTGTGTTTTTTTTGTATTGAGAATTTACAGGAAAATTTATAAAACAAAAAAGGAAAAAAAAAAATTGTGCATGCCTTTATATGCAGACATTGGCACTTTCAGCAGGCAGACATGTTAAGTTCTGCACTGACACACATACTGATGATACTTTCCCACCCACAGCACACAGTCACCCACTCCAAAATAACAGGGTTCCCTTCACCTCCCAGTGCTGATCGCCGCCTTCCTCTCTTGAAACACGTAAAAGAAAATGATTGGTGCCTCTGTAAGCTTCCATGTCTCCGGGGAACACACACACAGATTCTGACCTTCGGGGTCAACATGCAATTAAACCTCAGAGGGGCTCTGCAGTCTTACAAGGATGCTCGACAGCCAGGGAGGCACGGCTGGAAAGACAAGTGTGTTAATCCTAATATGAACTGAACTGCTTGTTGGGTAACCTGCTGCTGTGGAGAGCCGCTTCATGTGACCACCGGCCAGTTTCTGGCTGCAGCGGTGATTCGCAGTAGCAGGTAGTTACTGCTGTTACACAGGTGTCTGACTTTTTCTGTAAAAACACGACCCCCAAAATTACTTTGCGAAACTGAGACACAAAATCCACCTTCAAGGATCTATGGTGACTTTTAATACACGCAAAATAAAGACTACCTTTGTTTTAAATGTATACTTTGTAATGTTTCTTGATGAAACGATGAGGTCTGTCGGCGTCGGTGGAACATTGTTAATAAAAGAGCGTGCTATTCATTCGGTCCTTTCCGTCTTCTATCAGACATCTTTGTCATATGTCAGGTGGATCTGCGGTATGTATGCAGTGAGGCAGGCATTGACTTTTCCAGAGCTATGATAATGGCAGCTATTCATTGTTCTGAAAGGCCACATATGATTTAAATGACAAATAAAGGCTTGAGATGTCATTATCTAAAATCTTTTCTGACTCTAGTCTGGCGCATCTGATTGACTTTCAGTGGTGTCAACTTAAAATGGGAGTTTTTCTGGGGGCTGAGGGAGCACTATTTGACATGTTTTTGCCTCCTAAACTTGTGTTAATACACCTAATGCCAGGGCAGAGAGAAAAACAATTAGGGATGGATTAAAAGGAAAACCTTCGCCTCATTTCCACCAGAGCATCATCAATTTGTATTCGCTTGTATTTCTGTTAATTTGACCGGACGAGATAAAGGGAGAGTTAAGAGGGGGGTAAGATAAGGAGGCTGGAAGGTCATTATTTCAAGGAGAAATAGTGGCATCGGTGTCATTTATTCGAGCCTGAGCTGTTTTCTTAATTACGCTGTCAAAATTGCTCGGGTGACTTTACAAGAGAGTTGTTTCTTTGCACCGATCTCTCATGTAAATCACACTAGTTAGTGCAGGTAATCAATAGGGAGCACCAGCTCGGCCCAGCTCCCTCGCAGACCTTGAGTGCGCTGCTGGCATATCAGTAACATGGCGACGGTGGGTGGATCGTTTTCAATGTCAGATCCCACAGCCTTTGTCCCAAGGTCTTTTGGTTAGTTTAGTCAGGGCACCATGTAGCAACCAGTAACGTAATACCTGCCAATAACGTAATAACATTTTGCCAATAATGTAATTAGTTATTACATTATTGACTGGTTAGTACATTAATGACCTAGCATTAAAAAATCCTTTAAAAATGTAATAACTGCAGCCGATAATGTAAAAATACATACATAGGACTGCATTTCTTGGAAATAAATGATTTTTTTGCAGTTTTTGTGCAGTTTGCTCATCAAAAATAGGTTTATTGAATGGCATAGTGGTCATATTCATTCATACGTTCCATGTAGCTTTCACTCAATTTGAGAATTATTTGTTGTACAAAATCTTTATTTAGCATATTGTTAATTTGCTTGGTATATGTAAATTAATAGTTTCATGTCAGTGTCTCTGTTGAGTGTTGCATTGTCAAATGAATTCACATTTTTTCTTGGAAAACATTTCATTGTTCAAACATTTCTCAAGGAAAAACGATTCAGTCCTCACTTAAAACTGTATTTAAATATCTGGACTGGCACTATAATGGCACTTGACTCTAATATACAACATAGAACATGAACACTCATGGCAGTACGCACAAGTGGGCTAGCCCACATTTCACATAATGGCGTACAATGGATCTTTGTGTTACCATTATATTTGTCAGGTTCAGAATGCTGTAGTTTAGCTTGGTGTGTTAGGAGATTGTGGGCCTGGTAGGATGAAAGATGAAGCCAGATACTTGCAGACTTGTATAAAGGTGTGGGTTAGCCCACTTGTGCATACCACCATATAAAAAATGAAGAGCATTATGTATGTTATTGGCTCAAAAACTTTATTACATTATTGACAAGCTATTGTGTTATTGGTTTCTATAGACCATCCTTGCAGTAATAATTTTATTAACAGGTTACTGAGCCCAGGAAGCTGTGTATAATAGCATTTAACATCTCTATCTAGGGTAAACACGCTTTAAGAAACCACATCTTTTTATAGTGTTCCTTATTCGCTCGTGTATTAAATGTAGGACGGACATGTAAAGTAATCCAGGTATCAGTGAATCCGCCTGAAAAGACAGATGATGTTTCTCCACCAGTCAAGAGAAACTCCCCCAAATACTAAAAATGATACCTTACTGATGCTGTCACAACTGAATACTATAGATGAGTCAGTGCGCTGGAGTGGAGCACGATGGGTGAGAGTTCTATTCATTGTTTTATTATTTATATGTGTGTATATGTGCGGTTACTAAGCCAGAGATTCAAGTGACTGTAAATCACAGTGACTATAGGTCTGAAATCCCTGAGATTACATTTCATTTAGACCATCCGCATTCAGCTATAATACCCTACATATAGCAGTGTTAAATTTAGTAAGCAGCAAAACATGTTAACGCAACATCTCTGTCATTAACTCCATTCCTTTGGTGAATTACGGTGTCGGTGTCATCATTCCATCTGTGCTTTCAGCTGTCGGACATGCTTGGAATGTGAAAATGAGCTCCATTCTGACCCTGTGTATGAATGATTGATAACATTATTTACAGTCCAGACAGTATTTGGACAGTTATACATTATAATTTATTTATTTTTTGCTCTTCAGGCTCGGTGCTTCAGCACATTCCATCTGACATGAAAGAAAGATGCGGCATTGAAGTGCCAGGTTTCAGCTCTAATTTGCGTCGGTTTTCATCAATATTTAAAGAACGGCGTGGACACATGTGCCACTTGAATGCTCGGTGTTTCTTGGACGGCTCTGTCATTTCGATGTAGTTAAAGCAGAAAAGAACTCACATGTGGCTCATATTGATTGAGAGTTAATAGCTGTCATCCAGACTGAGATGGACGGGGGACCAAGCAAGTGAAGAAGAATTTAATGCAGCTCTATGGCGAAAGAGAAATCTATAAAAGGTATATATGAGGCAGCTGGTTTGCCAAAATCAACAATTATGTTACATTCTTTAAAAAAAAAAACAACAACAACAAAAAAAACCCCGCACAGTAGCACACAACCTCAAGCACAAAGTCTCCTTTATGACTTCACAGCATGTCCAGAATGACCTCAAGGCACACATGTTCCTTTTGTCAATGATCAAGAGGAGACATGGAAGATCAGAAGATTCACCCAAAGTACAAACCCCTGGTAAGCCTCAGAAACAGAAAGACCAGGCTGCAGATAGCAAAAAACATACACCCCCAAAAAAATGTGAGGATGAGACAAAAATCCCCCTCTATCAAAATGACGGAAAAAAGAAAAGGGAGCAGCTTCTGACCCAAAGTTTAGCACCTCCTCTGTCTAATATGTCGGGTGACAGCTTTTCATCATTTAGCAGGAAGGAAGACAATTCTAAACATACGACCGAAGGCAAGGAGATCCTGCCATGAGCAGAGGCTGAGCATCGCCATACAGAGACACAACACACACACACACACACACACACACACGGGACTCATGTTAATCGATTCGGATTTAATATAAGGGCTTCAATTCTGATGTTGCATTTTCATGTCACTGTAAGAAACTTAAGAGGAAAAATAATCACTGGCACCATTACAGACAGCTGGAGCACTAATCTGATCTTAAACATCAGCCGAGCCCTTTGTTTCTCTACGTACAGTTGACAGCTTCATACAGAGCCCTGCGCTGACCTTTCTACAGTGCTTATTAAAATATGAAAATAGAATAATAACAAAGGGATGCATGTAAGGGAGTCTGAGAAGCAAAGGAAACAACAGTCAGTTGTTTTGGTTGCATTCCAAAAGACAGCTGAAAGAGATTAAAGGATACGTCGGGCGATATTCTCTATTTTTTTACGATTGTCAGTAAATCCCATGAAAGGAAAAGAAAACTGTGAACTGATTGAACTAACAAGCGTTTGTTTGTTTAGCCAATAAATGAAATAGTGTTTACTTCTCCACTACCATAGAAATTCATTGCTGTTCAAAAACATCTCAAGCAACTATAATCTCAAATGTGCTGTTTCCTCTCGTTCAAGTAACATCTGCTAATAACTAGAGTGCCCCGCTGTTATAGGAAATGATTTAGCCTTGTTTATGGAATTAAATTGAATCAAACTACACTGTAAAAAATAATACAATTTCACTGGAATACCTCAAATTGTACAGTAAAAAATTGTATTAAAAACCTTTGAAATGATAGTCAATATTTGTAAATTACCAGCCCAAGAGCATTTACTAATATTGACAAATTACATTTATTTATTATTTTTATGGACATGCCACCTTGTGGATGCCTGATCCCGTCAGATCTGGGAAGCTAAGTGAGGTTGGTCCTGGTCAGTACCTGGATAGGAGACTGTGAGGAAAAACAAGGAAGCTTGGGTGGATGCAGTGTGAGAGTGAGTGGTTGGTTGGTGGTCGGAGGGGCCGATGGTGCAGACTGGCAGCCTCGCCTCCATCAGTCTACCCCAGGGCATCTGTGACTACATAGGTAGCTTACTAACATCGAGTATGGAGTGAATGAATAAATCAATGTAAAGCATCTTTGAGTATCTAGAAAAGCGCTATATAAAACCAACGCATTATTATTATTATTATTATTATTATTATTATTATTATTATTATTATTATCATCATTATTCCCCATTTCTTATTTTTTATATTTTTTTTAAATATTCATTCTGCTTTCTTAAATCACATACAAATTTATGTAAAATGACAATAATTTTTTATAATAATATTATTATTGACAATAATAATAAAAATAATAATAATAATGGTAACAACAACAACAATAACAAAAATACTATAAGCTCATTTTATATAGGTTCATGCCCACACTATGTATTTAATGTTTTCCCCTCATAAATTCAATAATAATCTTATTAGTTTTATATTTATGTATAGTTTTATGTTCAAATGCTGAAATTCTGGATGCAAAATGAGCAAACTTTCTTCACTACATTCACCACAATGCATAGACTTTTAAAAAAGAGTTTAAAAGATATGGAAGTTTATTCCTTCAGGCATGTGCCCCTCTGTACCCCCACCAGCAGTTTTTGGATGTACATAGGCTTCATTCTCCTCGAAGGTGTGGACAATAATTCTAATAAAAGCCATACTTGTATTGTCACTGCACTTTGTTGTTGCAGCTCGCCAGGCTCTCATGGATATTTTTGCACTTTGCCCCCTTGATATTTACTTAAGGCATTCATTTACTGAAATAAATCTCTCATTTTTGCAAACTCTGATGTCGGCCTTCGCTTTATGCTGCAACCCCCGAGCTGGGTCGTGACACACAGAGAAAGACCGTTTTTAGTTTTTTCGATACCTCCTGTAGGGGGTGGGGGGATCTGCAGAATCATTTGTAACTAAATGGTTGATACTGTGCTTTGGAATCAGCACTGGTGTGAATTTTACTCGTCCTCCAAAATAAGACTGGTATTTAACAATCTCCAGCATGTGTTAACACTTCATTTAAGGTGTTTGATTGTAATAAATTAGGCCAAATCTGTCAGAGTAGCGTGTTTAACTGCAGGACTTTTAGATCTCTCTCTGTTGAAAGTGTTAAATATAATAATTTAAGTACAATCTGTAAAATAACAGTTTCTCTCTGCGAAACATATGTTGGAAATGTCTGTAAAGTCATTATTTTTATCAGTAGTGGTGCGACTGGTATTTAACAATCTTCAGCATGTGTCAACACTTTATTGAAGGGATTTGTGGTAATAATTTAGGCCAAATCTGTCAAACAATAGCCTTTACCTGCAGAACTTTTAGGTGTCTTAGTTTACTGAAGTTGTTAATTATAATAATTTAGGTGCAATCTGTTGAAAAAAACAGTGTCCCTCTGCAAAACATATGATGAAAATGTCTGTAAAGGTATTGTTTTTTCATTTTATTTTTAATTAAGATCTTTACAAAAGTAGTGAAACTGCACTGAAAAACATTTGTAATGATTTCCTTTACATCCTTATACACCAGTCAGTCACATTATGAGCACTGACAGGTGAAATGAATAACATCGATCATATTGGTACTATGTGCTGTTCTGCTGGAAAACCTTGGATATTGACATCCGTGTTGATGAGACTTAGACACTCAAATAAATATTGTCCCAAAACAAGCACACTCCCTCATGCAAATGGAAATCCCAAATGTCACTGGTCTACCCCTGCAGGAAAATGAACCCCACCACATGGAAACAACATCAAACAATCAGGAACATGTTGAGGAACATGACAATGGTCCAACATGTTGATTTGACCTCCAAACTTCCTACACCCATTGTGATCAAGCATCAACAGGATGCAGTGGAACAAGTTTGATTGACAGAGGCCCCACTGCACAAGCCAGAGTACACAAAGGATCCAATGCCAACATCCTGGTTCCAGACCCCATAGGACACCCTGAGAGGTCCTCTTGTCCATGCCCAGTGGTTCAGAGCATTTTTGAGCACATAAGGGGAACCAACACAATATCAGGCAGGTGGTCATAATGTTATGCCTAGTGGGTGTGTAGCTCATTGCACCAATACCAGATCTGTGTATTTATGTCTGCCAATAAATAAATGCATAATGTTTTTGTGACTGGCCTCAAACATCCAGTAGAGTTGTGCTATAGTAGAACACTCTAAAACAGATATAAGTTTGAAGAAGAGCATCTCTAGAATATGAGACCAAATCCATCTTTGGAATCACACTTGTTTGAGGTGGAGGAGGAAAAATCCCAACTTGCTCTAGATGATGCCGATAAGCGTTGATGACACAGTAATGATGATTAAGATGATCACAATAAAGACAATTATGAGCATGGCGATGATTAGGATGAAAAATTCGCAAGTGCTCTGCAGGTTTTTTTTTTTGGTTTTTTTTTTGTCTGCGAGGATGTTATAAGCAAATATGGCTGTTGGTGCCATCTGGTACCTTGTGGTGTGTTAGGGGATTAGTCACGCTGAATATAAACTGTCTTAGGAATTTCCTTTGTCATTTCAACATTAACTCAGCCTTCCAACAGTGTGTCCCAGGCTATTTTCCATCTGCATGCATTTCCTCTTTAGGAACACATTTCCAATTTCCCTTCATCCTCTGCCTGATGGCTGGCATGTCAGCACTTTTAATAGATAGCGCATTTCATCGGGTGATACAGATACGGCACACGCCTCGGCTAAACCGCTAAGTGTCCTGCTATGTGCTAATATTCCCCTTGTTTCTCAAAGGGTTGCTGTAAAAAGCCAACCACACGGCCTGCAACGCTGCTTCGTCGAATTTTATGATACATGGCACAAAGAAGTTTTCATCTCTCTCTCTGTGTATGCGTGTGTATTTAGGATTATTGTTTTATGAATGCCATCTTTTTCCTGGGATTTCAATTAAGTATGCAGATTCCAATGGCAATTTGATTCAAAGTCAGTCAAGATTTAATGGATTCCTTTTATTAGCTCCCGACAAATTGCCTTTTTAGTGGGGGGAGAGCGTTTGCATTATTCATTTGTGAAAAAGAGCGAGCGTTTATGAGTTCATTTAGTTTAGCTGGAGATGAGCTCAGCGACCAACAGTGGGATTTAGTGACTCATCACAGAGGATGATGAAACACACTGTGTGAGATGAGTCCCATCTGACCCCCCACCCCTCCGATCTCTCGTCTTGACTGCGTAGGTGATTCAGCGCAGGGAGGACGGCACGGTCAACTTCTTCAGAGGATGGGAGTCCTACCGTGAGGGATTTGGCAAGATCACCGGCGAACACTGGCTCGGTAAGTGACTCGTGTGCGATTGGCCATGTCTGACTCATGTGTGTCGATGCTTGCAAAAAAAAATCCAAGCTTGGAGAGCAGATTTCACACAGTGTGCCAGGTTTAGTCGAAAAAGCTGTGTATCTTATGATCATGATGAGAGTTTACGAAGCCGCCTTATCAGCAACATAATGGCAGCCAGTATGGCGTGAAACTCAAAGCTGAAAGATGAAAGAAACTCACCGACAGCGGGTAAAACACCTCGTCATGGTGCGTGATGGAGCGAGATAAAGAGACTCCCGAAAAGAGGCAGACAGACAGAGATTTGATGCCTTTGACCCTTTGTATCATCAAGAATTCCAAAATAGCTGCGACAGTGGAAGCCTCTGCAGTAACGGGGACGACGGATGGTGCAGCAATTTCAATTAAAGATGTCCGTAAGTGCACTTTAAGAGAACTGTCTTTTAAAGCATAACAAAATCCCCAGCACGAGCCAAAGGACGAGCAATGCAATTACAATATTTTTTTTTAATTTTCACATGACAAACACAGAAGAGTGTAATTCCATTTTTTTTTTTCAACCGCGCAGCCTTTTCAATGGCCGCCGTCTGCTTAAAAAATGAGTCTTTTTTCTGAGAGCGCTCGTCCAAATCCTTGTATTTTCTCGCTGGCAGCGCGACACATTAGTCCATGCCTCCCCTCAAATTTGACAGGCAAAGAAAGCCAACAAAAGAATGAATTCAACTGTGAAATTATCAACTTTTCCGAAGCCAAAAGAAATTCTCGTCTTCACACCACTTCTCATTAAGTGTACCAAAATATTTCTTTTCGGAGGATTCGCGTCCATCATTGGTTTATTCTCGTGGCTCAGAATTCGCTGTTTAGTCCGGTGCGGGATACTCTGGTTAACAGAGTTTTGGTTTAACATATTCGAAAAAATGAATTGAATTCATGTCACATGCTGGAGTCAGTTGTTTCTGTTTACATTTGTGTTCCAATATGTTAAAAACAAAGGTATATACAGCTTCAAATGAAGTGTTTTTTTAGTCAGACTTGTTCACGTCTGCAGCAGAATTGGAGTCTGCGTTCAACTTTCTCACCTTCATTGTAAAGCGACAACTAAAAACAGCCCATATGAGGCTGAATTCATGATAGCCGACTTAACTAGAAACCATTTCAGCTGAGGAGTTAGACTCTGTAACAGCATCTAATCACTGTTTTCACAGACATAATCAACACCACTATAGGATCTCAGTAATTGCTAATCTCAGCTATTATCCTTGTATACCCAAACATCTACAGTCACATGCATCACCGCTATATTGTTCTCTCCATTGTTTAACGCGGAGCCAGCTGCGGTTCACAAACAGTCGATTTCAAACTAGTGAGAATCCCAGAAGGCGGATTTCTATAGGCTGGAGTGTGATTGTAACGACTGTTCCATGTCTATTTCTTCTGGTCCTGATCACAGGATCTCCAGGACGACTCCCACTCACCACATGCGTTAAGTGCCGTGATTGCAGTGTCATTCATGGTTAAGTGAGACAGTGAAAATTGCGATGGTGACGGTGCTCTGACTGGAACCGTCGAGATGCCTACCAGCGATGACTCACAGCTTCAAATAAAGTTGTTGTGAAAACAACTTTGCTCGCGACCTTTACTAGCGAGAAAGTTCGCCCAATCAGCATTTATGAGAAAATTATTCACTGTTTCATATTTGGATGAGTTGATAGCCACAACACAAAAACACCAGTTTCCTAAAAAAGAAATGTTTTCTGAGGGAATTTGGATTGAGCAGCCCAGTGTTAATACGTTATCTCCATGGTAAGTCTGTGTGCATCTTTAAACCCTCTGATAAACCCTCACTGAAGTTCAGACTGAGAGACTAAGTGGAGCTTGAAGAAGTCTATTTCTGTAAAAACACACTCTCTGTTGGTGGTGCTCAAGGTCGCGGTTCGTGCCGTGACACAGGAGAGAGATTCTCCTATCAGAACTCCAGATGTAAAGGTCTCCTTCACACACACACGCACACACACACACTCAGGACTCTTCAGGAACAGCAGTGTGAACATGAATAACTATCTGTGGGCAGCTGAGCTTGTAGGCATGCTACACTTTGTAGATTAATTGTCACACATGGGAGACGACTTGTGTAACTCTGTGTCTCTGCTTATCGCTTTCATTACAATAAAACCAAGAAAATGTTTTATTGAGGACAATTCTTGTAGTTCAGCTCAATGGAGTGAGCTTGAAACTGAATTCAGAACTCATTATTTTTGGACACCGAATTGCTAAAACGCTCACCCACTACTGACCTTCTGAACCCCGAGCAGTGTGTGCTCCTGTCATGTTTTTGCTCCTTGTAGGTTCATTTTTAACTCTAATACAAAGTCCTGCACCTCTGTGGTAGCACCGCAACCGTGGCTAAAAGTAAAGAGAACTCAGACATGCTTTTTGTGCAGCATAACAAATTTGTAACGACATAAATCAAAATGAAAAAAATCCAGAAATCAATATGTGCAACATTTTCCCAAGCGCTCAGAAGTGTTACTAGTGCATGGCTCTACGTACTATGGATTACACTTTAAATTTGTGTTCATACATGTCTCCTATTCATCTGCTGTGTGTCGCCCAGTTCGCCCAGAAAGTGACTGATTTTCTGTTACGTGACTGTAGATGACAGCAGAGCCACTCATGGTTCCACAGTTGCACAGAGGAGCGAAGACATTTTTATTTTTCTTCCAGTATCTGGTTAGTGCACACGATTAATTTTTTGGCAAATCTTTAAATGAGAAATGTGTAATAAAGTGATTTTGATGAAATATCATGATTAGAAGCTTTGATTTGCTTAAGATAGAACAGCACATCACAGACAATTAGTTAAAGGGCCGTCTGGATGCTGAAAAACCCCGCAATCCTTGGTGTTTTCACAGTTTCTGTGCTCTGATAAATGCTGTAATTTTGGTGATTTTATTTATTTTTTTAAAGATAACATGCCTTATAAAGTTGCCAGTGGGTTTTGTGTGGTTTTGGAACATCCCAGTGCTATCTGCTAAGCTTAATGGTTCATCAAGAGTACATTTACTAAGACACATAAAACAGTCATTTTCAACAGTTCTTATCAGAGGATGAGATGTAAATATTGGAAAAGGAAGCACATGAAGTTTGACTAGCTGCAGTTTGCTTGATTTCTCTATCAAAACCCTGAGTCTGCAGGATGCTCTTTCCTTGGTGGTTCTGACCAGGTAACTGCTGAATAAGTGTCAGTCCGAACTTGCTGAACCTACCAGAAAACAGTAACCAGATCAGGCCATATTGAAATCTGCAGGGCTGTAACTCATACCGCGTCTGCACAGTGCAATTTGCACCACCTACAAGAAAGGAAAAGTAATACTTGCAATATTTTAGGATGATATACAGTTGGATTTCAAATTTGTCGAAGTTCAGAAATGACCACCTGCAGCCAAGAATTGATGCTGCAGTTTTAATAATATCTGCAGGTAGGGAATGGCACTGCTGGACTTTGGTTTGTAGCTGCTGTATTATGTTTGTCATTTAGCTTTTACAAGTATTTTACACCTGAAACTCATGTTTATTCGTATATAATACTAATTAAGCTGATTTTTTTTGCAGACAAATTTAAATAACCATTTAGAAAAGAAAAAAGCTGCCTTTATTTTCAACACTTCACTTATTTCCATTTCAAATATAATCTGGGCACAACACTATCCATCCATCAGTCATCAGCCTCAGTAATTAATAATTCACAGTATGTAAGTAAGATGGACTGCAGATCCAGAACATGATATGGTCTGCATGGTTTTAGGCGCCTGACCACCTCCACACTGTGTCCTTGCTAGATGTAGGAATGCATGTTTATAGCGTTTGCAGAGTTTATGTGAATTAATGGAGATCTAGGTCTCTTTGCTGACCTGAGGCCATTACAGAGTGCAGCCCATAATAAAAAAACGTGGTTAGAGTGCCAGTTAGATGTCCCTATGGTGTGCTGCAGCAACATGGGAGGAATATGGAAAGCTCGGGATTTAGCAGCCTGAATTTGAATGAGCTAGCCGGCTACTTTGAACCTTTCAGAGTACCTTTGCTCATTCAGGTTGTGCTGTTGTCTCGTCACCCCCATCATCGATTACCCTCAGGGCAAAAAATGAAAAATGGATTCATGCTCGCCCGTAGCCTAGAAAGAAATTCATTGCAGCCACTTCCTCCAGACCAATATTGCTCTCTGCTACCACCCACCACCTCTGAAGCTCTGCACAGTTTTCATTATTTTTATATGCTGCTAATTCAGATTCCTGTAATAAGTATTGGACTTCTCATGGTATGACGGTGGCGGGAATAATAGTCATGCTGAGAAAAACAATCACAGCGAGAGTCGGAGAGAAAGTGAAAAAAGTTAACAAACCCTGCATTCGGTGATCCGCTCTGAAAGTGGCCTCCTTCATTGCACGAAACAGTTCCTCCGAGATACGTCTGCAGTATGACACAGTCAAAACTGTGAGCACATTTGGCACTGTATGCATTAAGTAAATCATCGAAATTCAATTTAGCACCAGAGAAGGATCTGGGAAAATCAATTAAGAGATCTTTTCATTGTTGCAGCTTAGGTGTCAATTAGTTAAAGTGTCTATAGATTTTAATTAGAGTCACAATTCTATTAGGAAGAACTGCAATAATCTTTCTCACTTGGGATTCGCTCGACTTCCATTTAAGATAAAACTGTCACTCTCCGGTGGTGAATTAACACAATCTGAGTCACTGTTTAATAATTAATGCATAGCTTTTTGTTAGATTCTTTTCATCATAATAGGTCTGCTGCTTGCTGTGACGTAAAGCATTATATTTGGGATCCCTCATTCTTTCTTTTCCTCTTTAAACTGACATCAGACATGCAGTTATTTGGCACAATTTATGTCAGACGAGGAGATAGCAAATAGAGTTTGTGCCCTGTGGCTCCACAGAAAAATATACTTTCTGCACACCGTGTGTGTGTGTGACTGTAAAAACTAACATATTGCTGAATAATCGCTCCCAAAGGACTAAGTATAAAAAGAATGAAACTGGGTCAAGGCAATTCCATTGTCATCATCAAATCTATTAGACACCTGGTCGCCGAGGCTGATGTAGACTTGTCTACCTGTAATATAGGTCCTGAAACAGTTTAATGCGGTCCCTAAGAGACTAACCTAGTTTTCCAGATGGCCTATTACAATAACAGAACTTGGTCTGCGGCGTTGAAAGCTGCACTTAAATCCACCAGAAAAAAAAAAGAGGTAGAATAAATTGTCTGTTGTCACATTCATGTCTTCTCTGCCGACTTCATGACTGTGAACTGCAGCTGTAATTTATTCCTGTGTACAAACAGAGTATTATGAACAAAAAATACAGAAGTGTCACTTTAGCTGGTGTGCATTGTGGAATTATGGGATATCACTCTAAAGCTGACACAACCAATTTTCTGTGACATTTTGTCCTTTCTCTTGGTGAAACCTATCATCAAGGGAGCAGCATTCAGGATAAATGTTTCAAAACTGCTCTGAAGACTATTTGTCAGAAAGTTTGGCTGTTAGTTTAGAAGGTCATTTTAGCTCACGCTGTCAGGTGTGGGAAGTATAATCGTAGGAAAACATGACAAAATTTAGATGAGCTATGCCTTAAGACTGGTTAGATAAATAGATGGCATCGTGTTACCACTTTCCAAGTGATTGATTTTTAAGAATAGACGATAAAGAAGTATGATTTCTACTGATTCTTGTTGAAAGAAGCAAACATTTGTTTTGGTTTACCTTTTCCATTTGAAGAAAACAGGATCACTTAACATTACCGAACAGAATTCAATTCAATTTTATTAATCAGTGGAGCATAAACAGCTTAATCAATAACTCTAAATGGGGTTCTAGTTTTTTGGTAACTCCTGGTAAAACAAATTGATATTTATTTCTTGTCACACAACTTGCAGGATTGGATTTCTGTCATCCATTTACTTTTTTACAACGGAGAAAAAAAAAAAATGTCCGCCCTTTTCATTTTTTTGGTAACATTTTGTCATCCACTGTGGCTTCTGTGATCAATAAGCATTTAAATGTCTCTACAGCTCCCAAGAATAATCCATGAGAAAACACCAAACTTGAAAGTATAATAGGGTTTGTTTTTTTAATCAGAATGTTTTACATTTTTTAGGATAATTCAGAACCCTGCACTGCTCTGCTTTTTTGAAGCATTTCATTTAAAAAAAAAAGGTTGCTATCATTTTTGCCTGATATTTCGAATATGCAGTGAGTTTTATGGATTTTTCAGTTCAGCAGACCTCTGCATGAGATCCAACTGGGAAAACCAGCCGCTAAAGCTCCACCTGTGGGGTCACATGTATGAACCTGGTGAATCTTGGCTCTCTGGGCAACGAAAGACACACAGTTCCTCACTCTCTGTTGCATTTGCAGTCATATAAATACACCAAGATGAATCCTCCCTGGACCTGCGTGATATCTGCTTGGCTTTATACGCTAAGAAGCGGACCGCGTATCCGAGCCAGTGAATCGGGAAAATTAGGGGAGACAGAATCTGCTTTTATATCAGCGAAACTTGGTGTATTGATATAAGGGTGTGAAATCAAATCTGAGGCCCTCACCTTCAAGCTCTTTCCATTAACGGTAAGCCATTTTATCCACCGCGGGAGTTTTTCTCCTTTATTCCTGCTTGTGTTTACATGGTGCCTCAAGCCTGTGTGAGCGAGGCGCCGCATCGCTTGACTGCCCAGATAGCCAGTATGAAGCAAGAACGCCCAAACTCTCTTCTCATTATTCCAGGGGATTTTAACAGAGCAAACCTCAGTCAGGGACTGCACAAATCCAGATAGTATATTAAGTATCCCACTGGGAAACACACTGTCATACAGAATTAAAGGATGCGTACTGCTCTGCCCTCCGTGCTGCTTTTGGACCCCCTCACCACACATCTTCTTATAGCTTGCAGGCAAAAAAATGAAAAAAATCTGCAAAGCCTCCGGTAAACGCTGTGAGGAAAATGGGCCCTATTGAGCGTCCTGACGCAGCGACACTGTGAGGTGTTGGTGCAGATGGAAAACATATGTCCTGACCAAGACTCATTTAAAATGCAGCCATATAATCAACCAAAGTGAGGCGGCTTCATCTGGCCAAGAATGGCATCCTCAGCAGAGGAAAAGAAATTGGAGCAGGGAAGAGAAGCTTCACTGAAAAGCTAAATAAAAAAAATCTTATACCTCTCCTTGGCCCCGAGCCACTCGCTGCACAGCCTACAATTCCAGCTGATTTCCCTTCACCCGTCGCTAGGAAAGCCCCAGGCCTGCAGTGACCAACTGGCTCCTGTCTTTACACAGATCTTCAGCAGATCATTGAATTTGTGCGAAAATCCGTCTTGCTCCGGAACGCTCCACAATCACACTGTACTGCATAGCCTTGGATCACAGAAATAATGAGTGCAGGCCTGTTTCCTGCACATCTGTGGTCCAAAAAATTTATAAAAAACTAGTGCTGTCCTCTCATCACAGGCCTCCTGCTGGATCCTCTGCAGTTTGCCTCCAAAACAGTCTTCACAGCACTGCACTGTTTTCAGCACATGCATGCAAAGATACCTGTTCTTGCACTACATTGCTCAAAACTCCTTCAACTCACAAGCAGTGTTCAACTTCTACCTTTGGATTGGTAGCTTCTTGAAAGACAGGAGGCAGTAGAAGATGTGGGTAAACCTGGCATTCCCCAGGCTTGTGTGTGTTCTCATCAGTACACATTTCTCGAATGACTCCAACTCTGGACGCACTGGTCTTATCCCCAGTCTTCAACACTGTGGCTGCCATGGAAATGTTGGGGGTTTAGACCAAGCTTTGTGAAAAAAAAACCAAGCAGAGGGTGTACTCTATGTGCCGGCAGAGGAACTTCAACTTTAATTACGCTCATGGAAACCAGATTTGGCTACAAAACAGAGCGAGTGCACACTACAGTAGACAGCCTGAGCTGATGATAAGATCAGCGACACTGACCTGCCAGGACCCGTGCACCCCTGGAGTCATGCAGGAAACATGGTTGCAGACCCCTGTAACCCCGGCCTTGAATTATTTAATGCCTCCCTTCTGGCTGGCGCTTCAGATTAAGGAAGTGTTTATACACTCTTACTCCGCCTTTGACTCGTAGGATTTCTAACTAACATCACCCACCGCTGCAGGTGCATCATGTAACTCCTGTGAATATTCACTATTGTCATAATGCCATTTTCGAGCAAAAAAATCCGTCTTCCCCATCCCCGCAGGGAAAATAAGACAAATGTAGCCCTTATGGATTGTTTTAATCTAAGACAAAAATGCTAATACAGTTACTCAACTGTTTAATAAGCCAGCTGTAGAAGACGTGAGCTGAAAATAAGCTTTATTAAATTCCTCAAAAACAAACAGCTTCAGCCTGAGGCGGTAGGAATTAAAAGTGGATGAACATGTTATGGATTGTCGTCCTTCTTCCTCTGACAGTTTTTGTCATTTCCCATAGCAAGAGATGCAAATCAGATGCTGTGAAGTTTAGACTTCAGAGCGGAAGTGACTTCTGGGTGCTATTGTTTCACATCAGATTTGGCTAATTGCAGTTTTGGCTAAATCTCCGCAGGTATCCGTCTGCACAACTATAGTTCACAAATAAACAAAAGGGGGGGCTAAACTGAAACTGAACTTATGTGATTTCATATTTGGAGGCCTTCATACTGACTTTGATCCTGCACTCGTCTTGTGCTGCTAAGCGAGTAAGTGGATCCGTGGTTATTGCAGCCCTCCACTTTGAAGCAAAACAAGCAGGCAAAGAATGCTTTTCTTTGTTTCCCACTTGTCATTACAGAGATGAACAGATAATTTAGCTGCATTATGTTTCAAAACAATATCTCCTCAATAACTGTGCGGTGCTGTTTGCTCTGTGCATAGCATTGAAGCTGCTGTGTGCGGCCGGAAGCGGCTTTAAGCCCGGCTGCACACAGCGTTGTCACGTTATTGATTAAACATTATTATTTATTTACATCCCTTCTGCACCGCCATGCGCCGTACTACTTCTAGTATATTGGGTTACCAGCTTAGACCAGAGCCATGTATTTATAGTTGTGTACAGTAGACATTTGGCTGATATTAGCTGTTTATTTGTTTTTTGTTGATGCAGTCCTCACATTAGGAGTGTGTAGGCTAAGCATCATGTCCAGCATTCAAGTGCACTTGACATTTGATTCTTTTCCGTCATTAGCATATGGATTTAATAAAGAAAAATAATAATAATCCAATAGGCGCAACAACTGACATGATGTCTCTATTATTAGATTTCAGCAGTGGCAAATAACATTCACATCCCCCTCAAGTATTTAGTGAGTCTCTTTTTACTAAGGATGCCCCGAGCATGCCACATCATCATATCTTTGTGATGGACCCCAGCAGTGCGAGTTGGGGAAGAGTGTAATAAGACCCATGTGTCTTGACTGCCTTGCCTGGAAGTTGTCCTCTATCTGACGAGTGCCTTGTTGTGATCTAACATTCCTCTGCTGACTGCCTCATTAAAGACACACTTACAGCTGCCACTGAGAAAGAAGTAAGAAAGCAAAAACCCGTTTCCCTCGTCTGCAGTCTCTTTTTCCCTCCTGCCTGTCACTGAAATTGCACTAATTTTTTTTTTTTTTTTGCAGGAAATTGCAGCGTTAACCACTTTACGTACTGCTCACCTTTACCAAGCGAGGTGCGCGCAAGTGGTATAATTGAGCGCTTCGCCCACCCTGAGTATTATAAGCTCGTGTGATTATAGGGAGGTGAGCCACAAAAACAATGAGGCCTTTGAATGTTTGTGTGTTTACGTCAAAAAAAAAATGAGAGTGTAGACTGAAACCGGGCAGGAGGAGGATGACTATAATTTGGAGATGGGGCGTTTTTACAGACTTGACTGTCTGTGTCGCTCCTAAAGCGAGCAAGGGCCACTTCACATTAAAAGGTCAGCATGAAAAACAGTGAGGAGGGAAAACAGTGTATCGTGGCGGAAAAACAGTACAGAAAAAAAAAGCGTTCAATAAAAAAAAAAAAATGAAACCACAGAGGAACTTAACTGAGTAACAATGATGGAGGAGAAAAATGCAGCGACAAATACGCCCACACCCATCTGCACTCGCACGCAAATACACATGGTAAAGCCAGTAGGTTTACTGTGTAATTGCCAAGCGTGTCCGTTGTATTTTCTTTTGCAGTTTTTTATTCCCTTCATCTCTCACCTGTCTGTCTTTGTCTCTTTTCTGCGGTAGAATTCATACCCGTGTTCCTCAGATCAATTTGAAATAGCACAGAGTCGGTGGCAATTAACTCCCAGCCTGTAGAACTACTCGGAGCCTGGAGAAGCAGAGGAGCCACACACAGCAGGGGAGCCCATTCATCTTCAGTCTGGCGAGAACACACTGTCCATGCACTCTCGGAAGCACACATACAGCGCCGCTGAAACCGTGGATGCAACGGGGCCAAAGGATTCTTAAAGAGAGCGTTTCCATGTGCAAAGTCGCATTGCTGATTAACATGATAATAAAGGCAAACTCTGCTTGCTTAGACGCGCAAACTGTCCCATCGTCATGCGTTTCTCGCTGGGTGCATTTGTGAGTTTCACAGCTGTCTCTGAAATATGGCATTTTGTTTGGCAAGTTTCAAGTGTCAGAATGAAGTCACAGCTTGCTTGTTGCAGATTACATGAAACAAACCCCCCCAGGCTGTTGAACTACAAGAACCACTAAAGAAAAAAGAAAAAAAAGAAAAAGCATTCATGTAAATGCAGTGATTTCGCTGCCATTGTCAGAAAACTCTTTGAGCCACCAGTTTCAAGGTAGTTAGTCCTTGTTCCGCTTCTATCACGGAGGATGGTGTGTAACCACAGTCTCTCAAAAGAACTCTCAAGGGCATACGGCAAATAAATAGAGCCAGGCGTTTGTAGACGTGCCGTTCAACAGCAAGAGCGTAAAGAAGCCATCTACACGCAGTTTAAATGTGTAGTGACGCAGACACATTGTACGTCCACATCTGCACCTTATGCAACCGTGTTTCTGTCCTTTTCATTCCTCCTAATCTTTTCTTCCATTCCCCACACACCCGTGCATATAAACGCAGCCTCACACACATTCATCCTCCACAGCTCGCTCTCCATCACAACACAGCATCCTGAAGCCTGCATTTATATTCTTGTTGCCTGGTATAAAATCTAAAGAGGCCGAAATCTACAAAGCGCGCACAAAATCAAAGAACATCACAGTTCCCGCGTGGATGACGGCTCATTTTGTCTGTCTTTGGGTATTTTTTTTCCCCCTGTTTTGTTGTCTATGGACACTTAGTTTTGTGCAGTCAGGGGTAAGTCCGGGAAAGTTGCCTCGGTTCGAAATGGAAGGGTTGGAATAAACATTTGATCATAGTCGTGGAAACTATTCATAAACCTCAAACGCTTCTCCACTCACTGATTGCATTGCATATCTGTTTCTAGAGATAGAGCAGGGGGGAAAAAAAAGACAAAGAAGAAAACACAGTTAAACAGTTGCAGCAGACGTGCCTTGACCCTATCAGTGTTTCATCTGTGAAAATCTGCCAAGCACTCCAGTCATGTGCTGCTGCACCTCCTCTCAGCTTGGCAGCAGCAACCGCCGACTGCAGCAAGGGTCAGGGGTCGGCACCTCTCACCGCTCACAGGTTAGTGGACAGCGAGGATGGATGGCTGATCAATTGTACTCTGAAAGATTTATTACTCCGGCATTTAATAGAGAGGTGATGCCTCCGGCTCATTTAAAGTGGAAACTTTTGGCTGCACAGCTTCCCAGTGTCCATGTTTGTACGACTTGTGAGAGCCTATTATATATTGAGACATTAAGAGGGTTAGACAGTGAGGAAAGGTGGAAAAAATAAGCAAGATGATTAGCATGGGAAAGTGGTGAGGTAGCCAGAGAAAGAAACGGATGACTGACATTGGCGGGATTTGTTAGCGATTAGGACGGCACGTACAGGAGAAAAGGAAGAGGATAGCGGGGGGAAATCCAGCAAGTTGTCAAGAAGAAAGAGGTATATGAATGGGATGAAGGAGGGGCTTAGAAGAATTATTTTATTCTGAATGAATGAATGAAACAAGGAGTGGATTACTCCCAGAAATTCACAACCAATAGATGCATATTGATGCCAGCGGTGTTGCACTGTGTTGCATTTAAATGCACATAAATAAACACACACAAAAAACCCAAACGAAACATATGCACAATTTTATCGACATGCACAGACAGAATGTGCATAAAATGCCGATTTGAACCTGATGCAGAGTCAATAAAAGGCTGTTACCTTGCAGGAAGGTCACAGCTTAGAGAAACTCTCCAGAAAGCTCTACACAGTCTACCCCTGAACTCTCTCTGTTGCCGTTAGAGGGAATAAATAGCCTCATTATTTTACCAGGCGCTCACCATCCATCCCCATGTGTCGCTTCCATTGTTTCTAAAAAAACTCCTACGTTGCTGTGAAAACTCTTAATTCTCTCTCCGCTGCACACAATAGTCGCCGTGGCCATACTGTAAGAATTATTATCGGACATTTAAAAAAATTTCTTACAATATAATTTGTCTGTTCGGCAACGCAGCGCCCGTCGCTGGATGATTTGTTCTGCCTGAGGAAGCAAATATTAAATTCAAAAGTGTTGTTTACAGCAGGTGACATTTAATACCCGAGACTCCGCTAAAAAAACAAGTTGTCAGTTTACATATCTTCGAACACATCAGTGTGCTCTTTTAACACTGCTATGAGGTAGTTAGCTGGTAACCTTTTTACAACCTATTAGTCATCTGCATCTTGGTGTCACCGCAGTTTTCACAAAACACTCATCAGATTACTTTTTGGTGTACGAGAAGCTGTGTTATACAAAAAGCGCGGATTCTGTGCAGCTCTGATTCTTACTCTACCATCTCACACAAGTGCTGCTTCACTGTAAGAAATGAAACAAACACTTTTACTGTTTCATTTGTTCTATGAAGAAATGATTCTTAGTGTTAATGCATGGTGTTAAACGCTACAAAGCATTAATTCATCCATTCATTTGTTGCAGTCGGTTTAGGTGGATTCAGTGGATTACATTGTTCCTACTTATAAAAGGCCCGTAGTGCCATTATTAAATAAACAGTGACTCTACATCAGTTGCCATTATATTAAATACAATGACGCTAATGTAGTAATTACAGATTAGCAGAGCAGAAAACAAAGCATACATTATTTTCACTCGTTATTTGTCTGAATAACAAGTGTGTCATTTCATTTTGCCTTTTGAGCGGCCATGAGGATCACATGGCAACAAAGAACATCACTGACTTTGGTCTTTATATGCAAACTCTATGCCCGGGGAGGGAATGGAAGATTCTGAACGATACGACAAGCATCCCTCAATCCAGAATCTGAGGCGCTGCAGAACAGTCACGATACCCAAGTGTAAACCTAACTAGTACAAGAATTTATCATCACATCCTTCATAAAGATATCAGATAGCAAATAGTAAAGGGGATATGTGACTTTATTAGGCTTGATAGACTGTGTATTAAATATTTATTATCATGTTTTATTATATCTATCCTCTTTGCTGCTTTATAACATCTTAATTTACAGAATCAATGTGTGCTTTGTATTATTTTTGCATTATTTGACAAACTGCTGATCAATTACATCTGATTTGTGTGTTTGTTTTTTTCTTTATTATTTATTTGTTAGTTGTTAGTTAGTTAGTTTAATCTGACTAAGGGATGCCTTCTATATTGCCAACAAGTTCAAATTTTCACAATAAAATCATCCAAATCCCCCTAATATACATTTATGGCACTTTTTTTGTTTATTTTATTTATTTATTTATTTATTTATTACAGTTTTGACAATGTAGCTTCTACATCTGTGATTTGTGCCTCCCAGTGATTTAATCTATTATTGACTGAACAGGCTAAGAAACATGTTTTAGCGACTTCATTCTACACCATCAATCAGTGATCATCAGCAATTTCCCTACTTACACTCTATCTATGATACAATTTACAGTCACTAATGGATAGTAATACTGATATTAAAATTCCATATGTGTAGAACCTTTCAACACAAAATTGCAACATATTCATCTAGCAGCGAAACAATGCTTATCTTGATCACCCAGAGATAACCCATAATACAAGAAAAACTGTTGCTCTTTAGTCCCTTGTGCAGCTCCTTACAGTCAGCGTCTGCCCACAGACATTGCTCATGTTGGCTTTCTACCCTCCAGATTTCCTCCCTCCAACCCGTACCCACTGATAATTATAATCCAGAAGGCCATTTCATGAAGTAGTACAACCCCAGCAGTTTGTTACCACAGTATTTATTCCTTCACCATAGCACAGTGTGCAATTTCAGCAACATGTTTCGCACAGTTGCTATGGTAATTAGTGGCTCCAGCATGAAAAGGACTTTGTGAAGCTTATGTATTACTTTGTTCCTTGACTATACATTCAATACTTGGAAAGCCAAGCAAAATCCTTGTAAAGTTACAATAGCATGCATTCTGAATACATTTACTACACTAGATAAATGATGTCTGTCAAAAGTCATTGACTAGTGTCTCTCAGTGTGGGTGTGTGGGCGCTGTTTAGCCTCCTTTGTGGCCTTCTATACTCATTAAACTGACTTACATTAATATTTTTCAAACAATAAGTAACATATCACAACATTTTTTTATCTCTCAGAATTAATGTATTAAATCTCACTTCATAAGTTTGTACATTCTCATATGTGAAACTCACTCCATTCATAATCAGTCTGCATAACCCATGCGGACAAATGCAGATGGATGTTTAATATGCGTTTATCTATATGCATGAATATGTGTTGCACTTTTACTGCATTTATAGTGCCAAAGCACTAAAATTATCTTCCCCCTGCTTGGAAATCTTATTAAAGACTGCTGTGGTAAATTGAATTTCAGGTGTGAGTACATGTGTAGGTGTCTAATAAATGCATTTAATATGTTGATTAATGTGCCAGCACAAGCTACAGAGCGCGAGTCAACCCAGGGGAACTCATTGAGATTAGCGAGGAACCCAGCTGTCTGGAAATACAGGGATATATCCTATGATACCATATCCCACATGACAAAGAGGAATATAAACAATCCCCTGCAATCTATTATTTAGAACACATGTAAGTGTTTTCAGTTAAAGCTCCTCCAAAACTGCATTCATATTCAATCAATTATTCAGGAGTGTGATTCCTCTTCAGTGAGTCTGACACAGTGATGTTGGCTGTCCAGGGATCCAGTCAGCCAGCCAGCTGAGGCCTTGCCAATCAGTCCTGACACAATGATGCCTTGGCCTCCAGTTCTGCCTGTGCTTCCTTCAGGAGGGTATGCTGTCCCTGATTGGTGCGGCTGTACCCTGGCAGACACTCCATCTGCACTAGATTGCAGTGCTGGAGTGGAGATAGCTGCAATTTGCAGCAATTCTCCCAGTAATTTCGATATGTATGAGGACGAGAGCAATTCGGGGCCCTCTCCACAAGACCCAGGTACTTTATTTGAAGCCTCTCATCACCAGCCCACAGGTATATTCCTCCACCTTTCTGCTTGTGCTGGTGCCAAAGTCTGGTCTGACCCACGGTGCACACAAGGCTCTTTAAAAAGGGGAAGGGATTTTATCTTCCAGAAGATGTAAAAACTTTATGAGCAGAATCTGCCCATAAAGGAATGTTGAATGAGCACAGATGGGATGATTGAAAATTTGATTGAGGAATGATTAAATAGATCTTCTAATGGTCTTGACAGAAAAGTGTTCATACCCAGGACCCAGCTTCTCGCCATGTAATTCCCTTTCTATTTTGTTTCATGTAATAATTCCTTTTATCATTCGTCTGAGGGACTTTCACTTTAAAAACATCAAACTCCTTTACAGCACACATAACAGTGCTTCACTGTCCATGCCATGTCAGATATTAAACAACAGAATATATAGATTCTCAACTCATAAATTCTATTCTTGTCCCAACTCTTCTGAGCTAAAATAAGCCCACATTTCTGAAGGATGGCAGCCATGTTTGGTGCTTCTACACTGTGAATAAGACTCTAAAATAAGGGGTGAGGCTATGCTAGCTGTGAAAAGCATGCTTCTCCCCTTGAATTAAACATACGTCTGACACCCCAGTGCTACTTTACACTGTAAGGGTTATTGCCTCTTTGAGAATCCCTCGATTGAAGTTATCTCATCATTAACTCATGAGCTCAGTCTTGGCATCGTCTGTGCTAGCAACTCACATTTATAGGTAATTATGGGCTATTTTCTTCTTTTTGTATACCACAGTCTGGCTTCTGGTTCAGCTTTATTTTCCCAACAATCGGAGCATTGTGATTTTTTTTCTACACTGAATGGTCAGAAAAAGCTTTTTCGGTTGACAATATTAATATTTGAAGCAGAGTGTCATGACTTCTTGAAAAGTCATGGAATTCTAATGACGCATGGTGCTTAATTAGCACTGAACTTTTAGCAACCTCATTACAAGAAAACAGCGCTCGAGGGTCTGAAGATGTGTGGCCCCTTTGGACTCTCTCCCTCTCAAGCCCCTCATTACTTTGACCCTGGAATCAGAGAGGGGCTTAGTAAGACCATCGCATTGCCCTTGCCCAGTCTGTAATGATGTCATGTGCCTGTGATCAAAGCCTTCATGGCATTTCAGCGTTCGACTCCATGTTCATCATCCTTTCTTCTCCATGTCATGGCTCTATTCCTGTTTCTCTCTCCACCATTGTTCATCCAAACTTGTTCACTCTGCTTAGTTAGATTTAATGCGTTTCACATTTTTACCATTTCCCTCTCAAGAACTGAACCCATCAGAGCAGCCTAATAAGTTTATGATATTTTTTGTGGGTCCCTAGGAAGCCCCAATCCAGGACTAGATACTGTACAGCCACTCCAAACTGATCTTAGATATTGAATCAGTTTTGGATATTCATATGTTTTTCTTTCCCATGTTTGTTAATTAAACATTGTGTGGCTACTAGCTTTCTATTCCAATTTTGTTTCTATTCAGTTTTTTTTTTCCTGTACTAATGCATGTTCAAGTAGGTTTTCCCCAAGTCTGTATCAGATCAGTTGAAACTGTTGATCAGTTTACAATTCTGGACTTCTTTTAGATGGGTCAGTCCCATAGATTGTGTATAAAGATGGAGGAACCAACCGTCAGTTTCCTGAAATGTGGTTTGAACCTCAGTGTGGAGCATTTGTGGCTGATGAAAATGTCTCTAAGCATTGGACTGTTCTATGAAAGTACGCAGCTATCATGCAAACAGGCCTTGCCCCTTATTATGCATAATTATATACCCATCCGGCAAAATATTATGACCACCTGCCTAATATTGTGCCGATCAAAAATGCTCTGAACCATTGGGCATGGACAAGAGGACCTCTCAGGGTGTCCTATGGGGATCCTGTGGGGCGGCTGTGGCTCAGGTGGTAGAGCGGGTTGTCCACTGATCGCAAGGTTGGCGGTTCGATCCCCAGCCCCTCCGCATGCCGAAGTGTCCTTGGGCAAGACACTGAACCCCAAGTTGCTCCCAATGGTAAATTAGCGCCTTGCATGGCAGCTCTGTCGCCATTGGTGTGTGAATGTGTGTGTGAATGGGTGAATGTGAAACACATTGTAAAGCGCTTTGGATACTACTAAGGTCGAGAAAAGCGCTATATAAGTGCAGACCATTTACCATTTATCCTTTGGGTACTCTGGCTTGTGCAGTGGGGCCTCTGTCAATCAAACTCTTAACTGTATCTTGTTGATGCTTGATCACAATGGGGTGTAGGAAGTTTGGAGGTCAAATCAACATGTTGGGCCATTGTCATGTTCCTCAACATGTTCCTGATTGGTTGATGTTTTTTTCCATGTGTTGGGGTGCATTTTCCTGTGGAGGTAGGCCAGTGACATTTGGGATTTCCATTTGCATGAGGGAGTGTGCTTGTTGTGGGACAATGTTTATTTGGGTGTCTAAGTCTCATCAACACGAATGTCAGAATCCAAGGTTTTCCATCAGAACACCACATAGTACCAATATGATCGGTGTTATTCACTTCACCGGTCAGTGGTCATAATGTTGTGGCTGATTGGTATCAGTTGTAATACAGCTGAAACGGGTGAGCTATATAAAAGTTCAGCCCCTGCAACTTAAACTGGTATTGTACCAGGCTGTAGACATGTTTATTTCTCCTGTAAAGTAGCTCTCTTTAACATGGAGGTCTAATGGGATGGACTCGCTTTTGGAACAAGCCTCAAGTGGCTTTTTCAGGAACTGCAGGTTTTGGCACTTCTGTGCTTGGCTTTATTTCTCAGCCCTGGAGGATGCCGGTTGATCAGTACCTGTGTTCTACTATATGCCATGACAAATTTATTTGATTTACTCTTTACCCTCTAAGATAATTGTGTCGACTGCTAAACCTTGAAACTTTGTGTCTGCGTGAATGCTGCATACCCAGTGGATCTTTATGCCGTCTGTTGCCAGTCCTTCCCGTCAAGCTGGGGCTGCTCTGCTCATTTTGTTTTACCTGAGAGCACCTCTAAATATTAATGTGGTCTTCTCCCTGAATTACAGCCTTGAAGGCCTGCCAACTCTCCCAGCATTTGTCTACCTGCCTCTCTTTCTCTCCTCCACCTTCCCTCTGTGTCTCCCTTCACCACTCTTGGCTCAGTCTTTCCACCCCGAAGGTTAATTTCTGATGATATCAGATGTGATGGGTTGTTGGCTCTCATTCTTCTCTCTCATGATTTTATGACTCTAATCCTGCCACTTGAGCAAAATCCCCTCCTTTATTTTGCCCGGTGGATGGCATTTGGAAGCATTTAGTTTCACTAAGACGTGAGCTTGAAAGCAAACCTGAAATCTAATACTGACATCTATCTGAGCGATCTCGCATCAGATAAATTCATCTTATGTGACGCTGGCTGACATTGGAATCGGCATGCTTTCAGAGATTTAAATTTGTTGCATCACCGTGTCTTACCTGCCCTCCTTATCAGAAAAATGAGAATCAGGTCTGAGTGGGATAAACATAATAGCTGACTTGGCTGAGGCAGGAACTTTAGCAGCAATTTTAAGGTTTGCTCACCGGCGCAGTGCTGTTTCTGAATGCCTGAAATGTGCCAATTGAATAACATTACTCCTTAAAAGGAAGTGAAATAGAATATTTAAATAGACTGTAAGACAATACAGTTACAAACAAACAAAGTGTACATTTTAATTACTCTCTTTTGAAAAATCAGCTTGTCCAAGTGCTATCATTAGAGACGAGCCACCTACATGCTTGCAAGTGAAAAATATGGTGTGGGAGGGAGGCTTTATCGTGTTATTTTTTTAAATCCACGATACCCTGCTATTGTACCCTGTTAATGGCAGTATTTACTTATCCAAACATTTGTCAACATGTGAACCCAAACTGCATGTATAATGGGATTACCATCAATAATCACAGTCAACTGAATAGTAACTGCAGACATTCTGACATCCTCCTCTATGCTCAGTGATGTCTGCATGAATTATTCTCAGAGCAAGTGCAATGTTTTATGCATAATATATCATAACAGGGTCTTAATAAACAAGACAATTCCACATGGACGTTACCGGTGAAACGCTGAAATGATGGGAGGGAACTGAATATGGAACAAGTCCGTAATGAAGTGAAATAATTATTACATATCTCTACATTAAGTATAAATGTGTAGGTTTTGCATATCAGATAGTAATCATATATAACAGGCATGTGTGTGTATGTGTGTCCTTAAGGTACTCCTGGCTGCTCAGCTGAACTGTGGCAGAAATGTTAGTCGGAAGGGAAAATGACATTAGTTTTAATCAAGACTCATTGCTGCTACATCCCTATGCATCATTGCGACCTGCCAATTAGCTTTGCATCTTGCATGTTGCACCAACCCCTGCCTGTCCTCATCTATTAAAATAATATACCCACTCATTAATAACCGTCATGATGCAAGCAGGAGGACGAGGAGCTTTTCAAAACACACGACAGTCTGCGCGGAAGGAGCTCCCCGTCAGGCTCACTAGCAGTAGCTGAGGCACACAAACACGCAATTAAATTGTTCAAGCTACATTATAAACAACACGAGCGAACTTGTCGCCTCCTCCATGTCGTACTGCGAGCTCACGCTGACAGCAGCAACAAGAGACGAAGCAACCGGTACTCATTCATTTCCAATGAGTACTGGGAGCTGTGGTGCAGCAGAGAGGGGAGTGACAGCTGGCGGACAGATTTCAGCAGTTCAGCGACTGAAGAAAGTCGGGCAGGGCTCAACTTTTAAAACAGCAGAGACGTGTGGCACACAGACACCTCACTGTGGCTTTTTGATGGATACCTTTGTACAGACAATGGAAACTAACATAACACGTCTGTAGATCTTCATCAGTTTACTAATATTGGAGCTATGGTCAGGATTTGCGTATTTTCCAAATGTCACACACTATGTCAAAACCATAATCAGTGCAGTCTCTTTATTAAAAATGCACAGAATCCCAGCAGACATGAATCACATGAATACCATTGGAAACTCAAAGCAAATAGTGAAGTCCAAACTGTCTACTAACAGCAATTGAGAGGTACAAGTAACAAATTACAGTTCAAATAGTTAGGCACATATTGTGGATAAACGCTTTAAATAGTCATTTAAAAGTGATGGATAAATGGCTGAAATAGAAAAGTTAGTTTAACGATAATGAATATATGGTGAAACATAAATCCTAATAATTGAATGCTTTTGAAACGACATTACAGTAAAACATAATTTCATTGACGCATTCAAATTCAGCTGTAGCAGAAGCACAAACTTCCCCAAATGTTGGAAATCTAACTGTATAAAATGAAACAATATCAAGTTTTATATAATTAACTATTTTGAGCTCATGCACCTGATGGTAGGTGTTAATAAAGGGGCTCTTCAGTTCACCTGAGAGGGCTGTGAGATGCGTCACACAGAAAAAAGCTTGAAACATCGAGCGCAAGTTTGTGTTGATGAAAAATACAGTTGGGCTTTTGTTTTCTAATAGCAAGAAGAGTAGAAAGACAACTGTTTCATATTATGTGCAGTGTATCAGCAAACCAGTATTTAGGCCTTAGCAGTTACTGATTGTACAGCTTTAACGCTGCATGATTCTAAATGTTTAGTCCTCTAAGCTTCCTTGTGTTGTTGAAGAAGGTTTTCTTAATTGCTGAACAACTGAGCAAAATTTAACATTTCTTTTTTTGTTGTGCTATAATCCTTTTTGTGTGCTACAGTGATTGCTTGCTTGTTCCGAAGTTAATATTTTTGAAAACGATAGGAAAGCATCATAAATGATGTAAATTATGATGGTAAAAAAATATGTGTATGTATTGTGCTTACTTGTATGGGACTTACCATGTGCATGGCAAGCTTGAGGAGGGTTCTACCAATAACTGCCACTATACAGTAGTCAACCACAACATCCTGACTGACCCATCAATGCATAGACACGAGACCCCTGGGGGTGTCCTGCAGTGTCGGACATTTGGAGGTCGGCACCTGATCCTTTGAGTCCTGTGGTTTTCAGGTTGGGGCCTCTGTGAAGCAGTCGTGTTCCAGCACATCTCATGGATGTTCAATCAGATTAGGAATTAGGGTGTGTGTAGGCCAAATCAGTGCCTGGGGCTCTTTGTAATGTTCCACAAGCCGTGTCTGAGCAGTTGTTGCCATGTGGAGGGGTCCATTGTCCTGCCGGTAGGGTGCCATTGCCACGGGGGGGTGTATTTGATCTGCAACAATGTCTGCGTGGGTGGTACATGTCAAAGTAGCATCCACATAAATGCCAGGATCCATGGTTTCCCAGCAGAGCATTGCATCATAACAAGACGATCACTTTACCTCTCAGCGGTTTCAATCAACATCAGTGTATTTATATTATGTTCACTTCATAAAACAAGGCCACTATAACCCAGTATTTAGTCACTTCAAGCAGATAAAAATATTTTTTGGCAGTGTAAGCTGCCTGCAATGCACACAGAGAATTTCAGAGTACAAAGTACACTTGTTTCATGGTGGATTAACATTTAATTATACCTTGCATTAGAACACCACCATAATAACTTTCTCGCGTCTGTCTATCTCTCACAATCACTTAATAGCTCAAATGGGCTGCCACACAAACAGCGTTGCTTTCAGCTGCTGTCAGCCCTTCTGATTCTATATAGTGTAGCATTGTGGGCTCGCACTGCCCAATTAAACATGATCCCTGACCTTGGAGTGGTAATGAGTAGACACCCAACTTTAGAGCTTGATTTAGAGATATCCTACTTTTCCTGTGATTACAGCACTTATCATCATTTTTGTTAGGAGTCACAGATAGCTGGTATCATTCTTTTTTCATTCTGTCATTCTACGCACCATTCATCAAATGTACAGACCCGCACCTTCGCACCTGCAGTCATGCTTAACCACCCCCGTCTGCGGCAGCGCTCCCATTAAAGCCGAGGATTTAATTCAGTGAAAAATGCTGGAGGTCTGAAAAATGCAGCTCAGCAAGCTTTTGTCTAGTCAGAAACCCATAAGATTCAAAGGAAACAATATGTATTAATAATATATTGCAAAATGTATCTATCTTCAAAGATGAAGCAAGTGACTCCTGAGAGCGGTAATGAGGGCGCTGTGGGCAAAGTGAACAAACATTCCCAAGATCATTATTCCCAAGTTAGATTCAGCCTGGGGAACGGCACCGTGTGTTTGCTGCTGAACAAATAGTGCCACTGAAATGTTCGTTCAGCTAAAGAATATTCTGTATTTGGCCTTGAAATGCTTTTGACTATTGTGAAATCAGCCTCCTGTGCACTTGTTCTATCAGTCAAAAGCACAGTGCGTGCATGAGTGCAAGTGAGCCAGAAAAAAGTGCAACCCTCTCACTCTTTTTCTGTTCCTCAACAAGCATGAAAGAACTGGAACTATGTTAGCCCCCATCAGAGGCCATATCTCATTTGATCTACAGTCAGCCTGGACATTCATCATTCATAGTAAAGAAGTGAGTTGGTAGGTGTAACGGATTTGTACTTTTCAGATTCTTAATATTTGTCAAAGGCGGATCAGGAGCTTATACTTCAAAGGATACAGCAGAAAAAAGCATGTATTAAGTAGTATATCCCTTCCTATAGCCAGCCTTAAAAATCAAAGTCCCTCAGCAAGGCTTAAAATTTCTTTCCAAATAGTGTCGTCTTCTTTATGATAAATAACATAAAGTTTCTAGGAAAAGTGACTGACTGGAAGTGGGATTTGTGAGAGGAAAGTTGCAAACAGGCATGGCAATGTCAGAGGTGTGACAGTTAATCATAAAATTCTTTTGCTTTTTGTCCCACCAAATGTCACAGTCGGCTCCGAGGGAGCAGCAAGCAAGAGAGTTCAGCACACACCTGTCTCTGTTTTTCTCCCTGCTCTCCTATCTTTTGATGACAAGGGGAGAACCGACGATAGCGAGCCTTTTGTATCCCCTAAGAGGAGGCGACAGCAAGCTTTTCAGCGGCCGTGTGTTCACACAGCCCTCAACCGGCGTAGCCCCCGGTGGCAAAGGGCACAGGAACTGTCCTTGTGACTATGGAAGCGCGGCCCACGCTAACACGAAACTCCTCCCTCATCCACAATCTCTGTAGAGTAAAAAAAAAAACAGCTTGACAGGAAGATTAAGCAAGAGGGAGCGATGGAGAAGCAGCAGAGAAAAGGAACGACAGCATGAGGGAGGCTTGAGGTATGGTGGGGAAGGGAAGAGGAGGAGGAGATGGGAGAGTGCTGCTCCTTTTCTCCTTTTCCGCTGAAACAGTCTCAGGAGCTGCCCCCCAGCAACAGAGGGAGAAAAGCATGATGAATAATTAACTTTGAGAAATGTCACAAACGGCAGAGAGAAGTGTAATCATTTCTCTGT
Organism: Dascyllus trimaculatus; assembly: GCA_024666655.1. NCBI lineage: Eukaryota > Metazoa > Chordata > Actinopteri > Pomacentridae > Dascyllus > Dascyllus trimaculatus. The sequence goes on along the minus strand of CM045460.1, from coordinate 9,392,514 downwards.
TGGGTTTGGAGATCTTTTTTTTTTATTCTTTTTCTTTATGCCCTGTAGTGCTGCATGTGCTACGCAGAGACTGTAGGCACATGGGCTGCAACCCGTCCCCTAAAAGCATCTAATACATTTCCCTACACACTTTTCAAATAAAAGCAAATAAATCATTAATATTTGGACCCTTTTAGCGGTATCACAGAGGCATCTCACGGAGGTCTTCTACATTTTTAATCAAGTCATTGATGTCAGTCTCATTAGCTGTGAAATCACATTTAAAGATCAAGAATCTCTGGTGGTAATGGTTTAATCAATGCCAGAAAGGCTCGAGCTTTGTTTCCTTTTAGTTTTGGAGAAAACACAACATGCCCTCTCAGACTGAATAAAAAATAAAAATGACAAATTGCTGTCTTCATGTTCTAAACAAGCTAAATTTGTCCTCTTTCCTATAAACCTCAGAGCAGTGAAAATGAGTTATGGATTACCGTGACCTAGTTTAATGAGGTAATTGCAGATATATATCATTTTTATCACCATTTCTCATAGATTTAATACCAAAGAGGGCCAATAGTTGGCTCCCACATGTATTAACGTGTTCTAAATTTAATATCATCCTGCTTTTCATGTGCAGCGGAGAACGTAGTGTTTGTCTTTTAGCCACCTGATATGTTAATACTCAGAATAATGGGCCTGATGAAGATAATGTTTAGCTTTCAGTTGTGGCACTATTTTTAACACCGGCACCTTTTAGACTCGCTACTCTGTTGTTAGCACACATTGTAAAAGAGACCATAATGACACGGATGATTTAATGGCAAAGAATGCTCAAAGATTTTTGTTCCATCAACGCGCAATCAGGCACACTCTAAATGAGATTCCTTATCAGGAAAAACATTCATTGTTCAAAATGAGATGCTGATTTTGGCAGTGGTATTTATCTTCCTTTTCAGATGACACTGAGTAATTATGCCTGTATGGTGCGCCTGTGTAATGTAGAGATTCATCTGTAGAAGGGAGTACAAAGAAGATTGCTACCCATACATAATTTGTTGTTTGGAGCGTTGAATAGCAGTGTGAGGGATCTAAAAATGCTCAAAGGATGTAATTCAAAGCCGGGTTGGGATTAGTCCACTAGGAGGCACACAATTCTGGACACATTTCACGCAGCGTCATAGAAACTGATGCTCCTGCCCCTGGTCTGCTGTTTGTTGTGATAAATACACGCTGGTTTGTGATGTGCCTCATGTAGGAAATATCAATATTGAAATATAAATAGATATTAAAACTAGATTTCAACCCAGAGAACCTCTGCAAGACCTCAATACGAGACACTTCCTGTTTCAGTTATTGCAACACATACAATGTGATTCAGTGCCTGGGAAGGTCTCAGTTTACCTCGCTTCATTACAGTCTTGACTCAAGGCCAATCAGAAAGCATCACACTGGTCAAAAATAAACCTGTATTATAGTGGCATAAACATAATTATTTCCAATGTTTTTCCACAGTGAATTTCAAAGTTTCACAACACAGTTATGTCCATTTTGATCTGCTTTCCCAAAACTGTGTTTTGTAATTATGCACTCCAGGGAATATCAATCAAAGCTGGCGATGGGTTGTTTCAGTGAGATATTGCTCTCTTTCACCCCTCCCTCTAAATCATGTTTTGTTTTTTTTTTTCACATTCAAAGGATTATCAGTCAAACTGGTGTTGGTTTATTCATTTTACGAATGGCTTTTATCTGTTTTTGCTAATGAACTCTCCATTTCATTATTTCTGCGCATAACAGATAACACTTTAAATCTGCCGCTTCTAGTCAGCTATGCTTAAGTTTGAAATTTAAATGTTTTATCTTTAAATTGGATGTCAGTCTATTAATCCAACACTTTGAGCCCAAACTAAAAAAACAAAATCTCTCAGCAATTATCTGATGGGTTTCCATTAAGCGTTTGTACAGACATGCTGTGTCTGGTAGCAGAAGTCCACAGGATTTGGTGAATCCTTTCTTCCAAAACCGTCTGACACTTTGGTTCGTGATCAAACGCCGACAAAACTGAAGACGCTCCTCTCAGCCTCGCTGTACTTTTTGTTAGTTAGCGTTAATTAGCAGCTAGGCTGGTAAACACGGCAGCATTAGGTAAGCGCCGTGCTGCCAAGGCTCAGCCTCACCAACCTTGATCTCGCGGAGCTGTTAGCATAACTGTGGATCCAGTTTTGTTTCTAAACAACTATTAACTCAGGCGAATATGCAGAAAAAATAAACATTTCACTGGCACAGAAGTTATCTTATTTTTCCGGGCACTGTCACATCTAATCATTTTTATTTTTGGTTGTTTGCAGAAATTCAGACATCAGTGCTTGTAATTAAAGGAGTGGATATAGTTTGCATGCAATTATTATTTGACGTGTTGTTGTGACACAGTATTATTAATAATGTCCTGCAGGCTGTACATCAGATAGCAATATAAGACTAGTCACAATGAAGGGAAACGGGAAAATGCACCCTAATTGCGCTTCAAAATGGCATAGGAGGATGCACGTTTTTTTTTATTCTCCCTTCCCTTAAATGGCAAATCCATGAGAGGAGAGAAAAAGTTTCCCCCCAACGGAGCAATCAGCATGCTAATGCTGAAGCAAAACACCTCAGAATCCCTCGCTTGTATTAGAACCCACTTAAATAACCTAACAATAGCATTTAATTAACAGCGAGGTACACCTGAGCATTTAAATTTTAACCAAAGTAGTCTCTGTTGCTATTTTACTTGACTTCCTCTTTAATTATTCTGAATTGGAGTCTCGCTGAGATTCTCTGGGGCTTTAATTAGGGACTGAATTAAAGTTATGTAAATACAGTTGGAAGCTGTAGAGTCTTTAAATAGAGCTGTGTTGCATCTGGTATTTTATTTTTCCTTTTTTTCCGAAAGAGAAAACATCCTAAGTCTTTCTTTTGAAGTTTGTCAAATCACTCCGGGGTACTTTTCCCTTAGGTGTTTGTGTGGATTGATACTTTTTCTCAAAGGAGTATGACACAAAAAAAGTATTTCTGCAAATGAGCCTTTTTTTGTGTGTGTGTGTGTGTGTGTTTCTCTGAAGGTATCTGAGAATGTGCCGCATTTCGGGGGAGTTTTCTGTCTGTCTGTTTCCCCACACATGTGCTTGAGCGTTTATACCCTTGCGTGGAACATTAACCGGAAACTGACATGCATAAAGTCACCTGCCTGTGAATGTATTAATGGCTGATTCTCCACCTCCAATTTGCTGATCCACTGTGAAAATGAAAAGAACGGGATCAGCCTCCCATTGGGCTAGATTAAATCCAAACTAAGTGCCTGGGCCCAGACTGCGAGCTTCTGTCTCTGAATAATAATGGGTTCTTTCAGCTGTGTTTGTCATCAAATTAGCCCTCTACTTCAGACGAGGCGCTCTCAGAGAGCAATTCTCGACAGCGATGGAATTCAAATTAGGCAAAGTCAGTTTGAGGTTTGTAAGGTTTTAAAAAAGGAGAATGAGTTTCATTTGCGAAGGTGATGATTGCCACCGGAGGTAAAAATGACAATGTTCGGGGTTCATAAAATCACCTTCCCTCGCGTGGTGCAGCAACTTTCATTGCGATTCTTAGTCATGTTAGAAGACAGACTGTAAACAAACCTTAAACCAGCAACTACAGCTTGATCTACATGCTCTACATCCAACCCTCATCTGTAGTCGTGAAGCTTTTTTAGCGTGCATGCATCCATTTAACTCTCTAATAAACACTGTAAATGTAAAGAATGCATTTCTAAGCTCAGGGGCGATGTTTAACCGAGTCTTGAAGTTCACTTTTGTTCGTCTTCCTGCCTTGAATTTTGGGTTGTGGATACCCAGGTAGACTTCTTCCTGTGTCTCTCCGCCTGACACACTGTTCCTCTTGTACCTTTGATCAGCCCAGTAGAGGAAGACTTGCCCTGGGAAGCTGCATCACTCCGACACAGCAGGGGAACACACATAGCAGGAGGGGGCAAGGAAGAAGGGCTGGAAACCCTGTTTTCCCTCTGGCACTTTCTGTCTAACACTCGCTCCCTAAAGGATAGCAATAATTAACAGATCCAATCGGGGCGTCGGATGAAAAGTGATGGCAGGCTTGAATCGGAAAGTTGATACAAGGAGGATGTGTGCAAGTTCATGAAATGGTCTGGAGATGAGATCAAAAGGTAATTGGGAGTTCGAGGTGGGTGACTGAAGTGAAGTTTTTTCTACCAAATTACTTTCACCTGAAAAGCTGCTATAGAAAAATTGGGCTAATGACGACACTTCTTTTTTTTTTTTGGTAAAGCCTCCTCCAGCTGAGCATCAAATTAGCCTATTTAGCCTTTTTCCTCACTATTTTAGTAAATATACCCAGTGAGAGCACAGCAGTGTATCCTCCCGAGGGGGAACTGAAACGATCACATTAGTGCTGTAGTGAGAGCTTCAGTGCTCATCTTTTATCGGTATGTTTTGAATGAAGCCAATCTGACACCAAATATAACTAATGTGAGCACAGAATTCGTAGTTGTCTGTAGACTATCTTTATACTCAAGATGCCAGAGATGTTGACCTAAAGGACTGTCTCCGAGAAAGGGAATTCATCTTGACTTGGATTCACATGATGTAAATACTTTTGATAGAATGAGAATGAAGACGATGAGGTCTTGCAAGTCTTACGATCCACCCTTCAGCCTTTCTATGGGAAGAAATCCAGACACTTCACCCTGTCATGCAGAGTTCAAAGCAGTCACAGACAAACAGACAACCTTAAACTTAGGGTATTAATTGTAATTTAATTATTTCATTTGGTTGGCGGGAACTATCCCTTTCAAATGTACCTGCACACTGAAGTGAACATGAAACGACATGTAAAATCACTAGTTTAGTGGACATAGATGCTATATAGATGTTCTGAGAGAGTGCACCTCTGTGAAAGACTCATCTAGCAAACTCTGTGAATGTTTCAACTGCATGTCAATGGAGTGAAGAAAGGTTAATAATAATAAAAGGTGTCATTACTTAATTTAAGATCACCCATTTTGATGGATTCAGGAGATCTCAGCAAACAGCTGCGTGAGCAGTAGCCAGTCTGCGCACTTTTCTGAAAAGAAACTAATCTTGTTTTTAAAAGAGAAACCCTACACATGCAGGACGAGACTCTAAATGGGGCAAAAACCACGTTACATCTTATTTCCCAGAAAATGTATGGCTTCGAGAGGGCGCCGAAATAGCTTTATATTGTTTGCCCAGACCGGCGGTAGTACTTTGTAATGGATTGTTTTGGTCTGTGTCTCGCTCTTTTTTCCCCTGCAGGGCTGAAGCAGATCCATGCCCTGTCCATCCAGGGTAACTACGAGCTCCGTATCGACTTGGAGGACTTTGAAAATAGCACAGCGTACGCCCAGTATGGTACCTTTGGAGTGGGCCTCTTCTCAGTGGACCCTGATGATGATGGATACCCTCTGACTGTGGGAGACTATTCCGGCAATGCAGGTATGTGCTGCATACCAAATAAACACTTTTCTTCCAAGACACACTATGCTCGCACTCACATTATTATACACCAACTTCTGCACATTTTTTCATCTAACCTAATTGCAAACACAGCAGTAGGGGAACCGCCAGACAACTTTCTTTGCACTCTGCCTTCAAGTAAAATATTAGTGTGTTATTTTTACAGTGCAGCCGGTGTGTCCACTTGTTAAACCGTGCAGGCGGATGCACAAAGAGAGAGGGGACTGCCGGCGTCTGTGTCTCGGCTCCCCGACCATCAGATCCGAGCCAGCTACCTGTCACCTTGATTAAATTACTGCCAATTAATTGCACTGCTTGACCTGCAGCGTAAACAAAAACCTGCCGCTGAAAATGAAGAAGCAATTTAAAGAACCTTTGGGGAGCGCCGCTTTCAGAGCGCAGAGAGAGAATGGGGACAGATATGAGAGATGCAAGCAGGCGAGAGATGCGGAGAGGAGCAGGAGGAGGGCTGCTAGGAACTAGGATGGAAGGGGACAGGTGCGAGAGAAGAAAAGGTAAATAAAAATGAGGATAGAGATATCTAAGGGACAGAGGAGACGCCAAAGCAGAGGAGGAAAAAGGAAGCCAGAGGGGGAAAGGGAAAATGTGTTGTGTGTATAACAGCATTTGGCCCAAATGTGGCGTCTGCTAAAGGTTCCTATGACGCTCTGTGGCCTGACCTTGAACTCATTTGCCTGTTGGACATTTGAATGCAGTCAAATTAAGTGTATTCATCCTCTCTGCGGATGCTTTCACGTCAGCTTCCCTCTAGGCAGTGCTACCCTTATTATTATTTGCAGTAGTGGTAGTGGTGTTTTGCTCGGCTGCGGCTGCTTTTCCGATCAGCTGACAGGTGCTCGTTTTGGGCTGGAAGCAGCTGGATCTTAATGGGCATCATAGGAGGATGCCGGCCCCCAGCCACCAAGGTGACATCCAGTGCCTTGTAAATGAGCCTTTAAGTGCTTCTGTTTTGTTTTTTCCCTCTTTCCTCTTTACACACCCTCTGGACATCATCCCATTGTTGACACCATTGAGCTGTGTCTTCTTTTTTTTCTTCTTCTTTCTCCTCCCCCACTATCTCTTTTCTCCTGCCGTCTAGCAGCACGCAACATGAATATTAGACATGCCTGTCAAATTATTTTTCCCACTGAGTGGTTACCATAGTAATGCTAAATGGAGAGTAAAGTAGGACAGAGTGTAAGGGTAAGGAGCTGGATGCCACATCCTGGGCAATTAAGGGCTGTTTGATGCCCTGACGAGCTGTTAGCCATCACCTGATGGCTGGTGAAGGAGCCTTTCATTCGGCTCACAGCTTCATCCTTCCATCCACTTCTAGTCACAGTGTGCGGCCTGCTTTGGAAAGAAAGGAAGGGGCAGGGAGCGAATGGAAGGTATGGGGAGTTTATTGAAAATTACGTGCTCTTTGAACATCCATTTGCTGAAAACTTTTGGTGCACCGCGGCTTCTGAGAGGACGTCGCTTTCATTTCACTTGCGAGCCTCTCAGAGCTGTGGGTCGCAGAGCAGTTGTCGAATTTGCCAGTGAAAAATCTTTATATAGTCAGGAGATATATTCAGCTCAGCAGTTTGATTGTGTGGATCGGATTTAACATCCGGACCGTGATTAAGGGAACTTAGGTGATGCCACTTGGCTGTGCTGCATCCCTGCAGTGGCCTTACATCATTGTCATATTCACAATCACAGGCTGCAGCAAAGTATCTCATTCATTAGCGGGTACACTTTCAAAGCTTTTTGATCCAGTTGTAAAAATGCCTAAAATAATTAAACCAACATGTGTGATTACATGTCTTCTCTCCTCGAAAATATTTGCAGCCATTAACTGACAGGCATCCAGATGGAATCATTGGGGGCGGGTTATTAAAAAGAGCAAGATATAAAGGTCACCACAGAACCTTTGATAAATTGGCTACAAAGCCGTTTGACCTCCTGCTTTAGATAATGAGAAGAAACACTGGAGAACTGCGGGGCTTTATTCTTCCTTCTTTCGTTTCTCTCTGTTTATTAAAATGATTAATTGAAAGGTCGTATCCTGTTTTGAAGGTAATCACCAGTGAATCTGTCTAATTGCTGGTTTCAGGTGTGGGATTACTGTGGTGAAAGATGCAAAGGACTCGCAATAGCTGTTATTTGGTGAAAAAAAATTTTTTGAATTACTCAGCTGCTCTTGTTTGCTTCAATCAGATATACACCAATAAGCCGCAACATTCTGACCACTGACAGATGAAGTGAATAACATTGATCATATTGCTACTATGTGGTGTTCTGATGGAAAACCTTGGATTTTAACATCTACGTTGATGAGACTTAGACACCCAAATAAACATTGTCCCACAACAAGCGCACTCCGTCATGCAAATGGAAATCCCAAATGTCACTGGTCTACCCCCACAGGAAAATGCACCCCACCACATGGAAACAGCATCAAACAATCAGGAACATGTTGAGGAACATGACAATGGCCCAACATGCTGATTTGACCTCCATACTTCCTACACCCCATTGTGATCAAGCATCAACAGGATGCAGTGGAACAAGTTTGATTGACAGAGGCCCCACTGCACAAACCAGAGCACCCAAAGGATCCTGGTTCCAGACCCCATAGGACACCCTGAGAGGTCCTCTTGTCCATGCCCAATGATTCAGAGCCTTTTTGAGTACATAAGGGGGGCCAACACAATATTAGGCAGGTGGTCATAATGTTAGGCCTGATCGGTGTATGTTTTGCATAGACGTCCCACTTTTGAGTGCACTGACAAATTTTTCTTGCAATTTTTTTCAGGTGATTCCCTGCTGAAGCACAATGGAATGAAGTTCACCACCAAAGACAGGGATAACGACCACTCGGAGAACAACTGCGCCTCCTTCTACCACGGCGCGTGGTGGTACCGAAACTGCCACACCTCCAATCTCAATGGCCAGTACCTGCGCGGTCAGCACACCTCGTACGCCGACGGCATCGAGTGGTCCTCCTGGACCGGCTGGCAGTACTCCCTCAAGTTCTCCGAGATGAAGATCCGTCCGACCCGCGACCCAGAAAATAAATGACACTGACAAAAGAGAAAGAAGAAATTTAAAAAAAAACAAGAAAAATTTTTTGAAACATTACAAAACCACAATTTCTGACAGCTAGATGGAGTTACTTGTCTTGATATCGTTTATCCACTAAAACATACCTCTTTGAGTTCAGTTGACTCAAGCTGTTTGCCTCGTGATGTCTCTCTTCCTTTTTTTGCTCCTCTTCCTCCATCACTCAGCTCTACCAGTCATGCCGGCTGCCATAATCCTTCCTGTGGTCCCATTCTTTTTAAAAATAATACCCTTATTTTTGACCGTTCAGTTCACAACAGCGGCATACCAGAAGCCCTGAGCCCACAGTCCACTGCGCAAGCTTTACTCAGTCTTACATGGTGGTCCAACCATCCCCTGCAGAATCACACACCAGTGAATTTTTCCCTGACATGCAACTCTGACCTCCCATCTGTGCTGACATGGCACTTAGACTGCGGTTCACTCTCACTGCCCATTGCTGTATAATCTGTGAATGGACAGGGCTGGTCCACGTATAAGAGGAAAAAGACAAAACCGTTGAACAGGAGATGCAAATTCTCAGTTGTGCCCCCACCTTTGCAAAGGAGAGTTTCACCTGTGAGAAGGGACGGCACAGCGGTGCAGTATGTCACATTTACATCCGCGATCTGTGTGAATGAGGCCCAGCAGGGTAGTGGCAAGAAAAAGCCTCGGATAATGAGAGGGAGACGGAAAAGGAGGAAACAATTTGACGAGAGGTAAATTGGCTGAAGAGGACGGTGGACGGAGTGAATCAAAAGGGGGAGAGGAAGAAGAGGAGGTGCAAAAAGGATGACAAAGAGGAAAAAGAAAGAGACAACGAAGGATCTCATTCATCTAACTTGGGCCATTAGGGAGCATATTGGGCACTTTGTCTGATCTGCCTGCCAGCTGAGTACTGGCCAACTGATGCAGCACTCACAGATGGTAACCCAGCACTTTGTGTGTGTAGGTGCGCACGTGTGTGTCCGTGTGTGAATGTGCATGTGTGTGTATGTGTGTGTGTGAGACAGACAGAGTTCTCTAACGTGATCAATTTTCTGTCATGAGTTCAGTAGAGCGTCTCAATTGACTACAATGTTTAGCACAGACAGACTAAACATGATGCATGGCTGGAATACCTTCACTCTCTCCGTCTAAGTAGTTGGAACGTGAACTGACGAAGCCCGGAAGGTATGTGGTGCATTAGAAAGGAAAAGTTGTTACATCCCCCCCTCCACCATTCCCACCTCTATTGTTTGTCCTCTGTTTTTTCCCCCCCTCTCCTTTCCAGGTGATTATTATGGGGTTTGTTTGTGCGATACAGTTTCTCTTGTCATGCAAATGGAGCAAAACTTAGCTGTAAAATAAGATTTGACGCTCACAACCGCCGTCTTTTTGTTCTGAGTAGAAATTCTACAATGTGTTACGGAAAATTCAAATTGCCTAAAGCAAATCAAGAAAAAAAAATAAGGGGGGGAAAAAAAGTGTTCCGAAGAAAAAACACTAAGGCAACACGTGGGTGGAAAATAGTGCAATTCCAAAATTTCTGTCTTTTTCTTTCTTTTTTTTTTTTAAGTCAGTGAATCCACTTTTTTTCCTTTTGGATGTAATAAAAGCTTTAAAAATATCTGTAGATTTCATTGTACAGCGTGTATGACTTTTAGAGCATGTGAATCTGTTTCTTACTATGCTAAAACACAAAGAGAACTCAAGCACACGGACTTAACAAAATCCACTGGTTTCAAAAAACAACAACAACATAAAAAAAAAAAACAAAGACATGAAGTGAGATGTATTTACAGAACTTTACCCCCCCTTCCCTTTCCTCTACCTGAGCGACAGTGAGGGAGCGGCCTGCGCTGCTCTGAAGGTTGAGCTGATGAGGAGGAGTGTGATTATTTCCCTTACAAGCACACGCCCGGTCGAATCTGCAGCACAAATGTAAATCTTTCTACGGAGGCACAACATTGGAGAGATTTCTAACCTCTCGGCACATTAGCTGCCTCGCTCGGACATATGTGATCTTTCTGACATCTCGGCTTCGGAGGAAGTCCTGAGGCACTGGGAGACAGTTTTGAATGTGTGCTGAAGGGTGTCGCCCCAGCTGGCGGAGAGTTAATGTGTTGCACCGAGCAATGTTGCACTGAATACCTCTGACACTGGAACAGCTGTGAGCTCCTCTGTCATCGGAAAGGATCTCCCGTCGCACCTCGGCTGTGTGCATACAGCTATATATATGTCGTGTCTCGGCGGGCCGCCGCCACCTCTTCTCATCAAAGCACAGACACATGCTGCAAGTACTTGGAGATGGTATTACGGCACAGAGGGAAAAGGTTCGAAAACGTCAGAGGATGTATTTAAGTTGTAAGAAGGAACTGAACCGCGCGCGAGGGTGTATGCAAATGTGTGTGTGTGTGTGTGCGTCTCTGTGCCAGACAGAACATGTGTATGTGTGTACACAAGTGTGCGTCTACGGTGTTTCCTGTGTGTACACATATATGCACAACGCTTTCGGTTTGTACATGCCCATGTGCATGAGCGGGACAAGAGAAACGGGAGGCTGAGTGCGTCTCTCTCTGTGGAATTTTGAAGTAATGTGATGCTTATGTACAACTTGCCTCCCCCTGCTATTTGTGTTGATAACAGAGAGATTTACATAATTATAATGAACTATTACTTATCGTGATTGTGAACCCATTAGAGTGGACACCACCTTCTGGTACTGTGTTGAACTGCGCTCGTACCCCGCCTCCCTCCCTGAAAAAAACCCCTCTGAGAAAACTCCCAGATTCTCCTCGACACAGACGTTGTGCTCATCGTATATGTTAATGCTATGTTGCCCCCTTGTTATTTAACTGTAGAGACATGTATTATTTGCCATGCCCCTTCCTGTGTTTCTGTTGAGTGAATGCCTTTCTAATCACTCTCTACTGCTGCAGCTAGCTCCAATGGAAGAGATGATAGAAGAGTGAATCAGAGGGACTAATCATTCCCAGTTATCCCACTCATTACAGAGCATCAGCACCCTCCTGATCGATCCCCTCCGTCCCCAAACCTTCTATCTTTCTTACTGTGTACCTCCTTAATTGCCTCAGCCTCTGCTGCCAGCCGTCCTGCCCCAGCTCCTAAATTTTCCTTTCTACTTGCTCCAGCTCCTAACTCCCCATCCTCTTTATTGCACACTTTTAATTTTTCTTTTTTCTTTGCGCCTCTCCTGTCCCCGCTCTCCTCTCCCCCGCTCTCCCCGACCCTCCCATTCCTTCATCCCCAGCGCAGAACTAACTTTGTTTCCTTTTTTCTTTTACTTTTGGTGAAGTACTATAGATTGTTTTGCTGAATCTTGATACTGTGTTTTAATGTTCTTGTCAACATTTAATAAACATTCACATTTTATAAATGGGGAACACCCTGAATTGTGCGAGTGTGTTGATTTTTTTATTTTTTATTTCTTTTGCTTGTTGGTTTTTTCCTCCTCTCTCGGTGCATCCATGCGTGAATATGGGCCCGGTATTTGTGAGTTTGTTGTTTTAATGTGGAAATCCTGATTTGATATAGCTGAATAAAAACAAGCAATGAACATTTAGTAGCCTTTTACCTGTCAACTGAAAACGCTGTTAATGTTTTGGAACATCGACCACAATAAAGTGCCAAGCAGAATGTGCTTGGTGTGAAAAGTAACCTGAGCAGTAACAGAGTGCAAATGAAAAAAGGAAAAAGCTGCAGGTCTTTTGGGGGCCCCCCACAAAGGATTTAGCCTTGTTTACTGAGGTTTTGAGATTAGATCTCAAAGGTTTTTTTTGTTGCAAATCCAGTGCAATTGGGGTAAATCGAATTTTGTTTGTGGAGCCCAAAGATGATGTTGCAGGTATTCTGGATAATTCCACAGAACTGCATCATATACCTATGACATTTTTTTGTTATCACCGAGAACAAGATTAGACAGAAAAAGCAGTGACATTGGTCAAGTATTTGAATGAAAATAATAACAATTAGACGAGTGGAGATATCAGGAATTTAATTAGCATTTAATGAGCTTTCTCTTTAATCATGTAGCATCTTAATATTTCCACAGATAACTGGCTTTGGCCTTGCTGATGTGTGGCAACATGAATGCAGAGTTTATTCAGTCCTGCTTTTCAAAGGACAATCCAAGCTACCACCTTGAAGTCTATTAAGTTTCAAGTGATATTTATATGTAAAAACCTGCTAATACATATTCAGTGACTGAGTAACAGCTCCTCTAATGGCATGCTTTCAAAAATAGGATCTTTGATAGCAGCAAATGAGCAAGTGATTCTCGTAGAAGCATCATGTGATTATTAATCTGTCTGAAAAGGTCGTCAGTAGAATGAGTGGCTGCTCCGGTTTCACAATTAACAGATCAGCCACATAACCTTGATCTTAACTCTGGGCCTCAGCTGACACATGTTTAAACCTAAACATATAAAAGCCATATCCCGGCCATCACAAACCACATCAGCATCAGAGGATCACATGACAAAGTTCTAATGGTAAGAACTTCCCTGGTGCCTGTTGACACACATATAATTCATGTTTCTGGCCAACAAATGTAAGTTTAGTATTCCTTCTTTTCTAAAGTCTGGCTTGGCCTTCACTAGCTTTTCAGGGGGAAATATCTATCTATCTGCCGTTGTGAACTTTGTCCGTCTCCAAATCGGTGCAAAGCAGGGAGCCAACAGTTATTCTTTGCAGAGCTTTTTTTCCCCACCGAACACAGCTGCCTGATGCAGAAAATGAGGTTGCTGAAACCAGAAAAGCAAAGCTGCAGGACATACAAGCCAAAGAATACCACCAAACACACTGAAACATCTTTTAGCGCATCGTTTTAACCCTCTGGACCTGACGCATCTTCTGCATGTTTTTGCTCATGTCACAATTATACTTGCTCTTACTTCATTTTTCACTGCAGTATTAAGTCGTGCACTACTATTACTACTACTTTACTACTAAGTCGTGCATCTTAATGGAAACAGAACAATAATGACTATAAGTAGAGAAAATTGTAAAATATCTTTTGTGCTGTATGACAAAGTTATAATGCCAAAAATACACCAATCAGGCATAACATTATGACCACCTGTCTAACATCGTTTTGGTCCCCCTTATGTGGTCAAAAATGCTCCGAACCATTAGACATGGACAAGAGGACCTCTCAGGGTGTCCTATTGGGTCTGGAATCAGGCACTGGATCCTTTGGGTGCTCTGGCTTGTGCAGTGGGGCCGCTGTCAATCAAACTTGTTCCACTGCATCCTGTTGATGCTTGATCACAGTTGGGTGTAGGAAGTTTGGAGGTCAATTGTCTTGTTCCTCAACATTTTCCTGATTGTTTGGTGTTTTTTCCATGTGGTGGGGTGCATTTTCCTGTGGGAGTAGGCCAGTGACATTTGGGATTTCCATTTGCATGATGGAGTGTGCTTGTTCTGGGACAATGTTTATTTGGGCGTTTAATCAACACGGATGCCAAAATCCAAGGTTTTCCATCAGAACAGCACATAGTACCAATATTATCAATGGTATTCACTTTACCTGTCAATGGTCAGAATACTGTGACTGATATTGAAAAAAGCAGCAAGTATCTACAGGTGTAACCAATACTGGTAAATTGGGGGCTTCATATTCTGTACATATTTACCTGTTTGACTTATTACAACTTCTATCAAGTAGTGGCTTTTCACTCTACTCTGCACATCAACTCTAGCCTTCCTCCTGTGTTAGGGTCAACATCGACCCTTTTTTAGGTTTTAAATGCTTAAAAGAACCACAAAAATGTGTTTATTGCATCAAGGCATTTTGGCTTTGTCAGGAACCTCTATTTCAACAAAAAACAAAAAATAAATGTTTTTCACTAAATTATAAAATGCTCTGGTTGAAATTATGACCTTTGTGATGTCCGGGTCGGTTTTGACGCAGTTATAAAAATAAGATTATAAAGCAATAATTAGAGCCAAAACTGAAATCATAAGTGCAGTGTCAGCCAACACACTGACAGCCAGATCCTCTCCCTATCATGTGAGCTTTCGGGGATTCTCATTTTGCCTTGTTTTCCCATATACCTGCACAAAAACAAAACAAACAAAGACGGGCATATCCAGACGTGTGAGGTCAATTCAGTATAGAGTTGGTGACTTGCAGAGGGCACATCTCCAATTTGCAGCATGCGAAAAATGAGAAGAAGATTTTCACTGAGCCAAGTTCTGGATAACATCTTTGGTGAAAATGAGGGAGAGGACAAAGAGATGCATAACGATATGGATGAGCAGGTTTCTGAGGAGGAAGACAATGTGGAGTATCATCCAGAAGACACAGACACATCTGATGAGTCTGATGAGAGGTCACTGGTGGTGACGCTGCTCCCGCTGAAAGATTCAAGACCAAAAATGGCGAGATCTGTTGGAGCTCAGTACCTCGTGATGTACATGGCAGGGCAGCTGCTGCGAATGTCATCAAAATGACCTCTGGAATCACAGGGTTTGCTGTGACGAGAGTCAGTGACATCAAGGCCTGTTTTGAGCTATTTATGCCATTGTCACTAAAAAGAGTCATCATTGCTATGACAAACCTTGAAGGAAAAAAAGTCCACTGCGACATGTGGAAAGACACAGATGAGGAACACCTGGATGCCTATATTGGTGTTCTTCTTCTTGCTGGAGTGTACAGATCCTGCAATGAGGCCACTATAGTCTCTGGGATGCATCGACAGGCAGAAATATTTTCTGGGCAACAATGTCACTTCAGACCTTTCAAATCATATCAAGAGTCCTCAGATCTGACAACAGACATACCTCAACACCGATACCACAGCAACAACCCCACTCCGACCACCTGATTCCAAAAGAGGTGTCAGGTCTGCCCAAGCAGTAAAGACAGTAAGACAGATATAGTGCTTCAACCGTGTAGTAAATTTCTGTCGTACCATGATGTGAAGACCTGACGTTGATGAAGAAATTCTCCACTGATACTTTCTTGTGTATATATATATATAAAAATTTATTAATAACAAGTACAGTATCTTCAGGCACCATGGGTGAGGGTGCCTGGGTGAGATTCACAGCCAAATAGAATCCACACCCAGGATAGCCACTTCTACAGGCTTATATAGGGAAGTCGTTTTCATGAAACGAGGATAGGACATATGGTACATGTCAGAGAGAACATATAAACATTTATGCTGTGTCTTCTCCATATTAGGTAGCAAGCTTTAGGCCAGAGCCTGAAACTTTTGAATGACCTGGGTCTGAACTCCAGACACCACAACTGCAAGAAATATCTCTGCAAAGAACACACTAAAAGTGTCACTTTTGGCCACATATGCATCTAAACACACACACATACGGATGCATGTTCTTGCACACAAAGACTTTTACTCTGTTTTTGTTTCTTACTAGTTTTGGAACTAGTAACTGATTTCTGTTGGTTTGATTTGCTTGATTGGTTGTTGTTTGTTTGACTTTGCAAATCTATATTTTGTGTTACGACTCGTTCTGCTTTTCATTTTGTGTTTGTATTGAAGTTCTATCACTGAAAGCTGAAAAAAGACTTTTTTTTTCCCTTTTTCTTGAAGTAAATATATATACAGTTGTGTGCGAAAGTCAGGGCACCCCTTTAAAAACAGCATATTTTATATATTAAAAAATTAATATCCATATTTATAGTCTTTCTGGGATATGGGAAAAAAAGACAATATTATCAGGAAACATTAATGCATAGTTACATTTTATTTTATAACTTGAACAAAATTACAAAAATAAAAAACATCATTTTGGCCTGTGCAAAAGTCGGGGCACCCTGAGAGTTTCAATGTGTCAGATTCTTTTAACAAATTCAGACCTTTACCAGCTCATTAGTCCTGAAGCATGTGTCAACAATTGTCATTAGGGAGCGCCAGCTGGTGTGTATTTCAGGGTTTCTTAAATATGGCGACTCCACAAACCTGTGCAAACAACAGCAATCATGGGTTCCTCTAAGAAGCTAAGTAAGACAGAAAAAATGAAAGTTATTGATGCCCACAATGCCGGGGAGGGCTACAAGAAGATAGCAAAACGTTTTCAGCTTGCAGTTTCCACAGTGCGAGGTATAATTAAGAGATGGCAGGTGAGGGGAACTGTGGAGGTCAAGATGAGATCTGGAAGACCAAGGAAACTCTCGGACAGAACAGCTCGTAGGCTGGTCAGAAAGGTAAATCAAAACCCACATTTGACGTCAAAAGACCTGCAGGAAGATTTAGCAGACTCAGGAGTGGTAGTGCACCCGTCCACTGTGCGGCGATACTTGCACAAACAAGACCTTCATGGAAGAGTCTGCAGAAGAAAACCTTACCTCCGTCCTCATCATAAAATACAACGTCAAAAATATGCAACAGAACATGTACAGAAGCCTGATGACTTTTGGAAACAAGTGCTGTGGACTGATGAAGTTAAAATAGAACTCTTTGGCCACAATAAGCAAAGGTATGTTTGGAGAAAAAAAGGAGCAGCATTTCATGAAAAGAACACCTTGCCAACTGTTAAATATGGGGGTGGATCCATCATGCTTTGGGGTTGTGTTGCAGCCAGTGGGACAGGAAGCATTGCTCGGGTGGAGGGAAGAATGGATTCCATTAAATACCAGCAAATTCTGGAGGCAAATATCACAGCATCTGTAAAAAAGCTGAAGCTGAAAAGAGGATGGCTTCTACAACAGGATAATGATCCAAAACATACTTCAAAATCCACCATGGACTACCTCAAGAAACGCAAGCTGAAGGTTTTGGAATGGCCTTCACAGTCTCCAGACTTAAACATAATTGAAAATCTGTGGGTAGATCTTAAAAGAGCTGTGCATGCAAGACGACCCAAGAATATTGCAGAACTGGAAGCCTTTTTGCAAGGAAGAATGGGGGAAAATCCCAAATGATAGAATCCAGAGACTTGTCGTTGGCTATAAAAAGCGTTTAGAAGCTGTGATATCTGCCAGAGGGGGTCTTACTAAGTATTGAAGGTACTGACGCTGTAGGGTGCCCCGACTTTTGCACAGGCCAAAATGATGTTTTTTGTTTTTGTAATTTTGTTCAAGTTATAAAATAAAATGTAACTATGCATTAATGTTTCCTGATAATATTGTCTTTTTTTCCCATATCCCAGAGAGACTATAAATATGGATATAAATTTTTTAATATATAAAATATGCTGTTTTTAAAGGGGTGCCCTGACTTTCGCACACAACTGTATATGGATCGAAACTGACCCGTAACACCATAGATGCTACTACAGTTAATAATAGTAAAATGAAAAAATAAGTAAAACAAATTTATTTGAGAGATGTGTTCTAATACCCCTCATTAATAGTCAGGTAACACAACAACCTTTTGTTTATTTATATGATTCTCTCTAGGTTCATTTTATCATTTTTTAATTTAAATTGAGGGGTATACTGACAGAAAAAGGCCCAGAGGCCCACATCAAAAATATTAAAACCAATATTTCCATGGATAAGGAAACTTAACAAGGTAACCAAGAGATGAGAAACAAATTAGATGATAGAAAATTGTTTTTTGTGTATTTTACAGCTGATTTAAGACACGGATCAAAACCGACCCGTTAGCATAAGAGATGGTAACAGGAAGCTAACACAAGAGGAAGGCTAGGAAGATATTTCACCATGCTCAATGTATCTTCCAACAAGCTGCTGACAAGCTGCTCCTCTGCAGACCTTTATTGAGCCATGCTGCATTTTTATTATCGATCAAGTATGTTTTATTTTCCTCTCAATCTCTCGTGTCGTCTCCTCTCAGCTCTATGTAAGCACAACTTGCAGTTCAGCAGAATAGTTGCTGAAATTTTGTTGGTTGCAGCTTCTCAGTTTCTCAGAGGAACACAGAATATTTACTTTTAACAGAATCCAATGCAACGTATTTACTTTTGGAGATTCTTTTTTTAAAATGAGACATGTCGAATAAAGTGATTTTAATGGAATATCACAATTTTCACTTCACATCATCAGAAAGTTAAGGATCTGATCATTCTTGCTGGGTTTTTTGTTTGTTTGTTTGTTTTTTTGCAATTTCTGGCTGTGATAAATGACATCATTCTGGCATTTCTTTAATGATAGCGTGCCTTTCAACCCTGTGGAATTAATTCAATCTGTTAAAAAGAACGAGATTAGTGCTGCTTTAATACTGGAGCAGCCATCAGGAAAGGCCAACACATGTGCATCAGACGTGTCTAGTTGTACTGCGCATTACAAAAGATACCAGCAAATCTCATTCAAGCCTCCTGAGTGCCAGTGGTATATGCAGCAATCTACAACGGAAATAACAACATGAAAGCCTGTTGGGAGGGTAACATATTTCGAGGGACAGAGGGCCACTTAAATGCATAATTTCACTAACATATCAGAGGTAATAAACATTTCTAATCCTCTCCCCGCTCATTTTGGCTCCAAACAGGGTTCTGAACCAACCAAACATATCAATAATGTATACAGCGGTAAATTAAAACTAACTGTTGGATATCAACTGCGCCTCCTTTAGGATTCCCAGCAGTGATTGGTTCCGCGATGCCAAATGCGAGAATGGGTTGCAAATAAAAATCACACATCGCTGCATGGTGTAAAAGAAAATACTATATCCACTGAGAAACACAGACAGTTCACATGTTGATCATAGGCACAAATGTATTCAGTCAACATATTCTTCACAGTACCTGTCAGTTACTCTTTTTGTCAAACTCTCACAGCATAAACACCTCTTTGCTTTTATCATTCAGACACACCACTGACATTTCTGCATTCATTTTTTTTTTTTTTCTGTGAGAGAAACAATATTGGTTTTCCATTTCCCCTCCCACGCTGACTTCTATAGCATTGGCTATGTATTGGTATGTATGAAATTCCATAATTCTGCAGTAGTTTAGCCTTAAATTCCTGCTCGACTGATTTTATTGCCTTCTTGCTTTCTGTTTACTGTGTGTATTGCTTTTCACATTTTTTAAGTTTCTACATCCTTCAGCCCACTCTACCGAAACATATTACTTGTCACGGCTCCATGAATCCACATGGATCAGACACTGTATCCTATATTTCATATTAAAAAAGTTCAGTTTTCTGTTGAAAAATCCAGATCTGAGTTCTCACAGCGCGCAGAAAATTAGCTTTGTAACGAGTGAATACCCCGCACCACTATTGTAAAAATGTTCCCTCCCACAATCCCCTGGTGTTTTGGAATCCTGCTGCAAAATGCAACTCGACACTGATCAGTTTTTAAAGTGTCTGTGCGCTGCCAAACACGAGGCCAATATGGTGCATCTACTAATTGCCTTGAGAGAGTGTGAGTCATGATAGGAAAGGGTGTGTGTGTTAAAGGACTAACATTGAGGAGGGATGCCAGCCGTGTGATCTCGCTCTTCAATTCATAGTTCAAAAGACAGCAAATGGTGTCAATGACTGAGTTCCTATCTCTGGAGAGCTACTAGATGCACAAGGCATTCAAGTCTGGTCTTGACACTCTGTACTTGCTGGCAGTGCCATCCATTCAGTCTCTTCAAAGTGCGGAATTGGCAGCAAAAATGTTGTTTGCTTATTTGTGGAGCTGTGTCAAGTTGTTTTAAATACCATTTCGGCTCCTCGTGCAGGGATTCGTCTATAACAGATGACACAACTTTGGTGGGCTATTTTGTGCAATATCTGTGCGATTTAATGGCGTTCCCCAGTAGAAGCCTGCAACCCGCCTGCTGTCCATTTCGGAACTGCTTCTTGTCACACTGAATGACTGAATTACCGTGAGTAACTGTTGTACTGTCCCGTCTCGTCTTTAATCTTTCTGAAGGTTTGAACCAAACAGGGTTAAATGAGCCTGTGTTTTATATATTTCACATAAGCTTTAAAGGCCCCACTGGTGAATTTCCATTTTTATTGTGTTTTGTGGTCGTTATAAAACTTGCAGGTGGAAAGTAAACGTTCTTTAGATTGGACTTCTGCCATTCCTCAAGCCCCCCTCGCAACTCGATGGCCTTCGTTTTTACAGGACAGTAAGAATTTTACTGACCTGCTGCATTACAAATGAGGAACCAATAGTCGTCTGGCTCAAACTTTGCATAATCCTGCCCCCTCACTGCCTGCTGCATGCAAGGTGAGCCATTCCCAAAGAACAGCTGCCCCACACTCCGACAGGTTTGTTAACTTTCTTAAGCCGCCTCTCTTGCCTCTAAAATGTGTCGGCCACGAGCAACACATGGCAAATGTTCTGCTGTTGGCTGCAAGAGTGAACGCAACAATCTTCATGTGCTTCCAGAATCTAAGGAATCACAAATCCAGTGGATTCATTTTATTGTTGATAGCAATGTCACCACAGCAATAGAAAAATTGGTGTTAGCATGTTGTGTGTCTAATGTGGCTAATATGATCATTAGTCTAACTCACCAGATGCAGGGTATGGGTTTAAGCCTCCACTGATTTCAATCAGCTTTGTCCTTGCTTTTGCTTTTCCTGTGTGTTAGTGATTTCTTCATGTGGCAAATAACAATAACATCCAAGGAGCAATCTGTCACACTGAAAATGTTAAGTTTTGCAGAGGATTTAGATTAGCGGTAGGCAGCCCTGCTAGTTTTTTGTGGTAGATTATTCATATTAATCATGGTGCTTGTCGCCCTGCATGCAAATGCTCAACCAAAACAATTCCTTCCATCACCATTTTGAGGGAAATAACCCTTTGCTTAGTGCCTTTCACAGCAGCTGTGACTGGCTTAAAGCAATGCACACAAGCCAGAGCAGTTTTTCACCCTAGTAGAATGAGAGTGTGGTGCAAACTGTCCATTATGTATTCCAGAGTGGGCAGACAAAGTCCGACTCTAGCTTTTATCATTACATTTGATTGTGTGCCCACAGGTCAGAACTCTATGGAAACTGTAAAGCTAAGGGACATTCAGAGATGAAAAAACTCAAATACAGGTTTGAAACCAATAAACAAGGGGTGGGCAGATTATAGTTTCATGTCGCTATGCCAGCCAGTAAACACATCTGATTGCTTCTCTCCTGCTCACTGTGCTTGCATATACAGCATTTTATTACTGCCAAAACCCCAATAAAGCTGTTCTCATTTATATATTTTTCTGTTTCTGTTGTCAAGACAACAGAACAACAAGTATGAAATAGTCACGGAACGTCAGCTCATGAATATGGCATGTTAGCCAGCAATCATGTCAGAGCCATTTCCAAGCTGCACCATTAAACTACTGATTCGATAACCGTGACGTTGTCTGACAAACTCACCATACACAAGTTAAGAATGACAACTGTGCTGTGAAATTGGTGATATTTCAATGTAAAATTATTGCTCAGAGAGAAGTTAGAAGTGATAAGAAAAACTTCCAGTCTCACACATTCATTTCTGTCTGTGTCAGCTGCCGTGCAGTCAGCTGTTTATCTCCATGCTGTCAATCACAGACGCAGAGAGTTTTCTTCCTCAAGGGGATGTAGACAGCAGCACCTCAGCCACATTTAAAGCTGAAACAGGCTGCTTAGAAAAGGACTAAAACTTGGAGTTATACAGTCATTGTAAAATGAACCATCTCTGAGTGTTTTAAGCCTAAAAATTCAAACACATGTTCTTGTGACACGTGAAACTTTCATTAACTTGCTGAAAAGAGGCACGGTATGGGACCTTTACCTGTGAATTATATTCATAAGTAACTGAACACCACACTGAGCACTCAGTGGCATCATTAACAGTCACATACACACCATTGTGTGTCACTTTAAAAATGCACATCTAATTCACATTTACCACACAGTTTTGGGTTTGAGGGCATTAGTAGTCCTTCCCACATCTCTTTTTAACATGCCAGAGGCATAAGCATACAGATTATTGCGGAGCCATGAAACCCAACCAAACACACACACACCTGACTGAAAGAGAACATTGTATTAGTTCAGGCAGGGCACAAACGTCATGCTTTGCTAATCTATCAGCTAATCGCTAAACACACCAATCTCCATCCATTGTTACAAAAAAAGAGAAAAAGCAGCGTATTCAAATTGCTCGCTGTACACTGGTAGTTTCTGCTGCACTCTGCTGCAAGGTAAAGCTTTACCTCCACATCCCCAACCCTTAATCTGATACAGTCTATCCAGTGGCTGTGACACAGATAACACAGCGCTGTTGTTGCCTTGGCTTCACTCTGTGAACACCCAAGGGGGATTTGCATTACAGTCTGCCTGTATCTTCAGCATGTCTCTAGAAAGGCAGGGGGTTAGCTTACTGCAGAGTCATGAATGCCAAATGGAAATCTGGTACCATTTGTTGCCATACAAGGTTTTTATCTTTTGACCGTGTGCGTTTCTGACTGAATTAAATGCATGTTATTTTGTGTCTCCTCATGTCATGGATGGCATGTCGTAGTATAAAACATGCTGGAAGTGCACCAAACCTAACCATCCTGCTGTCGACGAATGGCGCAGCAACTGCTCTGCATATTAAAAAGTTAAATAAATAAATAAAACAGACTCATAAGGTGCTTTGCATTTGGTGCTCCTGCGAGACGTGATGTACAGGTGGAGAAACTGCAGTCGTCTTCCAGTGGTATGAAAAAATATGTAAAGCTGTCTGCTCTTCAAAACTTAGCAATAAGACGGTAGAGAGAAGAGGCTATGAGTACGCCTTGTGTCATGTCACGCATAGCCAGAATTTTAAAAAAGAGGAAAAGTAAGCCCTACGGTGAGACTGGTGTTATCCTCCAAACAAAATTGAATTTATCCTGCTCGACCGGGCAAAATGGTGAAGACGAAAACAAATCACAGGCTTTGGTTTTTGATCGCTGCAGAATGTGCAGGCTGGTCTGGCACCATTTTTGCAAAGACTTCTCCGATGTTCCAAAAAATTCCCCGGCAGCCGGCCATGTCACACGGTTGCAGGGTACATGTTTTTCTGTTGCATAGACCTGTATTATTCTTAACAGTGTACTTCCTCATGTCATGTTTTCTCGCCACATGCTGCTCACATCTCTTCTTCCAGCTCACCTGGAGCTAAATGCATAACGAACAAGATGCAGATGTTGGCATGAAAAAAATATGACACATGCTCATACATGTGTGTTTTTTTGGATTGTTCTGTTTACAGGATATGACTGCTTTAATCAATAGAATTAGGAATGTGATCACTTTAATCTGTTCAACTAATGTTCTTTTATTTTTCTCGCAGTTATGAATTTACCACGGAACACTTCCACAACACAGGACAGTCTAGACAGATAATTATGCCAGCTCTCCTTATTTTCTTCATGTGTGATCAGTAACTGAATTGGCGACAACACCATGAGTAATGACCACTCGGCAGCGCTATTAGAGGACTTCGCAAAGAGAGCATGCTGATTTTTTTGACAAATGGTAATTTATTGCTATGGAGAGTTTCAGATTTTCTGAAGGGAGCTCAGTGTGTGTTTTGTTTTGCTTCTCTGTGTGTCTGTGCGAAACTGAAAGCTTTCTGCCTCTCTTCAGTTTGAGTGAGCGAGCATATTTGCATGACAGTTTAAATTAATTAAAGTGTCTCTGTTCTTTAATGTGAGAATGAGGTAACTTTAATTTAATTTTTGTTTATCTGATCACACTGTCCTTTGTGCATGAACTTGTTTTATCCCTCATCAGTGTCCTCTTCAAGGTGTTAACAATCAACCAGCAGTACTACATATGAAAGAAAAGATAGTGGATGTTTTTCCTTCCTTTTAAAGTAAATCTTGGGTGAGTGATGTCATAATTAAAATTACAAATGCGTCATTAACCTTTCACCACCCCTTTCTTCTTTTTTTGCAAAACCAACTACCGAAGCCTCTCGTTTTCTCCTCTTTCCCGCCGTCAAATGTAAGCAAGCATAGCTGCGAGCAACCGTTGCTGCAGACAGTTTGACGTTTAAGCTGCAGATAGAAAAGTAAACCTATTTAGAGACATTCTGGCAAAAGTTAAACAGAGTGAACATGCAGTGCAGTGGGAAGAAGATTATGCAGGATGATCATTTTCTTTTTTGACATCTCTACACTTCATCATCATTGGAATTTATTGCATCCGCCGTGAATTCATCCTTAGTTAAAGGACCTACAGAGGAGTCTATCATTCTGAAAAGATCACTGTAAGTTCTGTATATATCACCACACTGTATACATAAATCCTGTATAACACGATAAGCATTTTGGCTTTGTCTAAACCTCTGATAACATAAGCACTATACTGTACTCATTTCTAATACTCCATTTCCCTCTCCTTAGTGCACTGATCCATGCACAGCACCTTTTGTACTTCTTATCCTTTTATACCTTCCATTGTCCTTATGAGAATAGATTTAACCCATCCCTAAGAGAACACCCAAACACACAAAGTCCTTCAATCGTATCCACAGTCCCCGGCAATTGTTTCTTTGTTGTCACCAGATGATTGCCCTATCTGCACTGATAGCACATGCCTTCATTGATCAGTAAATTAAAGCAGTTATAAAGGTCTTAAAGTTAAAGGGGAAGTGAAAGGTCACAATTGACCTCTAGGCCTTTATCCTGCTGACAGTGAACATGTCATGACACTGAACATTGAGCATGACATGGGACTTCATGAATATTGATTTAATTTTAACTGAAATTTGATTGATTTAACCCCTAATGTAAACTTTTCTTGCAGAGTCACACAAACAGCACTAAATTACAACAGCACAAAAAGATAAATCCATTTTTTAAAAATTTTACATCAAACAGGTAAAATTATAAAATTCATACACCTGTCATATACAACGATCTGACATAACATTGTGACCACCTGCCTAATATTGTGTTGGTCCACCTCATGTGGTCTAAAATGCTCTTAACTATTGGGCATGGACAAGAGGACCTCTCAGGGTGTTCTATGGGGTCTGGAACCAGGACATTGGCACTGGATCCTTTGGGTACTCTGGCTTGTGCAGTGGGGCCTCTGTCAATCAAACTTGTTCCACTGCATCCTGTTGATGCTTGTTTAGAATGGGGTGTAGGAAGTTTGGAGGTCAAATCAACATGTTGGGCCATTGTCATGCTCCACAAGATGCTCCTGATTGTTGGATGTTGTTGCCATTTGGTGGGGTTAATTTTCCTGCAGAGGTAGGCCAGTGACATTTGGGGTTTCCACTTACATGAGGGAGTGTGCTTGTTGTGGAACAGTGTTTATTTGGGTGTCTAAGTTTAGTCAACATGGACGTTGAAAACCAAGGTTTTCCAGCTGAACACCACGTTAGTACCAATATGATCAATGGTATTCACTTCACCTGTCAGTGGTGATAAAAGTTGCGGCTGACTGGTATATATGTAGACTTGTGTCTTTCCCTGCAATGAGGCAATCATCATTCCTTTAATACTGTGCCTTCCTAATTGATTGTAATGAGTGCCCATTTCTGGGATCAATTCCCATCTTTTTTCACAGAATACTATCTGCCTTAATTAACTCAACTGAAAATTTAAAAGATGTTTTGGATCCTCTGAAGTTCTAATTTCTCCACAAGAAAATGCTCAGTGCAGCCTACAAGGCGTCAAGAAATGAAAAATAGCCAGTCGGAACAAAAAGATTCAAGGGTAATGCTCTCATGATTCTGATTTATACAGAAAGATGCCTGTCAGGTAATGCGGAGTAAAACAGCGAAGCTCACTGTTGCCTCAGTATTTCGTCAACCCATTCCTGTTCCTCTCCTTGCATTATTATTCTAATCAAGGTGCTGACAGGTCGAAAGCTTTGCCAAAAAACACAAGGTGAATCCTGCAAAAGGAGAAAAAGGATCCGTATTTCCATACCTGAACCGCCTGAAAGCTCATCACAGCCAGACGCAGGGAACATCAAGGCTGTGTGAAGAGGCCAAGGAGTGAGTGCTGCTCTCAAGCTAATCGCAGTAAGTCCTTGTCATTGTTCTTTCACGCACATCACTGAAACTCTTTTTGTGATAAAAAAGCTCAAAGGACTGTGGCGTGATGAAATATCTCTCCTGCACTGTCACACGGAAAGTTTATTTATGGCTTGTTTATCATATGTGGTAACTTGAGACAGTAGTTTAATGTGATAAGGATCTTTTTGTACATTATGCATGTGTTTGGGAATCAGACTCTCACTTCATCCTGCTTGTGGGATTCGTTAGATAGGTTGCAGGTAATCTGTGCTGATGTGTGTGTATGTTGTGGGAGCTGATTGGTTCCAGCAGTTGTTTCCCGAGCTCCTATTGGCTCCCGTCTTTACGCTTCCAACTAGCCCATCAGTCAACTTGCTAGCAGCATATTTAGAGGATAGGTGCTTGTTTTGACACATCCTGATGCTGAAACATTTAAATAATCCTGCAAATGTTTACAAATTCCTGTTGCCCTGGTTGTTCAATGCTGGGATTCATCATTTCATGTTCCCCAAGGTTTCCCTTAGACCATATGGTGAAAGATAAAAGCTGCTTCTTGACATCCAGATTTATGAAAGCAAGCTAATGACGTGACCAGCTTTAATAATCCACGTTGTACACAAGTACATTTGTTCAGATATACAAAGCGATGAGAAAAACTAAACTAACAAATCACAGTTTTTATGCGTTATAAATTATTCCATGACATGTTTTGATACATGGCTTCATGAATAAGACCTGTTGAGTGGAAATGGATGGTAATATTGTGGCAGGCTAGACATTATTATAACACACTGCAGTCATGAACTGTAACTGTCGAGGCATTCGAGCGGATCATAAATTCCTTTGTGTGTGCTCATGACAGATCCCGTCCCATTCTAACATCATCAGGTTTTTTAATTCATGCGACATGGAATGGAGGTGGCACTTCAATCATGAACTACTGCAGAGACGTGTATTAGAGATGAAGTGTAATTCCATAGTCAGATGCATCACAGGCATTTAATTGCCTGTTGTCTTCGAGTTGAATTTGACTAAAAATGTAGTTCATGTAATGATTTTCATAGGGCCCCATGACTTTGTCAGTGCAGGGCATCTGAAAACACAAAATAAATTTTCAATCAGTCTTAGTACAGTATTTTTTTTTTATACACCTGTAGTATTATCAAATGGGTGATATATTGTGCAAAACGGAGCACATGCCCATTGATCAGATGGAGATGTAATGAAAAGGATGATAAATGGTCTGCACTTATATAGCGATTTTTTTCTACCTTAGTGGTATCCAAAGCGTTTTACAATGTGTTTCTCATTCGCCCATTCACACAACAATGGTGACAGAGCTGCCATGCAAGACACTAACCTGCCATTGGAAGCAACTTGGGGTTCAGTGTCTTGCTCAAGGACACTTCGGCATGCAAAGGGGCCGGGGATCAAACTGCCAACCTTGCAATCAGTGGACAAACCGTTCTACCACCTGAGCCACATCCTCAGCAAGGATGGCCTTGCTGAGGTTGTTGTTACACAATCAGATCATTCAGTGGGATTTTTTTTTCTCAGCCTTTATCTCCACAAGAGAGGAGAGGTTGAAAATGTTATCAGGATGAATGCAAAGCCATGAACAATGCCATATTCCAGGTTAATGGCATAACATCCTGCTTCAAACTGTTCCTCAGTGTCAGTCAAAATCCTAGTAATAAACACTACCGACCTGGAATGGAGAAACATTACAAAGACGACTGGATGAAGGAGGACTAAAGTGACATCCAAGCTTCATTTTGTCTGGTGTGTGCAGATCCAGAAACAAATCTACCTGATTCTGCAGAGTCTGTTCCTTTTTTTTTATCCTCTAAATTTGCCTTCACCGATAGACACTCGTGTCCTACTGCTTGAAGATAAAGAAGCATGTGCTCGTGATGACAACTCTGCCAAGTGATGCTGCTGTGAGTACCAGGGAGGACAAGAAGCTCATCGCCGTCCTGGATTACAACAGGAGCAAAAGGGGGGAGCTGACAACTCTGACAAGGTATGCTACTTTTTCTCCTTCAGGTCTCATGCATCTTTTTTTCCATTGCCAGGTTGTGTGTTTGCACTGCAAAAATAAGATGTGTTGTTGTTTGGTGAAATGCTCAGTGAATTTATGAGCAAGGTGGAGTCAAGGCCATTCATCTGAATACGTAAATATTAGATGTGATCAATTAAAACAACACTTTGGTGCAGTTTTTCTCATGTTGCTGTAAAACACATGATTTGTAAGTCATTATTTTATTTGCATATTATTACACTTGAGCAGGTAATTGACAAATGTTCTTGCAAAAAGATGATGGCCCGAGGAGGCGTTCTTTAGCATACCAGATGTATCAGCCTACAGTGTGTTTGAGGTGTGGATGGTGTGGCTGGGAGCAGGGGGAAATTCTTCGATAGGGGAACGTACTTCCAAGAGCCGGAGAAAGCTGTGGCAGCACCATTCATTCAAAGGTGCCAACACCTTCCTTGAACACCATCCTCTGCAGGATTGGTGAGAGCTACACAAGAACCAGAAGATCTACGGCCACCAGAGACGGAAAAGACCAAAGCAAGAGGTGCAAGCATTGTTCACCGAGAGATGTCAAAACATGCATTTGCAAGGTGTGTGCAACAATCACCATGTATTGTTTCACACGTCCACGAGATGTTTTTTTTGTATTGCTAGTAATACTGTTACTATTGTTCTTTTGCATTTTCAGACATTAATTTTGTAATATTGTAAGTTTCCCATGTATTTTTACTATTTAAAACACATGGTCAGCTTTAAATAATACACAATAGATGCTGTTTTGTGCCACTATTTTTAAAAAAAATGAAACGGTTTGAATGAAAGTGTCCTTGCAAGCAGTCTGTGATAAATACTGCAATATGTTTCATCTGAATATTTGTTCAAGTCAAAATAATCCATAAATTATGCTTTTTTTGTTTTAAAATGAGTCAAAATGAGGTCAATGAGGCCCACAGGCACTGAATAGTAAACAGAAACTTCAAACTTGCAATTTTCACAAGAACGTAAGTTGATAACAAGATTGAACAGAATATTTGGTGGCGAGGTACGCATTATTATGAATTTATAGTCAGCTATCAAGGGGGAAGTCATTTTGGAACACAGAAACAAGCACAAAAGGAGCAGAAGCATATTATTTTCAACAAATAATTGTTGTCATGAGCATGCATTGTTATTGTATTGACGCCATGCCACTGTGTGGATGCCTGATCCCGTCAGATCTTGGAAGCTAAGCGAGGTTGGGCCTGGTCAGTACCTGGATGGGAGACCGTGAGGGAACACCAGGAAGCCTGGGTGGGTGCAGTATAAGAGTGAGTGGTTGGTGGTGGTCGGAGGGGCCAGACTGGCAGCCTCGCTGCCGTCAGTCTACCCCAGGGTAGCTGTAGCGACATTTGCAGCTTAGCTCCATCGAGTATAGAGTTAATGAATAATGCAATGTAAAGTGTCTTTAAGTGTCTAGACAAGTGCTATATAAAACCAATGCATTACTATTATTATTATTTTGTAACAGTATTTAAGAGTGTTTTTCTGCAAAACTAAACTTGTCTCCCTAAGCATTTTTTTTTGTTTGTTTTTCCCAATTTGTGCACCTGTATTTTGTAATTCCATGCATCATATATCATATTCACACAATAAGTCCTATAGTAACACGAATGACCATACAGGTTGTCTCCACCCGCTGGATACAAAACATTGTATAGTTTCATATTTTATCATTCCCACCAGCAGCAGGAAATATTACACTAATATTATTTTGCTTGGTTTGGTTTGGACACAACAATAAATTGATTACATTTAGGAAAAGGTCAGGGTTTGTATTAAAATATAGAACCTCCCTTATCATGGTTACAATGATAAACAGTTAATGTCATGTTAACAACCACTGTAAAAGTAACACTGAAGGTTTGAAAAAAGAAATGACCCGTCCATCCACCCCAATATACTCCAAACACAGACTTTGCAGCTCTACAACGAAGTCCGCTTACTTTTTTCTTTTGCTCCTATCATAAGTTCTTCCACAACTGGAGGGTGTTTTCACAACGAAGAGTAATTATGAGTCGCAACGAGCTGCATCATATTGAAGGACAGTGTCTGTCTACAACAACAAAGACACTCTTGCAATATTTGGCATTGATTAACCTCCTAAACACTCATCTTTGTTTGTCAAAATTATATGTTTAGAAGGTATTTCTGCAAAAATCTGCCATTCGTGGCTTAAAATGGCACAGATGTAGCTCTTTAACACCTTTGCTTCCACTGGTATGCGTGAGCACACCAGCACACACAGCTCCGGTTAAATGCTAATAAATGACGACAAAACAATAGCAAGTGACGTGGCTGATACTGGAGTTTTTCTGTGATACCACTTGGAACCAGAAACAAGTTCTGAAGAAGAATAATGACATATTTAATAATCGACCACTTCGACAGGACTAGATGTTCAGCCGTGGCGTTGGCTTCTTATTTTGCTCATATATCTTCTGGCATATAAAAAATACATCACATGGACACATTAACAAGGTTAAAACTTGATTTTTATTGAGGAAGGTCTTTCAAAGCCATATATAATAATAAAAAACACTACAGCTTTCTCTTTTCCAGCCACCGTGAAAGGTCAAATTATAAAACACCTCTTCAATTTTGCACGAGAAAAGGCCTATTTTTCTTCGAGAGAGCTTTTTTTTTCTCTCCACATAATCCATTCCACCTGCTGTACCTATTCGGTGCTCTTGTCCCCGCAGCCGAAAGAGCGAGCTATCCTGACCCGGCTGCCGAACACCTCGCAGAAACTTTCCGAACAACACAGTGTAAGATGGCCTGTCACTGACAATCAGACACGTAAGCGCAACTGGGAACCTCCTCGATGGGTCCAGTTGTGGCAGCAAAAAGTGACATTCCCTATAGCTGAATACTCAGGAGTGCAGGAGTGACATGGAGAGAGGAGCTGGGTGGTTGTCACTCATTTCAAATGAACACTCAGATACGAAGAGCGACAGAGGAGAGCAGAGCAATGCTGGAGGAGAGAGGTTTCTTGGAAAAAAGGCAGAAAGTTGAGCTGAGTTCAATTTGATGCAGACAAGGAGAGATTTGGTGTAGTGACAGGAAAGCAAAGCGCAGGTGCAGGCTGCCAAATAAGCCTCTCTGACTCCTGTTTCCATCAGTAGAATACAAACTGCTTCTGTTGATGCACAGGGCTTCTGTAATTCTGCATATTATGCAACTTTAAATATCATTTGGGTTGACCCTGACCCACTTAAAATCTGGATTCTCTCATGACTGAAAAAAACAACTCAAACTCTTCATCTGCTTCTTTATTTTATTTCAGTGACAGTTAAAGAAGAACACACCATCCATCAGGAGTAGCGCTCATTATTTCATTGGATTCTGATGGATGACAGTGAAGGTTTTCTATTTTATCCGGTATTTCCATCAGATGTTGCCAAATCCCAACTGGTGCACAAAACAACGCAAATCCCCTTTCTTCTAAATGTTCCTGCACGCTTCAATCCGAGTCAGAACAAATCAGAGAAAAGAAATACATCCAGAGAATTTTCTCTTTCAACATCGGCAGAAGTTTTTTGTGTAGGACGCCGCTACTCGTAATTAGAAATTGATGGAGAAAATATGTTTTCGGGGCCTTTAAAAGTCTTGCTTTTTTTTTTTACTTACAATGAAGCACCGTGATTCAATCAAAGAGAAGTTAAAATTCAGTGCATGAAGTTGCAACATTCTTCATCACTTTTTAAGAATAAATGGGTTCTTACAGCTTGAGCTTGCTTTTTTTTGTCTCTTTTTAGGAATGGATGCTTTTCTTGCACCATGGTGGAGAATTGGTTTTGTCAAACTAGAGTTTCAAAATGTTTCAGGACATAGAAAAATGGTCCCTGTATGCATCCATCCATGCTCCAGTATATATGCTACTGCAAGAATTCTATTATGTAGCTCCCCCTGTTCTGTTAAGGATGTATAGCAATATATGTGAGAATACAACAGGCTGGGTAGTTTTGTCTCCAAGCTCCTACCCAGTCCACATTTCCCTGCGGCATATGACGCTATTATGAGTTAGGCTTAATTGATGGTGCTGGAAGGTAGAAGGTCCCAGTGGGACTTTGTGGAGGCTGTGGATCCAATATTCCACCTGACAGACACAGGCAGAGGTAACCTGGAACCTGCTTATTACTGGTGACACCTCACAAATATGGAGCACTGGATAATAACTAAGCAGACCCCACGAGAGCCTTTGATGGAAGGGTGTTGGCGGGAGAAATGCAAGTTTTCTGCTAACAGGCTTTTATTGAAATTACACAAAAGGTTCTCGCTTGCGCTTTGGTGTACAAGGAACAGACTCGCCCTGTGTTGCCAAACCTACATGACCCTGTTTGCACTGTGCCAGCACAGGACACAGGAGGGCACACACAGAGTCATAGGAGTGTCTCTCCATGTGTGTGAGGGTGTGACTCTTGAAATGGAAGACGTTCCACAGCACAAACAGCTGAACAACACTTCAAAAAGCCTGTGTCGACGTGTAGTGGCCTTATTTCTGCTATGCTCTCTGATACTCATAAAGATTTATTTACATCAAATCAATTTATGCAATGATCAGAAATATAGACTGGTTCATTAAAGAAGCATCATGTGGGCAGCATAATCAGAAGATTTAATTCTTTATGTATGTATACAGCAGCATGACTTTGATGATACCTAGACTGGTTTTTATTGAAACATCTAAAAAACAATCGGATGAATTACCATTAAAAAAAAAAATTAATTGCAAGCATTTAACAAGACAATACAAAGGAGTAAAGTGCAATACAAACAATCCAAACAAGAAATAACAGGAATTTTTGGAAAACAACAGAAGACAATAAGAACAACCACAAGAAAAACAACAACTATATAATAATAGTAAAATTAAAAGAAAAGGTAAACACAGATGAGACAGGAGTGGAGAGCATCAGTCACAAGTGTTTGGAATGTGGAGTGTGTGGAAGAGTAAAAAGTATGAAGTTTAGAGGCAAAACCTTATGTAAGATAAAGAAAAAATAAAGAAAATCTTATAAGGAATTGAAAAAGGAAGATAATAAGATAAAAGAAAAAAGCATAATAATGATAATAGCAAGAATGTTAATGCTTTTAAGACATCACTTGTCAGGTTGGGGGCACGGGCTCACAGGCAACAAGTGTAGTGAAGAAGAAGAAGGATCTGGGTTGCTTCAAAATAATGAGTTTGGTCTTGGAGAGCAGCTGAGGATTTTACCACAGATATGTATTCTTTAAGGATATTTAACCAGTGCGATGTGCTGAGTTTGTGTTTTGTTTTCCACTTCCTGAATATGGTCTTTTTGGCAGTGGTTATGGCTGTAAGTATTGGTCTGGTATTATTGGGTGCTGGGTTAATTACTGTGAGGTCTCCAAGTAAACAGAGTGCGGGGATAATGGAAGGCTGCATCCACAGAAATCTGACATTTTTTCAATGACCCCCCTCCCAGAGAGTTTGTACTGGGGGACAGAGCTACATGGCATGATAGTAATTGCCTACAGTGTTTAGTGTGTATGATGAGCAGTGTCTGTGTCTACAAGTCCGATTTTATGTATTTTATGGATGACTTTATACTGTATTAGATGAATATTTGTATTTTTTGACATTATGAAAGTGTTCCGGCAGATTTGTGACCAGTAATCAGCATTGGGACTAACCAGTAGGTCATTTTGCAATATAGTTTCAATAGTAGTTTCTTTGTGTTTTTAATCTCTAATAATTCTTCTGTTAGTACTGGAGGTTGTAAGTTATTATTAGTTATACTGATTTTGGCTTTGAGAACTGACTTTAATTGAAAATACTGAACATACTGGTCGGTCCCAATGCCGTAGGTGTGAATAAGATTTTCAAATGTGATTAGTTTGCCATTATGGAAGATGTGGTGTAGGTGTGTGATTCCTTTTTTTTTCCAGGTGACAGAATCTAGGGATGAATTTTTTTGTGTGTGTGTGAAGTTAGGGTAATAGGAGTGTATTTGCAGGGGGTTAATGTGGATTTGAAGAGCCTGTTGATTTTCTACCAAGCTGTCAGAGCCGTCGAGATTACCGTCTTGTTGAACGTGCTGTGCAGTTTTAAACTTGTGTTGAGAAATGGGAGGTCAGATATTAAGATGGGTTTCCATTGTGCTTGTTCTCGTTTTGTCCATGAATGAGGCTGTGTTGTGTGATTAATCCATTTATAAATATACTGTAACTGGTTGGCGAGAAAATAAAAATGAAAACTGGGTGCCTCTAGACCGCCTGTTGTTTTTCTTTTTTGTAATGTTGCGAGTTTGATCCTTGGTTTTTTATTTTTCCAAAATAATTTTTGTGTTATAGAGTCCAGTGATTGAAACCAGTTGGTAATAGGCTGGATTGGGATCACTGTAAAAAGATAGCTGATTCTAGGTAATACTGACATTTTGATGTGGCTATTCTACCAGAGAGAGAAAGTGGCAAATTCATCCAGTGGTTGAAATCATCTTCAATGGTTTTGAGTAGTGGGGTGAAATTTAATTTGAACAATTCTGGCAGCTCGGGGGAAATGATTATAAGTATTTAATGTTGGCAACAGGTAAGGGAGGGGGCGCAGCCATCCAGTCCCCCCCACTCAGTGGTATGATGATAGAATTGATCTAATTTATTGAGTAATCTGATATTTTTGAGAACTGATTCTTGAGCTTTATGACTTCTTGCAGTGAATTGGATGTGGACTGGAGGTACAATAAAATGTCATCTGCATATAGGCTAATCTTGTGATGGTAACTGGAAACACAGATGCTTTGGATATTGTGGTTCTGGCATATTGCTGCTGCTAAAGGTTCAATGAATATGGCAAATATTGATACTGATGAAAAGAGTGGGCATCCCTGTCTTGTTCCTCTATGTAGAGGGAATGGTTTTCATATTATTCCATTGGTGATGACTGTGGCCATGGGTGAAGAGTATAATGTTTTGATCCAGTGTACAAATGATTTTCCCAAAACCAAATTTTTGTAGTGTTGAAAAAAGAAGTGTATGATTAACTCTGTCAAAAGCTTTTTCAAGGGAGATGTAATGGTTTTGAGGTTGCTGGATCCAGAAATGGTTATCAGGTTAAAATGTCTGCGCATGTTATCTGAGGAATGTCATCCTTTAATGAAACCGGTTTGATGAGGATGTATTATATGAGGGATTATTTTTACGATGCGGATGGTCAGGGCTTTGCTTATTATTTTAACGTCTGCATTGATTAGTGATAGAGGCCAGTAATTAGAGCATTGAGTTGGGTCTTTGCCTGGCTTTGGCAGCAATGAGAGAAGAGCAGTATTCATACGTTGGGGAATTTTGGAGGTATGTTTGATTTCTTGTCACATTTTCATGAATAGTGGTGAAATAGTGTTCCAGAAATGTTTGAAGAATTCAGCAGTTAGGCCGTCCAGACCAGGTGCTTCATTGTTTGGCATTTGGTTGAGTGCCTTAAAGTATTCCTCTTGTGTAAATGGTTTGTCCAGGATAGTTGCTTGATCAATTGTTATTTTGGGAAGGTTGAGAATTGCAATAAAATTCAACCTCCGTAGGGTCTCACTGTAAGGATCACGTAATCACTTCACATATCATGTCGTTGTGTTGCTTGCAACCACATAAGGCAGAAGGTTGATTTTCAGGATGAGGGATAGACTGTAAATAAAAGACAGTCATAGCCTCTGGCCTGAAAACCATAACCCTATAAGCCCTAGGCTATATTCAGGGTAACTTCAACTTTTACTTCAAGCTCTTATTTTGGTCATTATAAGGGGTAACTGTTCATGCTGAATCTTGTTATTTTTAGAACCGTCTATGCTATGCAGAACTTCTGCCATTTGATATGATCATGCTTGCATTTTTCTATATCAGAACTATTTTTTATATTAGAATCTTATTAGAATTGTGCACTGTAAGGAAGATTGTAATGACATCATCAGATTCATGGCATTTTTTTACTGAAGGGTTCACATGTA
Source organism: Dascyllus trimaculatus (assembly GCA_024666655.1). NCBI lineage: Eukaryota > Metazoa > Chordata > Actinopteri > Pomacentridae > Dascyllus > Dascyllus trimaculatus. The sequence goes on along the minus strand of CM045460.1, from coordinate 9,356,036 downwards.
CTAACCACATAAATGTTTGCTCCCCACCCCACTCCCAAAGAAGGAGGGGCCCCCAGGGGACACCCCAGAGCACCCCAGAGTGAAGGATCCCAACTGCCTACTAGCACACAGGTAACCTGCACTCACTGGAATGCCAAGCAAATCCATTAATGTGTGTTCATTTTACAAATTTGCTGTAATTTCAAAACCGGATTTGTTTTTTTGGCACACACAGAAACAACTTGTATCATCAGAAAGGGTGAGTTCTGCAGTTTAATTTGATATGCTGTAGGCCCATGTTATGTTAAATGATTCGGACTTTGTAGCCCATTCAAATGAGAAACATGACAGCAAGAAAGGGTGAAGAAATCAGTAAAGATGTGACTTTACAGAAGTTTATTTGCCTCCCTAATGTTATTACTTTGGTGTGTACATATAGTAAAATAATAACTACAAAAGGTTCTGCTCTTTCTTGTAATATGAACATAAAATATAATTGTATAAATATGCTAATATTCATTGCATTGCATCAATATCTACTCATTTCGATGCAGTGATGAGTTAATAAATAAATCCAGGCAGAGTAATGGATGTGGAGATGGTTGAAGAGCTGTCTGCAGGTTGTAACTATGATTAAATCCAATGTAAATTCTATTTAATTTTATTTAATTTTAATACTTTTTTCTTCACTGACACTTCATCGTACAGACAAGCAAGTAGCATCGTTGGAAAGATTAAGTTATTCAGTTTAATTTCATATGCGCCACACTTGGCTAAAAATTAATACTTTGAGAACAATTAAACAAAGAAGAGGCATGTGAATTTGGATGCTAAGTGCATCTGTTGGGCACTGAGGGTTAAACCTCAATTCTTCCTGATGGCCAGCAGGTGGAGACTCCACTGATTGCAAAAAGACATTAGATGACACAGAAGTCTATGTGGAAATGGTGCTACTTCTCACCTGATGTGTTTCCTCAGTAAAGTTTTCCTAATGAATTTATGCCCTCAGTCACTTGCTTCAAGTATTATTCGATAATATATGGTGTTCATTTAGTAAATTATCGTCCTATTTGGAGCAAAATAGACAATAAAGGATGGTATGCAATCAACAAATTCCAAACTTGAGGCTTCAAAAAGGCAAAAAACCAGGGGGTGATATCACAGAGTCTACATCCATCCTACATATACAGTCCATGGGATGATGCCGGTATTACAATCTGGAGCATAGACAACAAGATTCATAGTTTAAACTGGCCAGTCCTTGGAGGGCAGGTGAATTCCAAATCTGACTAAACAGATTATACTAAACTGAGCAGTCTAACTGCAGTAGTGACGTACCAAACACTTAGATAAAGGGAGAAATAACTATTTTTGTAATCATTGCTGTTGAGGACATTTAGGACACAGATCAGATGAGGCTTAATCATATGTCAGACTGGGATACAAGAGTTTTAAAAAAATGTTTTTTTGTTCTGGTTGTGAATTTGAGTACTTGATGCTGTGTGTCTGATAGCCAGAAAATTTCTCTGCAGTTCAGTTTCTGTAGACTTGCCTGAGGAAAACAAAAAAAGGACTCAAACTGTTCTCGCAAAGTTTCCGACCACAAGCTGCACGAGTAAATGAGCTAGAGAGCAGTTAGAGGGATACAGTGAAGGCTGTGTGAACCAAACAAGGAAGCTCCAATTCAGTTAGGTAGCTATTACATGGTGGCAATGACTGAATAAGTGATGTTGTGAAAGTTGTAAACGCCTGGCAGTCACAAGACTCCAGAAAGCACTAAGAGTGACAACTTTGATCTGACGGGCTCCTTGTCTCGCAAACTGCTATCGAGTGGAAGGCAGCTGTACATGTGTTTGTATGGCAAGTGCCATTATAGTACGAAAATGAGAAGCTAATGCATACATGCAGCATGATTTCCATCCCTGCTTTCAGCTACAAAAAGAAAGAAATACTGAAGTTTTCAAACAAGTAGGGAACTGAGCTTTCCTGTACCGCTCTCCCAGGGGACTCACTATATATACAGTCCTGTGGGGAAATCAGAAACCAAACTGCATCTCTAAGTTTACACTTTCATGGAACACAGTAGATATTGTAAAGTCTCAGGCCAGTCACGATTCACTTTTATTATTGCAAAAAACGTTCTGCAAATATCTGCACGCGTCATTTTGATGTGAAGCTTCCATTTCTTTAGTGGGGCAAATAAGTGACAGCTTTGCCGCACACGTCCCAACTCTGAGGGGATTCGTGTCCAGTTTCCCAAATGCCAAAAATTTCTGTGAAAATGGGGAAATATGTAACTGCGCTCACATCGCCGATCACTGAATTTATCTTTTAAGATTTTGCTGCCCTTGAGAAGGACATTGACCCATTCCCAAAGCCTATCTCTGTTGATGTGGAAGGAATACAGGAAGATGTGCAGTTGGGGCTTACTTGAAAAGCAATGTGACGATGATTCTCTCTGAAGTCGCCACAAGCAGCTCCCTCTGTCAGAGTTCTGCACGACTTTGGGAAAGTCCAGTTTTACCCAGATGAGGGGCCATGCCAAAAGGATGTGCAGTTTATTTTGTTCCACAAATGTGAGCACACATTTTCTCTTGTGTTGGTCCACGTTTGACCCTTTTGAGTTTTCATTTTCTACATCTCTGCAGCAAATTGATTCCATCATTCAGTATTCTGTGTATTCATTGACTCATTTTTGATCTTTATTTTATTATTTCTGACTTTATAAATAATAATCTTTTTTGTATCACCATCCTTCTAATGCACAACATGGGGGGGGGAATCATCTGCATTTATTTATTTTTGTTATTTCATGCATGACTTGGTGTTCTGTACGTATATCTTCCAAACAGAGGTCATTTTATAATTTATAATATTCCAGGAATTCATAAAATATCTTGTTTTTATTACCACAAATCATTTTTTTTCTTCTTACTGGGTAAACAAACCTTTATTTAATGTAACATCAGTTTTCACACACACGTCAAAACTTGCCTATGTGTACACCTATTCTCTATGAAGTTTAATAGGAACCTGTCATATTTACTGTGGACAACTATCCACCTGCAGCATGTTTCACAACTCAACATGGCTGCACTTGCAAATCTGATGCAAGTAAGTTTTATTGAACAATTGCTTTGCCTGGGTCGCCGTATAGCTCGCTGAGTTAAGGCGTTATCACATGGGAGCAGGTCGCCAGCAGCGGTCTTGAGTTTGAGTTTGGCTCACAACCCTTTGCTGCATGTCTCTCTCTCCTCTATTAGCCCTCTTTCACACCATCTCTCCCTCTATCAATAAAAATGGAAAAAAAAACTCCCCCAAAAATTATTTTACAAAAATCAATTGCTTTGCCTGAAACAATATTTGATGTGGAAAACAACTGTACTTAATATTTTAACTTTAGTTTAGGGTTCCTGTGATTTTGTCATCCATTACTATAGAATAGAAAGCCTCTATTGTCATTATATGAAGTTATAATACAACGATATGTAAAGGTAGTAGGTGAGAAAGAGAACCATGCATGTCCAATAGTAGGCCATTGTCTTATACTATTATGATAATTTGTGCTGTGACTATCAATTTTCTTTTCTTTTATTTGGTCTCATTCACCAGTTCATTGTTTGTTACAGTTCAGTCTCAGTGTTATAAGTTATCAGGGTTTTATGTATGTGTAACAAAGGGACAAAATATCATATTTCAAAAATCTAATTTTTTTACAGTTTTTTCCAAATCACTGTTGAGTATTGAAAAGTATAGCTCGAGTAAGTCTTGATGTAATTATTGTTATTTCTGCATGCATGCATACCAGCATATCCATTTTTGACTTGTGTGTAAGCTTGGTACAAAAAAAATGTTTTAATCATGAAGTAAGTAACAATATTTTATTAAACACTTAGTATTATTGATGAAATTAATCGATTGAAGACACAGCAAAGACGCACTCAGACATGCATGAACTATCATGAATAATATCAGAGGAACAGGGGTCATCATTTTTGCATAGCTTGTGGATCGAAGGGTTAAATGTGCAACACAAATAGTGTACATCTGACTTAAATTAGTCTCCCTTTCTTCATAAATAGAATTGATCAAATCTATTTTTCATGTGCTAATGTTTCGATTGAACTCAGCTAGTTCTCACATCAGTTGAAAGTTATTTATTTGCGTGTCCTGGTTAAGTTTAGAAAATTTCAGACAACTTCAGTAAACTTAAATAACTTGGGAATATAAGTCGAGAGAAAAATAGATATTGCATGTTGTCTCAACTTAATTCAAATCAAAGAAATGAGCTCAATCAAATCTTTTTCAGTTCTTTTTACTAATCTTCTCTAGTCCAACTTGTTGAGTCCGCAAACTCAGTGTTCTATCAGATAATTTGTTTACATGCAATAGATTTGAAACTTTATGTTAACATAACTTAACTGAGTCAAGTTAAGTCAACTAATCATTTTTTACAGTGTACGTGACCCCTGACTTGTACAGTTTGGACATCCCTTGTATGCAGATTCATGGTGGGATACTGACATACTGACTCCAGTTAGGACAGAATCACACAAGGAGAAGCTACAGCACAGATAACTCAGTAAGTTTTGTGAGGCTCATACAGTAAAGCTGTTCAGTCCTGCACATCAGAACCCTTGTAACCCTTTACTCATTCTCAAGTGGTCTGCCACTAAAACATTATTTCTTCACTGTAGCCTAATATATGGAATATATATGAGATATATGACACGGCCCTTTAAGTGGAAAGTTATATGCGAACAGTTTCACAGTATTCACCTTCTGTGCACTCCAACCTCATTATATCCTCTTTATAAAGCCATTTTGTCTACTTTTCCCACACTTTGTGTCTCTTATTCGCAACCTTCTCTTTCACACATCCCCGGGCACACAGACGCACTCCGCCACAAACAAACAAAGCAACACTTGGCACGGTGGCTGTGAACCTGACGTGGGATCTCTTTAACCAGTCAGGAGTCACACTGCTGCAAACAAAGTTTTTATACTGAGGTGTTATTTTCATGTGTTTCATACATCTGCTGCGGCACAGAATAATGAAAATAAGGTGTGACTTTTGCAGCGATTTTAGCAGCTAAATTAGAATACGCCTCGGGAACATGAAAATGATCTGTTTCCTTTGTTTATTTGCACAGTTGTGGATCGTTCCGTTGTTACTTCTTAACCAAAGAGTTTGATTCTAAGGTTTCATTTCTGAAATAAACAACAACCAAAAAAAAAGCTGTTCCTGCTGGAAATTGCACTCAGTTTATTTTTTGTTCGTCTTCGAGACTTTTTAAGAGTTATGACTTCAAGTTTCTCTTATGTGTGACTTTGGCAACCCTCCAAACAATTCAATTATTTCACAGTTTGGTAAGGAAAATGTGTCCTCTGAGCATAGCTGGTCTCATTTCTGCTCTCAGTGATTTTAAGTTTCTATAACAATAAATTAAGGATTTTTGCACTGCAAATTAGTCTCCTGCCTGACTGACTATGAGTAAGATTTAACTGTGTTACAGCTCACAGCAAATGGGAGATTAATGCCATCTCTGCAGCCTTTCTCACAGCAACGCTTACTCTTTTCCTTTGTTTTTCTGTTGTGTACAGTATGCATTCATCTACTTCAATAATTCTCTCTCGCTATTCTCCCTGCATTCAATTCAATTTCCTGCACAGGTTCCACCTCCAGGCCACGCTCAGAGCCTGAAGCTAGAGCTTAGGATTTACCAGCCGATCCGTGCTCCAACTCTCACCTTTAGTCACAAGCCATGGGTCGTGACCAAAAGGATGAAACTGCAGATACAAGCCGTAGAAATTAGTTTTCTTTGCAGGGATAGGCTCGGGAGCTCAGATTCTCTGATACCCTGTCTAAGCTCCTAACCTCTTCTTGCAACAGTTGCTATTTTATGTTGAACGGAGCCTGCTAAGGTGGTGGGAGCATCTGATTAGGATGTCTCCCTGAAGCCTCCCTGTAGAGGTATTCTGGGCACGTCTGACTGGGAGGAAGCCCAGAAGACTCAGGAGAGATTATATATTCCAACTGGTCTAGAAATGCCTCAGGTTCCCTCAGAAGAGGCTTGGAGCGCAAAGGGTTGGCGAAAGGATGCCGCGGCTGCTCTTATTAGTTTGCTGCCAATGGAGCCAGAGCTGTGATAAGTGGATGGACAGATGTATGGATTGATTTTGTTTAATATCTTAAATGTTAAAAATCAATATTGCTGCAGCTCCCATTAGAAGTGAACACAGTAGGAGAGAGTCATTCAAATCTTGCAGGATTTCATCTAATCAAATTCAGAATCTGCAGAATTGCTTGTCTCTGTGGCATACACTAGAGAAGGGCGGTCTCTTGAGAGTACACCTCACCACAATTTCCTTGTAACTTGTCATAAGACCATTACGGAACCTCTCGCAGTTGGTCCATAACGTGAAGTGAAAAGTGACAGCTGAGTGACTCGGCAGCAGTGATCTTCAGAATCATGCAAGCGCCGTTTTACTGCCTTCAGTATCATTGCAACTTTTCACGAAATTGCCTTCGAATATACTAAATAGTTTTTGAAACATCCTGCTAAACAGACAAATGGGACTAAAACAATGTGCTTGCCAGAGGTAATTATGGAGAATTTATTCCACTCAGAGCTATGGCTAGTCTTTGTACTGTCAGTGCTGTGTGTGTGTATGACTGTGTGCATGTACGTGTGAACAAAGAGGCAGTTGCGTAAGGGTGAAATTGGCGATTGCATTTTTTTTTTTTTTTGAATAGCAATCCTCCAATATGCAGTGAAATGCTCTGTGACCTTGTCATAGTGTTGCTTTAATCCTGTTTGGATTTTTGAAAACGGCAGATGAGCGTAACACTCATCTGAGAGCATGTAAGTGGGGCTTTTAAGTCTTTCAATCATGTGTACTAGTATACGTGACAGTTGATCTTTTTAGTGGTGGTAGGTGATCACTTGTCGCCAGACTCCTTAATCAAAGTCTTCAAGGGCATTGTAAGGGTTTTTTGCATCTGTGGGTTCTCAGCGCATTTTGGTTGAAATTACAGCAGATTGCCCAGGGTACTGTCCATTACCATGAGTAGGAGAGCTGTGTGAAATGTTCATAAGAGATAAAAATAGGTGAAACTAAGATAACTTGAGCTAGAAAAATGTCTTATTCTTCCAGCTTGTGTCTTGAAGGTCCCATATGGTGAGAATTCATTTTTATTGGAGGTTTGTACGTCTTAAAAAAAACTTGGAGGTATAAAGTAAAAGCTGTGAAAACACTGGAGACGCTTACTACCACCATTTCTCGAGCCTCCCCTCAACTCGATGGCCTTCCAGCTTTACAAGCCAGGCAGGATTTTATTCAGTTTCAAACTAGGAACTGAGGAACCAATAATTGTCAAGCTACTATTTTACTGTGTTTTCATGTCACCATTTCTGCCTCAGTGTGGCAGAATAGGAGCACTCCCTCATGCAAATGGAAACCCTAAATGTCAACTGGCCAACCCTGATTGTTTGATGGCAAAAACATCAAACAATCAGAAACATGTTGAGGAACATGACAATGGCCCAACATGTTGATTTGACCTCCAAACTTGCTAGACCCCATTCTAAACAAACATGAAAAGGATGCAGTGGAACAAGTTTGATTGACAGAGGCCCCACTGCACAAGCCAGAGTACCCAAAGGATCCAGTGCCAACGTCCTGGTTCCAGACCCCATAGGACACCCTGAGAGGTCCTCTTGTCTATGCCCAATGGTTCAGAGCATTTTTGAGCACATAAGGGGGACCAACACAATATTAGGCAGGTGGTCATAATGTTACGCCTGATCAGTGGATATAACTTTAGGGTCATTTTCAAGCTTCTGTTCTGCACTATTAAATACTGACTTTAAAACCTTAATATTATCAGACAAACTCACCATACACATGAGGTAAAAACAATGACTCTGCATTATTTTCATGTCAAATGACTGCTCAAAGGGAAAGTTTGAAGAAGTTAGAAAGTGTCTCCGTGCTTTCAATTACAGATGCAGAGATAGTGTTCTTCCTGAAGGGGATGTGGACAGCAGCAGCCCAGTTGTATTTAAAGCTACAGACACTGAAACAGCCCGTTTACAGCAGGGTTAAAACCAGGATTATACAGTCACAGTAATATGGAACATCTTTGCCATAAGACACATCGTGGCAACATGTGAGAACAGATGCACAATATGAGAGCTTTAAGGCTGGGATCCGCCCAAGTGCATCTCTGTACCATTCAGGTTCTGTCATTCCTTATCAAAGAGCCATGCATATGGAGCTTGCCCTGTAAATGCAGCAGCATGCATGGCCGAACTCTTCAAGTTCCACCTGAGTCTACACATATAACGCTGTCAGCTTCACGGACAGCTGAGCCTTAGACATGCCTGTGAAGAAAGGAAAAAAAATACCATGTGTATATATTCAAATTGTGATTTTGCATAGGCAGTATTAGATTTAGGCCATCATTGGAGGGAGATCTCTGCCCGTGAGTGTTTTTCACCCAGTCATACCCATCACTTTCACTTCTCATGTGAAATTATACATGTAGCACTGAATGAGCAGCCGGTAGGAATTCAATAGGAAATTGATACACTTGCCTTACACATGCCACATTTAGCCTTTTGTAAAGAAAATGCAATTTGATCCAACACCGCCCAAAAACTGTCGGCCCTTGATAGAAAGTTTCAGCTGCGTGCTCTACAGAGGATATATATCCCTGCATCCAATTTTCTCATCTGTCATCACAATGTGCACTTTCAGCTGAATATCCAGTCTGTTTGTTGTTTGTATTTATCGTCGGAACACTGACTTTTACATGCTGCCCTCAAGGCCAGATCCCTGATCAACCAGTAATTACTGTTTTAGCTGGCTACTTACTAATTAATGCTGAAAAGCAACTGAAACTGTCACTTTTTACTGGTTTTGAGCCCAGAGGTATTTAACAGCCCTTTCCATTTTTGCTCACAGAGGAGACATTTTTCACTCGACTCTAAAACCCTGAAAGTGTTGCATAAATCTGGAGTCAGCAGAATCTAAACAAGAGGCTGGTGACACTCATACATCTCTTTTATGTAGCATTACACACTTTTAATCTCTATATAAATGAAAGAAAAATACTTTTTGTTTTTCAAAATTAAACTTCCATACAGTCCTATTGCATTTTCTCAAGGTAGAGCACATCTTTCAAGCATTATCTTGAATGATTCTTGGAACATTTCATTGTGGGAACTGTTTTCAGGCCTGACACAGCTTTTAGTGTCTGTGAAATTTAGAGTCCCGCTGACTCTGTTGTTGATGTTGACCTGCAGAGTTCAGAGAAAATGTAACCATTACTGATAGCTTGTTGTGTGGACTCTCTGTGTGCTTTTTGATGAAAATGTTTTGTGCTGTGATTACTTTGCTCTTTAGCTCGAAAGCAAAGGCACTAGCAGCCTTATTTAAGCGGAGGATTTTCTTGACGAGTTGATCTCCACTTTACTTTTATCATAAATGGCAATGCAGAATCAGCAGTATTCAACAACACAGTTCTTATACTTCCTAAAGAAGACACATGGAAAATGTATAGTTCATACGCTATATTGCCAAAAGTATTAGGGCGTTTGCCTTTACACTCACATGAATCCGTAGGGTTTAATATGGAGTTGGCCCACACTTTGCAGCTATAACAGCCTCAACTCTTCTGGGAAGGCTTGCCACAAGGTTTAGGAGTGTGTTTATGGGAATTTTTGACCATTCTTCCAGAAGCGCATTTGTGAGGTCGGGCACCGATGTTGGACGAGAAGGCCTGGCTCTCAGTCTCTGCTCTAATCCATCCCAAAGGTGTTCTATCGGGTTGATGTCAGGACTCCGTGTAGCCCAGTCAAGTTCCTCCACACCAAACTCACTCATCTATGTCTTTATTGACCTTGCTTTGTGCACTGGTGCGCAGTCATGTTGGAACAGGAAGGGGCCATCCCCAAACTGTTCCCACAAAGTTGGGAGCATGACATTGTCCAAAATGTTTTGGTCTGCTGAAGCATTAAGAGTTCCTGTCACTGGAACTAAGGGGCCAAGCCCAACCCCTGAAAAACAACCCCACGATATAATCCCCCCTTCACCAAACTGTTACACTAGGCACAATGCAGTCAGGCAAATATCGTTCTCCTGGCAACCACCAAACCCAGACTCGTCCATCAGATTCCAACCCATTCTTTTACAAATATTTATAGAAGCAGTCTGCATGCCTAGGTGCTTGATTTTGTACACCTGTGGCCGTGGAAGTGATTGGAACACCTGAACTCAGTTATTAGAAGGGGTGTTCCAATACTTTTGGCAATATAGTGCATCTTTTACATCTTCCAATCAGGCTTGGCTCAGAATTCAATCAAGGTCTGTCATCAGTGAAGTACTGATTTCTCTTCAGACAACCAAAAGGCTTCTGGAAGAGCTTGGAGCCAAGTTTCTGTCCTCATGCATCCAATGGGGAGTAAATCTGTTTGATCCTCCAGCTCACCTCATGAGACTGATAAAGCAAGCTGCTGCGTAAACTGCATCAACACGGCACTACAAGGAGAGGGAAAAAAGGCCAAATAATAGCACACAGTCAGGTGGGATAATATCATTTGTCTCATTTTGTTCTTTTATTAAATTCCTAGTTAAAATCATTTGATGCCACCCTTTGGATTACTGGAAAACAGAATACGATTATAAAAATGCACATTGAAACAGTTGCAAGGGGAGTGCTTTGCTGCCTGTAATAATGCCCTATACACAGGGCATTTTCACATTGCAACCATGCAACTTTTAAATAAGAATGGGTACCCATGCATAATTCATCAGAAATATATTTGCTCTGTAATTAATTCATAAACTCATAAATTTACAAGTTTTCCTTTTATTCAGTAATAGCTTTTTAAATCACTTACCAAACTAACTACGGTAAGCAATAATACATCATTTTCTGTTTGATCAGTGAATAATTAACAATATAAAATGTTAATATAAGTAAATATTACAAATTTAGCATGTAATTTAGGATGCAGTTGCTGTATATTGTAATTTAAGGCTCGACGTGGGTTTTTTTGTGTGGGTTGGAGTGACAGAGAGCTCAGTGGAATATGTATGAATCATTTCATTCAATCAAAATCCTATTTTTAGGGGACTTTGAAGGGAGTCTGCGCTGCAGTGTGGAACTGAAGGTGTTTCTGCTCTAAATTCTCACCTGCAGAAAGTGACACTGCAACACTGTGCGTAATACAAGGCCCAGTTAAACAACCGCTGAATCTCTATCGCCCTCGCTGATGATGCACAGTCCTTTAATTGCACCCTTCCCTACATCACAACTACCCCGAGACTGATGGGGCCTTGACTCATGCCACAGAGCGTGGACAGCTCTCTGTACTGCGCCCAGATTAAGGCCAGTGGATTTTAAATGTAGCAGAGACAATTAAATTACAGAAATTAGTTTTTTCCTCATTAAAACAGAAATCTCAAGTCATTAAAGCTGCCATTCTTCTGGAAACGCCATTCATGAATTCAGACCTTAGTGACATCTCCATTTGTCCATATATGAGGGGAAAGCTTGTTACTGGTCCGTGGGGTGATAATAATAGAGCTGATACAGCTTGAACAGCAGCCTCATCTTGTTTTTCTTCTCTCTGTGTGACCCAGGAGTGACTTCGCCGTTTCTGGCAAATACCTCTTTTCTTTTCTGCGTTTCGAGAGAGCACTTATCTCTATTTAATTTGCCACAGAAATGTCTTTCGCTCTTTCATACTCCTCCTTTGTCCCTCTCAGCCTCTCTGCATATCGTGCCACGCAGAGTTCAGCTAGTGCTTTATTGTCTCTGCTGCTGTTTGAATACTTTGTTGTGGCTCCTTCTCTTTAAAGAAAATGCAAATGACAGGGCGATAATGGATTTTTATGTACGTCCTTCCTAGTCATCTTCTAAGTTCATCCAGGTACGCATTCGGCATATGGACTTCAAACACAACACGCATTATGATGATGATTCCTCTCTTAGAAGTGGAAACTGACAAGTCCTGTTGGTCCCAGTAACGTGGCTGCAAATATTGATTCATGGATTCAGCTCACGTCGAATATGTGCAGCTTAGTGTATGAATTTGCTCGAGGGAGATTACAAAGACTCCTGCACACAGGCACATGCTGAGCCATGTCACTGATGCATACAATGGATGAGTCATATTTGTTCATAATTTCCTCATTTGTTCCCAGGCATCCACAATAACCTGCAGAGCCCACTCCCCATTTGTAGCATGATTTTGAATGTCAGGTCATCATCTATATCATTTCCTGAGCTACACTACCTGAACGTCTGTGTGGTGTTCAAGGTTATCTGTAGAATAACTTTGAGGAGATGGTTCTTTATCCTAATAAGTGCATTGTGTTTCCATGAAGGGACGCTTTCTTGAAAGGTTTGCACGCAGCACAAAGAGAGATATTTTTCACTTGCATGATTCCATTTGTCATTCTTATCCACAATGCTAATCTGTGGCGAAGGCATGGGGTGGGGGGGCTGTTGCCGAGTCTGGGTATGTCATGTTCATATTTGTAGGCGTTCGTGTGCAGATGAATTACATTTCATTAATCATTCAAGGTTTAGCAGATAGTGGAATAGCAAAGGCAATGGTGATGGAGTGATTTGGAAGAAAATGATGCACTGTGTTCATATTGATGTCTTTTAAAGCACTGAGATCTCATCAGTCTCAGCTGCACATTACAGCCCCTCTCACAGAATTTGCATAGCTTCGTCCACCCCTGGACCAAAAAAAAAGAAAAGGGTGAAGGAAGCTCCTCTGGCTACACAGCACTCATCCTTTATGAACTAAATGAATACTGATGTGGCTGCTGATGCAGCTCCCTATTAAGATGAATCCTACTGATCTCTGGGGACCTGTGACTGTTGAAAAGGGATATACCGATATGTATTACTGAAGGTAATATTTTCAATATTGACATGGTCGCTGTTAAAGTTGTTTGAGTTGAATTAACCTGGGGTAAATCTTAAGAGGTTAGCTGGATGATATTAAAGCCTCGACCTTGGATCAACATATCTGGGAGGGTTCCGGGAGATCGGAGTAATGTGCGTCCCCTTATACAGGAAAGTGACCTGAGGCGAGAGAGTTTGGCTGAGGCAATAAGGCAGAAAATCTAATATGGTGGCATGGGCTGTCCCACTGGGCTAAGCTCGCTCAAACAGCAAAGGTAGGCGTCTCACTCCATGTGTGTCTCTTCTATTTTTCCCCTTTTATATTCTGCTTCCTCACTCTCTACTTTTGTCCCCTTCTTTCTCCCCTCTTTTCCTTACATCAGGTTTACACACACACACACACACACACCAACACCAACACCGTTACACATGCATAAAGTGATAAGCTGAGTCCTGTCTATGACCCTAACCTCATTGCAGAGTTTATTGGGCAGCTTCGCTGGAGAAGTAACCTCATTTTGCCTGAAGGAATACAGAGTCAGCTATTTGTTTGGCTGCCTGCACACTTCTGAACACCCTTCTACCCCTCTTCCTTTCCCCGCTGTCCACCCCCACACTTGTCCACCAGTTTGTTTTCCCAATATATCTACCAACACCTACCTCCAAGCATATATATATATACACACACACACACACACACATCTACAGATGGTTTGCACAGATGATATGGTTCAATAGCTTTAGGTGAAAAAAGAATAACATTGTCAACTTTCTGCTGAATTGCAAACATACCGTCCTCACACAGCTCAGCGGTCCCCACTGATGATGCGGAATTGGCTGCATTTATGAAGAGGAAAGGCCAGTCACTGCTTAGCTTCTGAAATAGTCATGACAGAATGCAAAAGAAGAAGAAAGGAGCAGCAAAACCTCTCATTTATCATCCTTAGCATCAAAAGCTCTGAAAGGAACAAATGACCTTGTGCATTACTCACTTGAAGTCTGGATTTATTTCATCCACTTGTCTGTCGATTTTTGGGTGGGTTTTTTTTTTTCATTTATTTTTTATTTTTTAGATTCCCTGCCTGCTTCCATATCTATGCAGTGTGTCTGAGTGCAAGGACGGGCCACATGTCAATTTAATCATCTGGTCGTGAGAAAGACTTTCCTGCTGCACAAATGGAGAATTACAGGCTTATTTCCATATTTCTTTACATCACTCCAGCTCTCTCCACTAACTCCCTCATGCTGAACGGGTGACTGCACAGTGAACTCCCGGGGCCTCCCACTAGTCCACCTCCTCAGCCCGGCCCCTCCGGCACTCAGCTGCCGAGCACACTTGCAGTATGCACCTATCATACTTGACGTGGGGAAAGAACAGCGATGTTGATTACAGAGACTTCCTAAGTAATGGACACACAAAGAGGAGCCAGTGCTCAACACACATGCATTATGCATCAGCTGTAATTGACTGACCACTAATGACTGGAATTTTTTGTTTGATTTCTTTCTCCTTTGTCCATCCATCAGAAGCACTCCTCTCCAACTAGTATTCTCTCAAAACACTTAAGCAGTCAGGTTTTTTTTTTTTTTAAATAGAAAGATTTCGAGTACAACGTCTGTCATCTGACTTCGACAATGGAAACTGCCTTTCCTTAACTAAGATGTTTTAGTTTGCCTGGACTTATTACCATACTGGTGACGGATCACCGCCCGATCAAAAACACACACAAAATCATTTGCGAAATGGTCAAAAGGGAGGCAGTGATGGAGAGGCGGTTTTGTCGAGTTTGCAGGACTTTCAGACACATCCTCCATCTCCCTGTTTTCGTAGAAGTTAAAGAATGGACTTTCCATCAAACGTGAGCATCAATCCTGGAGTGCGGGTCGTTTGTGCTACACTCTCATTAGTGTCAAGGGGGTGATTAAGAAAACCAAAGAAACAAACAAGTTTAACTGCGCTAAATTACCGATTATTTTATCATCTGCTGTAGATTTGGGGCGATGCGGGACGGGGTACGAGAGCGACTTTATAAAGTACCTATTGAGGCGCACAATGGCCTCATACATCTTCTTTGCTTTCCTTACAGCTCTGATTAAATGAGTGTGATGGATCTCGCCATCATTAGGGAGACTGAGGGCTGGCGGATTGGAGCCATCACAAATCAGCTTTATGTGGGAAGAGCATGGAGTGGCAGTGACAGCTTTACAGCTCCTGTGATATTAATGGAGTGGACCGTTTTACATTGCATGGCCCTGCAGCTCTTTTCACATTAGATGTATGGTAACCAGTGGTCATTAGACATTTCTGGGCTACAAGTTATGAGTTTTTCCTGGTGTTCTCCACCTTACTCAGCACATCACTGGTTGCTGGAGTTACTATTCAGTATTCTTATTCTGAACTCACTATGATAATGCTGACCTAGTGCCTCCAGATGTAAATTATAGCTAACAGTAGTGTGCATAACAAATCTGTGCTTGGAATTTGAGGAACAAAAACCTACCAATGTATCTTGGAGCACGAGTTTTCCTCCAGTACCGAAAGGTACTAATGAGAATCTATGGTACATCACCAGTAGTGTGAAGTTGCAAGCTGTTTGAAATAGCACAGGAGTCTGTGTTTCATCAGAATACTGTCAACCAGCGTGTCATCTTACCACAGATGGTTTCCTTTTCTCACCCCACTCTCACACAGTTGGTGCATACTTTTTTTTCCCCCAAGATCAAATGTAGAGATAGTCTTATGCTTAATGCACAGTGGGACACATATTTTTCTTTCTATGGCATAAGAAGGAAGTCAGGCAAGCTGCACATACTAAGAATGGCATCCCGTCTTATTCAGGCTTACACTGTCCCTCTGTTTAATTTAGCAAGAGCAGGATGCTTCTGCTGCTGTAAGCGCCATGATAGGTGGGTCTTCATCCAGCTGAGAAGACTGGCTTTAAAAATGTATAGCGAGCCCCCACAGTAAAGTGGGTTACTTTGGGATAAAACTGAAGGAAAAAAAAAAGTTCTGGTCGTTGTAAAGATGTCAAAGTAATGAAATGACTCACATTTTCAGATGCTTTTATCTCTCATGACTCCACGCTCTTTGATCTATAATGCAGTATAAATATGAGTTCCTATCTTGTCTTGTTTGGATATACAGATTCATTACCTTTGTCTGCGGTCTACTGAAAGCAAAACATGAATTTTACATATATATATATATACTACTGCAGTCTGAGCACTGGAGAACACGCTCTGTGGTACAGTTGTTTTTTAGTAGCATGATCAAATGGCAAGGTAACAATATAGATTCTTTTTTCCATTAAGCAGAAGAGGGTACAATATATGCAGAGAAAATTTTATTATCTCTATCATCTTATTATCATCCTCTTGATATGCTAATGGGAAGAAAAGAAGGTGCTGTATTGAATTTACTTTGTTTTCTGTCCACTAAATTAATATTGGTATTATGTGTGCAGACACAAATAAGGAAGAGCAAATAAGCAGCTATTTATATCTGTCTTTAGCGCACTTCAGCTTGAAATATCCTTTTAGCCACACAAAGCCATCCGCACGCATGAGCATACACTGCAAAAGTATTGCTGTCATTAGCAGCTGGGATGGAAGTGGCTGAGAATCTATGACAGATTCACCACACCTGGAGTGGAGGTCACCTTTCCTGGGGAAAATGGCATTACGGTTGCAGTAAATTCAGGCAGATTGTTCTCAAGCGAGCGAGCCAGGGAATGCAATATTAGAGTGGGAGAAAAACAAAAACAAAAGTAAGCCAATAGGAGACACAGTGGGGTGTCAGGCTTTTGCTTTCAGAAATGAGTTATATCCAAACCATAGGCAGCCACTGAATACAGAGCAGCACAGCAGCCCCATGTCTGCAAGTACACAACTTCCAACAAAGTGTTATCTAAATCTGTGTTTATTTCTGTATGTGTGTGTGTGTGTGTGTGTGTGTGTGTGTGTGTGTGTGTGTGTGTGCATATCCCTTTGATATGTGTGAATCATAAAACAATGTCTCTGTGTGAAACCTCTCTGGCAGAATTTGCCTAGTGTGAAAATCCATCCGCCCAACATGAGCTAACATTTTACTCATTAATGTCTTGAGAGGTTTGCACCAGAAATACGAAACAGCCTGCAGAATGTGTCTGAAGATGACAGCATTTGCAGTGTTGTTTGTGTCTGTGTGCGCGTGTTTGTTTGTTTGGTTTTGCCATGTGTTTTTTTTTTTTTTTCCCTTATCCCTTTGTGGGTTTTGACATCCACATTGCACACGCTCAGTTGAGGGACTGACTGTAATCTACAGTCTATTGTCAGTGAGTCATTCTTTTCACTGCAGCTATTCATACATATTCAATAGTTTGTCACCAGTGAAATAGTGATGTAAAGAGATGTCCTTAAAAAGCATAGTAATGTCACAGAATGTGATATTCCTTGCTAAAAGGATAAATCTCAGGAAAACATCCATATAATGCAGCCTACTGACTAAACTGTATGACTTATTTCAATAGTAAAGAGTCCAATTATTGCTGTAAGACTGACAATACATGTAGATATCACATATAGAATTAAGTTGGAATTAAACATTTTTTTGGAACAACTGTAAACAGAATGTTCAGTTGCAAACAGGAACTGGATAACAAGATAAACCTTGTATTCACACATGCACTTGGCAGTATCTGTCTTTCCTTCAGGCTGTAGTTCTGGAGGTGCGCTGCTTTGGTTTACATACACTGATCAACTGAACAGTTGGGTTCTGCTTTATCTGCCATAGTGGTTTTTCTTTCCCGTGCCACAGTTGGCCTAATAGCCTCGCTGACTTACTGTACTTGTTGAAACTATCACAGTGATGCCAGAGCTCCAGAGTCAGTTTTATGCGAATATCCTCTAAAGCACAGAGTCGGGACCAAAATGCCTGAGTCTTTCTCAGTTTTTCCCTGTAGTGTAACTTTGCTGTTTTTGAGGCTGCTGAGCTCAGTTGGGGACAAAAATCTGCAAAGCCAGGTTCACTTACAGTAAATAGTAGCTGTCCCTGTCAAAGACTTTGGATGTATGTGTGGAAATAGCCTGACAGAGGCCACAAGCTGCACTGGTCTCTGTGAGGCTTTCACTGAGTTAGATAGGAATGTCAGTCGGCTAATATGCTGTGACAGTGACAAATCTGACACTCCAATTAGCACCTAACACAAAGAGCAGCTGATGTTGATGGGGGTGTCAATTTGTCAATAACATTTGGTCGTAAAACAAAGACTGGAGAAATGAAAGTTTTGACTTGACAGTAGGACGAAATGAAAAGTGAATGGATCTCCAGAGTCATTGCGGTCCATTCTGTGGAGAACATGCACACCTATAAAAAAAACAATTTCAACCCAGGAGATCAATGAGATTCATCCTTTAGAAAACATTTCTGGACTTGCATGGCAATCAGTCTAAACATGGTTAAGGAATGATAGTGCCATCCCCAAATCGCGAGTAGGCTGTACCTGTAATCACACAATTAGTGTTATAGTATCCAATACAGAGAGTGTGATCACAAAAAGACAGATAAGATATACAGCGATAGTACTTTTTCATACACTATAAATCATTTTAAGTTAAGTTTACAAACCTAAGTTCCCCTTGCTGTTTTAAAAATGTGTGGTTGAATAATTAGTTCAAAGTCATCTTATGAGTTGTTAAAGTGTAGTTTCGTTAAAAAAAAAAACTGAACTTGAGAAAACAAATTCCATGAACTCAAGATATGAAGTTAAATCAATGAGTCGCCAAGACAGTGTTTACAGCCAGATTTGCTTTCTTTTAGGTCCTAAAGTGAACATTAAAAAATGCCAATTTAAGTTCAGTTAACTACAAATTAGCAAAACTCATATTTACTCCCAGTAAAAAAAAAAAAGTTAATTTGGCTAAATAACTTCATGATGTTTTACAGTGTATAGAATCAATGTTTCAACAGGGCTATAAATCAAATAAGGTATGTGCATCCAAAAGCTGTAACACTGACAAAACACTCAAAACATCTACATGAAAACAAAAAAAATAGTGTTGACAGACCTGTCTGTACTGGTCTTGTATTTCTTTTTTTAGGCAAATAGGGGAAAAAAAGCTTCATTCTTTATTTCGTGGAAAAATATATTTTGACATTAAACTAAAGCTAATTTGAAGCTAGTAGTTACATGTCAAGCTGTTGTCAGGACACAACACCAACTTAGTGACTGTAGCAACCATTCATTACAGACGAGGCATGCGAGATAGATTTGAAAAAATCTGGATCTGTTCTTTAAAGCAACCTGTTACTATCTGCTTACCCATCCCTTTAAAGCCGAATGCATCGGCAGCCAAAAGCTGTGTTACGCTGACTGTGGGCACCATACAAGAGGTCGTCTGGGACAAATCTGGCATATCCATTCAATCCACAGAGTGAGCAGGAGGTGAGAGACAGCACAGCCAACACATGCAGATCTTAAAGCATCAGCTCTGTGTGCCTCCTACACAATAAATCTCTCATCCCCACTGGTCCCATCTTAGTTCTAAACATGAACCTGGAGAGAGACCTGAGCATAACACCAGACAGTCAGGAATATATTTCCACTCCCTACCCATCCTTCCTGCAAAGCAGAATGTGGGAGGAAAGTAAGCCAACAAAGGGCGGCACTAGTCAGTTCTGCACATATGTCCTTCTCACGTTCCACTGATCTAGCCTGTTGATGCCAACAGGGATGAACCTTGCTTGCCAAAATGTAAGCTTGATATGCCATTGCAAAGACAGCATGCAAACCTATTTATAGCCTGAGGGTTTAGCATGTGTTTGCACACCACCGTCCTCTCCTTTTTCTCTGATGTTGAAAAAGCCAGAGATTGCAGTGGGCAGTACTGTCACTGCAGGAACACATAGTGAAAGAAAGCGTCATTGGATCCAATCCCGCCACTGGTGCTGATGGCCTTCACGGGAGTGAAAGTAGTTCAGATCAGCCAAGAAGCATTTGCATTTCTTGTTGGAGAACAAAGAAAAGGCCCCAAGCAACATCTTTGTTGTCCTCTGCATCGAGTAGTAGGCCTGGTGGGACTTTCACAAGGGCAAAGCGGTTGGTGGAGATGCCCATCCCAGGCTCACTGTCAAAACAGCACACCACATGAGCTCGCTGGAAGTCATCCCACCACTGCTGGCGTCTTGCCCCCCAGCAAACGGCCGGCCTTGTTGATAAGTGACCCCTCCACAGTTTAGCATTCAGTAAGGAGGCCTCTTGATCGAATGCCCAACTACCTCTTTTCAGCACAAAGGAACTGCAACTGTGCTCCAAGCCCCTGGATATCTCAGGTAGTCTTCCACAGCGTTACAGCAAAACTGCTTCAGTTTGTAAAAAAAGGAAAAAAAATCCCTAAAAAGCTTCTGCTTCTATACGACTGTCACCCCTTACACAACCCTCTTGCATCTCGTTACAGCTTTGATGCTTTCTTTGGCAGTTTCTTTGTTCGCCCCAATGCAAACTCAATAAAAGAGTTTTTCTAGCAAACTTGCAGAGCCACAAGAGTGGGACAGCCCTTGGTATTTCTGCTGCAGCGAATTTCAAGTGAACTAAGACGGAGGCTGTCACCACTGAGGGTATTAGCCGAATGTGATTTGGTATTTTCTGCTTTATGGGCCCCCCTGCACTGTTATCTGGCAGTGGAACAGAGGACTTGGGGCTGTCATTTTGCATGGCATCAGCAGAGACACAGAGCAGATAGTGTCAGCATTGGAAGATCACAGGTAGAAAGGGGTCTTTTCCTCTGGGATGGGAGCTGGTAATAAGACAGCATTAGAGAGGCAAGAAAATACAGGCCGAGAACTAGAGCTTATCTGCGCTGTCACTAGCTCGCAATGTTGACTGTATGACATAAAAGGAGAGATGTTTTCTAACAAAACTATATTTCTGTTGCCAAAGCCACAAGACCTATATTAAAACCCACCTGTCCATCCTCCTCGCGCAGTCATTTCTACACCATTAGCACCCACTGCACAATGTTAAATAAATATTAAACGTTAAAAAAATAAGAAATAAGTCCATTTCTGTGGACTTGCATAATATGTCAACCTTATATTGTGTTTAAAAGTC
The DNA here is from genome assembly GCA_024666655.1 of Dascyllus trimaculatus. Lineage (NCBI taxonomy): Eukaryota > Metazoa > Chordata > Actinopteri > Pomacentridae > Dascyllus > Dascyllus trimaculatus. The sequence goes on along the minus strand of CM045460.1, from coordinate 9,335,039 downwards.
AAGAATATAATTACAATCTGCACAAATGTGCAAGTAGTTTGAATGGAACAGAAAGTCAAGGCAGCCAAGTATAAAACATGCAAGATCAGATGATGAAGGGCAGCAAGGAAAGAAATAATGGAACATGAAAAGTTAAAGGCAAATCAAGTGAAAAAGAAAGGTTATTGGATGTGCCCTTGTGAAAGTAAAGTTCAATCAAACATCTGAGACAGAATGTTTTACATTCAGTCAGCCATCTTCTGACATAATTGGCCATTTGGCAGCAGCCTAATAATCTAAATTAAACTTTTCTGAATATAAGCATCTAGATTAGAATAGATTCCCTTTTGTGGGTTTTATCTAGTTAAGTATCTTAATGTGCTGTTCTGTGGCTCTTGATAGATTGGACCTTGTTTGTTTTCAGAAATGTCAGAAAACAGCCAAATGTCACTGGCAGAATTTTAGCTATAGCGATCTATCTACCTGTCTGTCCACACACACGCACACACACACGCACACACACACACACACACAGGTATTTCATATTTACACTGAAGTCATCCCATCTCCCGAGGAAGGCAAACGTGTTTCTTAATCCACCTGCAGAGGAGAAATCAATAGTGTTTTGCTCACCCACTCTGAAAAAGATTGTGAACACGGTCTCATCTGTCCAGTTCACACAACTAAATTGTTCCACGGTATTAATCCAAATATCAGGGCTGGTGGCAGACAAGACCCACGGGGGTTGTGGAATAATGTATAGCTCAACAAAGTTCAGATTTATTTCCAGTAATTACACAGAGAATTCTCCAGCGGTCTTTTTGGTTTTAAAGGGGCACTGCACTGCGAGGATCGCTACTAGTCATAAGGAGTACTATTTAGAAGATATACAATGTATCGACTCCTGTGGGTGTGGAGGAGCTGAGTCAAATCTGAGAAAATAAACCTCAACGTGTCATCGGGGTTATTTTGGTTCGGGCTGCAAGACAGGTTTACAAGAGAAAGCTCGCACTTGGAGTTTGAATCCCATTGAGTTGAGAGAGGATTTAATGAGAGAAGCTATTAAGTGGCATTATGGGAAATAAAGGATACAAGGTTTTTGAAGCTTGTCTCTTATTATTAAAGCTGCAATAACTGATTTTTCTTTCCTTTTTGGCCCTTTGGGGATAACAAGGAACACAACACATGTATCATCACCTTTAGTTTATATGGAAAACTTGATAGCTACCAATTCACACTGCAGTTAAGAAGTGACATTTATTTGGAGATGTTTAACTGATGAGTCCCATGATCTCTCTTGTTTTAGCTCTGACTTTGTCCCCTACTACCTCCTTAGGAAAACGGATCATTTTAGCTAAGTGCAGCAATATATTGCTACATTCTTCTTCTTTGTTTAATCAGGAGGTATTATTAAGATCAATATCTCATTTGCAAGGGCTGCACAGTGGCTCGGTGGTTAGCAGCGTCGCCTCACAGCTAGAAGATCACCGGTTCGCGTCCCGGTTAGGACGCCTGGGATCTTGCTGTATGGAGTTTGTATGTTCTCCCTGTGCATGCGTGGGTTCTCGCCGGGTACTCCGGCTTCCTCCCACAGTCCAAAAACATGCTGAGGTTAATTGATTATTCTAAATTGTCTGTAGGTGTGAATGAGAGTGTGATTGTTTGTCTCTATATGTAGCCCTGCGATAGGCTGGCGACCTGTTCAGGGTGTCCCCTGCCTTCGCCCTGAGTCGACTGGGATAGGCTCCAGTCCCCCCGCGACCCTACAGAGGATGAAGCGGTGTATAGATAATGGATGGATCTCATTTGCAAGAGAGGCCTGCACAAAAATATGGCTATATACTGTATACACATCATTTCACTCAAGATAACTGTCTCTCTCTCACACACACAAGTAGCATCTTTAGTTAAACCAGTATTAGTGAGAGTAGAAGGTCACTGAGCTTTTGAAGTCTCTTGATTGAATGGATGTCTGTGTTGCATTTCATCCCAGTAGTGAAGGGTATAGCACAGAAATCCACTCCTCGCTGTAATTCAATGTTTGTGTACGGAACTTCCAGAGCCAATCTCCTCTGTGATCTGATGCCATAATGATGAGGTCTGAGCTCAACTAAAGATGTTAAATATCTTGGCAGGTTGGATATCGAGGCCTTATTGATGAAGACACAAGTATGCTGACGCCTTCTAGTTGCCAGTGATGCCCAGCCAATCTTTTCATATAACTCACAGTGGTGAACGTGATAACTGCCTGCAGTAATGAATCGTAAGGCGCTGCAGTAGGTGGCATCCAGGGGTTTAATGGTGGCGGCGGCAGCATGAGCACTCTATAATCCAGTGTGGATGGTATGGTGGGTTGCACAATGCATTTTCTGCTTTCAAGAGGAGATGCAGGCTTTGCTGCAGGAATAGAATTTTAGAGGAAGATTTTTTTTTCAGATGAGTTTTGATAGGACAATCTGCTGACAAACCAGCTTTCTAGATGTTTAGAATATTGGACAGTATTAATTAGACTACTATTTGAAGTATGGATCAGACTGTAAACATCAACAGTCTGTGCTCTTGCGAAAGGAACACATTCAGTGTTTTTGGAGTTTAGTTCAGAGTTAACTTGCAGTCAAATAGAGGAGTCTCCTAAACTGCTTTCTCAGGTATGTAATAAGGGACAGTTATTTTCTCAGTGACAAATCATAGAAACTAAAATGAATTTGTTAATAACATCTGTCCATCAATACATCCACCCACACATCCATCCATCCATCCATCCATTTCATCCATCGACCTACCCATTCATCCATCCATCCATCCATCCACCTACCCATCCTTCCACCTACCCATCCATCCATCGATCCACCTACACATCCATCCATTTCATCCATTCACCTACCCATTCATCCATCCATCCATCCATCCATTCATCCATCCACCTACTCATCCTTCCACCTACCCATCCATCCATCAATCCACCTACACATCCATCCATTTCATCCTTCCACCTACCCATTCATCCATCCTCTATACAAGACTTCATCCTGTAAAGGGTTACAGGGAGGCTGGCCCAGCTGACTGAGGGACCTTGGACAGGTTACAGTTCATCACAAGGCCAACACAGGGAGACCAATAACAATGCAGGCTCATAATCTCAATTTCAATCACCAGTTAGCCAATCATGCATGTCTTTTACTGTGAGAGGAAGGTGGAGTACCCAGTGAAAAACCAGAGAAAGACCACAGTTGAACCTAGGACCTTCTGGCTGTGAGGTAAGACCATGCTGCCCTGTAATTTACTTATTGTTCCATTTATTTTATTTCATTCCTTTTCCATCCTATTTTATATTAGATGGGGCAGGAGTCGTCTCCTTACATTAAGAATAATACTGTCTACATATTATAGAGATTTTCCTAAACATAACCAAGTAGTTTTGATGCCGAATTCTAACCAAACGCTGAGTGAAAACCTAAAGTAAAACAGCAAGTTAAGACAAAACTGTTGAGACGCAAACCCAAATCTCATGTAGCGGTAAAAGTTATATTCCTTCTCCTTCATTCCATTATTGACTTTGTGGCTCTTTCAAAGTGGAAGCATTCCCTGCTTTGCCACACTTGCACTTTTCAGGAAGAAAACATTTCTTTCAAAACATAAATGAAAATGCAGTTCGTTTATATAGGAACCAAATTTTCATGAGAAGGCCTGATACGCAGTGGGGCGAACGGCAAACAATATCAGCATAAAAATGTGCAGCACAGTGCTGAGTTGGAAGGTAAATCAAATTCATATGCAGAGAAAAAGCAGCGTACCTAATATTTACACTTGAAGAACAGTTCTAGCAAACCATTTGGGGACTTGATTTGTAACCATCAGCAACTACAGTTTGACCTCTATCAGTGAGATGTGATTTGAACCATTTGCATGCAGACACATCAGAACCCACAGGAAACGGCTTACTCAACAACATGTTGTGTTTAACACTATTAAAAGCCTGAGACAGTTCTACAAGGAGTGCAGCTCAGTGTTGCTTGTTATGAAGTGAGCTTATAATGTCATGAACGACAGCAGTTGCAGCAGTAATTGAGCTGTGGGCAGCTTTAAAGCCTTACCACTGTGGCTGAAGGACATCATCTTTTGAGAAAGCCACAAAGTTGTGAGTGGACTGGTGATTCTGGGAGTTTCGGACAAACTAAAGTTAAGAGACAGGTCAATAATTGTTAAGGACAACGGTGTCACCATCTTTATGCAATGGAGACACTTCAGCAATCATTCCATATTGAGGGGATTTGGCTTGAGGTAAAGGTTGCATAAAAATGCCCACAGGTGATGCAGCCATAACAGGAGCAGTAAGGTGAAGGAGATGCAGGCCAAGTTGTCTTTACCCAGAGGCTTTCTTCGATTTCAATATGCTGGTGAGTTATGTGCCTCAACGGTGGGACAGGTCGGAGAGAATAGTTGAAAGAAAAGAACTGAGGACTAGAAGAGGAACAACTTTGGGATTCTGCTTTTGACAGTATGAATGTTTTAAACATGCTACAGGATGCAATGAAACGTTTTTTTATCTGCTCCTTTTGAAAATTCATAATTCTTCCTCATGTGACACTTTAATACCAATATCATAACTGAAACAGACAGTGAACAAGGTTTTGATAAAACATTTAACCCCTCTGAACCCAAGCAGTTTTGGGTCTACTTTCACATTTTTTTTCTCACTGTGGGCTCATTTTTCACTGAGATATAAAGTCCTGCACCTCAATGGAAACAGCACAACCGTGGCTAGAAGTAGAATCAAAACAAACTTAGCAAAGGTTGAATTTTATGATTTATTTCTCAAAAATAAAAATAACTGGACTCAGCATGTACAACATTTTCCCCAAGTACCAACAGACATTACCAATGCTGGGGAAAAAATGAGGAGTCTGCATACTATAGACATTTTATTGGTTACATCTTTAATTGCTTTCTTACTTATTTCAACTCTGCTTTGTTTAAACACTGCCTGCAGTGCAGCCGAGTCCCCGGTACATGACTGTTGGTCTCGGCGGAGTCAGTCATATCTTCTCAGCTGTGACAAGGACCTCAGAATTTGTCATTCTTTACAGAATCTTGTTAATGCATACTTTATTTCTGGTTAATTTTAAAACAAGACATATACAATAAATTAATTTTGTTAAAATATCCCAATTTTAAATTTGATGACGTTTTCTGGCAGAATGGCACATCACAGAGGGTATCATGAATATCATGTGTGACATGCAGTTTTGTCAAGAAATTTACCAATTCTAAGCTTAAAAATGTGTTATTTTATCAAAATCGCTTTATTCTATGTGTATATTCAGGAATTTTCCAGCTGAACTGCAGGCTGTGTTTACAGAGAACAGAGAGGAGACTAATTAGAAATGTAAGTTGTGAATACCAGTAGTAACTGTAGTAGATCAAATACCACTGGAAAAGTTTAAAACCCATTGATTCTGTTTTTACAGTTTCTAGCTCTGATAAATTGTATAATTGTGGCAACTTTTTTTTAAGACAACATGCCTTTTAAACCCATCGGCAGGTTTTGGGATTCAGAGGATTAAAAGTTTGGATTTGTTCCAAAGAATCAGCATCCCTCAACATATTTTATTTATTTAAAAAGTCTTTAATCAGACATCAAAGTTGAAAACAGCAAAGAATGATAAACAGTCGCATATGGCATTTGTTGTAAGCCTCCCCTTGCATCACTGACAGGAGCCTGTACAGATTATTTGTGCCCTTTGGATCCGCACAACAACCAAGCAACTTAAACAGCAATTGATGCAGTGTGCCCTTAGTCTTCTGACAAATAGAAACACTACGCCTGCTAAAAACTAAATCTGTATCCGCCAATGTTCATGTCCTCAATGATATTCTAAATGTGAGCACACATTAAAGTGCCAAGATAAGTGTGACTGTGCACATCACTTGTGCTTCCACAGGTCCTATTTTTTCCCCCCTCATGTTCTCGTGACATCCGTCTTTTCTTGCAGCATTACATGTCCGCTCTTGCAGATGCAAAATGCTCAAAAGGTAATGCTTTACCGGTCTCTTTCTCCATCTGTCTCTCCCCCTCCGATTATGCCTGTGTGTGCCATGCTCGTGATAGACAGCCATGAAAATGAAGAGGCATGAGGCTGGGATGATGCTTTGATGCTGGTGATTTATTCTCATGAAGGAATGTCATCCCATCAAAGTCAGTGAATGCAGGTACCTGCTCCGTGTGGTTTTGCTCACATACGTGGCAGGATGGATTCTAGTGCTTAAACTGCTGCTAAGTGTGGGAGTCTAGATGTGAATTGATATATTACTAACATTATGCCCTATCATTTGTGTATATTAGGAACAGCAGGGCATTACAACAAGCCTTAATATAAAACCCAGCAGTGCCGTCTTTCTGCTTCTCGTATGGGGACATACAGTTGTAGATACCGCACACAAGAAACATTCATGTCTTTTACACTGAGTTGATCCACACAAGAGTGAACCGACTCAACAGGTAACTCCAGGACAAGTCTGCACTGCACTGCTATTGATCATTTTGTGGTGCATCGCAATGCTTCAGGTCAAATAAGTCCTGGAAGTCCTCCATGGCTTCATTGTTTTTATTTCCATTTTCCTCATCTCATGCCGTCCTCTGTCCGTCTGCTTCTGTTCCCATCTGCTGGGGAAGCTCCACTCAGTGTCTCTGCCATGGCACGAAATGAAGATGAGCATCATTTTTTTTTGCATGTCTTTTATGATGCTCCCCCATTAAATTAGAAACAGTGTTAATTTTTAGCACTGCTCGTTTTTGGCACAACTCAATTCCCCACAGTGTCGCAACAGAGTGGGGACTTTGGCAGCCGGTGTTTGGCTGCCGGCATCCCCCTTCAGTAACAGATACACAAAGCCGCTGCTACATCTGAGAAAGTCAACAGCAATAAAAGAATCTGCCCGGCCGCGACAGGAAAAACATTCATGGTGGTCTTTCTGCGGTGCATTATTTCGTTCAGTAACAACAGTCGGTGCCAACCCAGGAGGGAGTGTCGCGTCCTTGATGAAAACAGGTTTTACATTGTTCCCATTTATTGCTGATAAAGAAAGGTTGTCCTAAGGAGATTTTCTATAGGCCTTGTGTGTATGATTTGGAATTTCTAAGCGTGGAATCCACTATTAGTAGTATCATAAAGTGACAGAAGAACTGCTACAGCCACAAGAAGAATTTTAAAGCAGGCTAGTTCCACAACAACAAACAGAATTCTCTTTAAACGGTAAAAATGCAACGGGGCCAGAGTGGTGCCATGGCGACTTACCCGTTTTGCCATGCTCCAGTATGCAACAAGATAGTAGAACCTTCTGTATTAAATGCTTAGCTTAAATCTAATACTGCGAGAAATGAACAGTCATGGTCTCGTTTTCAAAAAAGTAAGGCATTAGTAACCTTGAAAAGGACCCACTGTACACCGTGGAGGACTCAGATTTCAGAAAGAAAGTTTTCAAAGATGAACTTACAAGTGAAGCCTTCACAATTTATTAGACTTCGGTTATTTTAAATGTTTATGACCATCCTGGCAGACAGAATACTGTGTTTTAAAAAGTGATTTTTTTTGCCACTCTGAGGCAGCTGTAAATCCAACACTAATGTATGTGGATATATGTGAGAAGAATTGTGCTTATGTTAAGAATTATACTTATTAGGTAACCATTGAGTGACTGTCAGGACTTTAAACCATACGTGTCAGCAACCATGATTGTAAAGATATGAGAATCACCATAAACATTCAGTATGGCTCACAGTAAAGAACATAAAGAACAGAACTGACACATTAAGATTGTGTAAGTGACACTTATCTTATGCTGACTCTTGTGCTGGCGTGTGGGGACGCCCCTGTGTTACATGGTTGTTTTACCTAATAAAAAGAACCAAGGACAGAAGGACTGTCAGAGAGCTGGAGTGCTGTAGCGATGCATACTGCAGAGCTGTAGTGTCCGTTCTCTCTTTGTGCACAAGTAAAAAGACCTGAGCTCGTGAGTGCTGTCTTCCTTCCTGTGCTGTGTGTATTTTCAGGTTTTGAACCTAACAATATATTACCACCATGAGTTATTAGGGTGAGAAAACAGTTTACACATGACTTGATGCAACGTCAGCATTCATCTGGCTCATGTATATCTGGACACTTGGTAAACAAACACTTGTTTTCCTCTCATTTGGGCTCCACCTGTTTGTAGAGGAAATGTATGGCTCTTTAAATGCTCCAATATGTTCACCAGCTACAAGCTTGCATATTCTCTCTCTCTGTGTACATCTCTGCAGGTATCTCTGGCTCTGAAGCTCCACAGGTCTGATCTGTGGTTACTGGTTCCATCAATCTGTCCGTTGTTTATGTTCTCTGCAGCCGATCGAGGCAGATGGCCGCCCTCCCTGAGCCTGGTTCTGCTGGACGTCTCCTGTCAAAAGGGAGCCGTTCCTCTCCATTATCTCCAATATGCTTGCTCGTAGGGAATCTTGGATTCGTTGGGTTTTCCTTGTATAGTTATGTGAGGTCCTTACATTAATTTTTAAAGCAGTCAGGTCAATTTGCATGATTAATAATACTGTAGGGTCCTAACCTTACAGTTTCACTAATTAAATGTTATATTTAATGTACTCAGGTAAATTCACACCATTAATCACTCTGCAGGGTCTTAACCTTTACATTTAAACCTGTTAGAGAAACAGGTTTCGCTTTTAGAATTCACCCATCGGAGAACGCTTTGGCTCGATGGCTGTCGTTTTAAATGTGCTTTATAAATAACGTTGGCTTGACTTGACTTGACTGAAAACAGCTGCCTACTGCTGTTGAAAAAGAGGTTGATGAGATTGATGAGAAGTGTAGTCCAAAATCGTAAAACTTGCAGGCCATAAAAGCCAAACAATGAGCTGACAGATGGTAAAACGCTCTGTGGAGCTGAAGGAACTGCAGACTCAGGTGCTAATCCTCTACAGGTTCATCCCTACAAAGAAACTCTTTAATTACACACAGTTAATAGAAAAAGTACAAACAAGAAGTTTACACATTTTAGTTGTTTTTTTTAAATGCCTGCAATTACTCTTGGAATGTGAACCCTGCCATCATTTGAACTCTCCAAGTGCAAAAAGAAAATATAGCTGCAGTTCATCCAACATATTCGAAAACCCTGTCAGCAGTTTAAAGTACAAGATCTCTGAGGTAGACATGGACTTAGGTGTATTAGGAGGAAGTAGGGCCTTGGAAAGCTGTGAATTTATGATCAGACGTGCACACATCAATCTTTTCAACTTCACTCAAAGCCTTCTCAAAGAAATAGCTGGCACCTTTCACCACTGCCAAGAAGGTTGTGCTTTCATTATCGTTTGTTTGTCTCTCTGTCTGTCAGTGGGATTACGCAAAAACTCCAGGACAGATTTTGATGAAACTTGGTGGAGAGGTGGAGCATGGGCAAAGACAGAACTAAGAATTCAATCTTGATGCAGATCTGGTTTGGATTATGAAATAACACAACCACAATAAGAGGTTGGAAGTGAGGCGTCCAGCATAGGACCTTCATCCAAGAGACTTGGCTCCATGTCCCCTGTGGGATCATTATTATTAGACTTAAGGTTCAATTTCACTTAATGCCTGGTTAGATTTAAGATAATATCTTGGCTTAGGTAAAAACAGGACCTTTTCACTACTTGTGTGAAGCTTCTCCACTTTTCCGAGCCTCCTACTCCTCCTACTCCATCTAATATTCGTATTGCTGAAAAGGCGCAACAGCTGGAAAGCAATGCAATACATGACAAAGATATGTTGTTTCCCTCATAATGCAACTGAGAATGAAGTTTAATCGTATAGGAATGCCATTTTTCAGAGACAGGAATGGTCTGTGTGCTTCGAGTTGAAAATGTAAAGACTAATGTATGACTAAATGTAAAGAAAAAACAATCGTAAACCAAATCGGAGAAGCATCACTAGACAAATATAACCTGTAGGGCTGATGAAACAAATAATACCAAAAATCAGAGGCAGCCTATAACATATTTTTAAGATAATTGTGAAACTCCAAATGCAGGAATAAAACACTCATTAGATAATCACAATTTAAAAAAAACAACTATAATATTGTCTATGAAAGCAATTCCCGGCAGAGCACATGCTTCTATACTCCAAACTGACCTACTGGGAAAGTGTGCATGTGATATAGCGGAATGTAAACTGAAAATAAGACATGTTTATGTTTCTTTCACTACCGTTTCTTTCATTTGCCACCGTATGATATCCATGTGATGCGACAGTACACCTCCAGCATATGGACACAGATCCGACTCTCCTGTGCCTCACTGTGTTTGTGATGATGAGAGTCCCTCTGGAAATCCTCATGGAACCACTCTTCCAGTAACACAACATTTGCTTTCTGTATCCCTTTAGTCTTTTCTTGATCCATCTGCAGCTCGCCACAGTTCAAGTTATCCCCGATGATAAACCAACTTGCTGTTGTTGTTTTTCAGAGGAATATAATTACTTTTATCTTTTCACCTAACAAGGCTGCAAGCTTCCTTTTTTACAAGACAAGGTGAACCAATTGCACGGGAATACCTCGGTAGCTGCGGGCAGCACTGCTGTTGTGAAATTTTGAAGGCGTTTGCATCTGTAGGAAGTATGCGTGGAATTTGCTGTTTATGTAAGGCGAGGACTGTAATAGCTGTCAAAAATAGTAACAGAGTCTAATCTCGCCTGCATGGGCTTTGTCGCTTGACCTCGCTTTAAACCTGCAATAAATGATTTCTCTGCCTCTTAGTGTCAGTTCTGTGCTCACAGTTTCCACTGCCCCTGACACCTTTTAAGTTGATATGGGAGAAATGTAAGCAAACAATGGTTTATTTACACACAGAAGCGGGCATGGTGCAGAACAGCAGCAGAAAAAAAATGTATGTTTTACTCACATCCGCATATACTGCAGATAAATGCGTGCACCAGTCTGCCACAACATTAAAACCACATGCTTAATATCGTATAGGTCCTAAACAGCTTTGACACGTTGGTGCAAAGACATGCGACCTTTAAACGCATCCAGTAGATGATAGTAGAGGATCTTTTGGATCTTGTGGCTTGCAGGGGGAGGCCTCTGTGAATCAGTCTGTTCCAATGCATCACATGAATCCTCAATTAGAGTTCCTCATTCCACATTATGTTCCTCAAACACCTCCTGAGAAGTTTTAGGAGTTTTTGCACAGCGGCAGGGAGCATTTTTCTGCTGGGTGAGGTTGGCGGAGAATGCAGCTGCCAGGAGGGAGGAGAGCTTAGTCTGCAACAATGTTTAGGCAGATGTCAAAGTAATATCCATATATGCCAGGACCCAAGGTTTCCCAGCAGAACATTATATTGTAATGAGGTAATCCATGTTATTCACTTTAACTGTCAGTGGATTCAGTGTTGTGGCTGCTCAGTGTGTATGTAATTCTAGATCATTCCTGGCATAAAACCCCCTCAGTTATGTCTCATTACTCTCCAACTGGTTCTGCAGTGGTGTTTATTGCTTCACTCGGCTGAAGAGGTTGTTGCTACGGCTATGGCCCCATGCTCACATTTTAAAGCCTGTCTTTTCAGGAAAAAAATTGAGATCAAATGCATCAGCGCCCACCTTCTGTGAGCTGCTGCTATGAACCAAACTTCTTGAAAGAATAGGTCATTGGTGTGTGTGTGACACATGGATGCTGGGGCAGGAGTTTCTCTGTGATGTCCCCGGGCCAGGGGAAAATGGTGACACAGAATGGCAGGGCACCTACGCAACAGAGGGCTCTTCTGAGGTGGAGGACGTTTCCCCCTCCAGAATCCCCTGAAGCAGACATTAGTGTGGTGGAGCACCACGGTGGTCCAAAGCTGTATCACCTCGAGCCGCTGGCTGCAGCCCTGGTAAAGCCCGTGGCTTGAGCTCTCCTCGCATTTCTATGGAGGCACCATCCTGGGCTCCATTTCCACCTTTCCCTTCAGATCTATGAGAAGGTCTGAGGGGAAAGAGTGCAGCCCGGCGGTGCTTCTGCGGCTGTCAAAAGCAAACCATAGGGCCAAAACTGAAAAATACTGAGTGAGAGGAGGGTTAGCAAAATAGAGTAGAGTCATGAGTTTCATTGAGAAAACAAGGTCAGTTTCATAGACTCTTACTGAAAGAGGGACATGAGCTACCCACCTCTCAGTAAAACTGCATTTAACTTCTTATATATATCTAGAAAGAGAGAGACAGAGAGATTTTGTGATATAAGTAAGTAAGTCCTAAACATCTGACTCTGTCAACAGTGGCCTTGCAAGGTTTAGAATGATTTATAACAGGCATTTCATAAGCTAAGCATGCCATCGACTATTATTTTTATATAAATATGGTAGGAAATGTCAATATTAACACCTGCATTGATGTGTTTCAACACAATACAATCCTTACATTCAATTTACTGCTCAAAAAAACAGTTTAAGTGTGCAGTGCCTCTTTAACAAACTGTGTGGAAAATGCGAATAAGCTCATCATGTCAAATAATAAAGTAGGCAATTTTCTGGTTTTGCATTTGACCGCAGCGGTCGTTTCTTTTCTTGACGTTTACTCTAAATATCACACTTTCATGCTTCCGCTTCCTCTCTAATTATGTATTACATTTTCCATGACTAACAGAAGTGGGAATGTAGGTGTATGAAGGCAAGATTACCATGAACAATAAATGCATTCTCACTTTTTTTTCTTCCCTCTGTCGTGGTTAAGTGTTATTTATATGCTGGTCACCAAAATAAATGTCCCCTCATCTTTTGCTATATTTTGTCTTGGGTTGCAGTGACTGGCAGTTGACACTTAGTGCTACCCACTCTGTGGTGTTTTAACACGTAATGACATGATTGACATGTGCAGACAAGCAGAAGATTGCGGCGTTACCGTGCTGCCAGTCTGGCGGAGGTGAAGTGAATGAGATGGTGTTTCTTATGTTTGATATTCTGATGAAACAATATATGCTTGCAAATATCTGCTGACCGCTTAGCACGAGGGTGGAGCTGACTTGCTGCACAGGGTTCAGCATAATAACCGATCGGGGGGATCTGAGCATCTCAGCCCTCTGTTTTAGCAAATACGCTGCAGGTATTTGCTCAGTAATCAAGTACATATATTATTTTGTGTTACTGACTCTGTAATAAATCAAGGGGTAAAGTGTCAGTCGGCTTATTTGGCAGACGACGTGGAGTTTTTCACAGCTTTGAGGTTTGCGTCTGAGGTTTTGTTTGTGAAACCCTGGCAGTTGACAACTGAGCCTTGCAGTGTGTGTTTTTTTCTTCCTCTCTCCTCTTCTTCTATGCTTCTAGCTGTTCTTCCTCACCTGTACTCCTCTCTCTACGCCGTTCCAGGTAGAGAGGCGAGACTGATGCAACTGCCTTCTCCGCAGACTTTGGCAGAGTATGTCTCCAGGCAAGATATCACAAGCCTCCATCATCTCTTTATGCTGTACAGTTTTTAGGACTGCAGGTTTTCTTTTTTTTCAGCTGTAAACTTTTGAATACCTCCTGTGAACTTTGGGAAACTCAAGGAAATCCCACGTACAGGGTAATGCATATGGTGCACATACAGTACGAGCAAGGATGTGCTCTTGTGTATGGATTTCTGAGCATATGCCGGACTCGGAAGTGAGATTTTTTCGTATTTGTGTATTCCTAAATTCTTAGAATGAATACCCACAGTCATGAATGCAAAAATAAAAGTGGTCCCTGGTCACTGGGCTAGTCTCTTGCCTGATTCAGTGATGTGGGAAGAAAATGTTGTCTCAGCCACGATGTCCCTGCTTCTTTCATTCATGGAGTAGGTACATAGTTTTGCTACTTTTCCAGTTCTCCCACTCCCAGTCTGCCACCCCTTCAAATGTCAAAGAACGAGCTGCCTGCTGCATGGCGCTGCCTCTTGGGTAGCGCTTGTGTTTTTCATCTAAAACTAATAATAACGAGACAGGCCCTTGGAGGCGCTTTGTAATTTTTCTTCCCTTTCTCCCTTCTTTCACAGATCACTACGTTTCTTTTTTATACCGCCACACATAAAATCCCTATTATAGGCCAGTCAGGGAGTACTGCCATCTCTGATTTTCACTTGGATAGTGATTTTATTCCCGTTTTATGTCACAATATTTCCTACAAAGATTTCTCTGTTCAAGAGCCTGTGAAAGTTTGCCTTACATGACGAGGAACCTCTTCAAGATTCTTGATTTTGGTAGGTTTCACGGTTTTCACCATTCTTTTAACTTGAGAACCCACTCCAACTTGGAAACTTTCTTATTTTCCTCCTTTTTCAGGGCAAAAAAAGAGGCAAATAAAATAACATCAGTATCAAATTTGCAGGAATCGGAGTCCTTATTTTCCAAAGCTTCAGTGAACAATAAATAGGTGGTAGAAATTGCTTCAGGTGTCATAAAAAATCACTGATATGTCTGACACTGGGTCAGTGGATTTTTTTTTCCCCACTCTGTACAGAATGCACAGGGAGTGGCAATAGGTTTCCATTATTATAGACATTGATTTTCAATACTTGCAGTGCTGATGAGGAGGGGGTGGCAGGAATTCTCAAGTCCACTTGTTATTATTAACTGCATCGCCCCACAATGGTTATTACCTGGACCGCTGCAGTCAGCAAAATGTTTTGACAAGTGATGAGATTGAGTGGGCGGAATGAGTCACTGACGGACAGACGTGGAAGAGCTGATAGAGAAAATGAAACACAGTGGAGACTCCGTTCGCAATTTGTCCTCACTTGCAAGGTTTTCCGGATTATTTTAAGGTTTTGAGCGAAAATCAATGAACTCATTGTATATCGGGAGTCCATATATCTAAAAGAGTGAGATCGGAAAAGCAATATTCTCACTATGTAGCAAAGTCTCCTGTGTGATGCAGTTAGCAATGACAACAAAACTAATGGTCCTCCGTAGTCAGTCCCAATGGGTTTGGAGTAGGCCAAACACATGAATCAAATGCTATACTTGGTGCATAGCTACTTCCTTGGAGTGTGAAGTACATCCTCACTTCATTACTCAAAGCCGATGAGTTACATTCATTCAATATGTAGCCTACATTACAGGTTGATTATCTGAGGCATTAATAACACATGGAGCTTGATCCAACTTAAATATGATTGATCAAGCAAGTGAAAGCGGTTTTTCCACATAATTTGCTCTTCATATACATGTATTAAAACAACATATTTCCAATTAGAATGTTTAGATTCATATGAACTAATGAGCGGCATGTGAAAATAAATTAACACCGATTGTGTGTGTAACTGGATCATGTACAGTTATGTTGACCGTCTTGATGGTTGCACGTATTTCCCCTCGCTCTCCAGTGTGCACTGCACTGCAATGTTGTATAAGAGAGTGTCCGGGAGCTGACACTTTTTAATGTAGCCCATGCAGGTGTGTGACAGTCAGAAGAAAGCCTCAGAGGGAAGCACTGGACAGAACAGAGCAAAGAAAGCACAACTCAGAGCAGCCCGTCTGTCTTCGTTGTGTCAGATGGGACAAGCAGGCCACCAGGCCGCAGCACCAACACGGACCTGGGGTTATTTGAACAAAAGAGGAGAAAAATCTAAGGGATACTGTATATATAGCCTGGACTTTACCTACAGTACAGCTCACTCCTGTCCTGTTTGTTCTTGCTGTTGTCGTGCCTCCCTTGCCTGGCAGCTCTGACAAATATAAGCTAACTGATGCAATAGAAAAACCTTTTAAGGCTTTTTCTCTCTCTGCCTCCCATGCAGTTACACGCTAATGGATCTGTTTTCCAGCTAAGAGCATATCTTACCTAATGTCCTATATGGGATGAATAAACAATTTATGACTATCAGTCTTCAAAAAGACTGATAGGCAGGTTTTTGTAGAGGAAGTGAGGGCTGAAATGTCTCGAGTTTTGTTTTTTTTTCCTGTTTGAGTGTGTCTGATTTTAGATGAAATAATGAAAGTCTATCAATGTATAGCACATTAGGTGCTCGCTTTGAAGACAAACAAGACGCATCTATTAATGTTTGTAATACCTTTTCGACTTTGTTCCATTAACTAACTAGAATTTCATTTGTATACATGAATATTTTTTGTATTCTGAAGCAAATTAAGTGTGTGCTGCCCCATTTACAAATATATCACCATTTAGCTTAGCAAGTGTTTTCTGTTACAAGATAAATGATCCGAAATTGGATGTGGAATTCCTCCAGAGATGGAAGCTCGCTGTCTGCAAATAGGTAATGAAGTATATTGTGGTTTAAAGCCTACAGGGCATACCTGTTGTACAGTATAGTTTTTGAAAATTCACATCTGTGAAATAACCTTATTATTGAAACTCTCTAATATCTCTCCGACGTGGAGATAACAGATACAGCAGCTTGGAAAGAGAGTAGAGATTAAATCTCGGCTGGCAGTCCCTGTGCAACTTTTACACACGGTCGGCTGACTGGCTCATCGCCAGGCCATCGCAAAGAATTGGGCAGAATTGGTCTTTCTGTGAGTCTTGGCGAGTCTCTAGGTGTGCGCAGGTAATGCATGTCATCCTCACATTCCTGGAGGATGATTTTGTGTTTGTGATTCCCTCTTTCCCAGGCCATCTGTTGGTCTATTCCCTCTCTCATCTATATGGATAACAAGACGTGCATTAGAATAACTGATATAACAGGCCTCATATGGTGAATGTGCACTAACAAGGTGGTACAGATTGCGGGGAGATTCTTAGAGGGTGTGTTCTGCTGAGGGTAAAAGCCATGCAGAGGACTGTGGAGCTAAGAGAGCATCGAGAAATAATGGTTTATTATAATTTTTGTATTCTTGGGAGCGGTCATGCTTTAGGGCAGCACCTTTCCTCCTGTAAATAGACCACGTTTGACCCGTTTTTTCAAACCGTAAATATAGCAACCTTTTTAAATGGGTGTGGTGCGTGGTCACATTTTTCTTTCTGTCAGTATCTGCAGGAGACTTCTGGAGAGTCCAACCCATGGGAGGAGGTTACGCCAGTGCTGCTCCAACAGAGAGAGACAGAGAGAGAGATGAAGAAATAAAAAGATATGCAAGAGATTATGTTGTCGAAGGAGGTTCCACAGAGGAGCCTCCGGTGGTACAGTAGAATGAGGGGGCCGGGGCTGGGCTGGGAGAAGCAGTCCCTCAGGATGGGCTCGATGCTAAAACGGAGAAGTGCTCCCTTCCTGAGGGAAAGACTGTCCACATCCAGATGTTGAGCGCACAGTTGATGACTGATGCCTGGAGGAAGCGTAGTGATTGCAAATGCGCACACGCACGCACACACTTAATGTGTGTATGTGTTAGTCAGGGATCCTCGCTAAATATTTCAAAGGGCCAAGAGAGAAAACAAAGGGAAAATGGATATCAGAATCTGGAGCAGTAGTCCCAGAAGAGACACCGCAGGAGCCCCTTTCTCCCAGTTACAACAGAAATAAAATCGTTTGATCTCCGCCGCTCCTGCTTCTATTGTTATCTGCTGTAAACCTCCACCCTCCCAACTCTGCTCATTGTATTACTGTGAAACTGTTGAGGCCAACAAATGTGAGCAGAGAAATAGGCAGAATAAAAATGTTTACTCATGCAACCTGCAAAATATTTGATACCACCAGGGACGAGCCGCTAATTTGTAGCATTTTTATGCACCTTCCCACTTTTAATTAGCGCTTTTAGAAAACAGCCTCCCCCCCACCACCATCACCTCCTAGTCGCACACCTGACTCTGACTCGTCTAGCTGCTCAAATCATTTGTAATTACAAGCAGTAGCTACTTCATTCTTCTCAACAGGAATCTTGTTTAGCCAAGCAAATCCATTAATTAAATAAATGTGTTGTGGTTTCATTATGGTCCTGCGGTACTCAGAGATGTGCGCCGTGTAGTTTTCAGTTTTCAGTTTAGGAGAGAGCTTCAGCTGGAGGAATATTCATGTGCTGCTACACATGACAAAACATCAACAGTTTTTGAGAAGTAGGGCGGACTGAGACTGTTTTTTTAAGCTATACAGTCAGTCCGTGTTGGCTGCACTTGAGCCAAGACTGACTCAGAGGTGTGAATGGGATTATGAAACTAATAAAAAAAATACATCTGCTTATTCCTGGCATTGGCAAACTGTATGTTTGGTATTGCTGAAAGGTGTGCAGCAAAGGAAGTTCAACATAGTCAGGCTTTCTTTGGGGTTAGCTGGCTTAACAAAACCTAAACCCCAATCAGAGAGATATCACCATGTTGGTTATCAACTAAGTTTTCTTCACTATTTGTGAATCCATTACAGAGGATATGTTGCCTACTTCAGACAGGAGAAATGGGTTGTTAAAATGGACAATTATTGGGTTTATAAAAAAAAAAATTACTAAAAAAGTGCAGTTACTGAAAATTATACAAGAGAGGAATGCTGGTGGAAAATTGTTAATCATGTAAGTTAAAATATTAATCGCACCACTCAGTGCTGTCTTCACTATAGCTGCTTATTTGTAACATGAAAGCTCCACATTACAGCTCGGAAACCTCATGCATTTAAACACAGTGATCAAGAAGAGTGGTAAGGCCCGCGAAGGATACACTGAAATCAGTTTGGGCTGATCAAAGTGACATTATTATTGATTGAATAACCTCTGTGATAAATACCAATAGACTAATCAGTGTTTTTAATATGCGTGCTGTAATACTAGCAGTGTAAAAACAGACTCCACAGCAGATCAGGGCCACAGCATTAAAACATGTATCGGCATTTTCCGCATCACCGACTGAACGCACCGAGATTCCCACGGCAATGTGAGACTCACAGTTTGTGCCACTGTAACTCCACAGCTTCATTCAGTGGTATTACTAACACACCACTTAGCAGGTATCCAGATAATGTATTCCCTTTGCTGGGAATCTGTATCGCTCAGAGAGAATAAAGGGAGATGCATCTTGCAGTCGATTTAAATCTCAATCTCCAGGTTAGCTGTGAAGGATCGGTTAAAATGGTGGTCTAGCAGCTTGAAAGAGAGTCACCATCTTGACATTGAAACTCTGGCTGGGTCTCGACATAGCTCGCTAACCCATTAATCTTGCTTTGAGGTACGACCCTCAGGTTATAGTGCACCTTCTGCTACATACAAATACACATTTCAAAGATGGTACAAGCCATTTATCAACAAATTTATCAACTAATTTTATATGTCTTGACAAATCATGCATTAATCAGAGACTGACATTTATCTCTCTTGCTGCATCATTTGAACCACAACAAAACAGTCACAATCGATACAGCACCTCGGATATTGACAAGGACTTTTAGTTTAGACCACTTCCTAATGGGTCAGGACACCTGCGTTTGCTGTACCTTGCGGGAGTGGGTTGTTCATCCATGATGCTAAACATCCTTATCAGTTTCTGGTCACACACACACACACACTCCCTCTACATCCTGCAGCATCCTCTTAAGCTGGTCATTTCCTTATCACCACACTGCATGAACCAACCCATTCATTAGCATCGATTTCCCTTAGAATGACCACAAAAAAGCCCCTCTGTCCATCCCTCCCCTCTGTCTCTTATTCCCCTCCCTCTCCCTCCGTTGCCTCCTTGTTCTGTCCTAACCTTAACCGCTCTGTTTCTCCTCTGGCTCAGAAGGGATCCTCCCCTCTGTGGACTCTGTACAGTAGGCAAGCGCCTGTTAATTGCTCACAGCTGCTGGGAGGTTATCAGCTGACTGGCAGTGAAGGTCTGAATAATAAGCAGAGCTAAACAAGGCCCTGGTGCAAAACAGTTAACGCAGAAACGAAACTTGCTCCTTCCATACCGCAGAGGATGAAGTGGTGGGAGAAGAGATTAGAAGAAGTGGTTGCAGGTTTTGGGGGTTGACTCATAAATCGGGTAAATAGGAGCGAAGGCAGTTGGTTGCCTGATTATTGGCTCTACATAAAAGGTTGCCCTTAGCATGCCTCTGGCTGCCCTTTTCATGGTGATTCCAGCATTTCCATAATGCCACTTTCTGATGGTAGGAACAAGGAACACACACACACACTCTCCCAGACACACATCCACATCCTAATACACCCAGGTCGAAGTTTGATCTACATCGGACAGCACATCAATGAATGTATTGATTTTTTTCCAGTGCCATGTTTTTCCAAACGACCTTGCCTTTGCAGACAGAACTTCTGCAAAACCTAAAGCTTTAGAAGTTTGTTTTGCTTTCCCCAATTTATGTATTCCATCAGTGCATTTTAATGCATAAGGCGTCCATGCATGCATGCATTCTGCATGAGCATGACACCAACCATGAACCCGCACTACTCAGTTTTCATCACCAGAAACCCTCACCTCATTGTTTTTGTGTGCATTTCACTTCATTATTTCAAATGCAGGAATCATCAATCATAGCAGCAGCTGTGGAAAATGTTTAGAATACATTTAAGGATTTGTGAAGTTTCACGGAGGAAACAGCGCAGTGGAGAGAAGTGTTCCTCTGTTTTTTTTTTTTTCCAGATGTAGCCCCGTTTCACACATGCACACACTCTTCTTCCATTAAGTCTCCACTGTTCATCCTCCACGTTATTGCCTGCAGGCACTCTAACTTGGAGTCTGAACTTATTATGCTTCTCCCTTCTCTGAATTTTGGTGCACTCAGCTTGTGAATGGAGAGGGAATGAGCTCATTCTACCTGCGTCAGCACAAGGAATGGTTATGCTGCAGACGGCTCGGTGAGGAAAGTGTAATGAGGAAGCACAGAGGTTTCTGTGGCGGCGGCGGTGGCCCCCCGCACTCACGATTGGTTTCCCCCTCTCAGCCAATCAAGACTGATGTGATTTAAGCCCCTCGCTGCTGCAGGTGAGAACAGATTTATGAAAATGCTTAACTTTTTTTTCCTCTAAAACTGCTACGGGCTCTTTGTCCTCTCTCAAACCCAATCAACCAAAAGGCTGCATTTCTCTCTGTCTCTTCTCTTATCTTCCCTTTTGTTCCTCTTCATGACAAGAACTGTGCTTTAAATGCTTACCCATGGTTTTTGGATATGAATAGTGTGCTTCCGTAGATAAACACAAATTCTCCCCTTTCGCAGCTGTTTGGAGAGCGCGGGAGAAATAAACAGCACGACAGTCAGCTCGGTTTTCTGATAAATGATGCTACGTGCTCCAGGAGTTGACATAGAGGGCAACAAAAAGAAGAAGAAGAAGCTCGTGGAAGAGAATGGAAGGACGATGACAAGATATGGTGTTTGTCTGATCCTTGAGAGAGGAGAGGTTTCATTACCTGAGGGACTTCAGCAGGAGATGTCTCGACGGTGGTGTTTTTTTCCCCGGTCCTCACTGCTTGTCAGAGTCGTGGCGCTGCTACATACACTTCTGTGTTTCAAGTCACCCTGGGATTTCAGCAGCACCAGCAAAAGCCAGGCAGCCCAGGAATCGGCTGTGACGGATGGCTATGTCCGTCCAAAGGGATAGAGGGGTCACCGGGGTTCACAGCAGTGATGGAGACACTTCCCTGCTCAGCCCCCATGACTTTTTTAATTAACCTCTTTGGGAGGCCCAGTATAGGTAATCACAGCCTGGAAAGCCCCATCATTAGGACTTATCTGACCTCTGTGTGTCCAGTTGTGTGTCCGGCTCCTTTCACTGCCTGCTCTACCTCCCATTCATTGCAGTAATGACACTGCCGCACAGGGAAGGAGACTACAGCAGTGAGAGTCAAGAGAGTGCTTAGAATTGCACGCAGCCCCTTCAGAGTTTTCATTTTCTGTAACCCCCATTTCCGTCTTCACACACACACCTCACTCGCGGCTTTGTTTTCTGCTCTCTATTCATCTCTCTAACTCGCCCTGCAAGAATTATTTCACAGCACGGCAACTCCACTGATCCCACCAAGAGACGATCGCAGTTTAATGGCAAATTAGGCGAAGCCCCATTCGCCAGACTCCTTTGTACCTTTCCTCCTCTCATCTCTTCATTTCATCCTCCCTGCTCTTATTGCAGACCTTCTGGCCTCATTATACGCAACCAAACAAGAAGCAAAGACAGAAATAAAAATTATCTTATTTTCCATATTAGACTTCTAAGGGACAAACAGGCCTCGGTACTCCTTAGGGGAAGCAAACTCCTCTGAGTGATGCCCCAGAACAAGCAGATCAAACGCCTCTCCTCCAGCTTCTCGGCTTTCTTCCTATCTCTCTATTTTGGTTGCCGTCTTTCATGTTGGGGGAACAGTGGCTTAAGTGGCTCTATTGGAGCTCTCTGATGGGCTCTCAAACGAAGTCTTTGTGAGCTTGGGAAATAAATTGGTTTGTTCTGAGGCTTTGACTCCTGTGGCGCCACCTGCTGTTCCATCTCTGATCTCTGCCTTGTCCATTGAAGGAGGTGTAGGGGGGGGTGAGGGAGGGGCACGGGGCGGAAGCAGGCAAAACAAAGTACACAAAGCTGGCAGGGAAGAGGTCAAGAAAAAAATAAGAGGGGTGGGGGGAAATGGGATGAGTCATGCAGCTTGCTGTGTTGGAGCATTTACATTTCATTTCAGTCGATGAGAGTTTTATACATGCTAAATGAACACTGTGTATTTTATTTATTCACAATGGAAGGAGGAGGATGAAGAGCAGATAAATGCACGAACCCACAACTCCCCCATGTGGACATCCTGAGCCAAACAGCTTTTCTGGAAAAATGTAAATCTTTGATGAACTCGCTTTTCTGTTTTAATGAACTGACTTCTATCAGTAACACCTCATTAAAGCCATAATTACAACTCATGACCAACGGACAAATTGCAAAGAGCTGTGCTGACATCATTTACTTTCGCTAACCATTTTATTAAGTGTGGTTTACTTCTGCCAGTTGTTTATTTTGATGCCAGATTCACTGTTTTTTCCACATCGTCCTCATTCACATGCAGCCAAGCAGAGTACTGTGTGGCTTACCGGAGTCTTTGCTCACTGTGTGTGCTGTTCTGTTTGCAGCCACACCCATATCGCATGTTTTCATATGTCCTTTTGCCCACAATCAGGATCTGCATATCTGAGATCCTGGTTTTAGCCAGTGTTGCAGTTCTGTATTTTTGCATGTGCTTGCACAGTGAAAATAAATGTGCACGTATCATGGATCATAAGCTACTTCCCATAGCAGACCGACAGCTGTTCTAAATTTGCAACAAGTGCCCTTTCTACTCTGATATCATCTACATAAATTATAACTTTGACATTTTACCATTTGGACACTGGTTTAAAATCTTTAAGGTTTAAAACTGACTGCAGAGACTGAAGAGTTTAGAACATTTTATTTGCTGGTGAGGCCTTGTGAAGAGTGGTGATTGAGTAATGGGTTTCCACATCCTAAATATTAAATATGGACAGTTTACATTCCAAAACAAGAATCTATTATTAGCCTTTTGAAACATGCCACTATAATGTCACAGGTAATCTGTTAAAGTTCCAGGTATTTTATTCAGCAGTGATGGAGGAAGTACTGATATATTATCTTAACCTAGTGTTTTGTTGACCTTGCTTCCTTTTTGTTTGAAGTTTCACAGACCACATTGTTGTGCAGTATGTGTAACAGTATCTATCTTCTTTTAACTCCAATATTTTTCTCTTGATAAACATTTCCTTTCTTGTGGCCTTAGCAACACATGTAGAAAAATATTGTGGTAGCCCTCATTTGCACCTGTGATGTTGCATGGGTTCTCAGGACTAATATATCCATTACAGGTTCTATTATGTTATCCTACACAATGACATTACTTACACTGATCTGGCATAACATTATGACCACCTGCCTAATATGACGTTGGTCCCCCTTATGTGCTCAAAAATGCTCTGAACCACTGGACATGAACAAGAGGACCTCTCAGGGTGTCCTATGGGGTCTGGAACCAGGATTTTGGCAGTGGATCCTTTGGGTACTCTGGCTTGTGCAGTGGGGCCTCTGTCAATCAAACTTGTTCCACTGCATCCTGTTGATGCTTGATCACAATGGGGTGTAGGAGGTTTGGAGGTCAAATCAACATGTTGGTCCATTGTCATGTTCCTCAACATGTTCCTGGTTGATGTTGTTTCCATGTGGTGGGGTGCATTTTCCAGCAGGGGTAGGCCAGTGACATTTGGGATTTCCATTTCCATGAGGGAGTGTGTTTGTTGTGGGACAGTGTTTATTTGGGTGTCTAAGTCTCATCAACACAGATGTTAAAATACAAGGTTTTCCATCAGAACACCACATAGTACCAATATGATCAATGTTATTCACTTCACCTGTCAGTGCTCATAATGTTGTGGCTAATCGGCGTATCTCTCTATTAGATATGTTACACACCAATTCTTCTTATCTTCCAAACTAAAATTCATATTTGGAATTTGGAAGGCATCGTGCAGCATGAAAACTACTGTCAACACCAAACACACAATGAAAGCCCATGAAAATCCTCTGTATTTACAGTAACTGTATTTTTGAAATGGGCTCATTAGAACTACAAACACAAGTCCCTGTGTTTTTATACAGAAACTTCTGAAAACACTGAATCAGAGAATTGTGTTTATGTGCAATTTGTATATAATGATGGGAAAACCATTAAGCATCAGGATGACAGACCAATTTTAAGTGTGTTTTTGAGCTGTTAAAGAGGTCAGAGGTTCTCCTGAACCCAAACACAGCATTATAGTGGAGTGAAAATAGTATTACTGCAGCATAACAACACATTTAGTCAGGGGCACATTTAATGGGGATTCTGAGGAGTTTTTCTTCCAGGAAATTCTGATAGTCAAATCATTCATTTTCTGGATTCGAGTAATGTTTTTTTTTTTGGCAACAATTTGTCAAAAATATAATGGAATATACAGTATGTGGATCTAATCAAGGTTTTACGGTTCTGTGGTTGTATGAGCTCATATTTCATTTTCATATTTTTGGGAATAAAAAAAGACAGTGCTGGAGAAAACAGGTCTGCCCCCATCTAGAGAATTCGTTGCCTCCATTAATAATGTTATAGTGGTTTCTCCCAAAACAAAAAAGTGTTTTGCTTATTTCATGTTTCGACAGAGGGATTCGAATGTTCTTAATCTCCCTATGACAATGCATCGTATTTTTAAAGAGTTATTGGTTTTGTACTTTGAGGACCTGAGAAAGTAACAGACTGCCACATAAAAGTAATTGGGTTGACTATATTAGGGAGTTATTTTGAAATGGAAGAAATGATGGCTAGAAGATGAGCCTGGCATCAAAGTGAATGTCGAAATGAGACCTTTCTTTTACTCTAACCTGTTTTGAACAATCACCTATCCCACATGGTGATTTGACCTTTAAAAGTTTGCCCACAATGCACTTGTATCTCAGGTGAATTATCAAAAAACAGGCAGCACACCCAGGTTACCAATGCTCGTTCCTATTGCTATATATCATAAGCATTGAACTGGTGAAGTTTTGCAGTTCAAACTATGATATTTCCCATGATAGTGATGCCTAAAGTTGAATATAGAGAAAAAAAAATCATATTTTTACTTTACTGGATTGTGATTCTTGAATTGGAAGCAGTTTCTAACAGCCACATGACAGTTTCGGCAATGAAACTGACAGAGCTCTGTCGCCTATACTGTAGTTATGAGGGCTCAAAAATACTGGTAAAAGCAATGCAAATTAAAAAGCGGGAAATTTTGACCTGTCCCTTTATATTTTGAGAGCCTGTTACTCAGAAAATATTCACTGTATGAAGGTAAACTTTTGCAAGGCTTCATTAAACATAGTCAAGTTACTGTACATGAAATATCAGCTGATTTCGAGAAGATCAGGTGGAAACTTTTTTTAGATTTGGTTGACGTTATGAGGAATGACCAGTAAAAAAAAGTAAAAATTGCCCACCCCACATTTCATTTATTTCAAACATGCCACAGCATCATAAAGGCAAAAAAGCAAAACAAACTATACCAAAAACAAAATACAACCAAACCAAATCCAACACAACGGTGCAAAACTTATTTTAACTTTTAATTTATTTAGTTGGAAATAAACTTTGCCACATTCCTTCACTGTTCCGTAGTGGATATCTGCACAATATAGGGGATTCCATAGAAGAAAATATGTCATTAAAGGCTAAATGTGATTTTTCGATGACAACAATCTATTTTTGTCTCCACTGAGGGACATTCTCATAAAACATGTGTTGTCCTGAAGTCACACTTCCATGTTGGCATCACAGATCCACTGCCTTCCTGGCGTATAGGTCCTGTTTATAATGTAAAGACACCAAAGCCGATTATGACCGAGGCCTGGGGGCGGAGCAGCGGAAGTCAGCGAGCGATTTTATTGGTCATCCGGAATGCAGGACGCACGAAGCAACCAATCGAACGGGGCGGAGGTTTGTCACTGTATTTGACAACTCGACCCCTCACCTGTCAGCGACATGCACTTCTCCGCTAACGGCAATTAGTTTCCAGCGTGTTTCTCTCTCTTCCTAGAAACACCTGTTAGACGGAACCGAAATGTTTTTGCTCAGAATGCCGGAACACTGAGTTCAGCACAGTGTGTCCCTCGTGTTATCTGCTCCGTGCGGACTCTGGGAATGACATTTGTTGCGGCTAACAGGATGGAGTGTCTGTTCCAGCGATGCCACAAAGAGGCTGTTTTGAACTCAGTCTTTCGCTCGGTGCTGCTCATGTCATGTCTGGTGAGCTACTGTCAGCATTCTGTGCACTTTTGTAAACATTTATCAGTTGAAAACTTTGAGGGGAATCTTCAGCAACAAGGTCAGAGAATGCAAAATTGACTGCAAACTGTATTTTCTTTACAAATACGTGTGCTGGATTTTACGCAGGGCTTTGATGCACAGAGAAGTAGGACAGATTATAAATTGGTCAGTGCGTCCAAGCCAAGGCCAATACTCATTCATCTGTGACAGGCAGTGCCAAATAATAAGAGGATAAATACTGAATCCAATCCAATCCAAACATGGCAATCCCTTCAGAGGGCTGCAGATAATTAAATTGAGCTATAACTTCCCTCTGTCCAAATATGAAACATCTAACATCCAAATGTCCATGTAATTACACATGCATCACTCAGGGATGGCACAAACATGCTCTGGAAAAGTCTTTGAGGTAACTGGAGTCTTGTCCTCTTGCAATCCACACAACTCTCTGCAGTTCCTGGTCCTGGCCGTGTCCATGTATCCCGGGTTGTGGTCCATCGGGGTCCAGCTCCATTCGGTGTTCACGGGGAGCTACGTACCAGGTCACCACTCTGTGCTTCTCATCAACAGCCCCAACGAACAGGCGGCCAAGGACATTGGCAGGTACAGGAGAGAGTGGTCACTTCAATCAGGTCGCTTTTTAAAAGTGTTTAAAATGAAATGTGCACAGTTTTCTCAATTTCAAACTTGAGCTCAAATACCTCAAAGGATTTTTTTTTCTTCATTTTGGGAAATAGTAGCATCATTGAATATCAATACCACCTCCATGTCTGTACACTAGATACAAGGCCGCTCCTAGGATTCTCGTGGCCCTAATCAAGATTTTGTTCATGCCTCCCAGCATGAATAATAAAAAAAATAAATCAGTGCTCGCAACTGAATGAGGTACTGTAAAGTTTTAAAACAACACAACTGCACATAAGGTCTATATGGAAGGATAACGACAGATCAGCTCTGATGTAGAAGGCTGTGGTGCATCCGGCGTATCCAATATCATTTTGCCGTAGGAGAAAAAAGTTCTTGCGCCTTCATTTCTTTTAAGCTAATCACAACTATCTTGGGCAGAGCTAAGAACAGGACGAGCCCTCAGTGTTCACTCAAAATGGTGGCGAGGGGGAAGTGTTTTCATGGAATATTTGCATGCAGGCAGTCAAGTACTGTTATTTAAATGGGGGGGGGGAACTAGCAGGGCTGCTTAAATGCATGATCCAAACATTTTGTAAAACTTTCAGTGTGCAGGTTGCTGCCTGGAACTTGTCACTGTTTTTTTTTAAATGGTAAAACATAGATAGCACAGGAGGTAAAGAAAGCTGCATGAATACATGACTAATGGCAGGCTTATATCCATAATCTACATCTGCCAAGTCTGACTGTGTCAGTTAGGACCTTTGCAGCTGCAGGCATGTCAAACAACTGAATAGATGCCCCTGAGGTAGCACCATTGAAACTATACTTGTAGTCCTGCTCTCATTATCAAACAAGCAAACAGCAAAAAATCATGGTTTTCCTGAAAAATCATCTGAGCTAAAACCAATAATACATTAAATGCTTTCTATCCAGCTTGCCAGGGTAAAATCATTGTGGCTGCAATCAGTTTATTCATTTCAAATCAAAACACGACGTTGCAAGAATCAGTTTGCTCAGCAAGCACTTAAAAACAAACATGTTTTAATTAAAAGAACAGAATCAGCGCCTGTTAAAGTTATGCATACTTTCTAGACATGCATGCCAGGTTTAAACTACCCATGGCTATGATCTGTCAGTTCAAACATGTGATTGTTACTGGAAGGTTTTACTGGAACACTGTAACATTCAGTCACATACATGAGCCAATTGTGTAAAGTCACAGGGTTCATCCAAGTAGGTCATGCATGGAGATTTATTGCTCCATTAAAGTGGCAGACTCAGCAAGTCAAGATAGTACAGCAACATGACAACAAAACATCATGTGAGGGGTGAGTGTCACAGGAAGTAGCACTGATGGTGTGGCCTAGTGGCTGTGACTCTACACAACTGCATAGAGACTAGATATGAAGCTACCACGAACCAGCTAGCTTAGCATAAACACTAAACCCCTCTAAAACCGACTCATTAACATGTTATACTGCTTTTTTTTTTTTTTTAAATCTGTGCAACAGCAGAAGTAATGGTTTGATTCAATATGACCGCCAGTTGCCTAGCAACGTCATGGCAGCAACAAAAGAAAAAGTTACTGTGCACGGCCAAGAAGTAGTCCAGCACAAAAGCATGCATGTTTTTGCAGTTTGGCATTTTACAGAGTAAGCACACAAGATGATGTATTTTAATAGTGAGTTTCAGAGGTGCTTGTAGCTTGATTTTGTTATGTTTGGATAGATCCAGATTTCATGCAAACTAAATTTAACACTTTAATTCACCAATATGCCTTTTCCCAAAATGTTGAACTCTACCTCTAGACGTTTATTACAAGCCTCTGCTTTGTGACATGGCGTTTGCAAAATTAGTCATAAGTGGTTTTAAAGAATTCAAAGTCAGTCTGCCCAGCATAAGTTTGACTTTTCTGTCTAGGGAGGAGATACATCATGTCAAACCCACAAGAGGAGGAGAGCGCTGTGTTTGCACTCTCGTCTCCTATGTTGGCATTTTAGCTGCATGCAAATGAGCTCTTTCTATTAAGCAGATGTCAAGAAAGTAGCCACAGTGCGATTTCCAAGTATGTAAATCACCTCCTTCCAGAGCCCGTTGGCTGAAGGAAGGGGCATCAGAGAGGTGGTAATAAAATATTATATTAGCCGAGCGGCAACAGAAAACAAAGAATGCCGTCTCTTTCGGAATTTACGTCATAAAAGTGCCGTCCTTCAGCCTGCCTGATGAGCTCCATAATGAAGGGCTCGGTTTCACTATATAACAGAACAGCTGGTGGTTTGTGTTTAATTTCCATCACCTCTTTCCATGTTTCATTTCTATTTTGGTTCCAACCCTCCTGTTTTTTTTTTCAGGGCAATCATGGACAGACGGCTGGCAGCCAGTATTAACATTCTCTCCAGGACCTCCACAATGTAAATCACACTTGACCCCTACCTTGAAACACGTTTCTAGCAAGCAGGCACACAACCACAAAGCCCAGCTTACTTATTTCCCTCACATGTACAGATGCAGAAATACAGTGAACACTCTGTCCTGTCTGCTGCATAGCTGATTTCCTAGGAAACCGCAAGGTGAATGGGCTACATCTGAATGCTTTTATCAGTTTCCCTATCACTCGAAACTTGAGTGGCAGTTGGCCTTCGAAGCGGTCGTGTTTTTGTATGCATGGATTAGCTTCCCTGTTAATGCATAACCCCAAAAGGAACAAGGAAGGAAAAGCTCAGACTTTAGGAGGATAATATTTAGCCTAAAAATAGAGGATGTGGTTGGATTAACAGTGAGAACAGTGATGAAGGCGGTCAGGGTGTGTGAGCGCAGGTAATGTGTGACCTTCAGTTAGATCCGGGCTTATTTGGTTTTAAATGTCAACTTAGATTTTTGGCATTTGTCATGAAATATGCTTAAAGCCAGTGTGTGCAACGTATTCCAGAAGCATTGTTGGTTGTATTTGCTTAGTCTGGCTCACTGGATGTACATTGCAGGTGTAAGCCTGCCATTCCCTACGCATTTCATTCGGCTTTCTTTTCCCCACCGCTTTCCATTTCCAGAGTCCACCTCACTACAGTAAACAGCAACTTTTTAACAGCAACCTACCACAGGGAAGAGGATTTTTTAATAATGAAGCCCTGCTAGCTTCTTAGTGAATTATTCATTGAAAACCGGGGTCTTGTTGTGTAATAAAGTTCCACCAAAACAGTTCCACCTGCCACTGTTTTACAAAGATGCCATTGCAGCATCCTTTGCATAACTCCACCCAGTACTATTGCGATTGGTTGAAAGAAACAAACAAGCCAGAGTTGTTCTCATCTAACAACTCTGGTATGGTAATGAGGTGCAGCCAGACCATTCTGACCAATATTAGACTGTCATAGACGTCTCTGTACATCCCAACAACAATCAATTAACCTAGTGCACTCATAATAAAAATAAATGTCGTCTGCTGCAGTCACGGGCCTGTAAACAACCCTTCCAAATGTTGCATTCAGCCTGCATGATATGATTGGATGGCCTGCCTTCCCATTTAACTATCTATCGACATACATGCAACCAGTTTTGCCCTTTCAGTCAGTGTGCATCACTGAAGTCTACCACCAAGCTAGGCAGCTACATTACTAGAGCTAATGAGCAGATAGCACAAGGATGGCAATTTTTCAGTTTTACCGAAACCTACACATCTTGCTTTCTACCCATGATGATTGCATACATTAGTATTTGTGCTTCTCCCCCATATAGTATGCGTTTGCCTACTCTCTGCATAGTAGCCTAGTTGTGAGCAAATGTCCCGTGGTGGCAATTATCTTATGTTAGTCTATTCTGGCTCTAAGCAGTACATTTTGCGAATGTGGTAATGTAGCATGTTTGTGTCTTTTTAAATATTAAGTAAGTTTAGTTGTCCTTTCTCCACCAACATTCTCATGGGTTAGTCCAGCTGGACTCAGCCAGTGCACATGTATTTGAGGAGTGTCTTTGTAGAAAGACCTTTTTCTTCTTTTCCAGTTTTATGCTTTCAAAATCCAGTTTACTCATGATGTTTTTTGTTTTTTTTACGATCCCACATACTCCAGCTTTAAGTATTGATTTTTACTTGATGTGCTGTATCTCACAATCCACAAAAAAACACCACGTTTAAAGCACAGAGGCAGTTTTGCTCGTGACGCCGTAAAAGCCTGTCAGGAACAGTTTGACAGCATCACTGTAAATCACGGTGGCTATAATAAGTGGTTGGCCAAGGTTTAGATTGCCACGTTCTTTTGGAAAATATAGGTTTTCATGAAAGCTTTTATTTTACTGAATTTAAAGGCTGTGCACTGTGTAATGCTATTTTTTAGTCCCTAGTCACCTACAGTCCCTCATGCACATGTGTACTAAGTGGTACAGTGCAGTTCAAATGTCTTATGTCATCTGATTTTTTTTTTCTCCCCAGGTACTATTGGAAAGGTGAAATCCAGGATGCAAGTGAAATCCTGATGGTGAGATCACTGAGAAACTCCTTTTGTAATCAACACATACTCTGGCATGTTGAAATAGCACATCTGTAAGATGAGATGTCATTGTTGTTGCAGCTGGTGAAAACAAAGACCTCCAGGATCCAGCAAGTCATAGATTATGTGAGGTAAGAGTTTGCTGAATGCATTTGGGATGACTCATTTTTAGATCATTGCAAACTATATATATGAATGTGGTACATTTTTAACTTAATGCTCCGGCCTTGTACGCTACATAGATATGAGGTTTAATTTTGGTTATTTTCAACTCAAGCCTTATTGTTTGCTTAAAATCTCATTACTTCACACTACATTTTTCCAGAAGCACTGTCAAAGAAATGCATCCCTAAAACATAGAGCATATTTCATAAAAATTCTGTTGCTCACACATTTTCTAATTTACTGTTGCTGCAGTTAAGAGTAATTGCATTTCATAGTAGAAGAGGGCTTAATTGCTTCATTGTGAAAGTTATTTTTTAGTTGAAACCAGAGCCTGACCAATACTGGATATGTGGGGATGATGCCAATACTGATAATTGGAGAGTACAAAAAAAAATGAGAAAAAAAATCAGATTTTGGTACATCAACTTTTCATAGCAGCTTATCGTGAAGACACAGCTTGACTCCGCACCACATCCACTCAGCTGTGATATGTGCTGTGCTGCATGTGCTGCATACAGCTCTGAGAGTGCTATCAAGAAAGTCGAAGCACACCCTCCTGGACAAACTGATGACACAATTTCTAAATGATCACAAGCATCTTTTCTGCATTATGTTCTGCACCAAAATA
The DNA here is from genome assembly GCA_024666655.1 of Dascyllus trimaculatus. Taxonomy (NCBI): domain Eukaryota; kingdom Metazoa; phylum Chordata; class Actinopteri; family Pomacentridae; genus Dascyllus; species Dascyllus trimaculatus. Next base: position 9,302,520 of record CM045460.1, on the reverse strand, counting down.
AACAACAAAAAAAAAAACTTGGAAAAAAAAAGCATTTTAATATTGGCGTATATAGAAGATATGTGCCCATACCGATACACTGGTGACAGGATAATATCTACCAGATGTATCAGCAAGGCTCCAGTTCAAACATCTTCATTAAAAAGCAAATAGTTGTCATTTCTCTCCCATGTAATTAACTTAATTAGCTTTTTTTTTTGTTTTTTTTTTAGAAAATTGCAATAGTTAGTGGATATACTTACATGTTAACAATCTATAGTGCCGGGTGAGAGATTTCACACATTCTACATAAAAATCACCCTTAGCCATTAATCTTTCTTCTGCCACCTGTGTATACTGAATTAGAGCATAAAACCCACAGAGCTGCCAATTAGTTTTACAGCATATTTTTTACTCCCATAGAATATACATGCAGACTAGCTTCATTGTAGTGTCACTGTTTTAAAACAGTGTGTTGTAAAATGTCAAAACACTTGATTCAACAGGTGGAGCCTTCTCTTAGGTGTTCTGGGAAAAAAAAGGAGTTTGAGATCTCGACATTAATTCGGTAATCTAGTGCTGAAGACAGTGGCAAACAGTAGGAAAGAAGGGCAAGGTTGAAAAGGACAAATGTTACTACAGATATGGGCTCCCCTGTAGTATTGACTTACATGGCTTAATTCTTTGCATTATGTTCTGTGTCACTCTTCAAGGTCTGTGCATCCCTATGCAAATCCAGAAGTCCTCAGTTTTCCCGTGGAGGACGGCAGCCTGGCCTACATGAAGTGGATGGATGAAGCCATTCCAGATGACTGAGAGGTCATTAAAATCAAAGCCAATCTCAGCATGGACTTCAGCCAAACAAGGAAACTGAGCCATGTGTGCAGGCTGTTGATTGAACCTTTGGATCGAAGGGTTCAGGAAGCACTCTGCTGAATTAATGTTGCTACATGACATTTACACTTTTCTACTCTGGCATTTTCAGCAGAAAAATCTATGTACCACAGAGATTTTATTTTAGATAATATACCATTGCTAAAGAAAATACTGAGCTAAAGATCTTATAATGGGAAAGGTGAGAGTTCCAGTGGACGAGTCAGTTTTAAATAAAAGGTATAGTGAGCAGCTACAACACTAAAACCACCTGCCTAATGTTGTGTCGGTCCCCCTTGTGCTGCCAAAATAGCTGTGAAGCACTGAACCATGGACACAGGACCTCTGATGGTGTCCTGTGGTGTCTGCAACCAGGATGTTGGCAGCAGATGCTTCGGAAAACTGACATTTGTGCGGTGGGGCCCTTATGGATCAGGCTTGCTCCGGTACATCTCACAGATGCTCGATTAGATTGGGATCAAGGGGGGTTTGGAGGCCAGGTCAAGGTCTTGGGCTCTTTGTTGTGGTCCTTGAACTTTTCCCAAGTAGTTTGTGGTTCTGCCTGGGGACACTACAGCTATCGGAGGGTGCAGTTGCCCTAAAGGTGTGTGCTTGGTCTTTAACAGTGTTTAGGTTGGCAGTGTTTGTCAAAGTAGCATCCACATGAATGCCAGGATCCAGGGTTTTCCAGGAAAACAAAGCATTTAACAATGTGATCAGTTCAGTGTTAGACACTTTGCCTGTCAGGGGTTTTAATATTATGGCAGATCAGTTGCCAATAAACGTAATGATGACTCTGCTTCCTGCTATGGTAAGATGGTAAAAAACTGCCCATTTAAACAATAATCAGTTTTAATACACTGCCTGTGCTATGTGGTGTGAGTGAGATAATCAAGATGCCTTGGGATGCATTCAGAAAATAACACTCAGTAGAAACATCACCACTCTGAGTCTTGCACTTTTTGCCTCATACATTGTCAGAACTCTTCATTATGCATTATTACTTATGCTTTACTGCCATTATAGGATACGAAGTGCAAACGACTAACTCAGTATGTGCAGTTTATGGAGCACATTCTGGCAACACTCAACTTTATGTCAGCCAATTTGGAATAAATAAAAATTTAAAGCCAGGCTCATAACACTGTAATTTAGCTTGAAGCAAACACAAGTGGTTATTAATTTGTCAGCAACTTCTTGTAGCCCATAAGTGGATACTGGTGTATAGACGGATGAAGAATAATAATATAGTGAAAGGCAGTTGTAGCAATATAAAATATATTACTAGGAGATGAAGCACTTAAATCTATCTGCTTGTAACTACATTAAAGTGAATACATGTTTATATAGGGCTTATACATGCTAGACAGGGATTAACAAAGTAAAGTTCACTCCATCTTGCAGGTTTAATATGAAAGTAGTAGTTTGCACAAGACAATACTGATGGCATGGTTACAGCTCTATGTACTGATAACAGTAGTGTAGCTGCTCATACATCATTGTCATGTACTGCCTCGTATTGAACAAAACATCGGCCATACTGAAACGGTAGCTTACATTTATCGTTAAGATTTATGTTAAAGCCTTTCCCAAGGTTTAACAAAAGATCAACAACATTCAGAAAGTCAGAGTAATCTAAGTGTACCTACTGATCATCTGTCAGGCAGTAGAGGGAGGGTGCACGAGCAAATGTGTACACATGGCGTTTAATTTCCTTTACTGGTGTGATACCACTAGCAACACAGAGCCGTTTGCCTTGTGAGAGTTAAACTAAAAAGGGCAATATGTCTGAATTTCAGCCGTGCTCTGCTCCAGGTTGACTCGGCTTGTACTAATAAAACATTTACTGCATCTTTTACGACCTCAGGGGAAGCTATAGACAACTACTGAGCATAAATTCATAGACAGGATTGGCAGGGCTCTGCATTAGCGGACATGTTGACTGTCTGAAGATCTGTTTTTCCCCTTTGCATTTCTGTGTTTCACATGGAGCTACAAATGATAACACTTGAGCTGCAACTGATCAGAGTGGGTCTTGCCAAATAAAAAGTAAAGTTAAACAACAAAGGCAGAGACATCTTGTGATCTGGAGTCTTGCATTTACAAATATGATTGGTACATGACCAGATGTTGAACATAAGCACGGATATCATTATGTGCCGCTTAATATTCTGTTAACTACATTTCAAAAAGGAGATTTGATACCGTTAACTTTAACATCTGCTAGATATACCAAGCCATATTTGCAGTTGTGCAAAACTTGCCGGCCATGTGAGCTTACCTCATTAAACAAAAACACGCACTAAAGCCTCGGTCTGCAGAAAGTGTTTCCGGCATGAGGCCCCAACAAAGGAACTGCAGACATGGTTTAGTGCGGTGTTGTGTCGGTGAAGCCAAAATAATCCTCCCTGTCAGGACCAGAGATCAGGCCATGTGGTGGCAGTGTGTTTGTGAGTGTGTCTGGTTCTTCAGTACATATGTATCTATTCATACAACACAGCAATGTACAGATAAAGTATGAGTGGGCATTCTATTTTAATATGCAATCCCTCTGACAGATACTTTTGTGTCTTGGGGTGTGATTATGATGGTGTAATGACAAGTGACACTCAAATTGTATTTTCGTATCCTGCAATTGTGGTAAATGTTCACTAGATGGTGGTGTTTCTGCAAACATACCAAACACTGCCATTATACATCCACATGTGAATCAAACCAAAATAACACTGGTTCCCTGTTGGTTTTAAAATATAGTCCTGTCATTTTAAAATTTTTTTCATAGTATGTGACTATTATGAGTTTCCCGATTGGTTAAGGGAAAGACAGGCCATCTGTATTTCCACTTGAATATTACCCACATTGTGTAAACACAGAGACATATGGCTGACTCTTATGTGCGATTAAATTCTCAATGGGATGCGGAGTCAGGAACAGGATAATTAAGAATCATCTGTAAGAAACAGACGCTGATAACATGCTCCTGCTGAGTCATTCAATAAACGCAGGATAACCCAGTCACACACACACCCCGAGATATCTAAATAGTCTGCATTTTTAATTTTGATTTACACAGTGATCCAGCTTTCCAAAGTAGCTGCCAGTATCTGCTGGCATAATTTCCTATTCTTTGTTCCGTTTTAGCTCAGGTTACCTGCATGGCATGTCTTGATGAGTTATTATTTAATGGCTGTAGTAATGTTTAATACTTTTATGACTGCTCTGGAAATCTTTTATGAGCAAATAACGTCTGGGTTGTCAGAGTGTGCATCAAATTTGCTTTAATTCATTAAGCAGTGCATTGATCTGAGTGGTCACTTAACCTTGTAGAGAAAGACTGCAGGGTATCTGGAGGAAAACCCATTTAGAAACAGTTTATTAACACTTACAACTGTGGAGTTGATTTTAATCTATTAACAGCTTGTCATTGATTTGACATTTATAAAATTGCAAGTTTTGCTTATGGTTAAAGGAATTGAAAACTACAAGACTCTTCAATAATAACTCAGCATTTACAAACTGCTGATTCCTGTGTGAATATGATGGTGAATTACCCAAAACCATGTCAAGAATAATCATGTTTACCAATATAACTGATACTTCCATGTATGAGTGCAAACAAGTGCAAAGGTTTTCTGACCGACTAGTTGTTTTTTTTTTTTTTAATTCAGAAAACTCTTTGATCACAGGAGCAGTCGTGGTAAAGTGCATGGTACATGCTGGAAAAGGGACCGGAGCAGGGTGAATACATTGTAGGTAGGAGGAATATATCAAACAGTTTAATAATAGGCTGGGAGGGAGCTGCTCTTTCCTGGGGAGGTGGAACATGATTATGCAGCACCCCGAAATCTCCTTCCAAGGGCAGATGGTCTACTTTTATTTTATAGTCATGCAGTCACATTAAAATTCTTTTCTACTTTCTACAAAGTTTTGCTATAACAAAAAAAAAATACATATCTATTCAATTACATCACAGAAGATGGAATTTTTAAACAGGTGGAAAATGTGCTTTTATATTTAATGAAAAGGTAGCACATAACATGGATCCACTAGTCAAAGGCAGACATTTACTACAATCTTTAGACCTTTTCACTTTGGAGCTTTGACTGTGCACACACACACACACGCAAAAAAAAAAAATCACACTTTTGCTCAAGATGCTCAGATTCCCTCCTTCAGTGTATGGACAGCTAACAAAAACAGGAGCCAGAGCAGACAGAAGGGGACAAATGTGACCTTTGCATGAGTTAACCATCCATCCAGCCATTATCTATACACCACTTAATCCTCTGTAGGGTTGCGGTGGGGCTGGAGCCTATCCCAGTCGATTCGGGCGAAGGCAGGGGACACCCTGGACAGGTCGCCAGTCTATGACAGGGCCACACAGAGACAGACAACCAAGCACACTACTCTGGTCCTCAAGGGCCACTATCCTGCATGTTTCCGATGTTTCCCTCTTCCAACACGCCTGATTCAAATGATCAGGATCGTTATCAGGCTTCTGCAGAGCTTGATGATGAGCTGATCATCTGAATCAGTTCTGTTGGAAGAGGAAAACATCTAAAACATGCAGGATAGTGGCCCTCGAGGACCAGAGTTTGACACCCCTGATTTAGAATAATCAGTTAACCTCAGCATGTTTTTGGGCTGTGGGGGGAAGCCAGAGTACCTGGTGAAAACCCACGCCGCACAGGGAGAACATGCAAACTCCACACAGATCCCAGACGTCCTTACTGGGATGCGAACCGGGGATCTTCTAGTTGTGAGGCGACACTGCTAACCAAAACACTGTGCCGCCCAGATTTAAATCAATTATTCAATAAGTTAACACATAAGGAGCTGAGAACTTCTAAGTCTTTCGCCCTCTTATCCTGTCTTGGGCCACTGTGAATGCTCTGTAATTCATGGAAATAGTTGCTGCTTGAGCACCCAAGCGTGCATAATGACATGCATGCGCACATATCACCAGTGTTTTGGAAACATGGTGCATATCTTGATTGAATGCACATACCAAACCTGATGTCATCTAAAGGTTATGGGTTTTTAATCAAGTGGAGGAGAGGACTGTCATTCATCTTGCGAGCAATCAGTGCCAACATTGTTAAGAATCTGTGATTAATATCCACAAGAATGGACTCTTCATTGGAGAGTGGAATGTTGATGAATACAGAGTGGCGCAGAGAAAACTTAAAGTCCCTCTGCAGTCGGTGATTTAACCTTGAGAAACTCATCTGTGTAATAAAGTAACATGCTTAGAAGTTTCTCTTCTATTAAAATAGCCTCTTTGTGCCTTACAGTAGTCCAGAAGTGCATGTTTGTTTCAGAATGTGCAGAAGTCGCCACCCCTTTCTCTCTCAACACCCATCACTCACTGCAGCTCAGCACACCAGCTCACCTACGGCTCTGCTCAAACACAGTAAAGCCACTGCGCTACACTATGACAAGATGTAATATTGGAGTAATTCAGCCGTACATGTCTAAACTGAAAACCAATTCTGATTAAGAACATGATGCAGAAAGCCCCGCCCACAAATTGACAGAACTGATTCCTTAGATTTGTTACGTATAAAACCTTGGAAGTCAGAATATGTGTTTTGATATGAGTACACTGATACAATATAGATTCTACCATATATTTAACATTTAGAAAATAAAATATGGACATGTTAACAGGGTAAAAAAAAGATGTTTACTGAACGGCATAATTGCACAAAAGATCAGCTACAAGTTAAAAAAGTTTGTCCATGAGTCACTTTTTTGCACGTTATAGAGCTCCAACTGTGAGTTTGTGGCTTTCTTATGTGTTGTCATGTTGACATGCTGGAATTTATGCCATTGAGAGTGCAAATTCGCTGAAGATTACATCCGTCACACACACAACCAAACCGGTGTAGTGCATGTAAGCTTTCAATTGGCTTAGTGTTCTGCGTTGCAAGGTTACGTAGAGGGGAGGGAAGAGTGATGGCTCGGAGCCTGAGTGAGTAAGCCTACACTAAAGGTGATTGCTTTCTTCCTCTCTTCGGCACCTCCTCTTCTTCAAATCTCTACAACTCCCTCCCCATCCTCACGCTCCTCCCCTCTCCCTGCCTCCGTGTACCTCATAAATCTCCATCTGCAGTACATGTGCTTCGTGTAACACACACACACACACATCCACTTTCTCAGCAAATGAGAGCAAGAATGAAAGAAATGGAGAATGAGATTGAAGACACTTGGCGAGGTGATAAAGGGGCTCGTTTCTTCTCCCATACCTTCCTCTTGGCTCTGTTGCTCACTCGCTTGCTCGCTCACTCCCCGAGCTGCTACACAGACTCCGTCATCAAAACACACAGTGAGGCGTGCTGGCTTGCTCACTCTCTATAGCTTGTGGACACACACACAACCCCACACTGGAGCAAGCAGTCAAGATGCAGCAGCAGGAGAGCATGTCTTCTGACTCCCTGTCAGGTAAATGCAGAATCAGATCTTTGTTATCTTTTCCCTTCTCTTGCATCCTTATCCATCATGTTTCCCTCCTTTTTTTCCGTGTTAGAATGCTGGGTTCGCTCTCTCCAATTCTCTCCCTCTCTGTACCCATCTGTCCATTTTCTTGTTTGTGTGTTTTTTTGTCCTTTTAGGTACACCCACGAGTACATGTGTAGTGATATGAGGTGATCACCATGATGATTCTTACTGTAGTAAGCAGGAGGTGTGCCTTTTTCCATATGGCCACTGCTGAAGACTACATTAAGGTGGAGTAGCTCCTGCTACTACAACTGCCTCACTTCCAAAGCACAGCTGTGAAAGTGCATATGGACTAGAGAATATTGCATTCTTCTGACCTAGATATAATGACAAGGCTTGTGCTTCTTCAGCCTGGATCGGCTTGTTTTCTCTTTACTAACAGTGTTTAGTAGGTTGTAGTCGAATGCTGCAAAGTAAAGTGTTGTTCTCAGCATCCCCCTACAGAGGGGCAACACGATTTGAATGCTGGCTGCTGTGGAAATCCAGGTCATGTGTGAAATTTTAGCTGTGAAAGATTGAAAGAGTGTGTTTGCACATGCAATGTTTGGCCTGTGAGGTTGATAGGCGTCCTTGGTGATGAGGACGAATCGACCCTGCTGGGTATCGAGTTGAGGACCGGAATGTTCACTCTCATCTTTAATTAGTTATGTAATCCATTTGACTGGAGCCAGTAAATGACAACCCAGAGGTAGAAATGCAGTGTCAGTCAGGTTCACTTTGATTTACACTAACTGAATACTAAGTTAGAGAATACTGTTTGCAGCATTTTAAAGTGAACCACAACAACCTCGTTAGGGCTGTTTGATGTGAGCATTTCTTGGAAGTACAAAAACTTTTGCAGCAAATGAGACTTTGTATTGTGTTGGAAAAATCAATAGAAACTCAGAATGACTCAGGATCAGGAGCTAAAATGATGTCTGGAGTATGTGTTCCTGAACACATAATAGTTGCCTCCTTTGGTGCTGACATGACCACCATTTCATGTATGTTTTAAGAGGTCAGGGAGGTCTTACCCCAACAGGGAAGGCAGGAACATAATCCATTATAGCTTGCCAGTTCTTCACAAAACAAACAGGTGTAATATTGATTCTTGTATGGCTTTAGATTATGACAATGTGAAACCCTGACAAGCATAAAAAACAGTCATCTTTTTCCCCAGTCGCATCCATCAGCAGCATACACAGAACTTTTTCAGGACTGCTTCAAAACATTACAAAAGAGCTTTTGAAAAAAAAAAATCAAGTATTACTTTTATGAAAACATGTTCCGATATTATTGCAAATGCATTTTATTATATTGTCCCTGACTGTACACCAGTTTTCATTTGCTGGCCATCCTTTCAAGTTTTCCACATAGTTTCAGACTCATCTTGTGTTCTATTCATTTTCCACTTCAATCTACACACCCCAGTCAACAGTAACAAAGCAAACAGTTTTTGGAGTGTTCTGTAAATTTTTTTAAAAACTGAAAGTCCCATTTACATAAATATTCTGTTTAGTGCTTGGTTAATACCCCTTTAGGAGCAACGCCAGCCTCGTCATCTTGGTAATGATCTTATAAGCTTGGCACACCTTTGTTTTGGATGTTTCTCCCATTCCTCTTTGCAGAATCAATCAAGCTAAGCCAGGTTGGATAGGAAAAGTTGATGCACAGCCATTGTCACTGTCACTGTAGAGATGCTTTATTGTGAGGTTCAGGTCTGGATTCATACTGGATGACCCCAAGACTTTTAGAGTTTCTTTAAACCAGCAGTGGTATGCCTCAGGTTGTCTTGTTAAAGATGTACCTTCACCTCAGCCTAAGATCTGCAGCACTCTGAAAAAGAAAAGGTTTTTACTGAGGTATGCATTATATTATTCCGCACTCATCTTCTCAATTCTTCTTCATCTCCCAGTTCCTTCTGCAGAAAAACATCCCTGCAGTATGATGCTGCCACCACTGTGTTTGACTCTAGGGATGGTCTTAATGAGGTTCTACTCAGTGCATGGTCTCCTCCACACGTGCTGCCGTTAAATATTTATATCATCAGAACAGAGCTGTTTTTTAAAAACACTTCTCGTGATCCGAGAGTCATTTAGACGTCTTTTGGCGAACTCCCAGCAGGTTGTCATGCACCTTTTAGGGGAGGAGCATCAAGGCTGGACTGGTAAAGTGCAACATTGATTTTTGTCCTACTGTAAGGCTTCACTACATCCAAAAAGGAACTCTGGATCTCATAGTGACCATTGGGTTCTTGGTTACTGGTCTAACCAAGTCCCTTCACCCCTGATTACTCAGTTTCGCTGAGAGGCCACATTTATCAAGACTGTTGGTTGTTCTAGACCGTCTCCATGCAGCAGAAATGTCCTTGTCCCCAGATCTGTGGCTTGGCACAATCCTGTCTCACAAGTCTACAGACAATCCAGTGGAGCTCATGGCTTGGTTTTTACTAAAACATACTCCATTAACTGCGAGACCTTTTATAGACAGGTGTGTGCCTTCCCTAATCATGTTTAATGAGCTCAATTAGGTAAAGGCAGACTCCAATCAAGCTGTAGAAGCATCTCAAGGGCCACTGATAGAGGCAGCGTGCAACAGAACACATTTGCATTTGTCATAACAAAGGGTCTGAACACTTGTGTAAATGGGATATTTGGTGTTTTGTTTTCAATAAATTAGCAAAACAAAACACTTCAAAAAACAGTTTTTGCTTTGTCATTGCAGAGTGTTGTGTCCAGATTGATGAGTGGAAATGAATCCATTCAAGTTGGAAACAGAATGTGGAAAACGTGAAATGGTCTGAAAATTTCCACTAAATACTAGGATTTGGTTTTTCATAATATGTATTCTCTCTCCTAATTTTGAGGCTTGTTTAATTTGTCAAAACATACTATTTGGCCCTTTATATTGGTTAATGTGTGCAAGGTTTCCTGTGTCCTTCCAAGCTGACCACAGTGGCATTTATTTGTTTGTCAGCCGCACTGCAGCCGATCAGTTGAATAAAACACAAATAGATGGGATTGATGGAGGGAAAGAAAACTAATGCTGGCTGTCTGTTACGAAGACCCTGATCTGCCTCTCAGAGGGTCACATGCTCACTTAAGTTATGATGCAGTTCAAAGTGAAAAGAGTCAGCGATCATTGTGCTTTAAAAATGGAGACTTCACAGTTGGAGTTTGCTTAAATGACTTAAACTGGGTTTTAAACTGGCTACATTTTGTGCAGTGGCAGTTGGAAGACAAAATATACTGTTGTTGCCAGCGTTGTTGGTGATTTACTGGCATCACTACTGTTCTGATACGTCGCCTGTCACCAATCACCATTTTTATGGTTGCTCAGGTGGTAGAGCGGGTTGTCCACTGATCGCAAGGTTGGCGGTTCGATCCCCGGCCCCTCCACATGCCGAAGTGTCCTTGGGCAAGAGACTGAACCCGAAGTTGCTCCCAATGGCAGATTAGCACCTTGCATGGCAGCTCTGTCGCCATTGGTGTATGAATGTGTGTGAATGGGTGAATGTGAAACACACTGTAAAGCGCTTTGGATCCCACTAAGGTAGAAAAAAGCGCTACATAAGTGCAGACCTTTTACCATTTATCTGAGCTCCCAGGTGAAGTCATCATCTGTACATCACATCGACTTTGCCACACTTCATCTGTGAGCAAACCAGCAGCAGATAACATGCGCAGAACAACTCCGGAGATGATTGTGGTACAGATGCACTTTGTGCTTCACAGGCTCCTCAGACAGATGGCTGTTATTAGTAGTGCAATCTCAGCATGAACAAGAAAGGCATAATTTACCATTAAGAGTGTTGTATTTGCCTGCAGCAGTGACAATAGTAAATGGCAAGGAGGATTACATAATGCGTGCGAGTGTAAGAGGAATGTGAAGGTTCACAGGCAGTTAAAAGGCAAGAAAAAAAAGGTGTAAACTCTCAGGAAAATTACTTGTTTAATGCAAGACGGAGGTAAACAGCATTCTGTCTCAGATTCTTTGAGGTACGCATTTCAGCTGCGTGCCACTCTGGTTTCCATTCTGACAGCAATACTTTTTTTTTTGTGATTGCCTTGGCACAGTTTCCACAACAGTTTGAATGTGAAGAAACTCTTAATCAAAAGAGCCAAACTGCAACTGAAAAGAACTGGCAGCAAACATTTCCTGAAATAAGCCGCACTTTTATAAAAAAAAAAAAGTATGAGCAGCAGACAAGAGAGACACACACTCGCACTGTTTTCACCCAACACTGTACATGGCAAAATGAGAGCACTCGATGCAAAAAAAAAAAACACGAGCGAGTCTTGATGAAGCGCACACAAAAACATGTTTTCACCAGTGTTACTGGCAAGAAGGGAAAAAACAAAACAAAATGGGTCTTGGGCTGAATTTGTTTGAGTGAACCTTTTCCCTCACCAATTCTTACAGTCGGCCTACATTTCAGTAGCACCAATAGGAATTAGGGTATTGCTGTAGGGAGGCTTTGTTTTTGTGTGTAAATGGAGATTTGGGGAATGAAACCTTCAAATATCTGAAAAAAAAAACAAACCACTGGATCACGATTGGGTTGTAGTTAAAATTATAGACTAAAGTTGAGCAGCAGCTTCTGCTCAGCCAGGGCACAATTATCACATCAAATGACACCAGGACATATTCAACAGATCGATGTGCAAGATTACAGCGCTATACAAGCAATGCTCAACGCACATGGTCGGCCTTAGCAAAACCACTTGCACCATTTCCTCTTGTTTGACTGGTGATCGTAATCTTAAACACACAGTGCTTTGTGTTCACAGAACAGATGCGGCATTGTAATTTAATATCCATTTGATTTCAGTCAGTATTAAATTCGCTTAAACTCTTGGATGACATCATCTTCAGTAAATAAGTATATACACACACATCATGAGCAGCTCAAAAAACACAATTTCAAACTCATGGAAGGCTGATGCATTAACGCCATAGGTTCAGGTGCTGTGGTTTCAGCTCCTTGCCGCTTCCCTCTTTGTTAAATATACCTCTTATTTGTGTTTTCCTGCTCTCATCTCTGTCTTTGGTCATTTCCTTTATGTGGATGTAACCCATCAGAGCTAAATGGCTACAGTGAGAAAGAGAGAACCTTGAGCCTGTCCACACAAATTCAGGTTTCACCCATTTCTCCCTTAGATTGCCAGCACAACAGAAACCAATAGAAGAAAAGGCTGATCTGCCTTAAGTGATGCAACATTGTCCCTTAAATAGCTAACCTTCCAGAGAGAAGCAGAAGTGGTGAATAGCAATGGGCAGAATAAAGCAAAGATATACAAGGGCAAGGCTGCAGCAACTATCCTTGGAACCAAATATAAATAAATCCTCAGTAACCCAGAGGACCTTTAACGCAACGTTGTGCTTCCTTCCACCAAAATACCTGTGGCTTCTACTCTTGGCTCAATGGCTGTTATCCCGTTATGTTTCCTCCCCCCAGAACCCAACACAAGATACCTAAGGTCGTAAAAGGGGAAATGACACACTCAAAATGGGGTTAAAAATTAAAATGAGTCTTCATTTTCTAAAAGGTCTTAATGAGATTTGTCCCAACATCTGCTCACTGAATCTATCAAAAGGATAGAACAACCGAAAATGACCCAAAACACAACTTTTGTGGGAGTTAATAGTTTTATAAAGGGGTTGTTTAAAAAAAAAAAAACAGGATAACTTGATTCTCACATTCAGACATTCAAACTCAGTATTCCCAAAGAAGGCCAGCTGATGGTGCTGAACCTTCTGAGCCACAACCCCCAAATGAGATGAGTTAGAAACCTCTAGTCTCCCAGCCAGGCTGATTACCAACAGCCCTCAGCTGAACTCTACTTCAGGTGCAGCAGATCTACCTGATGAGCAGGTCAGCTGTGACCTGGTTTGTGATCAAGAAAAAACCCCAAAAAGATTTTTCTCATCAATCAATAACAAAAGTATGTTAGATTCCAACAGACTAGACTGTATTACTGTTATTTTCTTGCCTTTATCTACTTACGAAAACATTTAGTGAATATTTTACGTCATGAATGAAGCTTGGCGTCACTATATTGCATCATAAAATTTGGCTTGTTGGGAAGTAATAAACCGTCGGTATTTTGTCATTGTTTAAAAATGAGTTGCGATTGTGACAGTGGTTGTAGATGGGCAGTTCTTCTGCTTAACCTTTATTATGACTCCAATTTAGTTTGCCACAGAATTGGAAACTACAAAAATATTTTGGTGCTGATGACCGCTTTCTTTGCCGATACACACAATCTGATAAATTAAAAATGTTAAAGAAAGACGTCCCTCTAGGTTTTTGGATCCAAGCTGTGGATGAGGGAAAATGGAACAAGCAAGTTATGAAATCATTCTTCTGCACACATACCCTTATTTGGCCTCAGGATCATCGAGAATTTGCTTCTCCGACAAACCATTTTGCAAAAACTTGTTTTGCCGTGCCTTTTTGCTCTCTGCTCCCACTGAAATGCCAAACTGGTGAGCAATTTGCAACAAATCTGCCTGTTACAAGAATTGAGTGCTTCCCAAGTGGGGTTTTCAATAAAAGATTCCAAAAGTGCATTATTTGTGCAGTAATCACAATTTTAAAAAATAAGAATTCACAAACAACCACCAGAAAAACATCCAGGATAAATCCCGGATGAGACCAGTTGTTATCCTTCCTCCCCCCAGAACCCAACACAAGATATCTAAGGTTGTAAATGGAGAAACTAGAAACTGCACCCCGTTTTATTTTGGATGCTTAGATTATTTTACTTTGCACTCAGAAACAAAATTATTTCACAAAAACCAAAAACTACCAGGGTCAAAATTATTAGCCCCTCTGATGCTAATAGTCAACTGTGCATCCCTTTTGCTGGGTAATAACATGAAGTCATTTGTTGCAGTTTGTAACAGGTCTCTGACACATCTCCTGAGGAATCCCAGCCCATTCTTCTTTGGCAAATCTTTCAAGCGCCTCCAGGTTTGATGGTCTTCTGGCATGGACCCTGGTCTTCAGTTCACCCCACAGATTTTCAGTTGGCTTCAAGTCAGGGCTTTGTGCAGGCCAGTCAGCAACGTTCACTTTGGTCTTCTGGAGGTAGTTCTTCACCAGGAGTGATGTATGTTTTGGGTATTCATGTTGGAAGACAAAGCGACGACCCAGACCCAGTTTTGTTGCTGACTGCTTGAGGTTTTCCTTCAAAATCTTCACATATCCTTCTTTCTTCATGATTCCTTCAACCTGGATGAGATTCCCAGTTCCAGACGCACTGAAGCATCCCAACAGCATAATACACCCACCACCGTGTTTAACTCTGGGGATGGTGTTCTTTGGGTTGTACACCTCTCCCTTCTTTTGCCAAACATAAGCAACATCTCTGTGGCCAAAGAGCTCTAGCTTGGTCTCATCTGACCAAAGGACACATTTCCAGTATGCATAATCTTTCTCCAGATTGTCCTTGGCATTCTTCAGTCTGGCTTGAAGGTGTCTCTTCTGTAGAAGTGGAGTTTTTCTTGGCCTGCATCTTCGCAGTCCATCTCTGTGCATGGCTCTAGTGCCTGTCTTCTTTGACACCACAATTCCTGACTCGACTAAGTCATTAACTAATGTTTTGGTAGTTGTTCTAGGGTCTTTAGACATCTCTCACTAGTGTTCTTTCTAAAGTCTTTGAAATCTTTCGCTTCCTACCTCTGCCAGACTTGTTCTATACTGTGTGGCTCTCTTTGAATTTCCTGATGATACTTCTCACTCCACTTCTTGACACTTGGAAACACTGTGGTAGCTTTGTATTTCCTTCTCCTGCTTTGTAAGCATCAACAATTCTTTATCTCAACTCGAAACTGACTTCTTTTGTTTTTGGCATGATGCTTTCTCAAGTGAATGAAGTTTTTATACCTTGTGTAAAGTGTAGGACAACCCTCTGTTTTAACTTGATTGACTGATTCATTCCCAGCTGTGAGCACTACAAAGTTCAAGCACATGATTGCACAACAGTGGTTTGTGCTTTGGCTCAATAAAAAGGTCAGTCCTTAAGGGGGATTAATCATTTTTACCCAAGTAGTTTTTGGTTTTGTGAAATAATGTTGTTTCTGTGTACTAAGTAAAATAATGTAAGCATCCAAAATAAAACAAAGCTGTGTTAAAAGTTCATTGATCTGTTTAACAGCAAATGGGAAATTTTAGAAAAAAACTTAGAATTTCATAGGGGGGCTAATAACTTTGTCCTCAACTGTAAGCAGGTGTCAGCCATCGAGCCTGACTGCCTGAAGAGAGGAGCAGCCGTGTGACACCTGAGCCAGAATTTCAGAATGGTGGAAAATGGTTCATGATTATAAACACACTGGAGCGATTTCAGAAAGAACAAGCTGCCCATTTAAAATCCCCCTCCTTTAAGACCAACAGTTAGGCCCACTTTTTTTCCCATAGACAATGCAAAAGTCAGGTTTTGCATCATCTGCCGCACTGAAAGTGCAAAGCAGCCACATAGTTTAAGATTACAACTTGAAAAAAGGTGAAAAAGAAAAAGCGATATAATAAGTCTTTTATTTTGTAACATCATCACACTCCCTTTATCCGCACTACAGCCATTTCAACTTGAGAAGGGTCTCACAAGGGATGTCTTTGAAGGAAAAATGCGGTGGATATTATCTTCTGGAGTTATGTTTTCCCTCTTAAATCTAATGGATTTCATAAAAAGTCGCTTGTGCTATTTCCCTCATCCACAGCTCAGATCCAAAAATCTACTTTTTAGTCTAAAGGGATGCTTTCCTTTTTCAACATTTGTATTCATGAGTTCATAGCTGAACTAATTTATCAGATTGTTTGTATGTAATAAAATCAGCAAACATTGCATTAATCAGCACCAAATATTTTTGTAGCTTCCAATTCTGTCATAATAAAGGTTAAGCAGAAGGAATGCCCATCTATAAACACTATCACAAAGCATCATATCATTATAAATAAAGACCAGACACCTGCAGTTTTCTATCATTACTTCCCAACAGACCAAATTTCATGATACAACATAGTGATGTCAAGCTTCATTCATGGAGGGAAATGCTTACAAAATGCTTTTGCAAGTAGATAATAACGGTAAAAAATGTACTTTGTTATGGATTGACACAAAAAGTTGTTTGATTTTTTTCTTCTTGAACACAAACCAGGTCACAGCTCACCTGCTCATCAGGTAGATCTGCTGCACCTGAAGTGGAGCTCAGCTGAGGGCTGTTGCTAATCAGCCTGGCTGGGAGGGTTTATAAAGAGGCTTCTGACTCTCAGTTCAGTTTGCGAGTGTGGTTTAGAAGGTTCAGCACCATCAGCTGGCCTTCTTTGGGGATACTGGGTTTGAGTGTCTGAATGTGTGAATCAAGTTTTTCCCTTTGTTTGTTTTCTTCCAACAACCCCTTATGAAACTAGTGGCTCCCACACTAGCTGTGTTTTGGTCGTCATTTTTAGTTGCTCTATCCTTTTGATAGACTCAGCAGGCGGTAGTTGGGACAAATCTCACGATCACCTTTTTAGAAAATGAAGACCCATTTTTAGCTTTAACCCCATTTTGAGTGTGCAGTTTTTATTAGTTTCCCTATTATGAACTTCAATGTCTTGTGTTGGGTTCTGGGGGTGGAAATGTAACAATCAGGGGAACATCCAGGATTTATCCCCTTTTATCAGTTGGCTGTTTTTGAATTTATTAAAATAACTTTTGATTACTGCATGAATAATGGTGCTCACTTTTGGAATCATTCACTGAAAACCCCAGTTGGGGAAGCATTTCAGTGGCAGCAGAAGGCAAAAAACTTGGTTAAACAAGCTGTTGTCAATGGTTTGTTGGAGAAACAACTTCTCAATGATCCTGAGGCTTAATTGAAGGGTATTTGTGGGTACTGGATTCTGTTTCTGGAGGTGGTTTGAAACCATTTGAGGTGCAGTTTAAGCTAGAGCAAATTAAGTTTGAGCAAATGAGAATGCAGCTGACATTTCAGGAAGGGAAATGTGAAAAGAAACG
The DNA here is from genome assembly GCA_024666655.1 of Dascyllus trimaculatus. NCBI lineage: Eukaryota > Metazoa > Chordata > Actinopteri > Pomacentridae > Dascyllus > Dascyllus trimaculatus. The sequence goes on along the minus strand of CM045460.1, from coordinate 9,285,187 downwards.
GGTTATCAGTTTAAAAGAGCTGGGGCTTGAAGGGCTCAGAATGAAGTCAACTCAATTTGTCAAAATATTTTGAGCTCGGAATAGTAGACTCATGTCACCATTTAACCAAAAAAGAGGTGGATGAATAGGTCTCTCTTTTTGAGAGACCCCCAGACACGGTTAAGGCCATTGCTCCTTCAAAGTGTGGTCAGAAAACCTCAAAGTGTTTATGGATTGTCTTCAGTGAGTCGTGGTCTGATCATCTGAAATATGTCGGAAATTGTTTAGTCAGTTCCTTACCTTGAAAAGGTAGGACAGGGTAAGGTGCTGCCTATGCCGGTAAAGGTTGACGCAATAATTTTCCTGTTCCCACCACCTGAGAGCTAAAACGTTCCTGGGGTATGGCAGGATACTTACAGGGCATTCTGTCAAAATTTGCACAGGTAGTCACCCCACTTACCAAGTTGGCCAGTCTTAACGTGTCTTGTCAGTGGACACAGTGTCAGATTTCATTTGCGCAAGCAAAAACGCTCTGAGCTACTGGTTCTGTGTTGATGGCTCCTAATTTCAGTCATCCTTTAACCCTGTATACAGACGCAAGTGGTGTGGGGACAGTGCTTGTTGAAACGGATGGTGTTGAGCATCCAGTAGCATTTTTAAAGAGTCCTAACCAGATGCACTATTGCACTATTGAGAAGTAGACACTAGCTTTGATTCTATCCTTGAAACACTTAAAAATCTGTCAAACTGGAATTCACTGGTGGTTTACATGGACCACAACCATCTGCTGTTCTTGCTGGGCTTGTTCTGTCCTTGGATGTCTCTGGATCTGGAGCTGCTGGTCTGACCACCTGCAGTCCTGCCATCTCCACCCCAACCTCTTCTGCTATCCCGTCCCCTAATCCCCACTCCCAGTCGAGGCAGATGGCCACCTTCCCTGAGCCTGGTTCTGCCAGAGTGTTTTTTTTTTTTTTTTTAACCCCTACCTAGTCTAGGGTTGTGTGTGTTGTGTTGTGTTTTTTTTTTTTTTGTTTTGTTTCTTTCCACCATAGAGAATCCAAAAGCAGCTTTGGATTGTTGGGCTTTCTGCTCCTTACTATGTCAAGCGCTTTGTGATGACACATGTGTGTATATATGCGTTATATAAAACTAAACTGAATTCCTGAAATGGGAAGGAAAATTATAACTGGGAAATTTCATTACTTTTTTTTTTTTTTTTTTGCTGTTTGCCCCATAATACAACACATCAAGGCACATTGATGTTTTTTCTGTGTTTACTGATCCCTTTGTCCCATTTATATGCAAGATTAGTAATGGTAGACATCCTAGGACTGTAAAGATGCTGATAATGGAGATGATTAGGTCAATGATGATGATCATTTTTGTTTGGTTGTATTTTTATTTTAACAATGTTTTTAAATAGCCTAGTTATTTTTCCTAGCCTGTAATTCCCTTAGGCATCTGATTTTGATGTGGCATTGATTGTGGAAACGGGCACTACGTAAAATATTTGCCTGTGTGGCAATCTCTGGCTGCAAATGACAAAACTGAATTCTTGTAGCGTTTGGCTTTCAGTAACCAGTAACTCTGAAGTTTAGCCTTTCAAGAACTGCCACTGGAAATCAAGCATGTCAAAGTTAAAGACGGTGTAGCTGCTGACTATCAAAAGTAGTCACTGATTAACCAAGATGCAAATGAAGTGTTTTAATGTTTTCCTCTCTTGTGGAGACTTTTTGTTTTTATATAAAATAAAAAAAATTGAAAGAAAATTGAATTTGTTTTTGCTCAATTAAGGATAATGGCCATTTTTGAGCTTAAGAGCTCAAATGGCCATTATCCTCAATAGAACACATGGTTGCTTTAAGCTCATTTGTTCATATTTAAATGCAGGCGTTTGCTTTGAGTAATGTCAACAGATCTGTTAGATTTGAGTTTTGTTTTTTTGTTTTTTTTTCCTCAGGGAGGAGGTGTTATGGATTGACGTGAAGTGTTTTTTCTTTTACACAAACCAGGTCACAGCTCACCTGCTCATCGGGTAGATCTGCTGCACCTGAAGTGGAGCTCAGCTGAGGGCTGTTGGTAATCAGCCTGGCTGGGAGGGTTTATAAAGAGGCTTCTGACTCGCAGTTCAGTTTGCGAGTTTGGCTCAGAAGGTTCAGCAACATCAGCTGACCTTTGGCGATACTGGATTTGAGTATCTAAATGTGTGAATCAAGTTATTGTAGTCTTTTTTTTCTCTTCAAGCAACCCTTTGCTAAACTAGTGACTTCAACATAAGTTGTGTTTTGGGTCATTTTTAATTCAATCCTTTTGATAGATTCAGGGACAAATCTCGCAATCACGTTTTAGGAAACGAAGAGCCTTTATTTTTTTTTAACCTCATTTTGAGTGTGCAGCTTCTAGTTTTCCCATTTATGACCTTAAATGTCTTGTATTGGGTTCTGGGGAGGAAGCATAACAATTGAGGCTTTTTCTGGAACTTTTGTTGGTTGTATTTGGTTTTTGTTTGTTTTTTTTTTAAATAAAAAAACTAAATGATTATTGTACAAATAATGGACTTCACTTTTGGAATCTTTTATTGAAAACCCCACTTGGAAGCAGTCACGAATTGTAAAAAGGCAGATTTGTTGCAAATGTTGCTCACCAGTTTGACATTTCAGTGGCAGCAGGAAGCAAAAAAGACAAAGTAAAAAAAGTTGCAAATGGTTTGTTGGAAAAACAATTGACCAAATACTTAAAACTTTCCAACAAACCAGATTTTATAATGCAATATAGAGACGTCAAGCTTCATGACGTAAAATGTTTACAAAATGTTTTTGCAAGTAGATGTGTGCAAGAAAATAACAGTAATACAGTCTAATCTGTTGGAATCTAATGTACTTATAACTATCATCTTCTGCTGAGGATCATGTGGAACTGAGGATTAAAGTAATCCTTTCACAGCTGTCGTTTAGTTAGTCAGACAGTCATGCATGATCAGATGTCTTTCACCATTTAATTTAGTGCAATTCCAGTTTTTCCGTTCATATATTAAAAGCATGCATCTTATTGAATTGTATGTGGGACAAGGCATGCAAATGATCTCGGGGTATAAATTATGCAAGGAAATTTTAGGAAATTGTGCTCAAAACTTTGGGCACCAGGCTTCTTAAATACCTCTCCATCTGGTGCAGATGCACTACAATGTCCTAAGTTGTTTATTTCTAATTTAATTGGGTCATAATGGAATCAAAGGGATGCATTTTAAACATCCTGATGTCTGTTCTTTAAGACAAACTCAAAGGCAATTACTTGACTGCCTGTCTTCCAGCTAAACCTTGCTGTTCATCAGTCTTGTGAGCAGAGCAGCTCAGTCATAAGGTTCAGTGTTCTGAAATGAGGAATGAGAACCTTTCAGTCCCGACGGAGGGCCAGACAAAGCCTGTTCAACCGGCAGCTTGGAACTCTCAGCTGTGAGAGGGTTCAAAGTCTGGGTCAGTTAGTATGTAACAAAAACATCCTCCATTACTGTCGAGCGTTGCACTACCTACGCAACTCCCACTCGCAAGCTAAAAAAGATGGCTCAGAATCTACTATTAAGTCGAGCCTTGGAAGCGAGGGTGATCGGAGGCTACGAAATGGAAATTAAAACTTTCTCCTAATGACATGCTTGAGTGCGTTGCTTTGAATTTGTGTTTGGGTGTCGTGCATAGTTGACTTATAGGTTTTATGTTGTTTTGCTTTGTTTTTCTTTTGTTTTGCTTTCAATGACACACTAGTACACAAGGACACAATGCTACTTGAAGACTCTTTTTTTTTTTTTTTTTTTTTTCCCCCCCTCCATAGTTTTCACACTCCAGTTCTGAGACTGTAACAAACTGACATGTTGGGCCACGTAGTCCTTTCAATAAGAGTCCACAAACTAAAAAATGTTAAATATTTATTGGTTCAAAGAAGCAGCCGCTTGTCCCTTTGTTTCTATGTACTGTGTGTGTGCCGACTCAAAATAGATGTGCCAGCTGACAGAGTAGGAGGAACCAACTCGTCTGTCTTTTGTCAGAAGCCTGTACTGTAAAAAAGGATTTGAGGTTGGCGAGGTACCTTCAGGTTTTTTCTGACAGTGGTTCACTTCTTACTGGGGTACATTACGATGGAAACTTGTGCTGCACACCTAACCTGCTCTGGAGCAAATCATGTTCCAGGTGCATAGATGGACCATTCTGTAGCACTGACATATCTCTGTGTAGAATGGTCTGGTTGTGTTGTGGATCAGGAGGCCACAACTTGTAGTTCCTCAGTCCAGGTTCTAAGTTGAAATTCGCTTAGTTGTATGAGTGCTCAAATATAGCAGTTGCCAGAGGCTCACCAATAGAGGCAGAAGAGTCCAAGGAGTCGGTCTTCAGATTCAAAGAAATGGTATTTATCCTGCAAAAATACAGGATAAACACACTGAGAGGTACCCAGGGTAAACTCTGACAATCGCTTCTGCTGTTCTGACTTTATACTGTTCGGTGCTGGGGGTTTCCACGCCCCCAGCCCATCCTTCTTTTAAGATACATTCTGGGTAATTTCCACTATTATAACACCCGGTACTTTATTAAAAATAATGATGGATGAGCAGTGATACCAGGAGTTACTCCTTCCTCCTAGCCTCACTCCCCAACCCAATCAAAACACTTTATTGTCTTTGAACTCGTACATCAGGGCATCTTTGACCATTACACCACAGTAAACAGTTGCTTGTGCGATCTAAATCATAATGGACTGTTATGCGATTAAAACGGGTGCACTATGCCTTTGATACCATTACTGGGAGTGTTTGGACCTTTTTAATTAAAAATACTATATGTTTCTGAACAGGACCACACTCTTTCATCATACTGTCACAGAAAAAATACCCCAAAATAATGTATATGGATACAATGAGTAACTTGAGGAACACAGCAATGATCATTGTCATCTGTCCATCAACCATAATTCCAGACAATGAGGATCACTTAGATTGACAATGTCCCGCTACAATGGCAATCGGCACACTGCCAGAATCCCCCTGGGACTAGCCCATCCTGAGGAATCGGTGATCGTCCTTGTCCGGCTCCTAGCTGTTCCATGACATGGCGAGGGAAACCTCCATCTCTCTGACTCCTGAGGCTAAAACCCACACCAGGTGATGAAGCAGCTGACCTTACTGACCTGACAATACAAGCTAGACGGATGAACAAAACATTATGATCAAAACGGGAAACATAGGAATGTGACCATTAAGTGAACATGCATATATGGAGAGTATAAGTGAACCAAAAGTGACTATGTGCTGGTATGAGTTTTGATTATCAGACTAGCATTAGTTGTACTTTCATATAATCAGTACCTTTCACACAAAGCTGCGAACAGTTAACACTTGCAGTTTGTTCAAGAGTAATTAGCTCTCTGGCACATCTTATGAGATTACCCTCGTGTTTTTTTTTTTTTTTTTTTAAATAATAGGATTTTTTTGCATTGTTTTCTAGTAAGACGTAAAATCGAAATAACCAAGATACCCTCCTGCTTGTCATGAGTTAAGCGTAAACACAAGCCAATCAATCAGCACTTTGTCCAGGCTACTTCTTACGTAGTCAGACGGTACTGCTTGGGTTACAGTCAATGGACCTACGTCCTTAGTTTAATTCTACAGCAAAGGACCTATGTCCTCAATTTTAATTCTACACAACATCATTTACAACTGTGCACTATTATGCTCTATCACTACTCATTAGCGATAGTCTGGGGTTTTTGGTTTCTCCTTGCACCGGGACGGGCCCGCCAGCCACACTCCAGTAATGGTCTTGACTTCTGTCAGATGCTTCAGTATCTCTGCTGTGTTTATGGTCCCGTCCTGATTGGTGGTGATTCCTAGTGTGTTCCTACACTGCTCCAGCAGCTTCTCCAGTTTATCATCTTGGATGATAAATGGATGATAAACAAAAGTCAAATTAAAAACCTAGCAGAACTGCTTTATTGCACAATCCAAATCTTTGGTAAAACTTGACATTTTGCTGCCTGGATGTTGGTGTTTTCCATCGTGAAATGGAGTTCAGAGTCTCATTAGAAAGTGAGGCATAAGACCCACATAAAATGCATAGCAAATGACAGGCTTGTACTCGCAGTCTACATCTGGTTGGTTAAGCAGAGGCTGCATTCCAAACAGTGTTTTTCTTGTTTGTTTTTTGCAGCATGCATAAAATTTGTACATACAATATTATATGGTGCTTTAAGCTCTGGCTGTTGTGATGTAACTGCACAGTGGATTGTGGGTCAGAATGACCAAAAAAGCATGCTGGCTTGCACGCAGGTATTTTGCAGGCAACCTGCATTTGACCTCCCATATTATGGGACCTTCTAAATACTTTCCTGGCATACTCTATAGTATGCCAGGAAAGTATTTGGAATACTTTCTAAATACTTTTAAAATGTTGGAATTTACGCTATGTTCAAGATATCGGCACCTCCTACTGACCAAATACTCTTGGAAAATGGCATCACCATTCCTAAAAGCAAGAGGGTCTCTGAGGATGGCCATCTAACCCCCCCCACCCCCTTTTTTTTTTTCTTTCCCTGACAAGCACAGATATGAAAGATCCAGATTCTCTGGAGGAATCCAGTTCTTCCTTGCTTTATCTTTTTCTCCTGTTGACGGCAAGAAACTTCAAAGCCATGTCATTGTCCTACAGGCCTTTGTACAACAGTATAATCCTAAACCAGACTGATAAAGCCCAAAAGCTGTGCATTTGCTGACCTTATAAGATTTGCAGGTAAGCCTACTTACCAGTTTTAATATTTGTTCTTTACTTGCTCCCAACACTGCCAAGTTGCAACTGAAAGAATAAGGATTAAACAAGCAATTAGAACGGGCTCAACTAATCAGCACAAATTAATGCAATACAAAATTGCAATTATAGCCACATCTACTTGTGCCTTTAATATTGGGACATTGATACTGATAAGCCTATTAGCTTACACATTTACAGTCAGTCTTTTGCCAGCTTTCCTTTCTGGCCTTATGTAAATGTATCAGAAATGAATGTAGATGCAGTGACCAGGTATCAAAGGTTGTTACTTACAGTTGTGGCATCCAGTTAAACCATTATCACATTTCATATTTTACAAAATGCAGAATTTAATTTAAAAAAAAGTCCTTCTCACTAGACAACAATTCTTACATCACTGTCACTCAGTTTGGTTTTAAACAGGAACATGGCACTGATATGTGCATCTTTGCATAAAGGAAATTTTAGATGAATGTAATGGGCAAATATCAACAATGTTTACATGTTTCATTGATGCCTCGAAGGCCTTTGATCGTGTAAATCATGAAAAATTATTCAGGAAATTGCTAGAGAGGGGCTAAAGAGGTTCCTGACTTTCTAGTGAGACTCCTGGTCTTTTGGTATGTGCATCAGACAATGCGAGTAAAATGGGGTCTTTTTGTGTCTTCCCCTTTTAATCTGAATAATGGTGTCAGACAGGGTGGTGTTCTGTCTATATGGATGACTTGTCATTGGAGTGCAAAGAAGAGTAACATAATTAGGAGTAAGGAAGACAGAATTAGTCTTGAATTCTTTTGGCTAATACTGCTCAAGGTGTGCGAGATTAAATACCTGGGCCATTACATAACCAGTGATTTTTCAGATGACAAGGACATATACAGACGGTGTAAGTTGTATGCACAAGCAAATACGCTAGCTCGCAAATTTGGCACGTGTACACAGGTTGTCAAGACATCTCTTCTTGCATCCTACTGTACTCCTCTGTATACTGCCCATTTATGGCGCCATTACAAAAAGCTAGCTTACAAAGACTGACTGTGGCTGACAATGACAGTATGAGGTTGCTGCTGAAAGCCCCAAGAAGATGTAGTGCTAGTATGATGTTTGCCAGTGTCTGTGTTCTTTCCTGCTCTACTGCGATAAGAAACCTGATTTATCAATGCATGTGCAGAATGTTGAGCTCTGTTAATCTTATCATTGGGACGCTTGTTAATCCTGAGCTCAGTCAGGTTAAGTTTTAGAATGTGGAGCCACTGGCATTCTTGCCTGTATGTAAATGTATATTTTTTTCCTTTCTGCTTTTATTTTATTACTCTATGGAATGCATGTGATTTGTGTCCTTAATAAAGTTTTGATTGATTTTGATATCCAGCATAAAATTGATAATATAAAACACCCTGCTCTGTTGAAAAACTGAGTAACTGTAAGACTAGTTATGAAGCAATACAAATAATAAAAAAAAGAGAAACTACAGTGGGTAAGAATTAGTGGATCTACTGCTTTGCTGTATTTGTTACTACCCAAGTGTTTCATAATCTTTATCTGTGTCAGATACCATGTGTTGATTCTTTTAAAGGAGCCTTTAAGCTGGAGAATCGCTACATTTCCCTATACAGCTACAGCAATATTTTGGGCAAACAAATATCGCAGGGAGTGATGAAGGTCGACGTATGACATTCTGTTGTCATTGTGTCATGTTTACTTGAAATCCCCTAAAGTTGTCAGCTGACAGGGTTGTTGTTGTCAGAGCAACTCCCTGTGTGTTTGCCAAGCATGGAGACAGTGATTCATAGGAGCCTGAGCACATTCGCATGTGGAGAGCTGATTCTTGATCATTTCCCCACTCGACGGAGCTGCAACTGCAGATTACTTTTTAATTGATGACCAGCAGCTACAAACTGCTCAAGCCTCATATTTATGCCATGTGCTAGAAGCGGAGAGAGCTGCAGAGATTTTTCTTTGTTCCATTGTGCAATTGAGTGGTTGAGACAGCTCCTCTGGCCTCATGTCAGTCGTATTTTCATACTCCTAGAGTGCATTTAATACCTCTGTCTTTGAGCCTGCTACTTGACAGCTGCGCTTCAGTGTAAATGAGTAGTTGTCAGTAGTGGTGTCACATCTTCCACAGCTCCAACACTGCTTGCGGAATTTCATCTCGATCCGTGTTAAGATAAGACTGACAAACTGCTTTTATTTGTGCATTTGCATCCTTTCTAATGGTGCTGGACAAGTAAGTAGCAGGTATCCACACGCTTGCATGGCATTTTCGGGAAGCTGAGAGGAGGTTCAATCAGCATCTCTGCATGTGGCTTTTGCATCATTGCTTCGTATGAGCAGAAAACAAGATGAAGCTTTCCATCAGCAGCGCAACCAATCCAGGCCCTAAATCTCTCAAAGCTGCATCGGGGTGTAGTGGCGTAGCCAGCAGCGTGCAGGCAGGATTTACGACTTGCTATTTAAATGGATGCATCTCTTTCTAAGTGCTTCTTCAGCGGTTTATGATGAGCGTATACCTCCTTGTTCTGACGCCAATCACTTTATTATTTTCTGTTTTTGATAGTATTTTTGTAGAGTTGCTTGTACGTGAAATGCTGGCAAACATTTCAACAAACGGGATTCCTCTGATCATGAATATTAAACCAAAAACTAATAGATAGTAGGCTTCACTATCAAGTGGCAACTGTGAAGAGTGGAACAAGAGTAGGAAACAAACCAAGGATTCAGAGAAGGACAGTGTGAATACAGAAAATAGTGCTGGTTTTAAACTGTAATATATTATCCTTTGCTTGGCTTCAGGTCGGCACACATTTCAGCGTCCGCTCGGTTTTTGTGTGCAGCAGGAAAAGGCCAGCTAATAAAATGAATCATGGCTGCACTCCCTTTTTTTTTTTTTTTCTTTTTTTGATGGCAGAAGTCGTTCCAGTTAGACAGCATGTGCAAAAGCAAGGTCCTGGAACTGACCCACCTGACTGTAGTGTAGCCAAGTTTAATGGAATTGGTCTCACCTGTGTTTGGCAAGTCCTTGGCGGCAAAGGTCTTATTAGCATCTTCTGCTTGTGCGGGGTGGAACTGAATAGAAACGGACAATGGTTTCACCAGGTAAACTAACATGGTTAGCATGGGTTCCATGCACAAAACATGTGGCTATTGTCCATCTAAAAGCAATACTTTCATATGATGGATGGATATTTTGGTTGGAAAACTGTCCTGAGAACTGACTGTTCATCCTATATGCCTCAGAAACTAGAGTCCTAAAAGAGTTGGCTTGAGGTGAGCTGGGAGACTGAAATCCATAACATGTGGGAGTTGAAGGTGCATGGACTGCCAGGTGATGGCAAGTCAATAGTAACCTTTGTATTTTCATAGTATTTGTGTGAAACCTGTGAACAACACCTACAATATCCAGAATAAAAAGGCCTCGGTATCTGTTATTGTCTGATTAAGCTCCAGCCAGAGTCTGTTTCAACAAACCGGCCTACATGCTGTCTCATATCTCCTGTGTTTGTGCTTCCTCTCGCCCATTTTCTTCTGTCACTCAGTACATTGGCATTGAACATGTTTGAAGTATCTCCTTCAAACTTAAAGTATTGATCTAAAACCAGAAGGGCTTTCTTTATATATTTGTTCTATCAATACTCGACAGAAGGACTCTGTAGCAGCCTGTGGAAAGTGAGGTTTATTGTCGTATTGCCGAGCACGGCTATTGATGCGTGGGGGAATAAAATGCTAATATTGTGCTGTTATTGATCATCTCAGTCAGCCACCAATATGCAAAACGCAGGAAGGAGCAGCACGGCTGTAAGTATATGCAAATACAATGTGGTCACGCTGGTCATCTCCATTAGATTAGAGCGTCTAGTTGCTATCTGATTGGAACACCCCTTATCTTCATACACAGAGTGAAACGCAGATGCATGACGCTGTGCTTTCATGGACACACAAGCATCTGTGCGCACACACAGGCCTAATGAATACATGATCTATTGTCTCTTCACCCTGCTGTTCATCTATGCTTCAATAAAATGTGCTTCATTACATAACTACCGACAATCAGAGGTAACACAAATACAAAGGGAGCAGACTAATGTGTCACCTAGCCAATCCAGACATCCGGAAGGGATTTGGTGGCTTCAGGATAGACGCACCAAACACCTATATTCAATATTTGAGTTGTTTACTTTGCATTATGAAATTGTATTCAACCAGAAAAACGGCAGCAAAAGTGTTTATATTGTTTGTGAGCAAATATAAATGCCATCTTTCATGGTACGTAATACCAAGATGTAAATTTTGTGATTGCAAAGTGTTTACATCTTTCTATTCTGATACTAAAGTAATAACATCCAAACAGAGGAGGTGGTGTGTGATGTCACTGAACTCCTTGCATAATAAAAGGTGTAACTGATCCACTTTGGTCGATTCATCTCTTATGGTTTTGTTATGACCAGACTCCCTTATGGTCTTTAAGAGGTCAAACTGGATGCAATACGTGGACCTTGTGTTATGCTATTCATTACACTACACACATGGGTAATAGGGCAGATTACTTTTACTGTAGCTTAACTATGAGATGGTCTGTCGCTTGAATGTTCAACTGTATTAATTGTTGCGAGCGATGTGAAGGAATGACGCTCAAGTCAGAAGTTTGTCTTTTTTGCACACATTTATGCATTAGATACTTTTATTTTGACACAGGAAATGCATACCCAAGTCATAGACGGTGGCAGGAAGACATCAAACTTGTTACACTTCTCACTGAAGATACTGACAACATAACCTCCCAACCAACTGAACCACAAAAAGCACTTAACTCTAACAGTTTTACGCTAATATGAACCTCAGTAACAACGTTTGTACCCCAAAACCCTCCAGTCCCATGGTGTTTTGCAGCACAACGGTTCAGTCCCGGCGGCCGGCTCCGCCATCGCTACATTGCATTTTAATTTCTAATTTTGAGTTATAAGCTTACCTGTAAATGAAGCTGTGCAGTCCTCGCTTTCACCAGTAGGTGGCAGGAGCCATTGTGGAATTTATAAACGTTGCTGATGGGAAAACGTATTGGTTACATGTCTGGACAACGTAGCACTGTTCCAGACATGGAGAGCTGCAATTAAAGTCTATGGAGGTACGGCTTTGTTTGTGGATAAAGTGGAGACAAACTGAAAATGCGCATGTTAATTTTTCCGTTATAGCTCTACTTGCAACTTGGCGAGTTAGCCTAACGAGCTAAGTCGCTAAGCTAGTTTTGAGAGTGCATCTTAACGTAGCCTAGCTTATGTGTTGAATGCATATTTAAATATTAGCTTATCCGCTGTAGTGACTATATAGTTCAATAAAGCTTAATGTTTTTTCTTAATTCAGTTGGTGACACTTTTCCTATTTGTATAGAATTTGTTTTCCTGTGAAGTGAGGATATTAATACCAGTTATGGTAATTAAGAAGACGGATGACCAATACTTTGAACATGTACATTTGCAGTAATAAACTGAATTGGTGTTAAACTTTAAAGTAATATGTACTCTAACCAAAACTCTTTTCCCCCTTGTTTATTTTTTATGTCTAATTTAATTAGAACATTTACTTTTCACTGATAGGGCATTACTCGCATGTAAGGATTGACAGAGGTGGTTGTCACTGAGCCATATTATTACATTTTATTAATTTATTTAATTAGGAATCAAAACGAATAACTATAGCAACCACTAATTAGAAAAAATGCAGAAAATCTGGTCTTTGGCCAATTAGTCGTCAACCCCTAGTTTATACCCCAGGATCTTTTGCATAGCTAGCATTTGGTCCAGTGTTTCACTATCAGTTTCTCTTCTGCCAGGCTCAAACGTTTGAGGCCAGTTTACCCTGTTTCACACTGTTTAACAATCGGAGAAATCTGGTCTGGGATTAGTTGATAATGTGAGGAGTTTAGGGTTTTTCAGCAGAGTTAAAGCAGTGGATGCTGCTAAGCAACACTAAACACTGTCACCCTTCAGGCTAATGGTTGTTGCAGATGTTAAAACTGAGTGTTCAAACCTCCAGTTTTGGCTGAAGGATGGACAAGCCGTATTGCATGCATCTTCCCAACCTTTATTTTGTTCTTTCGCATGCAGACACATTCAGCCTTCTGTCTTTTCTTTTTACTGCGAAGCATTTTTGGCACTACAGCAAGTTGTTGCTCCAGTTTTTATTTTGTTTACGTCTGCATCCCATTGAGATCACTGCTCCCTGACTGCTCCCTCTGGCACCAAAATCATTTCCTGTAGTGTGCCATGCATCTTTATATTCAAATCTTGTACAGTGTTCATGTCTGAGATTAAATGGAAGAATATATGTGCTGTGATGCAACCCAATTTCAAACTTTGTTAGGCTTTGGCCTGGCCATGTTAACTAGCCATACTACACGGGTCTTCAGCTGTACTGACTGTATTTTCAGGATCCTCAAAGACCTTACTAACCACTTGGAGGGGAAAAACGATTCCATTAGCTGCACTACAAGAAAAGGCTTTTAATCATCTGCCCAGGTTGCAACTGTATTTCCTAGTCGGGTAGCACACAGGCTCACATTTTTTTATTGGATTCAAAGACATCTTGGAAAACGTATTTGAAATCTTTATCATTCTCTTTTGTAAGTTTTTAGCTATCTAGAAAGACTTTGGAAGATCAAGAAATACTGTAATTGCTTCTTACTGTTTCTGGGGTTTATCCATTTGTGCTTATTGATAATCGCATAAACTGTCATTCATAATGCTAAATCACATGTGGCAGGTACATGTTTCCTAAGATGTGTTATTAAAGGCTGTGCTGAAATTTTAGGCCAGTTTTTCAAGGTACTTGGTGGATAAGTTGTTCTGAGCATCCTGGAGGACGAGTCACTGTTCTCCTCTGGATGCAGGCTGTCTCAGTTGCTTCTCTCTACTCATGTAATCCCAGACTGACATGATGTTGATATCGGTGCTCTGTGGGGACCGCACCATCTGTTACAGGACTCCGTGTTCTAACAACTGATGGTTCTTTATGGCTGTGGCTGTGTTTGGGGTTGTCGTCATGCTACAGAATGAATTTTTAGAAAGATCAAATGTCTCCCTGGTGGGATTGCGATGGATAGCAATCTGTGCTTCTTGGCATTGAGGATAATAATTGTAACCATATCCCCAACTCCAAACCTGCAAGGAAGCTAATAATAATTCATTGTTGAAACAAACTTTCTACAAGGATGGGAGTCTGCTGACAACAAAGTGTCTTCTGTTAGAACCAGATGTTTTAATTTTAGAAGATGGCTCATGCTAGCATTTTCTGCAAAGGTACATCTACATATTACTGCACAATAATTTACAGTGTTGGTGACAAATATCTTATACCAGAAGAGTAATTGTTCCAATACCTCATGGGTGATATCAGGTTAAACTATTCCATACGTTTAACCATTTCTTTTCCAATTGTAGTTGTTTAACATTCATTCTAATCTCATTTCAGTACCGTATTTTGTGTACAAATTGCTTTCTGGAACATATGCAGCATTTACATTATAGCTGTCATCCATCACAGGTGCTCCATAATGTTAGGCTAGACTATGCTAACTTGTTTGTAATTCCCAGATCCAAGGAAAAACTTTAGAAGATGAATAAATAATACAAGCATATACTCAAACAATATCCAAATTTGTCCACTTTTGGGTGTTTATAATCTCAATTTAGATTCAACAAAGAATGGCCAAAAAAGTCATCCTACTTCTTGTTGACTAACAGTTGGTTAAAGAGCCAGAATGATACTGGATATTTGGGGCCAATACTGACTTTAAGGAATAAGAAATTCTAATAGACATCAGCTAATGTTTGTTTATACTGTATATATTGGAGTTGTATGACTCAGGATAATTACCTTTTTAATTAACTTTCCAGCATTGCATTTCACAATCTAGTGAGTAAGTTACCATAAAAACAAAGTTCGACTTTGCACCGCCATCTGTTCGGCTGTGAAACATACTCTGCTACCCGTGCTGCAGACAGTGCTGAGAGGATTGTAAACAATGGAATCGAAGCTGCTCTGCAAAGCGAACTGTGTTAAAATAATTTCTATTTTCTTCCAAGGATCTTTTTTTGTATTAATTTCCATAAAGAAAATTTTCATATTGGCGTAGCTTGCACAACATACAGTTTACACAGATAACCAGTATCTGAGATTAGACTGTACTGACTAACCAATATATTAGTTGGTTTATTTCTTTTAAAATCTCATTTACAGAGTTTTTTTTCACCTTGTAGATCTTTGGCGCGGAGAAATGACTACAGTATGTTGCTGTGAGGAAAATTCAGTTTGTGCATGTATAAGCCAAACCTACTACTGCAGACAGCAGTGTCATATTGATTGACTGAATGTATGCTGTCATAAGCCTGATCAATAAATCAGGCAGGCCATGAAAAAAAATCAATAATTTATATCGCATCCGTGAGTTGTCCTTGGGTCTGTCTGTCACGTAGAGTCATTGGGTTCTGTTGAGGACCTCCTTGAGAAACGTGGTGCATGGCTAAACTTGTTTTTATAGTTGTGCCAGTGAGTGTCTTTAATTTTTGTCCGTACTTTCTATTGTAGTAGATGCTGAACAGCTGTGTTAAGATTTACACATGAGTAAAAAGACTTGGCATTCATCTGCATCCCACATGAGCCTCACCCATGTTGCTTTATTGAAGGAAATGAAGCTAGACATGAGAAGCAAAGCAGCATCAGTCAAAAGACTTCCTTCATTTTTGTCACTTGAGTCTCTTGTCTGTCTCTCTCAAGCCCGCAGAACTGATTCTGAAATGCATAATTAAATCAACACAAGGATTAAAAACCCATCTCTAAAGAAGCTGTGCTAAATTGAAAACTCCATGTGCTTGACCTGCTCCTCTTCACAGCATGACTGTAAGCTGATCAGACAGTTGTGGTTTGCAGAAGCTGTTTCTGTGTGTATGTTTGTGCATTAATGTGTCTTTGCACTTGTAACTTCGTGTTTAACGGCATAGTGACGAGGCCACCTAGAATATGAAGGAGCCACTGAGAGGAAATGATCAAAGGGACACAAGCAGCAGGGCTGCGACAACCTTAAACCAAATGTGTTCATTACGCTCATTTCGCACACTCATGGAGTCGGTGTGCAGGAGCTCTGGAACCACAATAATGCAAATGAGATTGTTAATGAAAGTAAGTGGCAAGAAATAATCGGTGTATCTATAAAAGTCTCATAGGATATTCTGTAACGAAGAGTGACTAAAACTGGAAGTTTTCATCTTTGTTCTTGGAAATGTAAAACTGGGAAAACATAATATAAAACTTTCATTGTGCTTTCAAAGTCCCTACCAGAAGCACAGACACAAATTGTTATGTACAAAAGAATCCCAAACCCCATCTTCACTGTTTTAAGTGAAGTTTTGTGAGGTCTGGCTATATCAGTATATCATTTTATGTAACATGATGAAGCAGATTGAAGCATCAGTTATGCTTCTCTGCATGGAGTGATACTCTTAGCAGCGAGATTGTCAATGTACTGTATCATGAGAATAGGACACTGTGACCTATATTCTCCACTCATTAGCCTCTAATTAAACTACAGACAACACGGCTCACAACAGATCCATCAGCAAGGGATCTAGGTTGTCATTGAAATGTTGTATAGTGGATGCAAGTCTTTCAGCTTAGTCATTGCACGTGTATTTCAGTACTTTATCCGGTGTGCAGAGGATATAGCTAAGATGCTAATGAGGTTTTGTTTCACAGATCTGTTAGAACTCTGGGAATATGCTCTGCGTTGATTGACTCAGTCACAGTGTCTCCGTAAAAGTAAGCCATGTGTGATACTTGATGGATTGCATTTCCTGTGAGAAAAAGCATATGTGGTGCTTTTCTGAGATTTATGTCACCTTATCATTGCAGATGCTAGGAAATCCAATTTATGCCTGCCTCACTTTCTTTTTAAATTTATTCTTTCTTCACCTGACATCCGCAGAATGATTGAAGTGAAGGGGGGAAAAAAACGTGGAGAGCATGCAGTAGTCATCACCTCTCCAGTGGGATTTATAATTGGGACGAGTTTTTTTTTTTCTCCATTCGCTAAACAAAACGGTTATTTAAACAAGCTGAAGAGCAATTCTCTTTTCACATTGATGAAGGGCTCATTAAACAAAAATTCTAATTGGCCACTCTTTTCCTGCCTACTTCACTGCTCATTCTAGGGCTGCTGTATTTTAGGGGAGAGCTAATACACCTATTACTCTTCATTCTACCCTATTATTAAATGCACAAACACTGACTGCACTCTGTCATTGCTGGACCTTAAACTCTTTGTGTTTCTACATTTTCTCCTCTTCAGATATGCAGTACCCACTGAGGCACCGGATCTCACGTGGTCATTCCTATGAAGAGCGAGCTGTGTGGAACCCGAAGTACTGTGTGGTTGCTGACTGTCAGATGCTGCTTCTGAATGAGGAGGAGGTGGTGAGATCAGACAGTACAAACTCTTGTCTGTCATGTCTCCGTGTGTCACCATTGTCTCCTCTTGTCCTTATTTTCCCCTGATCAATGCAATTTCTTTTGCTTTTAAACCATTTCCTATCCACCCATTTCTCCACATCAGTGTATTTTATGACGCATCTGAATTTAGTAGGTGTTGTCATCTTTGACAGTCACACTCTCAGGAATAATGTTTACCAATGGAAAAACTCAAGCTCCTGACTGGAACATGTGCCGTGTAGGAACCGAATCTACATTTACATTCATCCATCTTACTATTGAGACCACCAGTACCCAGGTTAGCTGAGGCCAGCTCTTTGCCTCCGTTGTTTTGATCAGTGTCACACTAGATTATGCAAGTTTCTGGGAGATTAGAGGTCCTGTTGTTGGGCTTCCAACCAAGATTCAGCAGGGTAATCTAAATTGCATTGTTCACTCAGCAATATCCTTGAGGAAGAGCTTTGTGTGAGCCCATATTCAAAGTGCCCGCATGCCCACAAAGCACCAACACCTGCTTTGGCTTGTTAGGGGTCTTAACAAGACTGTGACGAATAGCAGAAATTAGGCAATATATTTGAAATTGGTATCACAAAAAAATCCAATATTTGTATACAGTAAATCACAATTCTGAGCTTACTTTAATTTCTCTTTCACAATAAAACAAACATAATAATGAAAGCAAATTGTGCAGGTGAGGTTAAAAAAAACAGCCAGAGGCTTGTAGGAGAAATCTGACCTCAAGCACAATAGACAAATGCAAAAGTCGTGAATAGGCAAACAAGCAATGATGGAATTGAAACACAAAGTAAACAATAGATGAAGAGAAAAATTGGAATGGGGTGTATGCTCATGAATGTAACTTTGTGCAACTCGCACTAAAGCACACTTGTGTTTATTCAGTGACTTTTAAAAAGAGATGAGGACAATTATAGTCAGATATGATCACCAAAATGGTAAAACGTAAATGATCTGATAAATACAAAAAATGTTACAGTATTAATCATGCAAAAAAAACTTGATTTCTGTGAACTAAAATGGCATAACTTGATGGAGCCTTAAAACAAATAACATTTCCGTTCATCAAATTATACTCAAATCTTGAATGCCAGTCCTCCTAAAGTCCAATAATGTAATATGATCAGAGATGTGTTTACTTCACAATGCTGATCAAGGATATGCAGTGTCATAGTTAGAAAGTGTATCTTGGTTTGACTGCAATACTGCATTGAGCCACTGTGGGGCCTAACTCGATGTAAAGCTACTACAGTATATAAAGGATGACAATTTCAAAACTCTCCTCCATACAAACTACTAGGTTTAACAGAACCACAAGGGAAATCAGAGAAACGAATATACCTCACCATTTGTAATTCCTGGCATACCTTTGCCCAGCTTTAAATTGAGCCCTTGTGCTGCAGTGAGAGCCAGACGCAACTCTTGCCAGTCACTTGTACGCATTAGTCTGCCTGTGACTGAGCCTGGATGACTACATGCATATATACAGCACAAAAATATTATCTGGTATGACTCCAGTTGGCTTTCAAATCAATAGGATCCTGGCGTTTGTTTAAATTACTGAAACTGTAAGTTTTAAATAAGCATGATGCTTGTTTCTTTGTACTGAAACAGTTTGCTGTACTGTGTGTAAGGTTAAAGGTTGACTTTCAACTAATGTCGTCATCTCAGTTTGCTGCTGATGGTTCTAAGTTAAAGCTCTCTCATGGAATTTTTCTCAATCCCACTTCTGTGATTTTCAACACGAAGGGAACACAACCTCTCTCAGGGACTCAGACAGATGAGCTGTAGAGGTTAAAGTTACAATCACAGATCAAAGAGTTCCAGCAAAACCTGCCAATCAAAGTTACATATTTAGAAGTTTTTCCGTAGAATTAAACCTTCCTGTCTTAAAATGGCTTAGATATAATGCCTGCCTCTCTAAACTCGCCACTCACTGCAGCTTAAGTACACCACATAACCCCCAACTCACCTGCATTGCAAATCTACTCTACGTAACACAGTGGCAAGTTGGAATTCAAACCTTATTCCAAAGAACAATGATACAGAAAACGATGTGAAAGTTGACAGGATTGATTGCTAAGATTTGTTGCTATGAAATGCTGGTTTGAATCTGTGTTTTCTGTGTTCATCTATCCTGTAAATTACCAAGTGGAAATGCTCAGCCATGGCACTGACTGCTTATTTTGCTCACATGCCTTCCAGCATATAAAAACACACCATATGGATATGTTAACAAGGTAAACTTGATTTTCACTGAAGGGGTGTGTTTAAATGGCCAAGAACCCTGCTTTAAAGTCGCAAAAGCACCTGGACAGGGCATCATTACTGGACTTGCCAAGCCTTTTTGCACACCAGTGTGACTACTGGAACTGGGGAGAGCAGCGTGGCTTCAGTTATTCTTTGTCTGAAATTACTGAGGTATGCTGCGCTGAAATCGGGTAATAATTGCAGGGAGCAATTATTTCAGTCGACCTACTGGCAGCCTTTCCACTACATTGCTTTTTGTTTCACGGCAACAAAGAACAACAGCTTTTAAATGCATCCATCTCGAGACCCAGACTTGGAAAGGTCATCTCTGGCGCTGCTGAATTTCTGTCATGTCAGCAAATTGCAGGTCGAAAGAATGATACAGTCTTATAACGCTTCACTCCAGATGGAGGTGTTCAGACACATAAACAAGCTCCGAGAGGTGTCAAAGCATCAGCTGCCGTGGACAAGCAGTGGAGGTCAAATGTTATGTACACATAAGAGACATGTATATCATGGTAGTTATTTTAGTCACTGTACTGTGTGAAAGAATGATTAGACTGAGTGATATGCCACAGTGGGAGACTTGATCCGAAGTTGGCAGCATCAATACAGCTTGTATAGCCATAGATACTCCTGCATATTTGTAAATGTAATCAAGCAAACAGAAAAGGCAATGACAAAATTAATTTCTGTGAAGACCCATTTGTTCCCTTTCTCATGTGTCATGCAGTGTTTTTCAGCGTACAGCAGTGAAAACACTTTCATTTTTAATTTGTGGCCAAATGGTAATGTGTATTTCAAAATGTCAAAGGATTTGGATTGAGGCTGATGGATTTACTTTATTGCACGCTGAGCAAAATATTTATCAGAGGGTGTATGCATAAATGCTGCGTACCTAAATCTGTGTATTTGCCTTTGTTCACTCTTTCCTTGCCTGAGTTTGGCCTGTATATTCTGCACTAAACCCACTAGAGTGAACAGAAATGTGAAAGAGGAATGAAATCAATGTGTACAGCAAGACTTTAAGTCTCTGAACAAAAGAAGTTACTGTAGGGGTTTTAGAAAATGGCCTCTCTTTTATGCCTGACCTTTTGTTTAATCTGTTATTTTGTTTCTCAGTCTTCATTTTCTGTTAATCTTTTACCCTCTTTCATCAGTCTCTCTCTTCATCCCTAGTTCCTACTTCTACTTTTTCATAATGATTCATAATGTCCCTTCATGAAGCACGAATAGAGAATTAAAGTGTATCAGTGACAACAGCAGATACTGATATTGTCATTGTAATAGGCTGTTTGCTTATAAATGACAGTTTCTTAATCACAAGACAAATGATGTTTCTGCAAATACAAAGAGCCAAAATGAAAAATGGAGTGAATGCAGAAATGAGGGGATAACAATCTCGACATTCAGCGCGTCACGTTACTGGAGGGCTGTGAAGTGAAGGTAATAAAACAGGGGGAGGTGTGATTCCGAAGGGATTCCTAGTTTAGGCTTTTCTCATTTTCACCTTCAGTTTGTTGTGCAGCCTTCGCTTGTTCCTCGGGCCCTCGGAGCTCACCGTGCATACACTGATCCTGCAGCTCATTACTACTTTTCTAAGCTGCACTAGGCGGCCAGTAGAGGGGGATGATGATTAGACTTGCTGGTGTCAACACTCAGAAGCTGCTTTTTAAAATCAAAGGGTTGTATTGGTGTTTACAACAGTAAAGCAAACCAAGTCTAATTGATCTGAGGCCGAGTTTAATCAGATCAGTGCTTCCATACATGGCAAAAGCAATAATCTAAACTGAATTGACAGCGTGAATAAAAACATCACTGCTTCCCGTTTGCAGTGTTTTCCTAAGTTAATTGCTTCATAGAGAGTCGGCTAAATAACTTCATTATTTCATCTGAAAATTATAGTTTAACATTTGAACTTATTTGGCTTTCATCCAGAGTGATAATGATTTATTTCTGGCTTCTTATTCAGTTCATTCGGTCGCACTGCACTGATTCTCTGAGCAGCTTCAGCCTTGCTCAGGAGCACCTGCAAGTAAGTTTAGTAGTGGCAGAGCATCATTCCTTTCCTACTGTAACTCACTCAAACCTCCCTGCCTCGATTTTTCTACTTAGCCCGGGGACTTTTCATTTACCCATACGATTGCCAGCTCCTCTGACCTTTACTTACCATCTCGGAGATTAATCAATCGAGTTATTTTAGTGCTCTGTGGAAATGAATCTCTAATGAGTTGGGTGCACATGTTCTCCAAATTATACACGAGAAATGGTTATAATCCAGGCAACAAACTAAAAACTTGACTGTTTTTCCACCACATTTAATATTTTAGGCATCTAAATGTAGGGTACTCATACTCTTCAAATAAATTATTACTCTGTCACTGAGTATGAAACATGAATAATTGGGTGAGAACATAAATAATGGATTGGATATTATCATAAAACCACAGATATACTCCAACCCCTGCTTCCTGGAGATTCTAGCCCTTACTGTACCGTGTATGACACTACAAATTGCTGCAGTGAATAGTGGTTCAAATTACAGCGTATATTGCTTAGTCATTATGGCTCCGACCACCAGACACCATCTTTACGTCAGACGGTGTCAGTGAGAGCTGTCCTTAAAACCCAAGTCCCATGAGGCAAGTAAAGAGGCGACTCGCCGAGAGGATCAGAGCGAGATAAGCAGACGGACGTGGAAACGGAGGACCAGAGAAAACAAGACAGACAGGGTGCTGCATTGAGTTGAGAGGTGTGAGGATGTTCGATAAGCCATTATCACTCCACTTCGAGGACATCAGGCCCTTTCCCTTTTTGTTTGACTCGCCACTTTCTCACCACAACCATTCTTTCTGCCTTTGTCTGTTTAATCTTTCGGTGCCAAACATTTGGTATGCAAGCTATAGGAAGATATGGGCTGACACAGACTGATGTGCTGCTAATACCTGCTTTGTTTTATTCAACGACCACTCATTTATCAGGACGACTACAGCTATTGTGCACTGTTGGTCCAACACATTATGAAACGGGGTGACCAGAATAACTACAAGAACCTAGATAAGGAACCTCGGTCACTATTCAATGTGCATTTCATACATTTTTGTGCAGCCACCATTTTTCTTCCTGCTGGTTTTCTTTCTTCCTTGTATTCAGTCGACTCTGTCACTTCTGTTAAATTTTTGCAGGACTTTATCTGACTTGAATTTCTTGCTTCATGCAAGTGTCTCTACTTTTCTTTGTTTATCAGCGGATCTGTCTCTTGTTGTTGCAGGAGAGGCGCGCTGCGTCATGCAAGGTCCATCTTCTGCGCCGCACCATCAGTGTTCCAGTGGAAACACAGTTTCCAGAATTCCACAGCCAGCTGTCCACCGAGAGCGGTAAGCAGCCTGAGGACATACCTCTGCTGTGATCAGGACACACACACCACACTACACACATGCATATACTGAAAAGAAGTAAGAGCCTTGCTTGGTACCATTTGAGACATAATATATTGTTAAAACTGTAAGGAATCGGAATAGGTTGGTGCTTTTTTAGCGGCTTTGCTCTAGTTTTGACCTTTTGGTGCTCAAAGCTGCTTAATTTGAGCTTGGAGTTGAACTTAAGAACTCATATGTAAATGCTCAATAAAAAGGTCAAATGGTGAGTGTAACTCAAGAGTGTAAGTTCTTTCTACTCCTCAGTGTATGACTGGTCATATCACTAATACGTGCCAGTGAGCTTTACATTGCTCGCATGTCTGGGTGAGACTCATGAAATTCTCTTCTTCTTCGTATCCACTAGGTGGAGAGCTCGCTGCTTTGTAGAAATGCTCTGCACTTAAGCACTAAGAGACACTCAGACTCTTTCAACATGACTTTAAGTTGCTTTTACAAAAATGTGATAATGCAGTTTATTGAAGACCTTCAAGAGATGCAAGCTTGCATAGTCAGTGGACAAGGTGGTAAAAGCTGGTGCGGTCTGTGGATGTGATAGCAATCAACACAGTCAAAATGAGACACTAGGTGGCACTGAGGTTTGAGGCGTCTGTAACTCATGGTTACCGTTGCTTTGGTTCTTAGCTGGCATGTAATCTAATGTGACTCACCTTTAAACCAATGTGTGCAGTGGTCATTTACTTTTAGGAGCTTTTTTATGATGCAGTCACGTAATATTAGCTTAATCCTGCGTTACTGGATATCACAGGTTGTCCTCTATGCATAGATGGTTTGGAACAGAACCATGACCATGCATGCTGCAAAGACTCACAGACACTCCATGCTCAAGGACTGTTGCAGAGTTTTGTTTGGTGTTTTTCACGTCTGTCTGTCTGAGCAAGTGAGTCAGTGAGTTCATGGTTGGATTGATGTGCACTGGCATCTCCAGGTTGGCCTAACCTTCACCATTTGAGGGAGCCATTTAGTTCAATTTTCAACAGAAGTATGACTGAAGGACAGTTGAGAGTGTTAAATGTATTTCCTGGTCCTTAAGCTAAAAAGACTCAATATACTTATTTCTCAAGGAATCTGTTCTCTTAGTTTAAACAGCACGTCAAGTTTGTTGAGACAACTTTAAAGCATTTATCTAAATTAGGCTTTTAAATATCACCAGTTTTTTGCACTTTGTTTTGAGCACTTTCTTTCACCCTGTTATCCTTTGTCCCTCTAGTAAGGTCACATTTTTGTTGATACTACGATGAGGGCTGGATAATGAGACGGGCAGAAACGTCCTTCTGTCTTCCCAAAGTTATGGCTGATATCCAGCATTCTCTGCATAGTGCATATTTGATTCCATAAACAGGACGTGCTGCTGTTGCTCGGTGCTAAATCACTCATAGACACACGATCAAAAAAAATCAGAGGAGAGTTTTGAAATATGAGCGTCTCATTTCGTGGTCTGCACTCAGACACGAGTGGTGACATAATGAGAAAGCAGCGCAAGAAACATCCTTATGCTGGATGTCTGTGATTAGGCGACAGAGGCTAAAAGAATAAACAGCCTGCCAGCTTCTTCACTAATTACAGGTTAACGTCGCCACTTTGCCAGTGACAATCGGAGACATTTCCATGATGATTATGTAAGATAATTGCTGACTCAGATTTCCATAGTCGACATACACAGTTCTGCATGTAGGCCAGAATACATTGCAGTGGTTGTTCTGTCTTTCATTTAAAAACAATTTCCTACTTTCAGCTGTTCTGTCAGCTTGAAGGTATTTAGCTAAAGTAATATTTACCGGACAGACCTTATTTTAATCACCTGAATTCAGTTGCATTGAATTTGAACTCGGTTATTCACGAAAAATTACATATAGCAACTTTGAAAGACCAGAAGCATCATTGTCTGAACACACTAGATGGATGTTGTAGAAATGCCAGTGGTAAAAATAACTTGATGCTTTACTTAGACTTTAAATGCAAATGAAACAGAAGGGAGTTTTGTTTTTAAAGGTGCTGCAGATTTCCAGTAGAAAGACAAAGGCAATCTAAAATAAGTTATTTGATATTTCATAATATTGATGCATTTATTATTGGTCATATCCAGCATTCTTACCTGGTTGAGATGGTACAAGAGCTCAATTAAAACATACTTGTTGGCTGGCAACATAGCTTTCACACGTACAAAAACAAGTGCACTTCGAAAACCATATTGACAGAAGCGTTGCTAAATTTATGCCTAGAAACTAATCAGCAATGTGTTCTAGTCCCCTCTTAAGTGTCTAACCTTTAAAGCTGCTCTTGTGCACGTGCACCTGTACAGTTTTCAGGTCCGGATCGACATCACAACACTACAAACACCGACACTGCCCGTGTTTCACAAAATTATTCATTGGTGTCCCACCTGCTCTTGTCCTTGTGTGACGCTGGCTCTAAATAAGCAACGTGATGAATAAAAACTACACTCGGATGAATAGGAATCCACAGCAAATCAGAGGGCGCTCTCATCTCGTCTCATCCTCAGACTGAATAGCAAGCGGCTGCTGCCTCAGTTCTTTTGAACTCGTCAAGGTTTCGGTACAAACACGCATGCGACGGGGAGCGCTGTTGTGCTCCCACCAGAACAACTAAGCTTAATTTTAGTGAGATGAAAGTTTATTTTTTTTCTTTCTGGATGCAGCTTCGAAAGAGTTCTCAAGTCTCTGGTTCTTGGGCATGTGCTGCCCTATTTTCCATTTTTTTTTAAATTTTTATACTCGCTGTAAGCTGGAACATTTTAGATAGGATTAAATAGAACTGGATATCTGACCAAAGGCTGCTGAATGAGCTTCACATGCCTTGTAGTCCAAATACTGCCTCAAATGTGTTTGAGGAGGAAGATGTCTAGCAGGACTTAGAGTGTATAATTACAACACCCACCATTAGCCAGAATAGTATTTGTTATCTTTGTGCCAGCCACTGTGGTAGCTATTGCCATTACTCCACTAAATATTGGACTGTTTTGCTCTTACAGATAAACTCGAAACGTTTCAAATGTGGGGCAGCTATAATGTATCAGAAAGTTGGGATAGTTGAGATAAAACTTATTTCATGATAAAGGCCCACTTGCTCCATTTGACTCTCCTGCTTTGCTGACAGGGTGTTGTAAAGTATCTATAAGCTGATAGTGCAGTACACAAATTGGACAGCTGATCATTGTCTGCTTCAGTAACAGTAATTGATACCACAAACGGGTAAACATTTACATTATGTAGCCAGTCCACCTAGCATCTCGGTCAAACTTAAATTGCATTCGACAGTTTTTACGTGTTGAGGATACAATACTTTGTTTCTAGCAAGGCATAATGTCTTTATATTTTTTTTTGCTTTGCTATGCTATGTTAATCACAGTTAAACTTTTTGTACCTGACAACTAATGGATATTATCTAAACGACAAAAAGATTTATTGAACAAGTTTTTAGAGCAAATGAAACAAATAAAAATGCTCCTTATTCTCACCTTTGTGTTTAATTTTTTATTTTAATAATGGACAACACAGTGAGCAACTAATGAAAATAACTTGTTAGTTGCAGTCGCTAGTATTAACCATCTGAGCCCTAAATCCTGCTGGTGGGTTTAAAAGGCATGTTGTCCTTTAATGAAATATCCAAAAGCACACCATTTATCAGAGCCAGAAACTTTAAAAACAGAAAAATAGTAGAATTTTCATGTTTCTGACAGTCCTAGAACAACTCATCTTTGACACGCCGTTCCATCAGGAAAATGAACCAAAACTAAGCTTCAAATTGTGATATTTTGTCAATCACTTTATTCTACGTGTGTCCTCTCAAAACTTCAAAAAAAATTCTTTAGCACAACTGAGAAGCCATTAGTGACTCACATGTGACTAACAGTTGTACGACAAAAATTCAAGGACTTTTTAGCTGAACTTGGCTGAACTGCAGGCTGTGTTTACAGATAGGAGACGGTTGTACATGTTTTTTTTAAAATAATAAAAAAGACATTCAACTTTGTTTTTTTTTTTTTTCTCCTTCTGATTTATGGTACTATAACTAATGTCAACAGCTGTATACAGCTTGTGATTTTGTGTGAGAATGTCACTACAGGCTGTCAGTTTGTGATTCTATCAATGCAAAGACTTTCATAAAATTTCATGAGTGGGTCAAAGACTCAAGTCACGATCTATGGCCAAATGAGGTCATAAAGTTTGATTAAGTTAAAGTCTTGAAGATTTTCATTCAGTTTAATAAGTGCTGATCCACCTTTCCTGTTCCACCCTTTCCACATCTAGTCTGCTCTACTATAAGTTCCTCAACTCTTCTGGCATGTTGTTTTTTTCAAAACTGACAGTACGATGTTCTCTTTATGAGAAAAAAAATAAGCCAAGAGTGTAAAATTGATCAAAGTGGAAACATTCAGTCCTGCCACAAGCTCCCTCCACCCATATCTCTCTGTCTTCATGTGGAAACTGCTTCTCTCTCTCTCCCCTCCCTCCCTCCTTGCTGCTCGGTTATACTCTCTCTCTCTCTCTCTCTCTCACTGCCTGGTCTCCAGAGAGGGGCTCAGTCAGACAGATGTAACACAGCGGTAGAAGCCTGAGCTGAGCTGGCAGGCTGCAGGGGCCAGACCAGAGCCAGCAGCTCTGACTGGAGAGAACAGCAGAGCGGAGACGGCAGCGGCACAGGAGATAAAACAGTAGTAGTTGTTGTAGTAGTAGTTGCACTACAGTTATCGAGTTAACTTTGCCTCGGGATATGGGCGTGTTGATCCGGGCGCTCTTCACCCTGTGAATTTAACATGGACCCTGACACCAGCACCCATCCAGAGGCACAGCATGGTAAGTGGGATTTGAAGCACTGGAGAAGGAGGAAAACATGAAGAATGATGAAAGTGATGCTGTGGAAAAAATCGGGAAGAGCATTTTAGTGAACAAGGGAGTTGGGTCACATGGTTTTCCTGTTAGCTTGCTGTTATGGCAAGGCTCTCTCATTTGGCTCTTATGCTATTGACTAGAGCCTCTGTGG
This sequence comes from Dascyllus trimaculatus, assembly GCA_024666655.1. Lineage (NCBI taxonomy): Eukaryota > Metazoa > Chordata > Actinopteri > Pomacentridae > Dascyllus > Dascyllus trimaculatus. The sequence continues at coordinate 9,257,238 of CM045460.1, read as the reverse complement.
TCAGTCATGAATAGGACTTCAGTCTGTAATGTTGAGCAGGGGGTTAAGGGGTGAAGGGTGTTACATGGCAATGCGATGAAATCAACTGCCTGCTAAAGACATTTCGCTTTAATGACCTTTTCATCATTACTTTAACGGGGTTGTAAAGTTTCAGGCGTTGCTGGAGCCGAGAAAGTTTAAAAAATGCATGTAGAAAGAATTCTCTCTTGGATTTTTGACTGTTCAGTGTGAGCTTCATGGAACAGGAAGCTCTCCTCTTGGTCTTTGAATAGAATAATTAACTGTGGCATATGTGAGGGCCGTGGGTGTACAGTCTCTGCTCCAAAGCGAGATAATTCGCTGGCTGTGTGAATTTGTATATTTGTAGGCTGTATAGTGGTTTCACCATGTGGGTGTTTGCTGTTAGAGACACAGAGCAGCACAAAAGAATGAAAGTGGGAGACAGAGGGATAGAGAAGGGGAGAGACAGAGAGCGAAAGAGTTATGTACACAAATAAATCCAGGGGGATCTAGACTGCACTGTAGGCCAGAGAGTGCTCACTCTTTCTCCTCTCCCTCATTTTCCGCTGCCTTTTTTTTTCCAGCGCTCCAAATGTTAGAGTCTAAACTAGATAGTTAAAAGGCAGAAAAAAAATGGTGTATTATTAACTGGGCCAGAAAAGACGATGTTTTGTCTTCATGGCCAACGGGAAGGACTCTGCTGTGCTGCTGATGAAGAATGTGGTTAACGGAATGAGTCAACACGGAGCATATTTCCAAGAGACCGTAGTTTCTCCTTGCCAGCGTCTAAGCCACATTTACTTTATGCACTCGGCTGTCTGCCATGACAGAGGAGGAGAGACAAAGAAAAGGGAAAGAAAACTACTGAAGACACAACTTTTTATCCATCACTTGAGACACAGAATGTCTGTTAATCTAACCCAAATAAGTGAGAACACTGAGCTACTGCTCACCTTCACAGTAAAGTTTCCCAAAATATAATGTCAAAATCATGCAGTGATATTAACCGTCTCCTCTCAACCAGTCAGCCAGCCTCTCCCAGTGCATGCAGCCCCAAAAAGATTCCTTCTAAAGGTTTAATATAAATAGAAAAGTGAAGTTGAAAGGGCAATAATCTGATATCATCCGATTACATTCTCACCTCAGGCTTGCACGCCACAGCAAGAGTTCACGCTTCCCAAGACTTGCAGGCATCAATTTTCACTCTCTCACACACTCATCACCATAGCTGTTGTTTGTAACAAATCTAAGAGCAGATCCTTGCTTTGCATTTCTATATGCATGTTGTTTGCGTTGGGTACTTTGCATGTAAAGCAGATGTAGATCTGCTATCTGCATCTAGATGACTGTTACAGTAAAGGCACTGTGACTGGACCTATTTCCTGTATCTGCCTACAGAAAGCAGAGAAGTGCTGATGCTGGACATCCTCCCCCGCTGTTTATTACTTTATTGAGCATTCTGAGTGGCATTGCAACAAGACAAGCCAATATAACAGTGGTCGCCTGAATAACTACAAGTATTACTTTTACTAGGGATGTCTGTCAAGTTTCTTTCAGTATCCACCCCAGTTCAGTTCCTTTAATCCTCGAAACTCAAAGCAGTTTCTGGGCGTTTTTGCTCCTCATTGTAGGCTCATTTCTCACTGCAATTGAAAGTTCTAGGCTTTCATAGGATGAGGACAACCATAGCTAAAAGATGGGAGCACTCAAATGTCTTGTGTGCGGTATAAAAAAGTTATGTCGAATCATAAGAGAAAAAAAACAGCTGAATATTGGAACAATGTTTTACACATTGATTCCAGGTGTTCAAAGTGCCCAAGGTGTCACCAGTAATGGGGAAAATGGTAGCTCTACATACTCTAGATAGTTCACTACTTACATTGTTAGTTTTTTGTTCACATAGTTTTTGGTTAAGTTTTTTTGATAGAATGGGATGTCAAAGATGAGTAGATCAAAGACCATCAGAAAGTTGAAGTTCTGATGATGCTTTGTGTTCTGGCTTTGAAAAGTGGTGTAATGTGAAATGTAAATATAATGATATATATAAAAGCAAGCCTTATAAACCGACAGGTGCGTTTTGGGGGTTCAAAGGGTTAATATTTCTATTGATACCAAGTCCAATCTGATATTTAAATGTACTTAAATAACAAAGCTGCTCAGTGCCCAGTCAAATTTAAATAAGCAGTTCGATTTAGATAGTGCTGTGTGTTGGACAGTTTAATAGCTGATACTGCTTTGTGCTAATGCAGTGTTTTTTTTCAACAGTAAAAGCGTGTGCGTAGAGTTGGAAAAGCTTGACAGCCCCACATTATCCATGGCTTTTTCTTGCACAGTCTCTCAAAATGACATGGACGCTTTGCTTGTTAATTTCCCAGCGGTTCACCATTTCCTTGACTGAATAACAAAATTGTCAACCACAGAAATGTGCTGGTCATCCAACGTGATGAATTCCATCAGCTTCTCCGTAATGTTTTCAGCCTTGTCCGTGTCTCAAAGAAACGCTTATTTGTTGATGAAAGTTACCCTCCTGTGTTTCCTGCTTGTTGCCTGTGTGGAGATATTCAGTGTTTATCAGGAGCCATATTACTAGCTTTCATATTTCCATCCAGTGAAATGCTAGCATTGCACATACCTCCTACTTTCCCATTTTTTCTGATTCTATAAATTGTGGGAAGCATGTGCTTACGTCCCGTTGAGGATGGTTATCATAGAGGGCTGAGCTTTGCAACATGGAACAAAATACAATAACTGTTATCAGATTTGTTTTACCTGATACTGATTCATTGAAATGTACTCGGATTGACCCTGATACTGGTCCTTAGAATCGACTTGGGACCTCGGGGTTGTGCATGAGAAGAGTTTTCTCACAGATAAGCAGACAATTCCACCACAATTGTGTATCAGAATGAGTACATGGACTGTGCTAGTTTATGGGAGCCTGCAGAGATGAGAGGAGGTTTCAGGGAGGAAAGTAAAAAGGGAGAGCCAGAAGAAGTCCTTATCCATGGCCTTCATTGACATGTAAATAGGTCTGCCGGTTTTTGTCCTAGATGAGAAAGGTTGAATGCCTGCTCATGTACCAAAGGAGAAGACACAAAGACACATTTTAGGGCGAGTGTGTGTTTTCACTGGTGTCAGACAGAACTTTGGTGAGACGGTAAGATTAAACCAGCTGAGAGTTCTTGTGGAAAAACAAGGGGCTTTTCTCTTTCTTTCCATTTTGAAGTGATTTAGGCATTTCTGACTACACTTCTGAAATCCCCCAATATTACCCAGATGAGACTGCGGTCTTACGTGTGAAAGTGCTCGCAGGGCTTTGTCTTGTACAATGTTCGGCTTTTAATAAAAGCTTTATTCTTGCTGGTGTTGTCATGTGCTAAAACCTTACCAGACTTTGGAGCTGAGTGATACAGTGTGTGTAAATTTAGGAACTGGGCTGTCAGCTTAGAAGTTGTAATCTAGTTTTAAGAGAGGAAACATTATCTTGCACCATGGCTCATGGTCAATTCAAGTTCATCCGGGAGACTTTCTTCACACTATGAGGTTACAGCCTTGGCAGATGAGTATGGTCTAAAGGGTTTAGAGACTGATAAAAACATGATGTTTAGTCTGTATGGTCTCCATCTGTAATCATATTTGTGTGTTTAGGACTATGTGTAGTCTGTCTGTGTGTGTGTCTCTGTGCTTGCATCTTTGGGGAAGCAAACCTAGATCTGAAACCTTTGCTAGAAAGACAAGGTGAGGTCATTCTGACTCGTCCCACTTCTTTAAAGGGCTGTTTCACAGTTTCAGGGATTTAAGTTTGAGGTTATGGGTTAGACTGAGTCAGACACCCAGATATTTTCATCAGGAATTCTGGGACACTCACTGTAGCTGATGGCTTGTAAAAAAGTCGGTCTGTTTCTTTCTGCAGATTGTCTATAGTAGGCCTTTATTGATGCAAAGCAAGACACAGATGCAAGTTAAGTTGCAGGGCTGGTCAGTTTTTCTCTCTGCGACGGTGTGAGTGACCCCTGCTTCTGCAATGAGCTGATATTGTAATTTGATTCCTTGTTTAGCAGTTGATTGTTGCAGCTTTACACCTGCGTTTTTGCCAACTGGAGGCAGCAAAAACAAGTTATGCACGCACCTCTCGCATTATTATAAACAAGGGTTTGATATGGCAAACCTCTCAGAAAAAGCTGCGTAGTCACACAACCAGCATTTATGAAGGAACATTATCGATGATATTTTTGACCAACTGATGAATTTAAGTCCAATGATCACTTTCGTTAAGCCCTGTTTTTGCTCTCAGTCAGCTCTTGAGGAATATATCTGGCTCTTTACCTGCTAAATGCTCCACTACTGTATGTTCTCCAGCTACTTGAAAACTGTTTGTCAGGTAGTGTGGATTTTCTTGCAGCCTTCTTGCAGAAATTAACTGCCCTCTGTGGTCAAAAAATATTCTATTACAGCAGTGAGATCAAAGGCTGTTTCATGCTTTTTGCATGTGCGTGTCCACAACACACAAGGTTCGTCATCTTCCCAGGTTTGGATGTCTGCATGCAGCCCAAAGTTTGTGGCCATGTGGACTGTATGCACTGCAAGTGTGCCAACTGCACACGTGGCATAAAAAGGGGGTGCTTATAAGTAATTGTTTTGAGTACAGACTCTGCAAAGAGATTCTCATTCACCCTCACCTTTTAAATTCATCAATAAAAGCAGTGCAGTTGAAGTAGTCACGGTGCTACGGCCGAGTCTCTTGCCGGCTGCTATATCCTGTAAAAAGCACAAAACCACAGCCAGCCTTTCAGAGACATCCACAAAAGCCAGATATGTTTGTCTGTGTTCAGTATGAGGGGCAATGTGACCGTCTGTGTGCAGACAAACATGTGCCTATTGTAGAATGAATAGAGCCGCATGTATGTCTGCTTTCAAGGTCTGCATCAGTCAGTGCACGGGGATGCAGAAACCATGAACTGGCCTTTGGGAAAGTTACAGCCAAGACAGACAGCAAAACAGCTAGACAGCCAAACACTTTAGTTAGTCTGTACAGCAGATCTGTAAAACCATAGAAACTGTAGAATCTTCTTGTTCACACATAACAAAGCAAAGGTTTTGCCTGCTGTTACCAGGTAAAAATACACATAATGCATACTATAGGGGCTGCCTGACAGCTCCAGGCCATCAGCCACTAAGAACAAAGCACATGTACTAATGTCAGTTGGGATTTCTGGATATTGATGCTTCCAGGATTCAAGATGACTACCTTTTACCTTAACTGGGGCAGCCTGGATGTACGTATAGGGCACCCTGCTGCTCCAGCATTAGTATAAGAGCAGAAGTGTGTAACAAGTGAAACCTCTCTAGCCCTAACCTCCAGAGGTTAAGACAAGTGGCCCTGCATTAGCTGGGCTGGAGTAGCTTTAAATGACAGTGTTGTGGCTCAGGAGCGTCTCAACTGAAACAGCTCGGATGTTTCTATGAAATGAAAACCAAGCATTACCTATACACTTTTTATTTCAATAACCTGGTTGTTTTCCTTTCATTAGTACCGAACCACATGCTTATTAGAGAAACCTTTCTAACTCTTATGACCTGGCGTCTTTCACATTCAGATTGTTTACATCCACGTCCCTGCATTTCACACTTGGCTTTAAAATTCTCCTCAAATGCATCTCAAGCAGCTGCTCGTGATTGGATTTTGCTTTCACACTTATATTTGACTTTATATTCAGAAGCATTCCACAGCTTTCCCTACAGATAGAGGGAGGAAAACGCACACCACACACATTTGCAGGCATGCTGTTGAACAAGAAGGTGGCACTAACTATTTGGATATATGCTGCATAAAAAAAAAATGAAGAAAAAGCAACAAAATGTATTTGAAAACACACGGACAGAGAGAGACAGAATGATAACTAATCTCACTGGCGATTTTGACTATAAACTGAACTAGGTGATCCAGGACAGGGACACATTTACACATTCTGATCAATGTACCTCTGATCATGTCCAAATATGGCTCGAACAATCGGCTCCTGATGTGTCCTCCGTCAGAGGAAGGAATGAGCGTACTGAAAGTATTCAGACTGCCCTTTTGTGTCTTTTACAGTTTGCCTTTTGGCCAATTTGCCCTTGGAACTAAGGAGTCATAAGGAACTAAAGTCAAGAACAAATGTGTTCTTTGGCACAATTGCATTTGCCTTTACAAAGCAACCTGATCAAACATTATGAGCGCCTGCTTGGTTCGAGACATCATTTTTCAATATGGAGAAACACAGAAGTAAATATAGCTGGGGCTGAAGTCATTGTGCTCCTCTTTGTATTTTGCCGTTTTGTGATTTGTGATGTTGTGAAGGAGACATGTTTGTGGCATTTCATCCTCTGAATGTCTGTCTCCAGAGTTGCAATCTGCTGACTGCGATGTTCCTTTTCCATGTGTGTTGCAGTGTGTAATTTGTCTGTTTATGGTACAAAAACCACAATAAAGCAATTGGCAAAAAAATTTAACTTCCAGTTCTGTTTCTGTTGCGCATTCTCTTCGTCCCATTTGCCCTCTCTCTGTTCAACTTTTTTGTTTATAGACTCTTGTTTACAGCTAAATCACCGTTTTTCGCATCACCTACATTAAACAGAAAAATTCTGACGAGCATCACATAATCGTATTGCAAAACCTGCATTCCTACGCAACAAAACTGCATTCTCAGTTACGTTGTGATATGTTTTGTTTACATTTGTTTGGGATTTTTTGTTAATGCTTTTCAAATCAACGTATCTTTGCCTTTTATTTTGTTACGCTGTTCTATTGTCCCTTTTCAGCCAGCCAATCATATATTAGATGGGGCGGCACTTGTTGCCTTGGTAACAGAGAAAATGGAGGAGAAGCTTCAAACGTGTCGTACTTTGTTTACATACTAAACCAAGTATGTAGTTTTGGCACCTAAACCTAACCAAGCAGCAAGTGAAAACCAAAGGTAAACGAGTAAAAGTTAATCTTGGGAACTTTGGAAATTTGGTTTTCTCGCTGATTGTCTGCTCGTTGACATACATTTGCTGTCAAAACGTAAATGAGAATGTAGTTTAGTTGTATAGAAATGCAATTTAGTGGACACGAATTTGCCAATTGCCAGTAATCTTTTTCCAAGTGTTACCAGGCAGTGAAGCTCAGAAGGATGTGCACTTCACCTCGATAGCAAAAGGTCCACTGAAAAACTACTACTTTCCTCGGAAGCAGAAATTAGAATTTGTGCTAGCTTCCTCTGATCAAAACAAAGACAAACTTCTTCATATCTTAAAAAGTTTAATAGAAGGCCTTTACTGACTCCAGTGCTGCATTCATAGTTTGTGACCCCTCTATTTTGGATTTATGCAATAGTAAAAGTAGAGCTGCATTTTTTTATACACCCGAATGCACTGCAGGTTACAGTGTGAAAAACATGGCAAAGTGCTCGCCAAAACACCCACAACTGCGAGGTCCACGCAGGACATGACACATGAAAAGTTCATCAAACACTTAAAACTAGTCTGGTGATGGTGGATATAAATAACACTGTAAAAGCAGAGCTAAGCAATAACCTCAGAGAGCTGACTGGTGGCCAGCAGCAACAGTGGCACGGCTCCATTTGGCCCCATTTGTCAGAAAGCCTCCCTGATGGGACACTGTCAGTCAACAGAGCCCTGCTGTGGAGGGGAGGAGGGGACAGGAGGGGTCAGTAAGGTGGGGGGGGATGAAGGAAAACAGTGTTTAAAAAGAGAGAGAAAATGAGATGGTAGAGAGTTAAGGAAAATTGGAACGTGCGTGCACAATTATATATTTTGCGTTTGTTCTACATTATATAAACATGAAGCATGTCAGTGTGGTTGTATGCATGAGTGCTTTCATGTGCTTTCATGTGTTAATGTGTGTCCGTGGTGTGTATTGCTGTCGAATTACATGATGTGTGTCTAAGATGAAGTGACGGCAAAGGGCAGAAACTGAGCCAAATGCAGTCATGAGCTTGTTACATGCTCACAACAAATTTACGTTGGGAATGTACTCCTCACATCTCAGTAAACCTTCTGTAAATGTACTGGTCCCACACTGAGCGGTGAGGGAATGAGCTGAGGGAAGAGAGGTGGAAAATACTGACTGTGATGTAAAAGGTAACTGCTACTAGAGTCAGGAGGAGGATGCATACAAGCAGGCTTACGCTTTTCCTTCTAATCACAGTTTATCTTGCAATTCTCACATCCTACTTTGATTAGGCTGATTTTAATCAGTGTTTTTGTTTATCCCGCCTCATTGTTTATGTGGCTTACACAGTCACAGATCTGTGATAATCCACCAGAGTATTTATTTCAGCAGTGATGCTGGTGGGAAATGCAGTTATCTGAGCCTGAAATTAGAGCTTTGGAGAAGCAGGAACATCAAATTGCAGATGTCTGACATAAAGAACTTTGCTTTTTTATCTCCTTTGCTTTCACCATTACATTTGCATTCCACTTCACCCATGATCATGTGGTGGACTGACTAAACATTACATCATGTTACATGCTGTTTTGTGTATACTGTGTGTTAAAGTCCCACATGTGAACATTTAACCCTCCGAACCCCAAAACGTGCTGGTGTGTTGAAAGGCATGTAGCTTTATTTTAAAAAACAACAAAATTACACCATTGATCAGATCCAGATATTGAGATTTTGAACTTTCAGACAGTCCTTGAACCATTTTCCTTTGATGTACCATTCCTTTGGAAATTGGAATGTAAGCTTAAAGTCATGGTATTTCACTTAAAAATAGCTTTACTTCTTCGTGCATTGAATATACTGTTTGATCCAGTGTGAACATGTAAAAAAAAAATGCATTCCTTTGTGCAATTGTAAATTCATTAGCGACCAACAATCTTGTGAAAAGAAATTGCTTGACTTTTTGGCTGAACTCGGCTGAACTGCAGGCTGTGTTTACACATAGCAGAGAGTAGACAAGTATGAACACAAATTATAAATGGAATTTGTTCAATATATAGTATTTAAATATATATATTGTATGTGAAGCCAACATTTTCTTCCAGTATTGGAGTATTTTGGAAAAATGCCTATTGCTTCCAGGTTTCTCCAGTGTTTGGGGGAAAAAAAACCCACTTATATGCTAATTTAATCTATTATGATGTTAGTCAATTTCCCCTTTGAAATCCAGAATATTACTATTTTTGAAATTAGATAAATATATATACACAACAGGTATACTTGGAGTGTTTTTTTAGTGTTAAGACTAGGATATTGTATTTGTCAGAAGCTTTCATCAAAGAAACAACTATTTATACTAAAAGGCATGAAGTTAAGAAAAGGCTTTGCTCTTGAAGATAGCTCTCAAAGAAGTGAAGCAGCATGGAGGATTCCTCTAGAACAACTAATCCTCCCAAAATAACAGTGTCTTACACGATCAGATCAAAGTAAAGTCAACAATAGCTCATATGGAGGAGGCAGGGTGCTGGAGGGAGCTACAGGAAGGCAGCAAACAACATTTGCATGCCGGAATCTGTGAATAGCGAGAATTTCAGCGGTCCTTTTTATGTCAAGTGGCTCAGAGCATGTTGTTCTGTAGGAGGAGGTTTAGGGGAATTTGATTTTTCCTTGATTAGATGGTTGATGGTAAACATAAGGAGTAAGAGGCGTGAATGAAGTGTAGCGTGCATGTTTCATCGTGGGTCCCCCAGTTTTAGACTTTTATGAGTTGAATTCCCCCTTTGAATCTGTCCACAATAGCACTGGCTGGCATGGAAGGCATGGTAGCAGTGTGACCCCACGTGCCGCACACAAGTGCCTTTGTCTCTAAAATGGCAGATGCTGGCATTCCTGATGTCCCATGTCCAATTCTACCTCCAGTTCAAATGCACATTCCCTTTCCCCCCCCTCTTCCAGCCAGAGGAAACCGGAGACGGTGATAATATTGAGGCCGTCACTCTGATTTGTATTGATGTAAGTTGACCATTTTATGTGGTAATTTTCCTCTGACTCAGCTTTCCGAGGAGCACAGTGTCATTTTGTTTATGCACTGGGGTGCGCCTCAGCACAAACATTTTGAAAGTCTTTTTAGTATCCAAGGACTCGACAGAATATAGAATGACAGAGACGATTTTTAAGGCAGATTATGCTGCAGATAAACATTAGACACACCGTTTCGTGCTTTTGTCATTGAAGGTTCAGCTCTTTTGTCACACTGACACTCTCCCTGCTTTCCTGTCTGCTGACTGCCAGTATGCACACTCTGTTTTCTCCATCTCCCCTTTTCTTTTCTGTTTCCCTTCTCTCCACTGTTTCTTTTTCTTTTCTTAACTCCGTTTCAGCAGCAGCATCTCTGTTTTAAAGTGCAAGGAGCTTAATTTTAAAAACTCTCTTTTGTGCAGATTTCATTTCCGTTAACCTGACTTTCACGCGGCAATAGGACAAAAAAAATTAATCTATGCACAGACTAAACAAGCTCACATAATATTCACTGCTCTTGAGATTAGCTTTTCACACAAATCGAACCAGGAAAGCAAACAAAGCGACAGGGGATGAGGGATTAGAGAGACGGAAAAGGAGACAAACAAAGAGGAAGATAAAAGGAGAGGTGTGTCAGGCTTGTCTATAGGAGTGGACGTCAGGGCTTCACTTTTTTGTCCCTGTGTAACTCTATAGCCCACATACCAAAGCACTCACTCACTGTGTCACTTCAGCCTTGGGGTTTCCGCCTTTCCCATTTTTACTCTCACCCCCTCTTTTTTTTCAGTGTTTTTCCTGCTAATTGTTTGTTAAAGGTGGGATTAAACCTTAGCCAAACTTTGGCTTAAACAGCTGGCTTCAACCAAACTTGTTTTGCCACGCTAAATTCAAATGGACTTGTTTTAAGTACTAAAAACAAACACATGATAGCATTTAGACTCGGGTGAAAATTAAGAATGTCATGCAGCTTGGAAGCCATTGTGCTCAAAGTATGTCACTGTCTCTTTAGTCAAAGCTTGAACCATTCATCGTCATTACTTCAAGGCAGATTACGTAAGTGGACACCCTCTAGACACCTGTGAATACCTGCTGACATCTGTGTTTACCACTTTAAACTGGCATGTAAACTGGTAGGGCACTTTGCTTTTGAGCAAAAGAATGCAGACGAAAACCCCCACAAATTGTAATAAACTGCTTTGGAAATTTGGAAGTCATTAAGCCAAAAAGAAAAGAAGCAGCAGTCATTCGCTAAAATGTGTCAAGTAAAACTCGTCATCAAGCTTTGGTGCGCTACAAACAAAGACAGTCTCAACAACTAGATGTTTATCTGCAGAGTTTTCTACTTGTGCCGAATGACTGAGAAGCGAGAAGACATATGAAAGTAATAGATCAACATATTTATTCCAGCTCTGACAATGTCACAGACGGCCTCTGTGCCAGAGCAATTTGTATCATTTCACTTTTACGGGATGTGTTTGGAAGCAGGGCCAGGACTCAGTAAATCTGAAGCAGAGGAAACACGTAGCCTCATTTTTTAAAATCATTTTATTCTAACCTGCTGACGGTTTAGTTATAGCCAGTGTAGCTCAATAAGGGAAACATCTTGTCACCATGATATCTATCAGATTGCCAGGGGAAACTATTTCACCTTTAAAAACAAATGTGCTAATTAACCTTCTAAACTCCACAGTTTCAGTTTTTACTGAATGGGGGCTCATTTTTCACTGCAGTGTCAAGTCCTACACTTCTATGGAAGCAGCACAACTGTGGTTCGGAAAAAACATACTTTGTACAGTATAAGAAAAAGCTTGATTTGTTTCATTATTTATGTTTCAAAAATAAAACAACCTGGAATCAACATGTACACATTTTTCCAAGTGTTCACAGATGTTACCAGCACTGGAGAATAAAATGGTGGCTCAAGTCAGCAGACACTGCCTGCAGTTCAGCCCAATTCAGCCAAAAGGTTCCTTAATTTTTGTTATGTGACTGTTGATTGCAACTAAATCAGTAATGGTTTGTGGTTGCACAGTGGAGTGCAGAATTTTCTGGTTTTTAGCAGAATCTGGTTGGTGCATAATTGATTGAAGATGATTTGTTTTTGTGAATATTTAAATAAAATCCAGATATTTCATCAAAATCTTGAGTTTAGATTTTGTCAGACATTCTCAGATAGAATGCTGTGTCACAGATTTTAAACTTTTTGACGATTTTTTTTTTTACAGTTGCTGACTGATAAATGCTGTAATTTTGGCGATTTAAAAAAAAAGTATAAAATTCAATTCAGTTTTATTTATAAAGCGCATATTTACAACACATGTCATCACATAGTGCTTTAAATAGCAGAACAGAACACCCAACAATCCAAAGCTGCATTTTGTTTCCCTCTGAGCAAGCAGTCAGCGACATTGGGAAGGAACAAAAAAAAAAAAACCCTAAGATAGCGAGAAGGAAAATAAACATGTCCGACAGAACCAGGCTCAGGGAGGGTGGTCATCTGCCTCGACTGGTTGGGTTGGGATTGCCCTTAGAACCCACTCTCAAAGCATTTTACATTTTAAACTTCTGAATCTGAAATTCAGAAACGGGTTTGGTAAATGTAGCAGTGTTGCATATAATACATGTTAAAGCAACACTTAAAAAAAAACTGTTGGTTTGCTACAAAGCTCACCATATGATACTTTTCTGGGTACACAGCCCTGAGGATTTAGCGTGACTAGATGTGGTGACAGGGGTTAGGAGAAAAGGTGAAGTAGCCAGAAGAAAACTGGTGAGAAGGGGGGGGTGTGTCTGCTGTCACTTCTGTGAACAAATGCCTGACAAATGTCTGTCCAAGGACAAGAGCAGAAACAGGAGAGTTCTGTTCTTCAGCAGGAAGGAGAGAAGGACATGGGAGGAGACAAGAAAACATCTCGGCACAGGCTTTTCCTATTTTATCAAACCTATTACCTGAATAGCTTTGGATTGCTCTTGTGGTGATTAGATCTTTCATTCAAATACAGTTTGCAAGCTGGGTTGCATTGCTTTCCACATTTACAGATTTGAGTAGTTCATTTTTAGCACCTTTCACAAACTATAGATGTACAGTATCTGCTTTGTGCCATTTAAACCTACAGAGAAGTGTCTTTTCGGTGACTTGTAGAGTTTCGTAACACTTTGAATTACTTTTGTGCCTGAAATGTGCAGTATAGATAAAGACTCCTTGCCTTGACATTGTCATAAACATAAAATATGTATTTTTAAACAGTTTTATTAGGTGTCTAGAATTGAGATATTAGGCAGAGTTGAAGGCCAACAACAAAATATTACGCAACATAAGAAGAGTAGTGATCATTCATAGCCCCACTGTAGAAGGTAGCAGAAGTGCCCAGCAAACTTCAGCTAATGCTTTAAAGCTGGAGTGTGGTCGTGAGGCCCGGCCTGGCCCCGCGGTTTTTGGTCAGCCGCAACAAGGCGTCTGATTGGCTAGATGAGAGGTAGGAATTCAGCTCTCTGAGTCCTAAACTCCGCCCTCTCCTCCTCCTCCCAGCCCCAGGCGCTGAGGCACAACGGCATTCCCAGTGCATGAGCATGTGCACACACACACACAGTCCCTCTCTCATTCGCTTTCTCATATGAAGGGGGGCTGTAGAGCAGGGAGTTACAGACATTTGAAGACACAGAGCAAGGAAGTGAGAGAAAGCAACACCAGACAAAGACGGGACTCTCCTGCCCTCTGTTTGTGTGTGTGGTTGAATTTTTTTCTTTTTTTTCTGCTGTGCAAGTCTGAGTTAGGGGGAGGACCTGAACCCTGCTAAGAGTCAATACCCCTGCAGGAGTCCACAGGACCAAACACACACACACTCACACACACCCCACAAGCAGACTTATTCAGGCTGCAGTAGCTGCAGTGAACTGAATGAGTGCAAGGAAGAAGGAGGAACACAGCAAGGAAGCAGGAGTGTGAGAGAGGGGAGGAGAAATCCCAGGAGTTCCAACTTGTTGCTCTGGGTTTTCTGTGCGGATTGAAGATGGTTTTCCTTCTGTTTTCCCGGCGGCAGTGGGACCTTGTCTGAGGTGAGCACCAGCTTGACTCTCTCTCTCTTTTGTCTCCCTCCTCCTTTCACTGACCAGTAATTCTTAAAGAGGGGAAAAAGGGGGTCTGAGTTTCAACATTTGTGAGGTTTTACTTGGGACTGCTCTCTTGGTGGAATGGCGGAGGGGGGTGTTGAAGGGAAGAAGGAGGTGTGGGGGGGAAGCTCTTCACGTGCCAGGGAAGGAGCGTAATCACACTGATCTGTTGATCTGTCAGAGAAAGAGGCAAAGTGTGGGTGCACTTTTATGGAAATGTTTTTCATGGAAGAGCCGAATGGGGAAGAGTGTTTTGACTCAAAGACACAAAGAGCTGTAACGTGATTCTGAGCTGTGCTCCTACAAGTGGGACAACAGAAGATGAGAAAAAAAAAGTCCAAATCTTAGTCTCTCCCTGGACTTTCTTTTGATTAATTCCTCCTTTTCTCTGGTGTTTGGTCTGTCAGTGAGGTAGCCCCAAGCTGCACACACAACGTAACATAAATATGACATTTATTCACCTCCTGTGTGTGTGTGTGTGTGTGTGTGTGTGTGTGTGTGTGTGTGACAGATTATTGGAAAGAGACTAGTCCTTCTGCACACACACACAAAGCACAAGGTAGTGTTTACCTCCTTTAGCAGTGTGTAGTCTTCATTTATCAGCTCCTGCATGATTATAGTGTCCTAGTAGATAGTAGCTCACATGAGTGTGCAGCCTCATCATCATTCCTCCACCAACATGTGTTTACATGCTGCAGTCTGTGACCCACACACAGTAGGGCTCAATGTCAACAATTTAGAAAGTTGCTCTTTTAGAGTTGGATGTCAGTAATTGTAGGGACATTAAACATTTATGTTAATTAACCGTTTTGACCATTTTTACTTAAAGCGATTAAGCTGTTAGAGCAAACTCGTTTCAGACTGGGAAAAAAAAACCACTTTAAAAAGTTGGATTCAGTGCGCGGTTTTAAGATGTTGAGTTTCTTTTTTTTTCTTAAGTAGTAGTGCAGCGCTGTGTGTCCGGGCGTGGGGCGGGCATTGTTGTCCTATTATTAGAGCAAGCCGGGCCGGCCAGCAGCTGTGGGGAAGGAAGTAGGCTCAGAACAGCCGGAGAAGAGGGATTACTGGGAACACTGAGCGGGAGTTATGGGCTGACTGGTGGAATGGCATTCCTAAGGTGGCAGAGTCATTGGAGGGGAAGATAAGTGAGCCAGAGCACCAGACAGGGATCAGTGTGGATCATAGGAGGCAAAGAAAGATGGAGAGGTCGGAGGTCAGTGGGGATCGGGATCAGTACAGTGTCCTGTAATTGAAGATTACAGCTGTTGTACACCAAGATAACTTTATATGGTTTGTTAAGCCTGCAAATGATTATTTTACAGAGGTTGACGTGATACAAATTAAGATTATTAGTAACCAATGATAACTGATATTTAAAGTGATATACATAGTCAGTAAAAAATCTAAATCTTTGTGCCAAAATTTAGAGAAATGCAACCTCTAGCATAAAACTTAGTTAAAATACCTTTTGTCATTTATGTTTTGCAGATGTTTAATTAAAAGAGAACTTTTCAAGATTTATCCTTGAGAGCTGATAGGCTATTATTTGTGACCAAGACACCTGCATCACAGCCAAAATAGCACATTTATCAATTAATTTATTAGGAATCAGTTAAAATGAAGAAATATATAAATTGGAAAAATGTTGCCAACCACACAATTGGCTGACTCTTAATTGATGAAGCATGTAGCTCATAAGGCACTTTCTTAGAACATAATGTGGTAAATTCAATAAACAGTCCAAAACAGACATAAAGCTGATAGAAATCAGACCAAAGCAGCCATTCTTCACAGCTGAGATGCTTCTAATAAATGCCTTTATTTAAATACTTGATTTCTGTGAGTGAACTTTATTTTTTAAAGTCCAGTTCCAAAACAATTAACTGTAAACACCTCACCAAAACTGCTGCATTTATGGGACTGCAGTGCACTTATAAATTTAATTTTGAATAAAGGATGCTGAATAAAGCACAACCTAATACAATCTGTCACTGAGCCGGCTCACTCCCTCTTTGTAACATCTTTATCTTCAGTGGCCCAGGCAGTGGAAGCTGACTAAGTGTTCTTAGGCAGTGAAAGTGGAAGGAGTTCCTTGCAGATAGTGATTGCTTGGTGATTGACTGCTGTGATAAACTGCTGCCACACTGGCTAAAGAGATAATAGCGTCCCAGTATTACTCACATATCTCTGCTATCTCTCCCTCTCTGCTCGTGTAAATCTCTGCTGTGTATTCCGCTGAACTGCGTCTGCTCGGTGCTGTTCGATAAATACGTCAGAAAGAGCTTTGTTTTCAGCAACTTTTGACTTTTTCAACATTTCACTTTAACCTTAGTTCGTTTTTATATGTTTAACCGCTGCTGAGCTTTCTTAGTGTTTTGCGTTGTCTGTCACTTCCTTTGCCTCTGCAGCGTTGAATGCCGACTGTGTTTGATGAAGACTGATCTCTGTGGTGATAAAAGCGATACACAGAGCTATTGTGAAATGGTCTCATCAAATAATCCGGAGCAGCACAACAGAGAAAAGATTCAAGACGAACATCTCTTGTCTTGATCATACTTGTTTAGATATTTTTGAATGTTGTGAAATCAGAGATCACACTCCAGCTGCATTTTCTCCAAGGATAGAGACAATGGCTTGTTTAGAGGTTGATCTTTTATGATTACTATATATAAAAAATGACCTATATAAGTGGAATACTCAGTAACATATGTATAGACTTTATGAGGAACATGTGGACGTGACATAGTTCTCTGGGTTTTAATAGCCGTGTTTTGGTTCAAAAACTGTCCATGCTGTCTCAGAAGCACCTGACTGTGACTTACATACTTATAACAGAGCAAGACCTGCCCTCATTTCTCCTCTTTCTAGCTTTCCTTTCCGCCTTCCGCCCCAGCTCCCTGCAAAACGGCTATGCAATTAGACAGAGTCATAAATCACAGACAACAGAAGGGATTTTGATACATGTTTGGCAACAGAACACGGGGGTGGTTTCACCGTGCACGTGGATCTTGGGTTTGGGGGGCAGAAGGGGGTTATGAAGTGTTTGCAAAACACATGTTCATGATGTGCTATACAACAGAGTGCATCTATAGACGTTCTGTGTGTGATCATGTTTGAAGTCAATGATCTACACAGTGTGTCTCAATTTCATTCGGATGACGTGTTCGGACATGTTGGTGCACTTGTAGCCTTCGCGCACTTATTGCTCATTAAGATCAAATTCAATTGGCCATTTCATAGTGTGCTGCCCTGAGAACCACTAATGACTGCTGCTTAACATCTGAATATTCTCTGTTTTAATGCACTAAAAAATTACCGCAACTGCTCACTACTTAAGGAGCATGCACTTTCACCCATAAATGTTGAATTAAATCTTCGTGGGAATACATTGAATTGCTTCATTTATAAACCTTTAACTGCATTCAATTATTTTACAAAGAACAAATCAGCAATGCATGTAAAAAGGCGACAGATGAACAGCATTATCTTAAATAAAAGTCTTTCATTTGTTTAACCGTATCCCTTTTTTGTCAGTGGTGAACACAAATATTACTCTACACATTTATGACTGAGTCTGTGTGCAGATGTGTGCACAGGTGGAGGAAGCGGACTTCAAGGCATAGCTCCTTGCGCACTCCTCGTAATAGGATAATAACATAATGATATGATGAAATATTGACTCTCGTTATTAATCCAGCTGGAGTCCATATGCCGTTGATAATAACTGAATGCCGCGGCCCCACTTAGCAGATGTGGCTCTCGACAACAGCTTGAACCGAGCCTTTTGACACCCACTCGGCTGAAACTCCCAGATGTAGGGGCTCATTGTGTGTAGTTGTATTCATGTAGGCATTTCTGTGTCAGCATATATACTGTGTGCCACCATCTTGAAGCAGATGTTGCTATTTTGTCAATACATCTATGGTGGTATTATTTAAGACTTAGTAGAAAAGTGTCTCTCTGTAAGTGTAGCAACAGAGGCTTTAATAATCCAGTTGTGCATCAACAGATGTATGTTCGACACTCAAAGTAGTTTAGTTCAGTCAATATAGTAGTTGTTCTATTATTCGTTCCCTCTTTTTCTGTGTATGCTCTCATCACTACTGTCTACCTCTCTGCTGGCTAGCTTAATCCTTCGCCCCCAACAGATTCTAAGGAAATTTGTATTCCTCCTTCTGTGTTAAATTGCTCTTGAAGGATTGACTTTTCAACACTGCTAGTTGCTTGTCTGCGCAATAATCTTAAATTAATATCAAATTTAATCATACTTTACAACCTGCGTACAGCTTTGTCCATCTTCACACCCTTCACTCTTGTTTGAATTACTCATGAACTTGAAATTGCGTCATCTAGATGTTAATATCCATCCAGTGCAATCACTGAATGTTATTATCATTTCACAGGGAAGAGCGGGGCTGGAGCCCGTCACGTATTATACATACCAAAGTCATAATGTTATCGAGACACATCACACTCATGTAAAATAATATGCTTGCTAATTTCAGTCACGTATTTTCATGCTCCTGCCAGTCAGTTTAATAAGATACAAAGTCCTTCTTGTTTCATCTCGCAGGCCTGTACACACAAACACTAGCAAATTACTGCAATGTCTCCAATATATGACTGACAGTACATCAAAATTTGCTTTTCATTACATTGATTTAAAAGTTGTTTTCAAAAGAAGAGTGCAGGTCACCTTTGTGCAGGTAGGCAGTGGTGATTCTGGACTTTTAGGTGCCAAAAGTGGCCATTGGAGGACCCCTTGTTTTGGGCTGGAAGGTAAACCGTTTGCCTGGTTTGCCATCTCTGCAAAAAGGCTACTGTAAATAAATATTTTAGTGCCCCTGCATTAAAATATTGACAGTTAAATTAAAAGAATGAGTTATTTCTCTGAGGCACTGATCGCATACCTTTCCCACTTTCTAAGTTAGAGAGTACCCCACCATCATGGTTCTGACATCGTCATTTTCCAGACACGTCCCCTACATTATTATGAAACCATCCCTACTCCCAGCATTTTATGGTGAGATACATGTGAAAACACAAGTTTCATAACACATACGTTTTTTTCCCTCCATTTGAAGGCTAATGTAAAAAAAATCTTGATGTATCATCATATTTAATTCTGAAAAATCTGGATAGCCCACATTGTTCTGAAAAAGACGAGATACAGCATGAGTACCTTTCCCTTGAAATGACCAAGATATGAGCTTAACAGTAAAGATGGTGAAACTTAAAGTCATTATCAAACTCACCTGTACCTGTGCAACATGACAGAACTTATGAAGGTGAATTTAAAATGTAAAATGTTGTCACCAAGCTAGTGATGATATTGTAATGTGGTAAAATTTAAATAACATTATGTGTAAATAAATTACTAAAGCAGTGACTTGCAACTAGTTCCCCATTGCGAGGGCTTCACAAACAGCTAAAGGCACTACTTGTTACTATTTAACTTCCATTAAAAATACAATCCTGACATGCGAATATCTGATTAAGAGTAGATGTGAAACCTTGTTGTGTTGACTTACAAGGATCTGGGCCACCCATTGAGTTTTTTACTGACTCGAGAGAGAACAGAGCAAAGGTCAAAGTCAGAATAGGAAGTCGCTCTATAAACTGTGGTGAATGTAAACAGCGAACAGTTTGGGTCTAATTTTACTATTTGGCTTTGCCTCGGCTTTGATTTATCACTGGAAGTGCTTGCGTTTCTTGCTTTGTCTGCCTTCTTTATAGAGATGTTGTGTTCTCAGTGTTACCAATAGGAATTACAGCGCCGTCTAAGACAAAAGGACTCAAGTTGTAATAAATCAGTTTGTCGTTATTGGAAAACCTGATATATTTAGTAGGAAAATGTCTCATAGTTAATTAGAGGTCCACCGATTAGGGGCTTTATTTTGCGATTCCATTAACAATGGAAGTGAAAGCTTAGCAAATGTGTCTTCCGTTTCCCAAACCTCCTAAAGTGTGATTTAGCACCATTATTAGCACCATCAGCTTTAACCCCTAAAAACACAGAATAAGAGGGGCAAATAATCTGCCAAACCTCTGCATGAACAAACTCGGTGCCCTTTAGCCTTAGGCATCTTTTACTGTAACAAATTGCATTACACTGGAATTCTCTGAAATCCCTCTTGAAGTTGTCTCTTTATTAAGTGGGAATTCCTGAACAATTACTTTCTGGTGGTACACCCAGTCAACAAGTTGAGGCATTTTCAGTCATAGACGTAGCATTTGTCTACAAAAACCTTAAACTGAGTGCTCTCGTTATTGGAACAGATGAAAATGGTGACATTTATGGCAACTTCAGCACCATCTGCATCAGCTTTGAAGAAACAGCCTCTGGTCTCTCTCTTTCCCACGCCTCGCTCCCAAACACAGAGTACAGTGTTGTCTATGTTCTTGTGATGTTAAAGAACTAGTCCAATAATGCTTTGGGCGGGTCTTGAGCCAGAACATGAGCACTGTTAGAAACTGTTAGAGTGAAGGAGCTGCACAAGAAGTTGACACCATTTTTCAGATAAACAGGTTGACATCTCAGATTTCCAGACAGACTGGTAGCAAATAAAACCCTTGGGGGGGAAAAAGCCCATCAGGCTGCTGGCTATCAAAACAGTTGGAGTGCAGGAATGAATATATACTTTTTCATTTTTTAGTGCTTTCTTTTAGAATAAGAAGCCTTTAACAAAACATCTCGACGTACAAACCCTTACAAAACATAGGTCTTAACAGCGTATAGCAGAACGAGGCTTTTTGACTGTAGCGCTGTAGCGACTGTTCTCGACTTTATGAGACACCACTGATGAAAATCTCCTGGAACTGATTAAAGTCTCATGTCACAGAGCTTTCAAAGACACCAAGACACAACTATTAAACTTCTATAAATACTGTATTCATCCCAGGCTCGGGGGTCAGTGAGAGTTCAGTATCAGCAGATTATTAGGGCAAACAAATAAGATGCGTATGTATATTTTACATACAGTATGAAGGTTTGGAAGATGGGATCAACCTTCTTCTTGACCTTTCTAATCACTTCAGTTCACATGCACATCTTTTCTTATTACAAAAGTGTACAATTGCAACCTATTCAGTGACATTTAAGGTCGGTATTGTAATAGTAAAGAGCAAATTTAACTCACATGTTTCTTATAGGCAAAGAATAACAAGTTTTTCACTGTTTCCTTGGTATGCAGCAAGGGGATCAGCAGATGTTCCACAGAGTTATTATCCAAATAAAGACGGACACATTCTGCTTCCTGAGAGGGATGGATTAATATTATGAACTGACACATACTGTAAGTGATTGTTTAATTTTCACAGACAGTTTATTTTATGGATAAAATGGCAAAGTTTGCTTGTTTGTTCCGTAGTAACAAGACACATGAGAGGGTGTCTTGATAGCGATGGTATTGTCTAAAACACATTTCTGACATTACTTGAACACACCTTTCATGATGGATCGCTTCATGTAGACGGGGGAAAAAAAACTCTCAAGTTCTCAGTTTATCAGTTTAACTTCGCAGTTTGTCGTACAATGTTCTATTTGCATTACACATGTACGCACTGTGGGAGTGAGAGGAACCGTGTGGGTGATGTAAGAAGGTGGCTTAACATGCTGAGGCAAAACAGAAAACAGGAAAGAGGAGAAAATGTACTCCACTCCCAAAGGTTCCCCTTTCCCTCCAGCGTACCTCACTTCCCGTCACATAACTCCCCACCTCCCATTCTGACCCTTCTCTCTCACACACACACACTCGCATTCCAACAAAACGGCCCACAGCCCACAACTATTTTAATGACAAATCACCAATTGCACTACTTGTGTTTTTTGAATGTGTTTATGCAAATATGCAGAGGGGAAAAACTGTTTACAATTTATAGATAGAGGGACATTCGTCGGGGTTATATTAGCCTGATTGAAACTGCAACATTGAGCTACTGTTGAGTGGATGTCAGTGTCTTTGTAGAGCCAAGTGTTGGAGACTGCACTGTCCCAGATAGTTGTGCTCCTCCTGTGTCCTGCCCTCGATCTCTGTGAATAGCTACATATACAAAGTCACGCTGCATAGATGAAGATACAGCCCCTAAGACGAGGGAATGAAGCTGTTAAAAATACAAAAACTACAAATCTGCTCGTTTCCTCCCCTCTGGCTTTACTGACAACAACCATTTCATCTGCGGAAGGACACAGACGCACAAACACACCCACGATGTGCATGCGTGTTGGAGAGCGAGACTGTGAGATTGCTGTTTATAGTTTGGATGTGAATTCCCACGCTAGATAAATGCTGCCGATCAGAAGCACCGACTGCACTCACAGGCGACACTCTGTAGCGAAAATATTCCCCTTTAAATGCCTGTTTTGATGTTTTTTCTTTGCTCCGTGTTTCAGTACATCTTCATGTGTCTTTGTCCATGCGTCTGTGTTTAGACTTGTTAGCAGACTTCACTGCCATCAGTGCAGCTGAGATCAGTGGGCTTCTTGCCAAGTCTGTTTCCACAAAACAGGAAATTGAAAAGTTGTAGCTCACCTTGATCAGCGCTTTAAGCTCCCAAGATTTTCCTAAACAGAAATAAGTACCTTTCTGTTTTTCAAGTTCGCTTCCTCTTTGAGGCTTGTTGTTACCATTTATGTGACAGACATAAAGAAGTGGTGCTGTTTCCTGAACTTGCTCTCTGAAAACAATCACCTAAAAATAGACAGAGACCAACTTTTATGGTGCCAGCAATTAATTAGGTCCTGGTCGCCAAGAATGACTAACTAAGCCAGTATTTTCTTAGTCAAAACTTCCTGCTTCTGCTTCTCAGTATATCCTTCCGGCATTTCAGGGAATACAATGGCACATGAATGCACAGTTTTGTCTATACGTAAAGTCCAATGGGACCAAAGACAATCACAATACTAAAACATATATAGGCAAATTGTGTGCCATTAAATGTTTTTGAAAGCCTGCTGCTGCTCTACTGAAGTACAAGATCTGCTATTCCATGTAGACAGAGTGTACAGTCATGCAAGGGATTCTATCAGTCTGTGCTGAGGCAAACTTGCTCACATTGACAGTTCTAGCATATCAATTTATATGATATGATAATATATTTTTATAAATAACCAAATTATTCAATATAATTCAATTCAGTTGTACTCACTTAATGCCAGTTCCGCATAAGTCATCTGTGGGAGCTTCACATAGAGGCAAGCCCAACAAATCCAAACTATTCCCTTTATGCAGTCGCACAGCAACAGTGGAAAGAAAAAAAAAGCTCCCCCTTAACAGGAAGAAACCAGAGCTCAGCGAGGGCAGCCATCTGCCTCGACTGGTTAGGGTGAGGGTAAAGGGGGTGGACAAAAGAGTAGCAGAAAGAATATAGACAACGTGTAACAGAACAATAAACACTGGAGAGGTTGGTGAGACCAGCAACTGCAGGTGACTGTGTCTTCTCTCTCCTGTAGTTTGTGTTTTGTCCTCTTTGCAGGGTTGCAAACTTGGTGGCATACAATTGTGGCATATAAATGTATGGAGAGAGAAGTAGAGTTTAGTGCATCATGGGAAGTCCCTCAGCAGTCTAGACCTTTGGCAGCATAACTAAGAGATGGTTCATGGTCAGTTGAGCCAGTCATAACTATAAGCTTTATCAGAGAAGACAGTTTTGAGCCTAATCTTAAAAGTAGAGAAGGGGCCTACTTCCTAAGCCTGAACTGGCAGCTGATTCCACAACAGAAGAGCCTGATAGCTGAAGCTTTGCGTCCAAGTTTGGCGTTTGGAAACTCTAGGAACCACAAGAAATCCTGCACTCTAAGGAAGAAGTGCTCTTCTAGGATAATGTAGTGCAATAAGGTTGGTCATTAAGGGCTCTGTATGTGAGAAGGATTTTAAATTCCATTCTGGATTTTATAGGGACCTTTTGGCAGAATTGAAAAGAAAAATGAAAAGTAAGAGGAAGAGACACAAATGTGTGTACCAACAACAACTGAAAACTGAACTTAACTTTTAATTAATACCTCCTGCTATTCTCTGAGTCAGTCCATTTCATTTTGACCCTGCAGCAGAGCCCAGAAATTCTCTGCTGTGAGTTTTTATACTGAATACAGATCAAAAGGATAAATTATTACTGTATGTAAGGCTCTGGGGTACAATACCTTAACACAGCTGAGTAAATCTCATGGTCTCCCAGTCCTAGTCTGTGCTGCAGGGGTAGGGGTTGCAATAAACCAACACAAAGAAAGATATACCGAGAAAAGTAATATAGTAAAGAATGTATTTTACATTGATTTCTTTGGATACAAACTGTGCAGGAGGAGATACAAGTTTAGCGCTATGCAAGGTAAACATAAAGGTGACATAATGCAGCTATGGGCCAGGCGACTTAATATGCCAGATAGCAGAAAAATATATTTGCAAATGCAATCTTCAGGACCTCGGTGAAGGAAGCACTCTGCATTATTTTAGTCTGACCTTCAGTGTATTCATCGGAATAATTATCCTGTGGTTCTTGGGAAGTCAAAGCAGAATACATTGGATTTTACAGGGGAAAAAAGTTGAGAGCACATTACAAGTAAAACTAAATTAGTTTTATCACCCACAGTATCATCGCTTGTGAGTCAGCAGATAAGCATACTTCCAGTTGTATGCAAAAGAATGGGCGCCCCCAAAGCAAGTTACATGTTTTGTTGATTTTTGATGCAAAAGTTCTGTGAGGGCCAGTCCAACAGCTTTAGCCTGCATCTGTTGAGGTGGTTCATAGTGGTTGTTGCTTCAAATCATTGTCTTGTTAAAGAAGGCAGCCTCTTCTCAGTTTCAGATTCTTGATATTTTTTATTTGTATGCAGAATTTGTTGGTATTTGGTGGCATCCATTATTCTGTGTACGCTCAAATAATTACTCAAGTCAACTATTTAATTAATCGCTAACTTGAGGGAGCTGGAGTTTGTCCGAGCAAATACAGGGCAAAATCCAAGAAGGCACAGTCTAAATGTTGTGATTACAGCCTCTTTAATTTGAGTATTTCCTGCTGTCTTTCCTACTGTATGACTAAATATCTTTGGGATGGGCCAAACAGGACTTTTGAGGACGTTATCTTTGACATTTTAACATTTTGACACTTTATAGACCAAACAAGTAATAGATTAACCCACAGCCAAATGTAGTTCAAAAACAATGCAGTGTTATCTCTAAATTGCACATATACAGTACAAATCATCACAAATATACAATTGGTAAGCTGCTCTGAACATTTATGAGATATTGTAGTGATATCAGAAAAGGAGACTATCTTGTTTGTGTAAGAAGACCATACTTTTATGGCTGTATTCATCATTGTTTCAGTGGACATACTGACTAAACAATGCCTTAAGACTCAGCTTTGGTTCCAATTTATATAAGAGACTAAAGCAATGATATAATATTATTTATTGAATATTTTAGAAGATAAAATCACCCGTCCTCTTTGGATATAGATGTTGCCACTCTCCCTTGTTGCTCTCTGTTTAAGCATTGCAGTTTGAGTAAAATTCTGTGCGTTGAACCTGTCTGGGGGTTTGTGTAAAGGGATTTGTGTGAGATACTACCTGGAGCGAAAATCTTCTGAAATCTACTGAGAACTCTGGGAGTTTAAGTCTGGTAAAGTAGAGCATTTGGATCTAGGAAATTGTGTATGAACCTTGGTGTGCAAAGTTTTGCACACAACTATATGATATATAGTGCTCATTAAATAGTTGATGGACAATACATGTATCCACTCATTAATTTTAGGTCATCGTCAGTCTAACAACGTGTGGTTGTTCTTTGTTTGAGAGGACCGGCGCTGTAAAATCCAAGCGCTGCATGCTCGTGCATAGTAAACTTTCCGCTACATTGACTTACTGTAGCTGCTACAATTAGAGAGATGAGAGCGGGTGCTCGTACGCCAGACTGCGTGCATTGCAGGTAAGAGCTCAGTTAACAGTCAGCACATTTGCACATATCAAAGGTCAGCGACTGATGGAGAGAGAAGTTTTACAGTACCATTAATTGCTAGCCTCAGTATTGCCTGTATCGCTGCCAAATCTCCAGTCACTCCTCCGTAGCCTCACTCTGTGGGCCACTTAAATTTCACATGGCCATTTAACAAATTATGCCTATTGTTCACATGACAATGGAGCCTCTGTGGCTGAATGGGAAGTAGCGACCCTTACGTGGGCCGTGACTGAATTCCATAAATTCCACCATAAAGGACATGAAGTATTACTGAAAAAAAAGGAGGGAAACGTGGTCAGATGTTATCTGTGTGATTTGTTTTCTCACACATTGGATTTATTTGACCAGATGTGTGGAAGTGTGTAAATGGGAACTTCAGCGAGCAAGGAGAAAGTGAGCAATTAAAGAAAAAATGCAAAATGTTTTTTTTCTTGCATGCACACAGTGAGGGGAAGGTATAAAGAGCAGCAATAAAAAGCTGAGGAATGAACTAAGAGGAGGATAATTGAGGCACTACAGTCCCACTTCTGTAATGACATGTTTCTCTACCTATAAAACCGGCTTCCTGGCTCTCTCTGTCCTCTAATTTTTTTCTGCATCTTTACAGCCTGTCCTGTCAAAGCGTAGACAGTTACACATGCCTTTAGAGAAAGAATTTGTGCACAGTATAAACTCGTGGGTTTGTTCAAATGCTGCAGGTTTGCTTGTCTAAAAAGCAACAACAAAGAAATAGTTTATGCTCAACAGTCATTTCAAATTACAGCACTGTTCATGGTTACTGAATTGAGTTTGGTTTTTGTTTAGCAGCCAGACACCACCCTCAGTCTTGTAACAACAGATTGTTTCGGTTAATTGGTCTACTGGAAAGTTTCTGAAAAGTGCCTAAACACAGTGCAACACTTTCTGCCTCTATTCTTCAGTCCTTTTTCCCAAAGCATGTTATTTGACCTGGGATTTAAAGGGGAGTTTCCATCTGGATTAAATAAGAACGGGATTACTATGAGGAGATGGACAGTAAAAACCTGTGGAGAGCTTAGAGTGTATTACGTGTGCATGGGCTCGTGACCCCCCAGTGCGATCAATGAAGTCTCACTCTGTTTGTCTTAGATGGAGATGAGTATGTGCATGTGAGTTTATGCGAAGCCGGAATGTTTTCGGCGCTCTACGGCTCTTTCTGGTGTTTGTTGTTTTGCTGATCTCTCTGTGTTGGCAAGATGGGCGGCTATTTGTTTAATCTACAGAGGATTGATTGGAACAGATTTCCCTGTGTAAGCATTCGCTTTAAATGTCAACAACAGAATGTGGGCTATTCACACTGTAATCCCGACATTGTCTCTTTGATATGCATAGCACATGGCCTCACTGTGTATGTTTGCTGTGGCACTCTGTGTGTGACAGTGTGGGAACGCAGAGTAAAAGTGTGTGCTTGGTAGAATTACAGCCCGCAGTTATGTGCTTATCAGATGATCAACAGGTCCCGAAACGTCAACAGTTGTGATGAGCAAGTCATTTATCAAATAAAAACACAAACATTGGTTTGAGGTCTTTCCAGTCCAAGTATTGACTGTTTTTTGTGTGTTTTATTTTTTGTGTGGTGGATTATTGATTGGACAGTAGAGGCAATTACAAAATGTCACCTGAGGCTCTGGAGAATTCTCAATTGTCTAATACAAAATGATAAATTATTTAGACCCGTCTCATTTAGATTGATCTTTACAATTTTAAATCTATATGCACTCAATTCTATCTTCTGTTATTTAAAAAAACAAACTAATTTAAAATTGGGGTTGAATTTAATGCTGAATGAGAGAGTTTGGAGTTACAGATAAGAAATAAGCCAATTCTTCCTCCAGGCACAGACACCATTCAACTACATGCTTTTACACACGCACGTTGTAGCTGCCCTCGGCATCAATGACACAGCGGTAGAGTTCGGCTGGTGCTCGATCTTGTCTTTATTATACACCGTGAACCTAAAACATACAAAAAATTTCATTTATTTCAACAAAGTTAAAATGGGATCAAGCAAACAGTGTCAGTAAATTATAATTTTGCATTCCTTTTAAATCACTATACAACAAGGTATAAATGGTCATTAAAATGTAGCAGTTACCTCGCTTCGCCTGCCAAGGGTTCAGATTTTGACTGCCGACAGGTATGCCTCCGTTTACTCACTGCTTGTGATCAAACACACAAATACAATCAAACACGCATAAAAACAACAGAATTAAACCCATAAAAGGTTATTTGATGCTACATACCTCCGAAACTTCCCGCACACACACAATGAATTCCTGGCTTAAATAAAAGTTGGCGTGTGACGACACACCACACCTTTATACCAGTTCCGGAGTGTGCTGCTCAACCACTGAGCATGAATACACAACAAAAAAATAACGGTGGCCACTTAATAATAATATTACACTAGTTTTATATTGCGCTTTTCTAGGCACTCAAAGACACTTTACATTGCATTTTTCATTCACTTCATATTCGATGGTGGTAAGCTACGTATGTAGCCACAGCTGCCCTGGGGTGGGCTGATGGGGGCGAGGCTGCCAGTCTGCGCCATCAGCCCCTCCAACCACCACCAACCACTCACTCTCACACTGCATTCACCCAGGCTTCCTGGTGTTCCCTCACGGTCTCCCATCCAAGTACTGACCAGGCCCAACCTTGCTTAACTTCTGAAATCTGACAGAATCAGGCATCGACAAGGTGGTATAGCCACTTACACACATAATTCTAACTAGTGTACAGTTCTACATAACATGAGCTGGCTAAACAGATATAATGTTAGCAGACCTTGAGTTCATAGGATTGTTCTGGTCTTTATGTGCGCTTCACTACTGTGTTTTGTGGCTCTTCGGAGGAAGCCCACCAGTGGAAGGGGGAGATGAGGAGAGAGTTTTACAGCAGTATAGGAGCACTGGTTAAGCCTAACCAATAAGCACAGAATGAAACAACACATTACAGCTACAGTATGGACTATTTCAATTTGTAAGTGAAGTATTACAGCAGCAGTGTGTTAGCAAAGAAAGTAGAGGGTGGAGTAGTTTCATAGCAAAACTCATTGCAAATGCAGTAGTGCTTGGGCTATTGTTGTTCTCCTTTGTTTGCCAGTTACCCAAGGCATTGTTGGTTGTGCGATGAGACGGTGTATAAAAATGTACATGAAGATCTGCTGGTCATGTCCTACTTTCAGGACTTTGTTTTCACCATTTTGTGTTTTGTTACAACATGAATTTCTCATCATAAGTACTAAGATTGAAAAACTTAATTTTATCCTGTCAGAAAAAGTAAGAGGTATGTCTACGTGAAAAAAAGAGTCAGAGTTTTCTCATATCAAAAGTGGAGACAGATCCTAACCGAGGACAGGCTCAGTGACTGTGAATTGCCAATTGAAAAAGGATGACACAAAAAATTAATTGCAGCCAAAACCAGCATTTGCTTTAACTGGTTCAACTCTTCAGTATTGAGTGACTGCCCCTGCATTGCATGAAATAAAGTGGCAGATAAAGACATCATACTGATAAACATGTAGTGAATACACATTTTCCCTAATTTTGCCAAAGGTGTTTTTCAAAAGCTAATCTTTAAATCACAGTTCTATGCACAGATATAGGTTGCGTTTCAATACCTGTCCTACCACATTATATGCCAGGAACAGTTTTAGTATGTCCCAGTACATACAGTATGCCAAGAACTACCAGGATGTCCTGCTACACCTCATCCCATTTTGCAGTATGCAAGTAATCGTGCATTGCTACAGACTGAAACAGATATATGAGCAAGACGGTCCAAGCTTCAGGCCCAATTTTATGGCTAAATAAGAAGTCCCAGTTGTATGCACACTGCATGAAACAGGAAGTACTTTGTATCGGCAGCTACAGTATTTATTGAAAGTAAAAAGTATCTGGATTTGGAACGCAGTCTTAGTTTAGGTCTTACTTACAAAGCCCAACTTACAAATCTTTGCATCCTGTTCTGGCTCTAATGTTTTTGTGAAAGTTCTGGCCGCAAGTAGAGATTCATGCTTCTGCTGCTTTGATGCCTCCATTGTAACTTCTTTTGCAGGTGACCAGCGAACTCCAGCCCGTCTTGTGTTTTTCTACCTGCAGGCTGACCAGGTTGTGGCAGACCTTGATATCATTAAGCTGCCCCTCCAATGAGTTTTCCATCCACACGGACACGCTCCAACTCCACTTGGCAATTGTAGCATCCCTGTTCTGCTCTGCAGCTGTGGCGAGCTTGGCTTGGTGGCACCTTCTCCACCTTCTGATGCCAGCTGCAGTCGTGGTGGAGTTGGAGTCCGTCCACGGGGCGAGAGTATCACTGGAGGGGCAGCTAAATGACACCGAAAGTCGCCAGAGCAGCAACCTGGGCAGCCTGCAGTTAGGGAGACATGAGAAAGGAAATGCTGCACCTCGCTGTTTAACTGAACGTCCAGAATTAAATACTACAAATAGAAATGGCACCCTTAATTACACAGTCTATACAATTCCTCTGAAACGCATATCATGAGCCAAATTAAGATTATCACTGATATAAGATAACCCACTCCTGTTTTAAATCACTGTCTCCTTGCAGTGTATGAAATGCCAGCTGTGAACAGTAGCTGTCTGTGTCCTTGCATAATACTGCCTGAGTGAAAATGACTGTTTGTGCCTTTTTTTGGCACATTTGATATTACATTTGAAAACAACATTGTCAGAGGTCTTTTTGTACTCCTCTCAAGTGGCTGGTTCATTAGCGAGATCTCACTCATCTCTGTCTCCCTCCCTCACTCCTTATTTGTGCTCTTTATTCCTTTAATCATGGCAGAAAGGAGTTCACCCGCTCTCCTCCTCCTCTTCCATCTTGCGTATCTGTTTGTCTGCGGCCAGCAGTGTTACACAGACTCTACTGTTCTCTGTCTGTCTGTCTCTAGCCTCGTCTAATGAGTTCTGCTTGGGACAGGACATTCTGCAATTTGGCCTCTACTCTTGGGCCAAGAGGGAGTGGGAGGCATGAATAAGATGAGGAAGAAAAGACAGCATGGATAAATGGCAGCAGTCTGTCACTATAGCAGCAGAAGTACTAGTTAGTGCGGTCAAACTTTTCGATCAAAGACAAATTTTGTGCGGACTAACGTTAATGACCGTGCATATGGTAGAAGATCTTGTCTTCAAAAGAAACCACAAGGGATAGTAAAATATTTTGATGTGAATATTTTGCATCTAACTAAAGTTTGTAGAGTTTCCTGCTCTACATAAAAGTCTCTGCAGTTAATGTCAAGGCTTATCTTTCAGTTATGACACTGATCAAAATCATTTTGCAGCTGGTAAATGATTCTCAGTGGCTGAAAGAACACAAATGGAGAGTTCACAATGAAGTGAGGCTTGTTAGTCGCATCCTTTGATATTGTGGATGCATTTACTGGCAAACAGTGCTTTTACCTTCTTACTTTGTAGTTGTTTTCTCTAGAAAAAACTGCAACTGCACCTTACAACTTTGGTTTTCTTAGCTAAAATGTATCATCTTATGATCAAAGTGGATGCTTTTATACCTAAAAGTTTTTACACTTCTTAAAATGAAACACAAAAGATTGATAATCAGTATCAATGCAAGATTACTCAATAAATCGGTATTGTTTTTGATAAAACAAATGTGAACATGGGCTGCACAGTGGAGCAGTGGTTAGCAGCATTGCCTCACAGCTCAAAGATACCTGGTTCGCGTCCCGGTTAGGACGCCTGGGATCTTTCTGTGTTGAGTTTGCATATTCTCCCTGTGCATGCGTGGGTTCTCACCGGGTACTCCGGCAGTCCAAAAACATGCTGAGGTTAATTGATTATTCTAAATTGTCCGTAGGTGTGAATGAGAGTGTGCTTGATTGTCTGTCTATATGTAGCCCTGCAACAGACTGGCGACCTGTCCAGGGTGTCCCCTGCCCGAGTCGGCTAGGATATGCTCCAGCTCCCCTGCGACCCTACAGAGGAATAAGCGGTGTATAGATGGAAATGTGAACATAGGACTTTTATTTATCATATAATTAAGAATGACGCTTTTTTATCTCTTTTTTTGTCTCTGAATATCACTTCAGCTACACAGAATACTGGGCAGCTAGCTACCACAACTACCACATGATCATTATAACATATCTAACATGCAACCGTGTGTTAACTTCTGTCTGTTTTCTGACTTTCTCACCGTGTTGCTGTAAAACCGAGGACCAAACACAACAAGAATACTAAATATGCAATTGCAGCGGTTGTAGTCATTTGGATTTTTATAGCATTATAGTTCTTTCACACTTTGTGGTAAAACATGTTCCTGGAATTAATCTTGTACGGCGATCCAGTTCCACTGCCTTTTATGTGCCTGCATCTGTTAAGACCATCGACTTCAGGACATGTTGACACGAAGGAGGGCTGAGTTGTGCATTGCCATGTTTTCCACAGGGGGTCAGTATGGATACAGGTTTGAGCTGCCTTTTGGCTTGCAGGGTAAATTTAGACTGTATGTAGAGCCTGACCTTGTATTATAAAACAATGACTCTGAAAATAATGAAAAATAACCTATGAAACCTCAGAACAGTTAGTTAAATCATCAATTAAGATTTTTTTAAAAAACTCTCTTTTGATAATCAGTTAATCTTTAATCAGTTTTCACAAAAATGGCAAACATTTCTTAGTTTGAACTTGTTACTGTGAGAATATTCTCCTTTGCTTTGTCTTACTTGTTCGTAAACTTGAATGCCTTTTGATTTTGAACACTGTGTCAGGTAAAACAATTAATTTAATGACAGCAATTAAGAAACTGTGAATATTCCATTAAGAGCACAATCTGCATTTCAGTAAATAATGAAGCTAACCTTTAATTGCAACCCTCATGTAACACATCGTTCACCTTTATAAGGAGGAGAGACAGAAAAAAGAAGAAGACATAAAAACAACTCGCTCTGTTCTTTGCTGTTTGCACCAAATCACTAGTGACTTTATTATATATAATAAAGTCAAGTTGTCTTTTAGAGAGTAAACTATGATCTGCCCAAGGAGATTCAAGCTGCAGTAGCCATCAATTTAGGCTTATCCACTGCTTGTAATCCATACTAATATGTTTTGCCATTTCCAGATGAAAAAGACTCTCAACCCTTGGATCTTTATGGTTTCTTAGCACATGCTGTCCCGGTCTATTATTTCAGTGCAGTCTAATCCCTGTGACTCCCTCTGAGGTGTTTTTTGCTCTAATGGCTGACCATATTTCAGGTGTAATAGCCAGTATGTGCCACTTTCTGTGTGAGGCCTGCTATCCATGCGGAGACAATAGCGTAAGCTGTGTTAAGAATCAATACGTCTCCCTTTGTCTTTTTTGTTTTCTCTGAAAGTGGAATTGGTTCCATTTTCGGAGCAGCAGCGGTGTTTTTAGAGCATTAAGGGTTCAATCAGAGACTTAAGGCTTATTCACACACAGCCATGTATCTGCACTCCTCAGACAGCTGTGCTACATCACCACTGGTTTGTGTTTTAATTGAAGCGTTTGGATGCTCGTGTGCACATAGGCTTGTGTGTAATTAATTTTGAGATATTTGCTAGTAGTGAAAACTTTGTGCTCAAAGAATAGAATTATCTCAGCATTATAATAGACGTAAAATGTCAGTGATATTAAACTACCATTCTACAACTTACATTGCAGGGTTAGGCTTTTAATGCTTTTGCTAATTAAACTCAGATGCAAATGTAAACACCAAATGATCTAACTTGCGCTTTTCTTTTTTCTTTCTTGCTTTGCTGACATGTGGATCTGACCCTTCCCTCCTTTGATCGGCTCAACAGGTAAGACATTCTCACTCTTACTTGTAAATCCCTGATGTAGCAGATGGTTGTTTTCACGTCTCTTAGCTTTTTTCTGGTCTCAGAAAGCAAGCAGCGTGCATTCTTTCCTCCATTTTCTCAAGGATGTCATTGTCTGTCAGTAAATGGAATCGTTTAGCCTTGTATGCTGCAATACAGCATCTAACAGCAGGCCCTTGTTGTTGAATCCCAAGTGTTTTGGTCTTGGAGAAGAACAGAAAATCTTTCCCCAAGTTTACCCACAAGCACTATTTTCCTCCATGTTTGTCTGACGCCTGATGGTTCTGATGTTCTCACTACGCTTAATGGCCTGTGCACATTCATCATGGTAGATTTATATCCAGTCATTAGTCTATCTGTATCCACCTGCGAGGCTTTTTAGTTTACAAGCCTTTTCCACTCTGCTCTTGGGAATTATCAATTCAGTTGGCTGACTGTGTGGAAAGTGAGCAATTAAATACCTTGTAGAAATGTCTGGTTTTAAGGGAAATGCTGTCAAAGAGTGTAGATAAACTTTCGAATCAGTGTCATCTCCATTAAACCCAGTCAAGTATTCAAGCAGAAAGTGCATTCAGGGAAAAATACACAGCACCGTGTTTGACAGAAAGATTAAAGCTGGAAATATACAGAGTTTTTGGTATGCTCAGCAAAAAGACCAACACTGACTATATTGTCTTTGACATTCAGCCCTGAGTCCACTGGCTCCTACTGAGGATGTAAATCTTTGAAATTGGGTTCCAGGCATACAATTTCTTGAATAAAATGCTAGACAATTTACTAAAACAACTCAAGGTTTTAGCTTATTTTGATAACCCTAAGAAAAATCTCTTCACACCTGAATATGTTAAAATGGCATCACAGGAAAACACAACTTCAATAAAATGTAACAACAAATAAGGCTGGACTCAGACCAGTGAGTTTATAGAGTACCTGTACTCTTCACGCTAAAGTGATATAAAGAGCAGAGGTCACCTTTAAACTCATTTATCTGAATTCTTTTCTGAAATGATTATACTCTTATGCCTCCGTGCCGGCAACAAATGAGGCATTATGTTTTCAAATTGTCTGCTGTCAAGTATCTCGCCTTTAAATTTGTCACAGACGATCGCTCGGACTCAAATATGAAGTGATTAGATTTTAGTAACCAAAAGTCAAGATCACTGCGACTTCACGTCTGTTCCATGCTTGTGCTCATAATAAATCTGGAACACCAAGAGGAAATTTGATTACTACCTTGGCAAAAATGTCCACTTGGACTCAAGAATGAGTGGTTAGAATTTGGTGGTCAAACAT
Organism: Dascyllus trimaculatus; assembly: GCA_024666655.1. NCBI lineage: Eukaryota > Metazoa > Chordata > Actinopteri > Pomacentridae > Dascyllus > Dascyllus trimaculatus. Next base: position 9,222,100 of record CM045460.1, on the reverse strand, counting down.
CAAGATCACTCACAAAACCATTTCATTTTTTTCCCACTACCTTAAGAATCGATACGGTTATTATGACAAAATTTCACACAAAAGTCGATGGTATTTTATTTCCAAAAGGTCAAAGGTCAGGTCTGGACAGACAGGGGTGTAAACTAAAACTTGATTGGTTGGTGGAGTCAACCACAAGGCAGTAATTCTAGTTATGCATGATGTATAATGAACAAGCTGCAGCAGTCTTGCAAGGCCACACCTGTCTCCAAGGTGCTGTGTCAGTGGTGGAGAACGGTCCAACTGCACCTCATTGTCTTTCTGCTGTAGATATAGTTTTAAATTGTTTGTATTTCTTTAAACCAGTCATATTCATTGATGAATATGAATGCAGTGATGGGGGAACTGTTTGTCATTTCGTCATTAAAATGGCCTATCCACTGAAACAACCAGGCAGACCCGCCTCTGCAAAACTTGCCATTTTCGGCATGTAGGTTGCTGCTCGGTTGCTGTTGTTTGTAGGGAAGGGGATTTATACTCACAGTCCGCATCCAGTGAGTCAGATTAAAGCCCAAGTGCCATTGTTTATGTGCATTTTTGATCTTTCTGCTTTTCAACCTCGGATGACCTGGTGCACTATGGACGCTGCTGCAATGTGGAATCAATTGTAACACTGTAGGATTTGTAATGCGTAATTGGCTTTTGTGCTTATTGTGTAATTTTCGCATTGATATGACATTTATTATGATGGTGTTGGAATTTATTCAAAGTGCTTTAGTCACTGGTTTAATTTCTGTCCTCTGATTAGATCACAGTATCACATTTGATACTCTGGTGAGTTAATTATTGCCGTGTTAGTGTCTGCAGTATTTATTCAAAATAAACTACATCGTCCACGTTCATCCCAGTGGAGGAACTGTTGCCCAGTGCAACAGTGTGGCTCACTTAGACTCATGAAACAACATGGGAGAGCAGCCCATGACTCACGCTAACTAATGATGTAACTGATTAATCATGTTACAGGTATTATTGACAACAGATAAAGTCAGACGCACCAACCAGCAAACAGCAGAGCTCCTCACGAACAGTGCTGCTCATGATTCCCTTAGAATCACCAACATTCAACATTGCAGACCAACTTTTGGAACTCACAGATACAGGATGTTTTGGTCCTCTCATAGTCTCATAGAGTTTGCACCTGGGATACACCGTAATACAAAAGCCTGTGGTTTAGCCTACCTTTTCCCTTGGTCTTTTATCTGCCTTTCTCTGCTCACTGGTGTCTTTGTTGTCGGGACAGAGGAGCAGCAGCACACAAACTCTCCATGACCCTGATTCTCTCCTCTGCCTGTCCATAAACTTCTCCTCCGTCAAACAAGACCTCATTGTAGGTAGCTATTCCCACAGCGACTATTATGCAGGCAAGACAAATGAGTCTAATTTGAATTTTTTAAAAAAAGGTGCCTGGCCTTACACGTGTCTCCGTTGTGTGTGAATAACACTCAGTGTGCCGTATGAGTTCAGCTGTAACCTTAATTTGCGTCTATTTATGAGACATTACAGGCTAGCTCTTTAAAACTAGACACATTGTGTGTATATCACTGCTTTCTCCACGAGAATGTGTGTAACACAGTCTTCAGGGTGTTTCATGAGCCCAGCGGCAGCAGTGCGAAGCCCGGAGGCATTCCCTCTGCTTCCCAGCACGAGGCTCTGTCTCGGTCTTGAGTGATGCATACCTACTAATGGTGCTGCTAAACACTCTCTGTGGGACCTGGGGAACAGTCGAGCCTATGTTGGAGACATACAGACACGTACGCACATTGCTACATTCTGACGCTGGGAGTTTATGGGCTGAGTTAATGACAAAAACTCCTCACAGCGTGTACTGTTATGGTCCCCACTGCGCTCACTAGCAACAAGCGGCATCACAGTGAACAATTGAGCAGCCAGCGAAGGAAGGAAATGTAATACTGAGGGTGAGTGTGAGGGAGCAGGAGAGGACGACTTTGATTAGGTACAATCAACAGATAAATTCATTCATCTTGGAAGCCGTGGGAGACATCGGTTGATTACAATGAGGTTCAAATTTGACCTTTTTTTTCTCAGGCTGCTGTTTGCGATCATGCATATTTATGACTGTTTTTGTATGTTTCTCTTTTTTTTTTTAGATGCATTTTTATTCAGTGACTATTTTGTTGTCAGTTCTTTTGTGTTGCAATAAATTACAAAAGTTCCATTTATTGAAAAGTTTTGCAGAGCTTTCAGCCGCACCTCACCGCTGTGTTCAGTAGATGGAGTTGTGATGTAGCAATTTTATTGTCCCTACTAGTTATAACCCTCTGAACTTCTAGAACCTTTTATATTATCTTCACGACATTGCAAAAAATGAAAAACCATCAGATTTTCATCTTTCTGTCAGTCCTTCAGCTAATCATGTCTCCATTGGGAAAAATAACCACATCTAACCTTTATAAATCTGGTTATGTTTTTTTTATATACTTGTCGTATTTCATCAGAAGCCTTTCATTCTACATGCGTCTTTCAAAAAACCTTCAAAAATGATCTGCTTGCACTAAACTGCTTCTGTGAAAAACAAAACAATTATATTCTCCTTTATGCAACTGTGAAGCCACTACTGCCTCAGCTGCAAACAACAGTCATATGGCAAAAAATAAACACACAAAAGAATAAAGTCGAATTTAATTGTTTATTTATGATTATGGCAGATTATTTTTATATCATACCGCACAGAAGACATGTTTGAGTTCTCACTACTTCTATCTATGGTTGTGCTGTTTCCATAGAGGTGCAGGAATTTATACTGCAGTGAAAAATGTGCCCACTGGGAATAAAGATGTGACAGGAGCAAAAAAAAATTGCCTAGAGATAGGGTAGACTTCACATACAGTCATGTGAAAATGAACAAGCCAACACTTGTTCCCCTTTGAAAGTGTGCATCATATAAACCTGATATGCTCAAACAAATGAAGCATAAACAAATAATACAAAACAGCCATTTTTGTAATTTAAATTTTTAAAAAAGTTCAATTGCATGGAAAGAAGTAAGTACACCCCAACATTTATCACATTAGTGTCTTATTTTTTTTTTTTTTAAATTGTGTCTTCTTGCTGTCATCATGTCAAGATCTAAAGAGCTTTCTAAGGGATTCAGAAACAAAGGTTGTGGATGCCTGTGGGTCTGGCAAGGGATTAGAAAAGATCTCCAAATTACTTTAAATAAATCATTCCACTGTAGTGAAATGATCTACAGGTGGTGTAGAGTTCAAATGACTGCGTATTTATACCCAACAACTTCAGCACAAGAGCAGACTGGTTCTGAAGGTAGAACTAGGACAATGTGGTATTTAGATTTGTAACAGGAAAAAGCTTGTGGCATGGGTTGGAGTCAGAAGGAATCACTTGACACACAGTATTATTACTCGTATTTAGTGTTCGGTTATGTCTTTTTATGTGAAGTCAGAAACACAGCCTGAAAACAGTGACACCACTCAGCCCTAACGTGCTCACATCTGTGCATGTGTGCCATTGTGTTTAGTAGTGAACTCTGGCCTGTCTGCCTGACCCTCTTCTCCAGAGCATACTGCGATTGGCTGTTTACCCCTCTTTACAGCCTATTTACATCTGCTTCTGATAGGCTGTCACTCGCAGTCATGCCTTTCTTGCCCAGGGAGGCAAATTAAAGTGGCTGAATGGTAAAACCAGGAACAAGAGTTGGACTGGATCAGGAGCCACTGAAAGTCAGGGGGGGGTGGTGACATTTTTATAAGTCAGACTTGTTTACTGCACCAGATGTTGTCTTATCTCAGAGTCCATAACAGATCAGTTTAGTTGATGGAGGGAGCAAAACAAGTCATAATCTGATTGCTGTCTTGTTAACTCCCTTCCACTGAAACTCTTATCTATACGTGTTTTGTAGGCGTCCCAAAGTTTTCTCCTGTTGTTCTCAACCACATAGCATGCTCTCTCTCTGCCTGTTCTGCTACACACACTCACAAAGACAGAAAGGAGGTGAAGATAGTGGTTTAGGGTGTTTTTCATCTGTGTTAAAAGAGACTGCTTTACAGCTTTATGAAGCTGAAGAACTGGCTTGCTGGGTGTCTATAAAATTCCTTCAGTGCACCCGTGCACTGGGAGCAGGAACAGCTTTCCTGTCATTCAGGATACACACTCTCACAGTATTCCGGACATCATGCCTCTGGGATCTCACTGTGGGAAACTTTGAGGAGGAGGAGTATTCAGAGTCCGTGCTTGTGGGACAGTGCACAAGTATTGAACAGAAGTGGATGTTTGATGGTTTAATCTTCTCTAATCTTCTCCACTGGGGAATGGTTTCACAGTGGAGTGGATCTGATCCTAACTCAACCCCGTGATGACTTTAACTTAAGTAGACGTGAGTGTCAGCGAGAGGACGCGTAAGGGAAGTTTCAGATAAACAGAGTTGAACTCCACGAGAACTTCGCCTGCCGTTTATCTGCACTGATACCACGCCAAGAGGACTCGTTTCAAGTGCCACCGAGATATCTCGTTGTCAGAGTGGGAACAAGCACCATGGCCGGGGTTACTAGGAAGGGATCTGGGAGACCCTCGTACTACTACAGATTCCTGGGCAAATCCCGACTGCAGCGTCAGCGAAGCCGGTCCCGCAGCCGCACCAGGCCGCCTGCCAGCAGGGGTAATAAATACTAGTACACAGCTTAAAAAAAAGTCTCCATGCAGCAGTTTTAGCCTCGTATACACCACAGGACACAAGTACGGTCTGCTAATAATGCTTCCACAGTACACTGTAAGTGTGTTTGGATGAAACTCAGGTGCTGTTGCTCACTGACAAGTCCAATAATCACTTTGACAGTGCCTGTGTTTTCTGATTCTCATTAGCAAGTTGATATTTGTGATGATATCTCTGCAGATTCTGTGAAAACAACACAACATTCCACCGAGAAGATTCAACTCCCCCCACCCCCTTTTTTTTCCCCACTGTTTGTCTGTTTTCCATGTTGTTCATGTGAGCTGCTCTTTTAGCAAACTTATTTTTAGAACGCCTTGGCAACACTCCATTGTTGCAGATGTATTTGTGCTCATGTTTCTATGTTCCTGAGAAGAGTGAGATGACAGTTTGGTGTCACTATTCACAGAGTGATGCTTTTCTCTCACATTGCACCGTCAATACTTGACACCTCTCAGTTCAGTGTTAACTTGCAGAGTCCCACCCTGCTCGGGCACTTTACCTGCAAGTGTTTTTGTTCTTAGCAACGCAGAAAGGTTTTTAAGACAGTTAGTTAGTTTTCTGCGCCGCATAACTACTTCTTCTTTTTCTGTTAGCCCATGTCCTCGAGCAATGTGTTTGTTCACTTTGCTGCTTTTCTGCCTCTCAGTGCTGCTGTACTTAGTGCTGGCGGCACTGTTTGAACTGCAAGGTTATAGTGATAAGGCTGCCCCCAAGGCTTTGCTAAAGTTACTTGAAATGAGAGAAAAGTATCTTCAGCCTATTGATTTTTTTTTTTATTTTTTTCCAAGTGAGCTGCTGCAACTCGCCAGCCAGGATATTAAGTAGACTGTTGCATATGTGTTGCTCCTCTGTGGATATGATGCAAACTTTCTAGAGAGGCATAGTTCAGGAAAACATCAGGCTCACTTTCTCTCACTGTCAGTGAAGACGACTCTTGTTTGTCTTGTTTTTTTTAATAACTTGCGTTGCGACCACATATGGTTGCTTTTCTATAGTGAGAGACAGACAAAGCCAAACGTGGTCGTGACAGAGACCAAAAAAAAAAATGTGTAGGTGCCTGGTTTGGACGTCTTTACCCTAGCTGATGAAAGAGGTGCTTTGAAGTCTCCCCTCTGTCGTTCGGTTCTTTAAAGGGCGCACACATGCACACATGCGTTTGAGCTCGAATACAAAGACAGAAACACAGCCCGCCTTGATCTTTGTGGCTCAGTGCAAGCTCCTCACAAAAACTTTTACACACCGACTGCACATTATCAAGTTACGCATAGACAAGGAAGGACAGGTTGTGCCCAGATGAAGGAAGATATCACTGGCAGAGCAATAAGTGTTTTTATTTTGTGGTAGCAGAAATAAAATAGTTAAAAGGAAGTTGTCAAGCTGGGTGGCATTGTATACCAGTGCATTTAGAGAAACGTTACTTACACATAGACATTCTTATGTCTCTCTGCATTTTATGGAAAAGTAATGCTTTGTGCAACAAGTCAGCAATATTCCACATTTGTATTTCTCATCTTTTTACAAAGGAAGATCTGCAAATTATGTTGTTGATATGTGCAACAACATAATTGTAAGGGGCTGAGAAAGATAAGGTATAACACAAAGAACACAAGAACAATGCACAGTATATTGTGAGATTAAAGCAAATTGCTTACCATTGTAGATGGTATCTTCTCACTACAAAAGTAGGGAGGAAACCCGACTGGAGGGGAAAATGAGAATGTGCAATAAATCAGGCTGCAAAGGGACTCTACTCATTAAAGGTCAGAGGTTAGAAGCTACGTGGTATCCACTTTAAGTTACCTTACTTTCTGCTTGTTAAATCGCCCAACTCTGCAGGTCTCTTCACCTCTGCAACGTTTTAGAGCATCTTTTAGCTCACTGTTTGAGTTTTCAGGCTCCCAATCTAACCTTTTTAGGTCACTTTCAACATCAGCCTAAGCGATGAGCTGTTTTTAGCCACTGTAACATACCGGTCCTGCACCAAACAGCAGAATGATGACATTTGAATTAATTCGCCTGTGAACAAAATGGAGCCATTTAGAGGAGAAGAGAATTTTTAGTAGAAACTGAAGCAGAACTTAAAGTGGAGACTTAGATGTACCAGAAGCCTAAGAACTGGATTCTGAATTGATGCTAGTGCTGCTGCAGTTATAGTTTTATAGTTGGCAACTTTATAATTTAGTGATATGTCAAGGTTGTTGTCTAAGCTCTCTCAGTTTGATCAATAAAACTGTTAGTTCAGGTTTCAAGTCGTTCACATCACTAATCTAAAGGCCAAAAGATTATTTCCTCCAGGTTAAGTAAGATTTCTTTAAACCTCTACCCCAGTTATGGAACATCTGTTCATTACACAACACTGGGATCAGTTTAAAGCTAACTTCTTTATGGTTGCAGTTATTTTTACAGGAGTTTTGCAACAATATGAAGTACTTTTGATTTGTCTGTTGTCTCTGGATTAGCCAAAAACATCCCCCATCTGGCTTCTCTAATTTCCCCCCAAATGACTTTATTGTCATATACAGTGCCTCAGCATTGCAATATAAAATTACATCCACATCATATGTTTTCTCTAATTCCCTGAAATGAGATTTATGTGGAGAATAAGAAACTTCTATTCGGTAAACAGTTGAGTGTGCCTGAAGCAAGATATGATATAACACTGGTGCAATGAGTCTCATATGAGGAGGCCAGCAGCACAGTGTAAAAGAGTGTTTTTGTTCACACCGTAGCCATGAACACATCAGTGAGTTTATCTTGAGGAAGCTACTGTCGCCCCTCTTGACGATTGCACTGTCACTGGCACAGATCAGATGCATGAGCTCATGTGTTATTGTTTTGTCAGCGTGTGTGTGTGCGTGTGCATGTCTGCGAATGGAAACTCTTATATCAGTTCACCCTCCCCACATCACTCTGGATCTGTTTCCTCTTCTTTGCCAGGGTTGGTGACATTTACATACAAAATTACCGCTTATCTCCAAGAGAGAATGGCAGCAGCACAGAAAGAGAGATAGGTATTGTCTGATCCGACTTGTTATGGCGTGTGTTTTGATGTAATCAAAAACTTGGGTCGGAATTGCCCTGTGATTAGAACCACTGTCGTTTTTCATAACTGAATTCATCATTTGCCTCTTTGTGTCTGCAGTGGTGGAGGCTTTGTGTAGCACATAACAGCTTTAAACTGTTAAGGGGCTTTCCATGGAAAGGTTTTCTTACAGGGAGATCTAGTGAGCATTTCTATCTGAGAGACACATTTTTTGGTGGAAAAGTTAGGTCTCTGAAAAAGCAGATGGTTGTATCAAAGCAATGATTCTGTCTCTCATTTCTTGTCTCATGTTAGGCAGACTCCTCTCTTGGCTGAGCTGAGTGGTCATTACTTGCCATCAGATCTTTCAGATTGATATCAGATCAGATATCAGACTTACACACTCTCTGAAGAGTGTTTATGGAAAGTGTGTTGTTTTTTCTCCCGTAGGTGCATCGGCCAAACCCGGTTCTTCCCTGGCAAAAACAACTTGACATTTTTCTTTTCTCCCATTGATCTCTGTTTTCTATTTCTTGCTGACCCATATTTTTTACTTAAAAGCCTGCAGAACATCATCTAAACACCACCAGGCAGCTGTTGCAAAAAGATGCTTGTCTTCCTTTACTTCCCCGTTAGATTTGCTTCCTTTTTTTCCAAGATATCTAAGTATTTAACTTACCTAAGCGCAATGCCAACTTCCTTGGCCCTTATTCTAACCCTAATGTCTATTTATATTTCTAGAAACTTCATTTTTAGGGAATACACTGACATTTTGTGAGCATTTTCACAGTTTTGTCAACAATTCACATGAAAACATCTGTAAAATTTTATTTGCTGACCTGACACAGTAACTTCCTAAGGGCTGTACTACGATGCAAGATTAATGGGTTTCTAAAGTGTGTCTAGTTTAAAGCCAGTATATTCAGTGTCATGAAGGTGGCTCTCTATCTCTATGGTAACTTACTCTGCACAGCTGACCTGCTTTAGGAGGTTCCGTTCAGAATGTTGGGATTTTAATCGGCTGCAATAAGTACCACCTTCTCACCAGTTCTTTTCCTGATCAGCAACACAGATTCTTAGCTGGAAGAATACAGTACATTTGTTGAGCTGCATGTTAGGAATACCAGTGAACGAAGCTGTGCAGTTACAGTAGCAAACAGCATGGGTGGCATTACCATGAGAACCTGGATGCATTCATAGTAGTTGGTGATGTAGAATATACATAAATGTGTTTATATGCTTAGTTCTGATTTGCTTCTAAATCTGTTTTACACTGGTGGTACTACAGCTAATAGAACACAGATAATAGATATCTTTTAATTTTCTTCTTAAGCATCATATATTATGGGATAGTGTCCAACCTAAATGCATGTGTTGACTGTCATGTTTAACTGTATGAAGCTGGCATTAGAGTGCACTGCGTGGTAAAATAATCACTTACATAAATACATTTAACAATTTTTAACCAGCATTCCTCTCTTGCATTATTTGTCAAAGAAGTCAGATTAGGTTTTGTTGACACAGCTAACACAAAGAAAGCCAGGCTTTGTCAAACTTGCTTCATAGTACATCCACCTGGTGTCTCCGCTGGTTACCTAGGAACTTAACAGCGACGACATGGCTTTGTGTAGGTTAAACAAACAAAGGTGATGCTTAGAGAGCTACAGAAGAGCCGGGCTTGCAAGATGTGTTTGCTTTTAGCCTATATGCTAAGCTAAGTTGACCAGCTTATTTTGGCTGTATAAATTGAACCGCAGCATGGGTTGTCTCATCTTAGTCAGCAAAAAGAGTGAGTAAGCACATTTTCCAAAATGCCAAACTGTTCTTGTACTTGGCCCCAAACACCAACGATAAAATACGATGAAATGTTGGAGAGTGAGACAAGCAGCCACAGTGGGGAAGACAAGCCAGGTCAAGATTACAAGTCTTTGTATAACTCAGTATCAAATACAATCTCTCAGTGGGGCATGTGGGTCCACATCAACAATGGGTTGCTGTATCTTAAAAGAAGGGAGAACTATATAAGACAAAAAAATGGAAAGATACAAGAATAGGAAGGAAAACTGAAAAAACCAAAGACGCAAAGGAGGAATCGTGGAAATAGTAACTCGAGAAAGACAGAGTCAGTAAAAAATGTATAATTCTGGTCTAACTGGGATTATATTAAGTCTAATTTAGTTATAACAAGACCAATAGTATAAACTACAGCAAAACATACACATAGGTAAGCTAAGGACAGTGCATTAATCCTATTTTTGTCCACTTGTAGAACACATATTGACAGATGTGGGCCCTGACTGTTCTGTGGCTGTTCCAGTGCGAGCACCAACCGTAATCAATGCAGTAACAGAAGCAAAGTAACAACTGCATGAAACCATGAAGTATCACTACAGTAAAAGAAGTGTTACTGCCAGCAGCTTGCAAGAAAGTGTTTGAACTACTCAATAACAACTTAATAATGTATTACCACTGACAGTTATTGCTTGTAATCATATTCTCGATGGGTCATTACCAAGAAACACTTTTGATCTGTGCTACTGCGTCACGCTTAGCTTTCGACAGGATGTTTATGGTGTAGCCAGATTTTCCTCCAAGTGTCTGTGAATGTGCTTGTGTGTCGCATGTGCTGATGGGAAGTAAGGACAGAATTCAGGCTGATAGATGGGAAACATGGTCAAAACACCACCGGCAATCACAGTGACTCAGTTTCCGACGGCAAAGTCATATTTACACTTAAAGGAAACAAGTCTGTGTCAGAAAGTGTTTGAATATAAACATGATGGACAGAAAAAGAGAGCTGAATGGTGGCAGGTTCACACTTTAACTTCTTTGCCAAAGGAATCATTTTTCCATTTTCTCAAAAACAGATTAGCTCTTTGATCTGTTTTTGCAGTTTGTTCCTGAGCGTCTTCTCTGAGATTGAGGTCGTGTTTCAGTAAAACAAATGCTCCACTAATCAACATAGGCAGCGCAATTCTTTGATCATTTTTTACTTAATTTTCTGCATATACGATCAGGCCAAAGGGCTGGAGAGTATGTGAGATAAACCAGCAGGAATTAACACAAAGTAAAAGTGTTTCCCACTTACTTTGCTCATTCTCTGTTAAAGGATGAGAAGTGATAATGTAATCAATCTGCCTTGGAGATCATAAAATAAAAAGCAGAGACACGAAACAGAGGACAGGGACAGTTAAGATCGCAATGAGGCGGTGAAGTGAAACCGCCAGAACTCTCTACATCCTCTTAATGCTTAACCCGGGATTATTTTCTGATCTTCATCTCGTTTCTGAAGTCTGTGTCCTTGTCTCCCCTCTTTTTCCCTCAGACTAGTGAATCATGGAGACGGGCCGGATGACGCAGTGCTTCTCAGCACCCAAAAAGAGTCCAATAACAGGGGAACAGGTGCCGGCTAAATCCCCCTTTTAATCCATAGATATCAACTCAGATTACAAGACAGAACCAGGGAACAGTTTTGAAGGAAAAGCTAGAGAGCTATAGAAGAATATTTCCATAAGTCACCCGAAAATTGCCTGTCAACATACAGCAGACTGTATGTGCAGCTGAGCAAAGTTATTTTCACATATACTTATACAGTGATGAGCCATAACATTAAAACCAGCTGCATAATGCTGTTTAGGCCCCCTTCATACCACCTAAAACAGCTCTGACCCATAAGGGAATGGAAACAGGACCTCTGATGGAAGTCTTGTGGTGTCTGGTATCGTAATGTTGGCAGCAGATCGTGCAGGGTGGGGCCTCTGTGGATCAGGTTGCATGCCATGTTTGACTGGACTGAGATCTTCGGATTTTGGAGGCGGGGTCAATGCTTTGGGCTCTTTGTCGTGTTCCTTGAGCTGTTTCTGAGCAGTTTTGTGGTGTGGTTAGAGCGCATGGTCCTGCTAGTAGAGTGACGTTACCATGCAGGGGGTGTGCTCGATCTGAAGCAATGTATATACATGGTACATGTCAAAATAACACCCAAGGTTTGATGCTCAGTTTTATTGACTTCACCTGTCAGTGATTTTAATGTTGTGGGTCAATACATACAATGGGCAATGCAAGGCCAAAAAATGAAACATGTCGTTAATGGTACCGTGTTTCACTAACATGCATTTGCTGTGTTTAGCCATTGTTGCCCATCTCATGCCTGAAAGAATAATCAAAATACATGCAAACCCAGTGAAAGCAGCTCTGCTCATATTTTGTTTGGTATTCCTGAGTCTGGATATACATTCAGAAACTTGTGCATTTTACAGAAGCATCCAAAGGCGCCTTTGAAAATCAATCCCTGTCATCACATCTCAAAAATAATGCAGAAATGATTAGAAAATCAACCCTACAATGGGCTGTTGACTTGTTCGGGGTGTACCGTGCCTCTCGCCCACCGCCAGCTGATACAGGCTCCAGACCTCCATGACTTTCTACAGGATTAAAAGGATATAGCTGATGGATGGATAGATGGATTAAATAAGTACAACTTGCCAATAAAGTGTGCCTGTCAGTTTGAGTTCACCTTGAGCAGTTTGTTTCTTACAAGTGAAAATATTTCAAAGGCCTGACATATGTCAATTGGTAATATTATCATCTGACACCAAGTCTGCATGGGATATTTGCTTCATATCTCTTCGTCTGCCAGTAGATGTTATTGAAGTTTGTACGATCTCAGTCGACGGTTGCAGGAATGTTGCTGCTGTGTCGCCCTCTGCACAAACACAAACTTCCTCCTTCTGTGCCCCACTTCTTCTCCTCCTCCTCCTCCTCCTCCCCTCTCCTTTGCCTTCCCATAACAAACTGCAGACAAAGGCGTGCATGTGCCAAACTAAACATGAAGCAGACCCCCTCACTTTGGATATCACTTGAACGAATATAGAAGTCTTGTGCTTTTAGAAAAGGAAAATCTGCCTCAAGTCAGATGTGAGGAGAAAGCGCTGCTTGCTGTTTCCTATATCTCTACTTTTACGTAGTTCAGTGGGTGACTGTGTTACACAAGCCCAACAGAGTCATTCTATATTCCCTTTGGTGCCGGTAATACTGAACTGTAGCATAAATTCATGCTTCTGTGGTGTTTGTATTATCAGCCGACTTAGAATAAGGGCCTCTGTGTTCGCTGGAAGTTAAGTGACTGTTGACTGCGTCTGCACCGGTCGCTTTTGTAGGCTGAAATAATTCTCTTTTACTCCCTCGTGTCCACAGAGGCGCTCCAAGGAGACGGAGCAGCACCTCTTTATCACCCCATCATCTCTGCACTGAGTAAATACCGCATCCCAGAGGTCAAAAGTCCAGTGCTGTCCTCACGGTTCAGCGTTAACACATTATAGTCTCTGTGTACACCCACGAGGATGCACTCTCTCTCCCATCACTCTTCTTTTTTCTCTGTCTCTCTCGCACACCAACACGTGTTTTAGACTAAGCCATAAAGCTTGACAATTCAAAGCTGTGCCTGTGGTACAGTACGTGCTTGGGTAGGCCTCTGCTATGACCTCCATTACATGGATCATTGTCCAGCGGGGAGTCAGATAAACCACTAAGCCGCCTGACAATATTAATGAAAACAACATTATTCTAACTGATCGCTTTTTGATTGGCATTAATTCGCAGTTTACATTCCAAAGACAGACAGAAGTTCTGTTTTTTGCAGCACAGTCAAGACAAGTTCTTGTTGTCTTGTACTTGAGGAGAAAAACAGAAAAGTGATGTATTTGTGAGGGAAGGAGGATGAGAGGCAGGGTGGACCGAGAGAAGATAGTCACCCAGGTAGAGAGAACACAGTAAACACAGCCTGACAGCCTGTGATTTTTTTCTGCACATTTCATCGGCCCAAAGAGAATGTATGTGTGTATAGGCGTGTTTGTGTGTGTGTGTGTGTGTGTGTGTGTGTGTGATTGTGTGCTCGGATTCTCTTCTGCTGTTCCCTCCTGTCATAACACAAGAACTCCACATTCTCTGCTGAGGCTATTTTTCAGTCCTGAGGGTATAGACTTCTTGAAATGCCGACACATGCTGCTGTTGATAACAGGATCCTGTGCTCCCAACCTTCTGTGTATTAGCACAGTGAGCAGAGGGTTTTTTTCTACCTTATTCACACTTTAAAACAGGCTTTAATAAATATTTTAAAATTAATAGTTGATCACTCCACCCACTCTGCAGTTCCCTGTGGCACTTCACAGCATGTTTCGACTTAAGTGTTTTGGTTTACTCTCACCACTCTTGTAGCATCAATATATTTGACCACAACAGGAAGCTGTTTGATACCAAAAAGCCCTAAAAGCTTTGCTGTGGGTCCCACCAAACAGCAGACAGACAGCTGGCAACTAGCTGGTGAACACAGTGGAGTAATTAGCCTTTGAAGAACCCAATATTTAGTTCAGGAGTTAATGGAGACCAAAACAGAGTGAATGTCGAACTTTAATTTGCCATGTGAGCTTAACAGGATCCCTAAATGCTACTGTTCTGTTTTTGATAATATGTAAATTTTGAGAATATGTAAATGATGTTGTGCTTTACAAATTGTTTCCATTGCCACCGAGTATATAAACAAATTCGTTGAAGTGAATATTTAAGAATGTTCATTATCAATTAACTACACTGCACTGTATGTTACCTTTTTGACGACAAGTAGCGCTATTATACATTTTTATGGCCGTCTGCTTTTTGTCTGCGTCTCATCCGGTACTTGAGCACTATAAGTTATGCCAGACACATCATTTTTGCCAGTTCCGTGTTATTCTAATGATTGACAGTTAGTGGAGGTAATGTTCCGAGAAAACAATGTGTCAGGAACGACGGGGAAGAAGAAGAGTGCCAGCGAGCAAACAGGCATACAGGCTTCTAAATATTCCCCTAATTAGCCTTGCAAATGTGTCAATGAATGCAGTGTGTTTATTATATACAAAGAGTACAGACAGAGTGTTTTGGTAACAAGCAGTAAATGTACACATAACTTTGTTTACGGGAAAACTACAGGTACCCTTTAATTAGCAAATAGGAGGCTATTTTTGTCTGTTGGGAGGGAGACTAGTAATGCATTGCCTCAGCTAAAGCTCCTTTCAGACATGCAGTCCTTCCCAATAATCTGACAGCAACTTAACGTTTTTGTTTGAATGGGCACCCTAGTCACTTTTAAATGAAAGGTTGCAACGGTAAGCCTACTAGGTCTGACCTAGTAACATTTCTATATTACTTTCAACAGGGCACAACTCTGAACTGTATGGCGTTGCATCTGATAGGCACACACAAGCTTTAGTTGTTCATTCCAGTGCCTGTATTGGTCTATAAATATTACAGGAAGTGGAGAAGACACACTTTGCATACCAAAATCATAACATTTTTCTTATTCACTTTGCTCTAACAAGAGACAAACAAATCAGATTAATCAGTCTCACTATGAATTATTGCAACCTGGGTTTTGACAAAACATTAGCAGGAGCTGAGGTTTAGTTTGTTGCTTCCAGCTGTTTGTAGAAGTCTTTCCTCTAATTGTATTGAATGCCAGCAGCTTCAAACAGCAGCAGGATCCATATGAGTGTGTTCAAAGCGAGAGAATCGCACACATTTATGCGTGTGGAACAACAGCAGTAACTTTGTTCATTCCTTATA
The DNA here is from genome assembly GCA_024666655.1 of Dascyllus trimaculatus. Taxonomy (NCBI): domain Eukaryota; kingdom Metazoa; phylum Chordata; class Actinopteri; family Pomacentridae; genus Dascyllus; species Dascyllus trimaculatus. The sequence goes on along the minus strand of CM045460.1, from coordinate 9,206,756 downwards.
ATTATGAATTTTCCTCAACTTATGCCACAGCACGTAGGTTCCATCAAGATTTAACGGCAAGTCACACTTTGTACTTTTCTGCATGTCAGGCAAGTGAGTTGTTGCGCTCAGAGTCACAGTTAAGAGGCTGCAGTTAAATCTGCATAGTGGATTTAGGTGTATTTTTAAGTGCATTATTATACACTCACATTTATGACAAATATTGCGCATATACCGTGGCTCTCTTTGTCACTTTTGTAGGTATGTCTGGATGAAGCTATGAGGAACATTAGCATAGAAGTGACCTTTATCTAAATGAGAGAATGTGGTCATTTCAGCAGATTGATGAAGCCAGAAATGCTGCGTATTTCATGTCTGTGAAAAAAAAGAAGTCAAAAATGCTCTTTCCTGTCTCGGTTATCTTGTGTCTAGCCAGACTGTATGCACCATTCACTCAGAAACAGCAGCAACAATGTACATGTCATAGATGACACAGGTTCTCAGAGGCAGAGAGGGACTGTTTTTGTCATCTGTTGGAAACAAAAAATGGAAAAATATCAACCAGCCCGGTTCAGCAGAATGATTGCCGGCACCCGCAGTACAGAGGGCAGACACTGAATGTTCTTTTTCAAGTCACTATCATTTGGAGGCAGATTAAAAAGTGTGTACGACAACATCTTGCTTACAACAACCTCCGTGAATTTCATCTTTCATCACAAAGCCACTTAGCACAGCCAGCTCTCTGAGTCACAAAAGATCATGAAAAAAAAAACAACAACACATCACTGCAAGGAAAAGAACAATGTGTGTTTAACAAGTCAGCCGTTATTATTATCATTACAAGCACCGCACTTTGGCACTGCCACACCAAAAGCACATCGTTATGCAAAATGTTCAACACCATTCCTGATTTCCCCTTTAGATTAATGCTATCAGCGGCCTTTCTGGCAGTTTTTGTGACACGCTGCACACCTGTCTGGCCTGCGTGCTGCTTCTCTGCTCACATGAATCAGTCTTCGCTACATTCGTTCTGTTTGTCTTCAGAAGTAGGAGAAGCTTTTAATCCTGCAACCGCCACCGCCCTTGTACATAGTGGTTTTTTGCAAATTGGAATGTCCTGTGGTGGTCAGCTCTGGGAGGAAGGGAAGCTTAGCTGGCACTGGTCACTGGATGGAGCACGCCTGGTTGGGAAATGCTGAGGAAATATGCAGCCTGACCTGCGATACATTACTGAGTCTTAATGGAAGGAAAGAATATAGTAACGAAGGAAGGAAGACAGATATGGATTTCTAAATGAATGCTTCATCAGCAGCCTAAAGGCATAGTTCAGCTTTTTGAGAAAAATGCCTACTTGCTTAACAAGAAGATCAATATGACTCTTGTGTCTGTACATTAAGTATAAAGCTGGATACCACAAAAGGTTGTCTTAAATTAACATAAAGATCTCCCCAAGTTCCTTTCTGTGAGGCTACACCAACCACCTGCTGTCTCTAACTTCTTACCTAACAAACAGATGTGCAACTCACAGCAAGAAGGTGAATGTTTTCCAAAAAGTGAAGTTGAAAGTATTCATTTAAAAGTAAGTTGTTTAGTGTTCGCAAAGACATACTTTTTCTCCCTGACCCTATCTCAGTCGGCCAGACCACGACACACATCCAGCACACTCCTGTGCTCTCACAAAAATGCAGACACTGTTTTTTAAGCCCCCAAGGGCTCGCACTTCGCACTTCCAGGGTCCCATTTACCGACTGAGAGTGGGCCTGGAGGAGAATGAAATCAAGATATAGAGCGGCTCTATTCAGTGGTGAATGCTGATGGTGGCGGTGAGAGTTTTTAGGGACTGTGTAAGGTTAGAGAGTGATGAAAGAAAGATGCGATGGAGAAGCGATGATAGAAAGAAACCGATTTGATTTGATTTGATGTGGCGTGAGAGAAAAATTCGGAGACATTAGTTTGACGGAAACATTAATCTGCGAACACACAGGAGGGAGAAGGTGGATTGGGCAGTTGGTCGCTAATCGCAGGGTTGGTGGTTTGATTCCCAGACCTTCCATGTATCAAAGTGTCCTTTGGTCAAGACACTGAACATGCAGCTGCTCTCGATCAAGCAGCTTGAATAAAAGCTTCACCACCATTAGTGTGTGTGTGAATGAGAAACACTATAAAGCACTTTGGGTACCGGTAAGGTCGATGCGCGGTATAAGTGCAGACCACTGGCCAATTTCTGTTGGTGAAGGAGAGCAAGTTGCAGGGTATACTGATAATGGAAAGTTATGGCAATACCCCGCCACAGTGTTTTAATGGAAGCCGTTTTTCCAAAGTTTTCTTGATGTCCAACAGCAGAGCAATCTGTGTGTTCACTCCCTCCAGGCACAGCTTTTCTGCCAACTGTCTTTTTCATTGGGTCGTCCATAAAATAGATGCACGAAGAAAAATATGGCAGTATTTCACTTTACATGCAGCCCTTTTGCAAAAGATGTTTAACCGGCATCTCACTAACGAACAAACCGACTTGTTCAAGAGATGAAAGGAGCGACAGGTTTGCTAGATAGGGATGGGATAGATAATATAGTTAGGTAGTTAGTGTAAATGATTTTGTGACGAGCAAACTTTTTTCACCATTTCTTTCATCATCTTTTTTCACCCTGGAGTTTGACAGTGCTAACTTACCAGTGTGGCAACGCAATAGCAGCCATTACTTTACAGTACCAAGCTGCTAAAAAAGCAAGTGTTCACGTGTATGCAGATAAAAAACACAAGTTGTAAATGATCAACTAAATTCCTGCAGAAAGAGTGAAAGTGGGTAATTAATAGGTGCACTGAAGTGCTGCCCCCACATATCTCTGCAAGGATTTTAACCTTTTACAAGCAGCAATGCGACATGTGAAGGTGGAGAACATTTAAGAGCTGACCTCAATAAAAGAGTTCCTCCAGTTCTGACTGGATATTCGGTTGGATGAGTGTATTCGCTCCTGTTCTTTTATGGCATTCTTTTCACATCCTGCACTGCCTTGCATTGGCATTTTTAAAGTATTTTCTTTTAGTTTTTTTGTTGTATGTAATGAATTTCAGGTTCCATATTCTGTCATTGATTATTCCTTTACTTTCACTGATGTTACAGATTTGCTGTTTCAGTGTCAGGATTGATGTATTTAGGCAGGTATCAGACTCAGAAATTTGGTATTGCAAGAACACTAGATGCAGTCATTAGAAGTAAGAAAAGATGCAAGATAAGGAGAGGACAAAAGGATTTACAGGATTTGGGCTGGAGAGGACTTCAGGCTAGGTAGTTTAGAGATAACTCACCAGCTGTTGTTTGTGGACCCTCCGACCCTTTGACCTTACACACACATCCATGCATAGATGCTCCCAAACACACACACGCATCCTTAGATACCAAAATAGCTGAAGTCAACAACTGTTGCCCCTGTAAACGGGAAGGGTTAACAGTCTGACACCATCCACCACACGCAGTATAAAACGTCTCTTTCATGATTTTCCCCAGGATTCAGGCTGGAATTTGCGCTTAATTAATTGAAGTTTTACTGAGTGCGAGCGTCTGTTTACCGTCGACTCAGGCACAGGAGCGAGTTATAGTCGGGAGAAATTTCCATGCATTTGCGGCGATACATTGCACGCAGATGTTGACAACACGCGGAAACATGGATTGCGATTTTACACAGCAATTAGTCGACGGCTAAATGATGTGTGTTTGTTTGCGCGTTAATGTGTGAGCTTTCCTTTGAGCGCTGGCGGCAACCAGCTGTGCACTGGTGAGGAGATTTCCGTTGCAAAATTAAGCCGACTGGAGGGGTGAATTTATTGAAGTCGAGCGCAGAAATTCACATCAGCGACTTAATTCAGTCGGTGCTGATGACGACCTTAATCAACCTTATTTTCCCGTGAATGATTTTCTGATTTGAAATGATTAAATACACTTATCATGGCAGCAGAGATTTTAGTCCCATCATATTTGTTTGTTAAGGCGAGGAAGTGAGACAGGCCAGAAATAATTGTAAATGCTCATTTTGGCACATCCTCACAGCAATCAGTTCTTAACATCATTTAAAATCATAATTACCATGTTAGTATTACTAAGCAGCCTTATAACTTGTATTTCATATACTATATCAGCTATAATCTAACGGAGGCTTGACATGGACTTCGAGGACCAAAGACGTGACTTGACACTCAATGTGAACCACCTCTTGTTGTCACCTCTTGAGTCTTTTGTCCTTCTGTGTACTGATTAGAGCAGCTCCTGTCACATTTTTACTCACTGTGGACTTTTCACTGCAATATAAAGTCCTGCGCTTTTGTGGAAGCAGAACAACCGTGGCAGGAAGTAGAGAGAAATGTTCTCTGTGCAACACAATATTACAATGCTGCAGGTCATAAAAAAGAAAAAAAAACAATGAAAATTAAAGTGGAATTTCTTTAATTGTTTAATTTACAAGAATTGGAAAAAAAAACCTGGAATCAACATGTACAACAAGTGTCCACAGTGTTACCAATACTGGAAAAATGGTTGCTCTACATAATACAGATGCATTGTTTATTCACTTCCTGTCTCCTCTTTGTTCCGTATGAAGTTTGTGTAATTGTTTTGTTATGCGAGTGCTGGTCATAGCTAAATCTCTAGTCGCTTCACATTTTCGCTAAGAAGTGCATATTTGTTGTTTTCTAACAGAAACTGGTCAGAGCAAATGGTTTATTGTTGGCAAATATTTAATTAGGACACGTAGAATGAAGTGATTCAGATGAAATCGAAAGGCACATCATTAGCGAGCAGGTCAAGGACCATTACAAAGTTGAAAATCTTACAGTTTTTATATTTCCATTTTTTCTAGTTTTCATTAAGTGGTGTCATTTCTTTAAAACAACATGCCTTTCAAACCTGCTGATAGGTTTTGGGGTTAAGTTTGTAGTCAGCTATTTAAATAATCCATTAACTGGCTTGTGTAACATTTTAAGAAGAAAAGTAAAAATTCTGTAATTACAGCACCTTGAATATGAATATTTTCTGGTTTCTTTCCTTTTCTGTGACAGAAAACTGAATATCTCAGGGTTGTGAGCCAAACAAGGCATTTGAGTTTGTCAGCTAATTGATTTTTCAAGAAAGTAATTAACATGCAGAAACATCAATAGTTGCAGCCCTGTGTCTGATATAGTGGTTTAAATGAGTCTAATGCAGATGTCGTCTCCAGCTACACATTCCTAATCTTAACATGTCTCTGTGGCATTAAGAATCAGCTAGTTTCAAATCAAATCCTCCTTACCTTCACAGAGCAATGGATCACTGCTCAGAGGATCGAGATGGTTCAGCTTTTCAATTACAGAGATTTAAATTTGAAGCAGAGGCCGTCTGCTCCGTATCAGAGCATGTTATGCGTGTCTGCTGTTTGTTGTCGCAGACTGTGTTTATGTTTGGCTGAGAATTGTGTGGGCTGGGATGCGAGCCTTGTGCTACGCACAGCGGGAAGTGCTATTCCTCCATTCGTTCTTCAATTACAGTGTGCGCTAATACAGTCAACCAGCCTGTTAAACAGCAGACAGCTAATTTAGCACAGCTCAGCTTGACAAGCTAATAGAAAGGACAGCGCTGACAAACATAACATCTTCCAAGTGTGTGGCTTGTTAGAGATGCTCTAAATGCTAATATCATATTAGACACGCACGCACTGCATTTCATCCAGTTTTTGGTAATGCCATGGCAGTGCTGTATCTCTGCCGTCTTCATTTAGCTGAAGCCAAAATTCAAACCAGTATATGCAAATTATTCCATTCATGCATAATTTGTATGATCTCTTTAATTGAAAATGATAATCCCTAAACTTTCCTGAAAATATGTTTGCTTAGGGCGTATAATGACCATTGAAGTCAAGCCTTATGGAGATCATACCAACCATCATACCTTGATGCTGACTTGCTTATAGTGGTTAATCAGTACAACCAACACACAAGGTTTGCTTTTAAATAGGAGTCCAGCATTGTTAGCATTCCAGATTTGGATGATTGGATCAACAGTCTCTTGAGAATCCCTGAGAAAATGGTCAACACTCCTATTACAAATTATGTACTATAGCGTGTGTGTGTGTGTGTGTGTGTGTGTGTGTGTGTGTGTGTGTGTGTGTGTGTGTGTGTGTGTGAGGAGGAGGGTTTGCTTCATAATGTAGTTTCTTTCCTATTAGAGTCACACACTACCGCTCACATGTAGTACTAATTTCATTAGGTTCCAATGTTCTGGCCTGTTATTGAGCTCATTTGAATGATCTAACATGGCCCAAGTGACGCCATGACTGGGTGTTTTCCGCAAAGCCCTTTAAATGTGCCATCTATGATCTGTGTATACAGATTTTCTTCTTAAAGCTTGTTTTCTGTTTGCTTTTCTGTTTTCATACCTTTATTACTGGATACTTGTAAATTCTTGCTCAGCTGTGCAACTTATATACAACTTTCCATTCATCATCTGGGTTTACATAAGTTCACCGACTGGCTCACACGCTCATAGCTCTGTACCTGAGCAGGAGCTAGCAGCTAGCATGATGACTATCAAAAGGAGGTCTGTGAGGACTTGCATACTCGACATCACTCGCATTCTTCTCGGACATGTCCAGATTTGCTGCTTCTCCACACATGCACAGTATTTGACTCTTTCACAACTCATTCATGCAGATCAGTGTAAAAGTTCAGAGAAGAAGTTAGAAAAACGCATATAAGATGGATAGAGAAGATAAGAAAAATAACAGATAAGTTGAGAAAATCAGGAATTGCAAGGTTAATGTCGAACTCTTTAGATCATATGAAGTAATAGATCAAAAATGGAAGATGTGATCATCATGTTTTTTCTAATTCATTGTGTTCTCTTACAACTTCTGGCTTTAAACTGTAGCGTACAAGCAGATGCTGATGTTGAGTTTTCTATGTTTTAATAGTAAGGTTTCACTCATACTAGAACACTGCCTTTCTGCAGAATGTGTCTGGACTTTTAAATTGAACCCAGGTCACTCCAGACTAAGTCCATTTGGCACCCCAACCTCCACACTTTTATTTCTGTCAAGCTGCCAGTGTCAAAGGTCTGCCTTCGGTTCATTGTTTTAGCTCAGTTTGACTCTCTGTCCAGGTTGCATCTGTTAGGAGATTGTATATTTCCCCTCGTGGGTTTTGTGTGAGTTTCCTTTTGACCTCTGGATTCTTTGAGACGGCGTTAAAAATGGTTGGTCAAGTGAATCTGGATGTCAGGGTGATAAGACGCTGACAGTAATGCCAGATCTGCTCTGTAGAAGTAAAAATTCAAGGCGCACCACTGTGTAGATCAATACCACTCAGGTCGGTGTGACAAATATGAAGCTAAAGCCAGCAGCATGCAGCAAGAAGACTAGAATCAGGTGTAAACAGAGGGCCAGAAAGCTGAAAGTACACTTTCCAGTATCTCTAAAATTCCCTAATTAACGCTTTGTTTGGAATAATCAAATGAGAAACAATGTCTTAAGCAGTGAGCTTTAGAGGAGCTGATTCCTATATTTTACCTACACAGAGTTTCCTCACACTACTTAAACACAAGAGGAATATATTATGTTTGCCTACATTTCTTGACATGACAATTTGAAGACCAATTTGACAATGTAAACGTCCCTGTGTGTTTGCAGAGTCTCCTCCAGAGAGGACAGGACGCCGACGCAGTATGCCAGGGTCCTCAGACAAGAGCACACCCACCATGGAGCCCACGTCCACCGCCGCCACGCCTTTCAGAGTCACCGTGAGTACTGTGAGTTTGTCTTCAATGTCTCGTCCGTCTTCTGCTTCTTCTTTCCCTCTCCGACTTTGTCTTTGTCTCCAGCCCCAGTTTGCCTGAGGATGCTGTTAGTTATAGATTAATGTTTTCAGGCGACTGGTCTGGTGTCCAGATGGAGCCATGCCAATCTGAAACTCATTTACTTCAAATGTTGGATTGGGCCCTTTGATGTTTGGCGTCTGCAGATCACCCATCTACACATATTGGGTTTATATTCAGCACACGATCCTTCGGTGCCTTTTTACATCCCGTGTGATTTTTTTTTCCATTGAATTTTTCCAAATAACATCCACATGCTTCAAGTGAGCTAAGACATGCACCTGTACACTCACAGCACTGTCATTTACTGACTAACCAGCTTATTGTCTCACTGTCAAACACATAAGCACACACAAGTGCAGAGCCGTCCTTTGTCTGGCATCTTACTGTAATTCTGCTATGCTTCCTGCCATGTTTAATTCAATAGATAAACAGTCAGTTAATGAAGCAAAAAATTCTGCTATGAGTCATCAATGATAATTAGCAATTAGCAGTGCATATTTCCATCAATAAATAATGGTTAGGGAGATGACAACCCAGAGGTGAACTGTAAACACTCGAAGTTAGGCCAGCAGGGCCACTAGCACTCAGCACTTAGTCTCTCACAAACAACAAATCTTCCCACTACCACCCCATTTAATGGCTTAGCGGCACGCCAAGGGGCTGAGTTAAAGGCAACAACATTATTGCATTGTTCCTGAAACCAAAAAGTATGTTTTCTTCTTTTTCCAACCATCAGCAATCTTTCAGCACTGGAAATTTCACCCCAAAAGCGAGTGTGCAGTTACGACAAAAATCAAATCAGGACGCCTCAAGTAATAGCTCACAGTAATTATAATCATAAAAAAATAGGCTAGACCCCTTAGTGTCGGACCACCTGCAGGGTGAGATTAAAGTGCTTCATGAACTGAAACTTTATTTTCGGAGTTACACCTATAAAATTACCACAATTTGCTGAGCCAGAGACTGCAAAGCTCTCATCTTTCTTTTATAAAAAGCAGTAGTGGTATTTCGAGTGTGAGTGCGTACATGTACACTTACGGTTTTTTTTAACTCACTTTTTATAGAATATTGTAAACTGAGACACTGAAGTATGATTTTCCTATTTGTGATAGGATCTGGATAGTCTGAGCGCATAAACAGAAAAATATAAAAAATAGAACAGAAGAACTGAAAGCTTGTAGGAGACAGAAGGGTTCAGACCGACAGGCTAAATATTGATTAAGCGTCTCTTAAGCACTCGTACTCTCCAGGGGAAAGAGGGTTGGAGGAGCACTGCTGCAAAGTCATCCTGTCTCCGTCACATGACCACTTAACTTACTTCCGTGGGCTCATTAATAAGCAGTGGGGACTTCTTGCACAGAGACAGTAAGCTTAGTCAGAAGATATTTGATCCTATCTTGCACTTTTTTTACATACTGCCACCTTCTGGACTCTGGTGGTATCACAGCAAAAGTTGCACCATACTAATATTGTCATGGACCTTTGTTAGATGTAAACAAGTAACATTTGAATAAGAAACTGATGAAAAACAACAAGATGACCTGAACAGCACAGGTAGTAATAGATCTGAAAAGCAGCACATACACAGTGGAGAAAGACACAATAGATATAGTATGGATGGATCAGTGGATGGATTGATAGGTAGATAGGATGGGATACTGAAAATGTGCACGCACTAATGTTGGAACACAGACCAGATGACATACATTGTTTTCTCCTGCATCTCCCACTTTCAGCAATGACAAACCACCTCGCACTTTCACAGTGAAAAGAGTTGTGGTGACATCTAAAGTACCCCTCCTAGGCCTTGAGCTGAATCTGTCAAAATGTTTTTCTCTCATGTTCTTTGCAGAGACTGGGTTCAATGTCTACACACACACACACACACACACACACACACACATGATGGAGGCCATGCACACACAAACACAACACACATAAGCACATCCTCCAGCTCTTCTCACAAACAATTTCTCAGCAGTAGGCACGGACGAAAACTAAAATCTCTTCAAAGCCTAATCTTCCACAGCCAATTCAAAAATAGTGGAAGATTTCAAACGTTGAATATAAAAGTTACATCTTGGTAGCTTCTCTTATCCAGTGCTTGTTTAAAGAGCAGACAAACAAACCTTATCTAAGTCCGTCACGTCCACATCCCGCTGATTGCGCTCGCTGCTTGGATTGATTCTCCATTGTGACTTAGCTCCTTTTCCAATCTCTCCCCAACTCCATTCTCCCTACCTCCCATCTCCCCTCAGATAATAGCGGGAGGTCTAATTGGACAGGTATGTCTCTTGTTTTCATCAGGTTGTGCTAGAGGAGGGCAAGAGAGGTTGATGTGGAAGCAGGGAACACCCTGCTGATTGTCCAGGCACTGATTCTATCAGCCCCCATTAGGGGAGACTGGAATTGCCAAGCCAAGGGAATAGAATTAACTTGTTGCGAGCATTTGCTTTAATTTCATGAAAAAAAAAATAAGAAAAGCACATCGATAAAATTGAGCTGAGCTCTTAGTGCTGATTTAATGGGCTTTGACAGGCTGAGATTACAATCAAGTATGCAACACTGTTATACACTCTCACACACATACACACACAGTCATGCACGGAGGAAGCACTGTTCTTCTGTAAACAAGGTATTGTAGTAGGGTTGCTACTAACAACAGTTTTTCCATCGATTATATAATGATTTTTTATCCATTAGTTGTTTAAATTAAGCAATTAAGTGATGATTTTCCCCCAAAACGCAGTACAATTTTTAGACAAAGGTGTTAAACTAGCAACTCCAGCATTATTAAAATAAATAAAAAAAACAGAGTTTACCATTTAAGTTGGTAGTGAAACTAAAAGAAATCCATGTTTCCCTTAAGAACGTCTTAACAAAGTAAAAGCTTGGTCTCCATGCTAAGCAAAGTCCAACACACTTGGACACAGTGTTCATTTTACAAGCATGGGACAGTGAGAGCAATTCTGGTTCCTTGTTCTCCTACAATTTTATGAAAATATTGCCTAAGTCACTGCAGAACTGTCGTCTTGCATGCTACTGTATTGAGCTCATGGATGGTGAATTTGTCTGCGGTAATAAAATCAGGCTAACATGTAGCCTTAATGAGTCTCATTTCAGTCAGTATTTTAAAGTCGTTCTATTGTCTGTCAACGGAAATAGAAAAACATAAAGTAAGAACTTTATTGGGGATTCAGCTGTGTTAAAATACAGTATATATGAGCACAGGGAGAAAGAGAGAAGCAAACAAATGCAAAGTTTGCCAAATATCATTTTCTGTTCAGGTGCAATGCATTGTGCTGCTGTGCCACCATACTCTTCATAGACCACCTTTTTGCTGTGTGATAATTTGAACACTCTCATACTTTTAGAGTCTTTGGAAACTTTTAAAAGGAAAGTTTGCCAATGTTGTCTAAAACTGTAGCACTGACTGCAGCTGACCAATCACTGGAGCCTAAAACCACTGACATCATGACGGTAAAAATTATGTTGTGCCTCTGAAGAGAAACATTTATTATAACAAACTAAAGTTAAAAACCATGTGCCGGTTAAAAATACAGACGTCAACGCATTTTCAGCGTTGATGTCACCGAGTATGCCAACTAATCTATGGATGCCTTCTATTCAAAGATACCAAATTCTCCCTGCAGCTAGTACGATAAGCCAAAATAGAAGGAACCCAGACTCTCCTCCCCACCGAGAATGTTGAATCAGATTATTCCATCCCCTAGTTCCCCTTAGCTGTCAACCAGAGAAATGTGGAATAATTAAAGAGCTCATTGAAATTCATGCTAACATGTGACTGTAATGTCCCCTGTTAGGTTGCAATGGCTGCAACACACACTGATCTCATGTCTGTGTGCAAATATTATGAAGATTATATTATGAAGACCAAACGTGGTATTGTGATCTAGGAAATAAACAGTCTCAACAGTATACATCATTTCCACGAGTCAGATAGCGTATTCTTTACCACACAGCAGAACTACCACATGATGTATGACATCTCATAAGGTGTCTGTTTTTACTGAGCATGTCCAAGTCTTTGACCATGTTGCTTTCAGGAATTGATCACATATAGTAAAACATAACAGGTCAAGCTTTCGATATTATTATCGTTTTCAGCATGTATCTTACATCTCTTCTGTGTGACGATCAGTGCTATACAGTATGGAATCATCTGCAAAGACAAAGACCCATCAGAATATAAAACCACAGGGAAGAACAAACTTAATTATACTGTATTTGACCAGTTTTTGTTTCAGTGCTGGCCTGATTCTCTCTGCAGCTATTACAGTGCTCTGCTCAGCCCTTATCTACCAGCGACCTTGTCACTCGTTTGCTGTACTTTTCTCCTCACTTTCCCCCTCTTTTAGTTTCATTCTGTTGCTTCTTCTATCAGCTCATGGTCTGCCACCTCCACATTGTGCTTCACTTTTCCCATTTATCCCTCTCCCGTAGCTCATCCCTCCCTGGCAGGTACTCACTGTCATTTTCTCGATTTTTGCACCGGTCCTGCCTCTATTTCTGTCCTCTCTCTGTTTTACCGTCTCTCTTTTTCTCTTGTGTGCCTCCGTCTTTATTTCTCCTTCCTGCATATTTTCCTCTTACTCTCCCGGTCGTCTCATATGTGGAGGTGCTGAAGGCGAATTAAACGCTAACATTTTTGCGATGCTCCCACTGTGTCTCGTCTCCCCGTGGGGTTCAATCTGATGTTAATATAGGCATCAGTCATTCTTACTGAGTAATTGCGAGGGGGGGAGAACAGGTTGTTCATATCTGCTGACCTTTACTCTGTCCAACAGCTCTGTGAGAGCATCGACAAGCTGACTGAATGACAGAGCAATGTTTTATAATGTCACGTCTCTGTCCCCATGCTGTTGAGAGGGTGAAAGGAATGCTGTATTCCTTGTTCTCCCACAAAAATTACAGGTTTGTGTGTGTCTTCCCTCTGTTTTCCTCTTCTTTCTGCCCCATTCTTCAGAGTCCATCCATCAACAAGGAGGAGAGAAGTAAAAAACAAAATGAGCAGCCGCTAATCAATCCACCTCGCCCACAGGGACGGGTTTCCATTCACTGACTTATTTCACGGGGGTGCGGAAAAGGAGAAGCATTTTAATTTGCTCGCTGTGAATATGCCAACAGAAGCAGGCGCTCTCGCTCTCCCGGGGCCACGGGGAAGAAGCATGGAATTACTATGACTTTCAGAGGGTTTGTGAATAATGACACGTGGAAATGCGGAAAGGTGTTTGTGCACATGTGTGGGCGTAATTGATTTTTCTGCCGCATCAATATGTTTTCCGTCCGAAAGTCAACATCTTCTGCCTCATTTGAAGACCTCTAGTCATGTTGGAAAAGCAGCTGATCTGAGGGTGATGCTAAATACATTCCGAGTGCACAGAGTCTGACTCATGTTTGTCATTGTTTAGAGGGGCGTCCATGCTAATTTAGCCACATGCCCACACAAACCAGGCGCCCACACATTCACACGCGCATATGGAACGAATTATGTATTCGTACGGCTAATACTTGGGAGAGGAAGTGAGAGTTTGATTTAGAAAAGGGCCCTGTCAAGAGCATTAGGTGTCTCGCTCTCTAACAGCAGTGACTCAGCCCTGTTCATTTAGCTAATAGCCTCTGAACATAGTGTGGCAGGTAGCAATAGTAAGCCATTTGCTGCCCACTTCTCTGTAGGCTTACATACTGTGTCTAATTCGGCTGCTAACATAAGGACACATTTCTATCGTTTCTGAATTTGCACACAGAAAGCCTTGCTAATGTCATTACATGATGATTATGATAAATGATAAGTGGTTGTGCTGATTTGTGATTGTGCTGATTATCAAGCCCACACACTGGTGTTACTTTAAAAAAACACTTAATTTATGTTTAAACTGACATTTTAATGCACAACACCCTCCCACAATGCTGGGAATGTATCGTGGCAGTGGCTCTATTAGGGCTGCACAGCATTGGAAAAAATCTGACATTGCTATATTTAGTTTGTCAGCAATATATACATACAGCAATACGAAAAACAGAAACAAAAAAATATTTTTAAAAAGCTGAAAAAAGACGTTTGGAACCTTATTTTTATAAGGTGTAACACAGGCTTACAAAATAGTCTTTAAATGGCAGCAAAGCTCTGTCTACACTTGTCATACACAGCGTCATGGTGCTGATTTAAATGGTCAAGCAAATTGGTTGTGTTTCCTCATGCATTGCAAGAAAAGTGCCTTTTTTCGTTCTGAGTCATCCTTTCTGTGGCCAAAATATTTCCAGACAACCGATGTTCTGTGTCGTTTTGCGAGCAGATCTTCCTTTTAAGTGTTCCTCTCCCGTTCCTCGCTCATTTTGCGGTGCACATGTGGAGCCGGCATGTTACCAAACTTTGTGTTGTTGTGAAAAGGTAAAATGAAAACGAGAGAAAACCACAATACCCTCAAGACACAGTAAATCATGTTGTATAAGAAGGACTTTTCTTGCAGATTAGACATAAAAATGAGATCCATGCAAGTTTTATTTTTGTGTCAATCATCAAAAAAAGTGGAGTTTGTGTCAATTTGCACTTTAAAATTGCACTTCTTGTAATGAACTGTTTACATGTACAGACTGCAAAATCAATGCTGAAATTATATATTGTGCAGCTCCACCTTGTATGCATAAAAGCTGCCTTGTTTTCATACTACACTTAATTCTAATATCATACAATATATATTTTTATATTTGCTTTTTTTGCATTTACTAAGAAATCTGTGTTCGACCCACTTATTTATACTAAGTGGAAATTATAAAACTGTTATCAAGTGACATCAGTCATAGTCACAGAATTTGAAATGCTTCTGCCAATTTAACTTTTAGCAAAAGTCCTAACGACTTACTCCTGCTCCAGAGTTAGACACCGTAGCGTGCCTCAGTGTGGTGTGCTTTCACAAACTTTGGATGCGAGCAAAAGATACAGTGAAAAAAAAATATCCTGGTCAAAATCAAAGCAGCAGAGGGCCAGGAAATCCTGACTTGTCCTCCGAAGTGTAGATCAAGCTCCAAAAAAACTGTGGCATCCTGCATCTCCCACGATACACATCTTTTGTCAGACTTCCCCTGCCTGGTAAATTCCCACATCTTTCAAACTTCGTGTCACAGTTTGGAATGCATGTTTTCTGTTATAAATCTGTTTTCACCAAGTTCAAGCTGAGTTATTTTCTTTAGACTTTTGAAAGCTGCCTCCAGAGTCGCACAAGAAATTGTACGACTGTTTTCATAGGCTGTGCAGCAAACTGAACTTAAAATTGATGGTGCTCGGCTTTAATACTTAGTGTTTTTTGTTTTGTTTTCCAACACCCTCCTCAAGCTGTCTCACTAAAATCTAAAATTTGTTTTAATGTTCAGCGGCTTTGGGTAGTGCTTCCATTTCCTCTGAGCTTTGCATTGTGGGATGGTAGTTTACATCAACAGCACTCTCAAAAATGAAACTTTTTTGTTTTGAATTGACTTAATGTCCTCAATATGGCAGTTATAACACCATAAATTCCTGCTTAAAATGATGTAGCATGGAACTGGGACACCTATTGTTTTTGGTCACGTATGCAGACTGTATAATGAAACATAAATACTCCCGTGATTGTCATGAGCTTGAAAATGCTGGCATGAGCGAGTCTTTGTTCGGGGGCCAGAGTGCCTCCTGATGACAGGTGTTGTTCATCAGGATGCTGTGGCTCCTCTGTGATCAGCTGGCAGGCTGTCTGGAAGTCACTCTCTAATTATATCCATCCCATTGTTGCCTGGGGCGACCTATTCACACTGTAGGTGGTAATTATACAGGTGTGTTAATGGCCTGAGTGGGATCTGGGGAGGTCTTTCCACTGTGATTTTTGCCTGTCGCTGTCATACGAAATGCATACATGTATGAGAAAGAGATAGAGTTGAAGCACCAGGTATGTCTCTGAGGTTATGCGAGTTCCTTCACCATCTATTGTTCAGTCTATTAAACAGCTGCTGTGTTTGATTGTGTTAAAAAGCTACACCTCGGTTTCAGCACTTGCTGGTTCAGTTTTCTGTCCTGCTTATTGGTGTACTTGATAAGTTCTTCTTTCTGTCGCCTTATCAACTCTCCTATGCACCTTCTTTATTCAGAGTCTTATTATTTTTCTTATTCTTGATCATCTACCCTGCAAAGATATCTAAAAAAAAATAACACAGGAAGACAATCATATTTTTTTTTGTCTCTCAAAAACTTGCAACATCCTACCGCTCCTGCACCACATCTCATTTGTTCATATTCTCTCGCTCTTAATGCCAGCCAACAGTTGCCATGGAGACGGCGAGGTGCTTGGGGGAGTGTGATTGCAGATGTTAGAAGGAGCAAACAACTCAGACAAAGAAAAGAATGAGAAAACTAATAAAGAGGTGTATCCACTGAATTAGCGCGTGAAAACGATTACAAAACACACAGTGTTTGAGCGTCGCAAAAAATTGTCACAAGCGCCGACATAATTAGCGGTGTGGGAAACAATCTGCAATCTTTGCATGAACATTGCCTTCCAGCTTTATGTCTGCGCTCTTTGAGAATCTTCTTTAGTCAAAGTCCTGTGTGCAAATGTGTGATACGATCCTGGTAGTTTTATGTCTCTTTATGTTCAGGATATACTTTGTGTCTGACCTTGTGCTGACTTTTCCAACTGTGATCTTCTCTCTAGCTCTGATATGAAGACCTATACTCATTTGTTATCTTGTAACTATTCATGACATTCACCTTCTCTGTTCTGTTCGCTGCCAAGTTGAGCTTCATGATTGACATGTTTGAGACTTCCCTGACAAACTCGCAGTGCCACTGTTTTATTGGCTGTCTTTTTCCATCAGGGCTTCCTAAGTCGACGGTTGAAGGGCTCCATAAAACGCACCAAGAGTCAACCCAAACTTGACCGAAACTCCAGCTTCAGACACATCCTTCCTGGCTTCAGGAGCGTTGACAATGACAGGTAGGTGTTTTGTTGGTCGTGGCAATGCTGGTGTGTGTTCTTGTGTGCTCAATTTGTCCATATGTCTGTTCTGGTGCCTCTCTTTGCCCGATGGATGATTATTTGGGTCACTGTTGACAGTTTTGTGTTGTATTGTGAAAAAGAGTCAAACCTGACTCTTCAGTCTGTCACTTCTAATACATTTCGCCTTTTCTCTCTTTCTCATTGTAATATATGACAAATCTCTTCCCCTCATGTCTCTCCGTGGCACAGAATCTTTCACTTATAGTAAAGCTGTAGCGTTCAATTTTTGTCTGTGCCAGGAGGTATACCTTACTCTGAAATATTACCTATTAGCTTTGTTTCACCATCGCGCTGGCACTGAATTACCACAGAAAATTTGCCTTATGAGAAAATTACAAACTACTACTACTCACAACCAATCACATCACAGAAACAGAACAGTTTCTAAGCAATCACCTGGCAGTCTTTTAGGCATAGACAGCCCATTTCCCAGAATAGACACAGCAGGGGTCGTTGAGTTAGCTAAACCCATCACACGCTATTACTTTGGAATCAAAGCTGGATTGAGATACAAGTGCTCCCTCTGAGGAAACGAGTTTCATATCAGCACAGAAAACATCACAGCAATCACAGCGATCGTAAGAGCTGCAATGAATAAACAGCGTAACAAGACGCCGGTGTGTGGTTATACTTTGCTCCTACAGTGGAGGAGACAGAGTACCAAACAGGGGGAGGGGGGGCTAGGCTGCTTAGAGTATGAAACAGGCAGGCAGCATGAACTGCTGAACAAGCCAAGAACCTGTGCCAGCAGATAGGAGTTCATCACCTGAAGTATCTCCATTCAATGAAGTATTTTTAGTGCAAGTGCACCATCTCAATCACTAGCAAAATTAGACCCATTCCTTGGAAGAAGTCATAAGGCTCTCAGGAGAAACACCTCAGCAACAAGCCACAATCTATGCACTGTCCTTTGTTAATATGCAGTGGCACATATGCTGTTCCTTTTATAACGGCTCAGTGCCATTAGCTGGAGTCAGTAAAGTAACCTGACCAAAGATATGAGCCCCTACAAGCCTGTGTTTGACACTTTAAGATTTATAGGACACAAAGAAGTAGTACCTTATTTGCTGATCTCACATGAGAAAATAGTTTTAGCATATCGCCAACCCTTCCCACCAACGTGCCCTACTTGCTAGGTTTGGCCGATAAAATGAAAGCAATATTTACCGATGATAGACACTTAATCCAAAGCAATAACAAGATTGATGGATTGGTAAAATATTTTATATTTTCACTTAAATGCATTTGATGCAAACTGCCATGAAAGCACAACAAAAACACAAACTTCCAACTCAATGTCAGGGTGAGTCACTAAAAGCACTGCAATGACTCTTATTAACTTTAATGATAACATAAAAAAAGACACTTAAAGAGAGGAAATTTGTCTAGTATCTCTTCTTCTCCCAGAGAAGATCAAGAATGACAGTGAACACTACTGTCCTGTTCCAAATTGCTCCATATGGTAATGTTTCATGTCATGTGAGGAACTCTTAAGTCCTGCATTCCTTAGACTAAACAGCTTCCTAGAGATGAAAAGGCGCCCTCTAGAAGGAAATGGAGCTTAGATTGCATTCTGTAAGTTGACCAGGAAGACTCTTCATGTTGATACCTGAGGAGTCCTTATTTCTGATCCTTGTTGGATAACAGACACATCTCACATTACTGAAACACTGGTCAGCTTAAACTGTTGACATGTAAGCATTTTGTTTCTGTGGAAATGAATAAGCATGTTAGCAACTGTTCACGTTTCACCGTCACATAAGATGATTAAATTCATCATAAATCTTTTATCTCCTGGTTTTTATTGAAAATAGGTCATTACAATTGATCAATAATTACTGATATCGCCTAAAATTAAAGATTTTATCATGATAGACTTTTCAGCTGCATCACCCAGCCATATGAAATTGAAATTTCAGTCAATCCATGTCATCTTAAAGATCTACTCGTATGTTAAATCTTCCTCCTACAGGGCTTCCCATGTATTAGTGTTTTGCTTCTGACTGTGATACTTCCCAGCTCCCGATAACTTCTCCTAATTTCCTCAGGAGTTCAGCCACTTGGCGATCATTTGCCCCCCCACCTAACGATGTCAATTAGGATTCCAGACCAGGCTCTGTTGACCCATCATCATACCTCCTGCTCACTCAGGATTTTTGATCGTGTTTTCATTTTGTGCACGACGAACAGCTATCACTCCCAGCACCTATGTTTTGCGTCTCTGGGAAAAAGCCAAGGTGTCCATCTGCGAGTTTTAATTAACGGAGGTGCCGCGTTTGAAGAGATGTTCTATGGCTTTCGATTTCAAAACTCCGAGCTGAGTTACTGCCTCTCTTCATACTTTTAATGAGGCATTAACATCACTGTCAAACTATCACAAGGGAACACTACCGATTGTTCAGTGTGGAACATGGTGAACTGTTCCTCTGGTGCAGTCGGACAAAATGAGCTCACCTCCTCTTCTTTGTCCCGCTGTCTTTTCTCATTCTCTTCCTCACTTCTGCTTGTGTTTTTTTTTTCATAGCTTCTGTGTTTCTAATCTCGCTCCCTTCTATCCATTTCAAACTCATCACTCTTCAGTTTCTCTCTCTCCTCTCTCTCTCTCCCCCTCCCTCCCCTTCTATTTTTCAAACAGTAGTAAGGTTCCCTAACCTATCAGCATTTATGTGTTTCCCTGATAAAGCGCTCAGCGAAGAAGGCAAATATCGGACAGGAAATTGGAATGTCCAGGAGGTGTCTTATCTTATCTTTAACACAGAAACGCACACACTACACACACCTCAACTGCAAATGCTCACACTGACTCCTATATAATAGTGGGTCTCTGTACACATATACTCATGTAGTAGAAGGAGACAGAAATGCCACTCTGGTGTTTCCACTTTTCTAGGATGTTATATGGGCAAGGAGGTGGGTGTGCATGTGTGTGTGCGTGTTTGTTTGTGTGGAAAAGAGGGGGAAAGCATGAAAAAGACGCCAAATGAGAGAGTAATGTGCTGTGAGAGGAGTCGGTGACACTCCCTGTCAGCCTGGGAGCAGCCTCCCCACAGAGCTGAAAACGCTGCAAAGGGAAGACAGGCTTGGGAACTGGCAGAAGAGGGAAGAGAGATGATGAGATGCAGGAGAGATGGAGGGAAGAGGAAGGAGGAGGGAGGGAATCCTATAGCCTGAAAACTCCCTGGTGTGCAGATGTGCAGCCTTGAATGTTAGGGATGCAGTGCATGCAGCGAACATTTAGTATTCACTGCACATCTCGAACGCTGACCGCAGAGAGTTGCAAATGAGCTGGAGTTTAATCATTTAACTTGCAATAATCATCATAAATAGTTTTTGTTGCCTTTTGCAGCAATGTACCTGCGTGCATTTCTGTTTCAGTTATTTGGAGGGATGGCAGGCACACGGCATCACATGAACTCACACATACATTTTCTGTGTGTGTGTGTGTTAACTGAGATGACATTGTTAGGCTTCGTAGCCGGAGGCATCCTCAGGAGAGAGACCTGCAGATGAGGAGCAGCTGGACGTCTAAAATGAAATATTCAGCTGTGTTAATCAGAAGCTGGACATTCAGTGAGCACTCCTATCTTTAACAAAGCAGAAGCACAGCAGTGTGTGGGAATACACACTGACTCCGCACACACAAACAGGATTTTTATTATAATAATTTCGCCTAAAGAAAATACATCAATGTATACTTCATTATATTCATACATATTAATATACCCAGCTATCTTTAAACATATAACCAGATTATTTTTTCATGTTCTTTAGGGTTTTGTGATGTCAGGCCTCATCTGTAGATATTAACAGTGTGTACAATTTCAACCCTAGCCTTTATGGTGGCTTTCAAGGTAATAACTGGTGCAAAGGGATGCAAAACCTTGAAAATGGTACAAATTCACTACTCAGAGGCTGTGGTGAATTGAAAATGATGAAGCCATCTGTTTTTTCTGCAAAACTGCAAAAAAAAACCCAGCAGTAATATTTTGGCAGCTGTTTAAAAAAAACTATAAACTATCAGAAAATAATGATCTCATAATAACACAGCAATTTTGGATAATTAAAATGCAGTTTCTAGCCTCAGTTTTACATGAGATCATGTGTATACTTTTGGCTTTTTAGTGTTAAGTGAAGGATATCTGCAAGTGTAAAAGCAATGAAATTACCTATAAACATAATATGGTGATCCTGTGATACAAATAATAAGGCATAATACTGCAGAAAAGTACTATTATTAGTTGGGTTTTGTTATATAATATGCTTATAAAATATATTGTTTAAACAGTGACACTGTTAGAAAACCAGGAATTTGTTTTAAAATTGCAATAATATGTCTCTTATTTTTAGATTTTAAGAATTTTCATTTGTAATTTTAGATCAAATCTAGTAAATTTAACACATCTTTTATGCTAACAAGGCACTTTCACCATTAAAATGATTGACTTTGCCTTTAGGAGATCGTTGAACCGTGTGTAAGAGACAGTCGAGTGACTGACATGTCAGGTTTGACAGTGCGTTTCCCATAAACGATGTAATACATGGTGACGGAAATGCTGTCCTTTAGGCATCTTACACAAAAGCCACGCAAATACATATTTCAGTAGTTGATTATATGTTTACGTTTTGACCTTACCTTTGTATGTGTCAGTCACATTAGACAAGTAACAGCACCAGCTATTTGTATCAACAGTTAGTATAACCATGCACTGATTTCATGTTTTGTGACATTTCTAATGTTAAGTTACAGTCAAGTACTCAAATCAAGTTTCAGGTACCACAGACAGCGTAAAGTTACATATCCTTAAAAAATGCAGTCTACAGTCTTGTGAGCAGTTTACAGTCTTGTGAGCAGTCTACAGTCTTGTGAGCAGTCTACAGTCTTGCAAGGCAACCAGAAATATTGGATGATTATATGGTAGATGGTTCAAGCCTGATGTTGGTATCTTGAACTCAGGGTGCCCACATACATACCCGCTTATCAGTACATACATACATTTGCTCCATAAATAAGGAAGTCATTATTTAAGCCTAATTTGCTATTTTTTCAGACCAGTGGCTCTACATTTGTAGTCTGGCACTACAGTTGCAAAAGACAAAATTTATTGACAGGGGACAAATGTCTGCTGTGTGGGGGTTTTTTCAGCAACCGGATCATGGCCTGTGAGCCTCTTGTTGCTCTCTGATGCTCTGATCCGCTTTCCTTGTATCAGAGATTATCTGACCCTTCCTACTGTAGCTGCTGCTCCCCCATCTGATTCTGCGCTGACCTTGCCCGTGTACGCTGATGAATATCAAAGTGATTGCAATGTGTGGGCTTTTAGATTTTCTAGCAACAGCAGAGTGCCTCGGCTGGACGCTGCTGTATTAAGTACAGTGGGGTTGATAGCAACATGGTGTTTTTTTCAGTAAGAACTTGGCAGATGTACGTTTTACAGTGATTGTTCTTTGACAGATAGAAACTAATTCATCAGCTAACAGGACGGTAGTGTTTGCTTTTGGCTGTCCTCCACACTGTATCTTGCTAGATGACACTGACCATTGTATTCCAGGGTCATTTATGTAATGTTCGACTTACTAATTGCACAAACAGGACGTGTTTTAGTGTGTGCATGTTGAATCATGACCAACACTGACAGCGTTTTGTTCCAGCTGGACTCATGAAATCCAGCCTCTCCTAATAATCTCACCCTCTATATAAATATATCATTACACATACACACTTTAGGTACAGAAGCAGCTCTCTGCAGGTTTCCTGAGTGCAACCAAATCATTTATTACATCATTGCAGTCGGCATTACCAACCCCACTCCCCTCCTGTCAATCCAGACCCTTACTGAGCGATGGAAATAGTTGTCTTTGTGGACTAGGTGACCACAGCAGGGGTTGAATGAAACCAACTGATTGTGATTATGTGTTTGTGACTCCGTGTCTGTAAATACATGCATAACTGTGTGTATGTGTGCGTGTCTGTGTGTTTAGGTAGCTGCACTTCTCAGCACTGTGGCACCAGTGACTCATGTGCTTTTATGGAAAGACTGCTTCTATAACACAGCAGCCTTTGATGCTGTCACTCACTGACTTCGGCTCTGAATATTGGCACATGGGTAGTACAGCTGAAGCGATGTGCAACATGCATATTTCTCTTCCTTGTCCTGTCCCACGTCTCTCTTGTCTTTGCATATGTTCTCATTCTGTTTACATTACACTGAATACTGTTCTGTATGCAGAGAATACTCACAGAGAGGCTCTTGAACAAAACAAGGATATAGACAACGGATGGCCATAATAAAGTTTTGTATAACAGCACCAAGCTAAAGTAGATAAACAGTAGCTTTGACCCATTATGACTTAATATAGTGTCAGTGTTCTAAAATGTGCTAATTATGTAGAATTATTTTCACATTTCATTTATTTATATACTAGCTACACACTACAAAGAATAATATTCTGTGAAGAAACCCTTTTTCCTTTCAAGATCATTGTTTCATTTAAAAATAGTCCCATTTAAAGATAAAACTCCAAATGCAATTCGTGTATAATTACAGACTCCTCTGCAAGTCATTAAAACCTACCTACACTTCCAGGAAGGACATGACCTCAGTGTGTGTGTAGTGGTAGGTGCAGCCCTGGAACGTTTCCTCTTTTAGACATGGAAATTGCAGGGACACACACTTCAAACATACCTAATGTACACGTTAAGTAAGATAAAGTCTCATTTTGCATGCCATTCTGAGATAACAGGTGCTTCCTTTCGTGACCATTTTTGCTGTATTTAAGCAAGGTTCTTCAGCCTCAGAGCATGACGGACACGCTTTCTTAGCTGAATTGCTCTCAGAAGTGTTTACTGCAGCGAGGTGTAGCACATATCAAATAAAAATGCACAACTTGACCTTTTCAACAATGCTAGTTGCTTGTCTGTGCGATGAGATCTTGGGGAGAAAAAATGATTTGGAATTTACATGAAATGTACTCATAGTTACATCCTGCGTCCGGCTGTCCTCACCCAGTTTGAATTCCACATTAACTGGTCATTGCATAGATGTGTTAATATCTTTCCAGTGCAATCATTGCGTGGAAATATATAGCCTGGTTTGCCATCACTGCAAGTAGGCTACTGTATGTTAATACTTCAGTGAATAAAGTCATGGCATTTAAAGTTTCCTATCATTATGGTTTTCATGTTGCCAGATTCCAGACAATCCCCCCTCTACAGTCATGAAAAGATATCTCTACTGCTTGCATTTTATGGTGAGACAGATGTAAAAACATACCAATTTCATAATAAAATACTTTTATACTTGATATAAAGGTGAATGTAAACACAAATCTGCAAGTATTATCAAATCAGATTATGGAAGTCTCATAGCCATGATATTAGAACAAGATACAGCCTGTACACTGATAAGCAACAACATCATGACCACTGACAGGTGAAGTGAATAACATTGATCATGTTGGTACTATGTGGTGTTCTGATGGAAAACCTTGGATTTGTCCATCTGTGTTGATGAGACTTAGACACTCAAGAACAAGCACACTACTTTATGTAATGGAAATCCCAAATGTCACTGGCCTAACTCCGCAGGAAAATGCAACCTGCAACATGACAAAAACATCCAACAATCAGGAACATGTTGAGGAACATGACAATGGTCCAACATGTTGATTTGACCTCCAAACTTCCTACATCCCATTCTGATCAAGCATCAACAGGATGCAGTGGAACAAGTTTGATTGACAGAGGCCCCACTGCACAAGCCAGAGTACCCAAAGGATCCAGTGCCAACATCCTGGTTCCAGACCTCATGGGACACCGTGAGAGGTCCTCTTGTCCATGCCCAATGGTTCAGAGCATTTTTGAGGACATAAGGGGGACCAACACAATATTAGGCAGGTGGTCATAATGTTATGCCTGATCAGTGTATGATTAACCCTTATAATGGCTAAGATAGCAGCTTCGAAGTAAAGATAGCCTGAAAATAGCCTAGTGCTCATAGGTTTAACAAAGGTTTAGAAAAACATAAAGTCATTGTTAGGTATAGTATGGATTTAGGTCTTTAGCTTGCTTTGGATTGAAAGCCATAAAGGTGCAATTTCAGCAGCCATATGAAGTAGTGAAGTGGTATCAGCGTGCGTGCCGTAAGGAGCTTTACCTTGTAACTCTGAATGCTTGTCGGTAACAGGATTCAAGAGCCCTGTCATTTTTCCATAAAGCTGTACCTATGGGTACCATGGAAATTGTTGCAGGTGGTGGTGATGGAGCATATATATGTGTGTGTGTATGTGTGTGTCAGAGAGAGAGAGAGAGAGAATGAATGATTGAAGAAGAGAAGCATAGTGAGGGAGAGAGACATCCATCCATAAATCCAATAAAGTGATGACATTTAGAGTTATTAAATTCTGTAAACATTCCCCCGGTGGTCTGACTGTAATATCCAACCTTTTCCATTGCTCCTTCCCTTCTTCCCTTTATCCTCCTCCTCCTATCTCCCTTCACATCTCACTCACTTACTTACCGACATTCACTTTTGCTCTCCCAGCATCCAGCATCTATCAACCCTTCATAAACATGCCACTTTTCTCTGTGACTTTCTCTCCTTTCTCTTTTTTCTTCTGTCTCTCTGGCCCATTTCTGCTCAGCTATCATTTGTCACTCTGGTCCTCTCTTATTTGCTTCTCTCATGCTAATAGTTATGTGTGGGGCTGCAGTTCACTGGTGGATTTCTGCTACATTAAACCCAGTCCGGCACTCACAGATTTGTCCCTAGATCCTCCTCTCTCCTCTTCCTGCCCTCTTCTATTTTATTTTATGCAACCACACCAACAATCTCTGCCTCGCCTCTCCTCTTGTTCCCTTGTTAACATTTATCATCATTTGCGTGCTCCCGGCCCTGTTATCTCTCTCCATTGTTTGGGAAAATTTACCAACTCTTCCTCGACTCTTTATTCAATTTACTCGAACACTGAAGCTGAAGGTCTCACACTTGTTGATCGCGTGTACCCTTAAACCTCGAAACCTGCCAGGATGTTATCTTTTAAAAATCAACTAAATGGCACCATTTGTTACAGCTAGAAACTGTAAAAACACAAAGAGTTGTCAGACTTTCGGCTTTCTGACAGGCCTTGAAGTATTCATCTGTGGTGTGCCATTCCATTAGGGAGCTTAACCAAATCAAAGTTTAAAATCTTAATATTTCATCAAATTTCACATTAAAAAAAACATTTGCACTAAACAGATCTTGTTATAAAAAAAAAAAGATTCTGCACTCCTTAGCACAGTTGGGAAGCCAGAAGTGGCTCAGCTGCAAACAACAGTCGTGTGACAAAAATTCAGGGACTTTTCGGCTGAACTGCAGGCAGTGTTTACACAGAGGAGATAAGAAAAAGGTTGGAAACAAAGATCTGGGCAGTAAAATATCAACAGTACGTAGACTCACCATTTATTTCCCAGTATTGGTAACACCTGGAGGCACTTGGAAGAATGTTCAACGTGTTGATTCCCGGTTTTTGAGTTCCTGCTACTCCTAGGCATGCTTGTGTTGTTTCAATAAAGGTGCATGACTACGAAAAATGGGCCGCCAGTGAGCGAAAATGGGACAGGAGCAAACAAAGTCCAAAAACTAGAAGAAATTGGATGAAACATTCCTGAATCATCTAATTCAGTCGTTTGCTTATTCATTCCCTGGCTGCATGATCTTCTTGAATGTTGATTCAGTGATTATCGATGGTGATTTCTAGCACAGTGTACGCACACACAGTTAGTTCAGGGGTCCAGGAAAACGAGTGTACTTAGTAACAGCAGCTATCAAATGCTCAGTTACAGATTTTTGCCAGTCTGGAGAAGAAACAACAGCAGTGTTTTAATTATGTTTGTTGCAGCAGTATAATTATACAGAGGAAGAGTGCATCTTTCTCTGTCTCTCTTTGGCATCCTTCCCCGCTTGCCATCTCATTTACAATGCATCAGCATGATTTGGTGTGGATGAAACAGTTCTCAGGGTAAAAATGTGTTTTACAGAAAGCAGGTTTCTCCTACCACTGTGCATTATTGGGTTCTATCCCATATAAACCATGCATTGAATGAACCATCTCAAAACACACTCTAATTTGGTAATGATTAAAAGGAATCATTGCATTTATGTCTTTGTATCTTAGAATATATTAATTCTGGAATAAAGCAATGTTGTTTATCTGCTTAACTAAAGGTGGATGTCTTGAGAAGGTTCATTTGTCATGTTTTCACAAACTGAGTGCTCTTCATTTATTTCAAGGACAGAGATGGCTATTCAGTTTTGAAGTTCTGACACACGGGCACAAGTGTATTTTTTCTGTTTCAATGTTCTTTCAGAGTCAGACATAACAAGTTTTCTAAATTGTGTTAGACCTTGTGGCACACCGAGTCCCTAAAGCAGCTTCAGCACCTTAACTAAGATAAACAGTCACCTGAATGAGGCTGGTTCGGTTGCCGTGCTGCTGTGTCAGTGGTTCAAACACTTCAACATACAAAAGACATCCGCACAAACTTCGTGAAAGGAAGTGGCTTTCGAAAGCATTTGAGAACAATGCTTTTTTTAAAACGTTTGAGGGGTCAGAACACGGAGGTACAGTTGGAATTGGTTTTGCTGTTAAAGATATCAAATGAAAAATGTTCATAGAAGGATTGATTTTTTGCATTTAAGATCCAAAAAACATATTGTCTCATCGATATAAATACAGGCAAATGAATAGAATAAAGGTTAATTAAGGTAAACATACTGGAAACCACAGTAAAGTTTGTAAACTGAACAAATTACGAATGGAACCACCCAAACATTCCCCGACCTTTTCTTGGCACTCGAACAATTTCAAGAAAGCTTTGCAATTGAAGGTTTCATTAAAAGATGCATATGTGCAGACTTTCCGTGGCCTTCGTTCTACTT
Organism: Dascyllus trimaculatus; assembly: GCA_024666655.1. NCBI lineage: Eukaryota > Metazoa > Chordata > Actinopteri > Pomacentridae > Dascyllus > Dascyllus trimaculatus. The sequence continues at coordinate 9,178,977 of CM045460.1, read as the reverse complement.
CCTGGCTCAGAAAAACCTTTTGCTTGTTATTTTTAAGTAAAGCGTGCCTCCTTCATTTTTTATAGTAAATGGACAGAAAGCATGGGATTTAATTGAACCAAATCAGTTAGGCATCCGTTCTGGTGTATTCCAGGGAGCTTTCCTGTATATTGCTGCTATGATCAGTGTACAATGTGCACAATCTGTAACAGAATCATCCCCGGAGCAATTCTAGTGGTGTTGACACCTGCCCAGCTGGTGGGGTTTCGTGGCTCGGTTGATGTTTAACCCTACTGGGTCCTCTGTGAGCCCGGGCGAGCGTGGCCAAGGGTCTCCTCTGTTTCATTCTCTCCCCGGGTAATGAGCTGTAATGGATAGGGCCTTGGGCGTGACAGGAATACCGAGGGCCCCATCAAAGCAGCGGCCTGCACATCCCCTTAAAAGACTGCTCAGTGCGCATGCAAACACTCATTTACTCATTAATGCATTCCTCTCTTTAATCTAAGCCGGTCACAGGCTTTTTAGTTATTTATCACAAACTGATAATGTGAATATTCGAAACTTCATAGCCTTATTGAAGGATCACTTCTGTGTCTAAACATGGCAAATATATCATTTTGTGAAAACTGCAGGAACACTGATAAAATGTGTTGATAAGATATTTGGGTAGCTGACCCTCAAGGGGGGGCTGCTGGGAAGCTCTAACATATCTAATGTGTGGGAGCCAGCACTAACTTTTTCTCGTCTTTCTGTAAAAGGAACATGCAGCTTTCTCTGAAATAATCCATCCACACATCAAAACCCTGACATGTTTCGGTAGAGCAGTGAAAACCCATCTATATAATAAAAACGCCGCACACATATACACATGTAAGAGATTCAGTGACACTGACATGAGATGGTACTCAGTGCCTCTTACAGATCCACTAAATTACCTTGGTGATAACTCTAGATGCTTTTTTCACCACTTTCACTTCACTAACAGGCCTCTCTGCCACTTTACTGCTCGCCCTCCCTTTCACTCATTTTTGCAGCCAGTGTGTGTGTGTGTATGGTGTGTGTAATCTTTGTGACAGCCAGGGTTTTTACTCTGCCGTGGACTAATAAAATTGCAAAATTCAGGCCATTCAGCCAGTGTGCATTTTATGTACGCGTTTTCTTCGTCCTGACTGACTTGCTGGAATTGTAAAATACGCTTCAGTTTCTCCATTTAACTCGCCACCATTACAGTGCTTGTCTTTGATTAACATAGATTAAAGTGTAGGAGAGAATATATGGCTCGTAAAGAAGGCAAGTAAAAGGATGGATGTGAGTTTCCCCACAAAAAGCCTGAGATGATATTAAAAAGTCTTTCATGTACAAATGTTGTGAATATTTTCTCCTGCCTTCTGTAGGCAGTAACTTTAAGGTATGAAAGACTTGTTTATGTGACTACAAGCAAACACACCAACTAAAATAGGGATTTCAGTGACATGTGAAATGTGCACTGAAGTTTTTAAGGGTTATACATGGCCAGTTACCATCTGCCTGTTCAGTATGTTCACCCAGCAGCAACTTGGATCGCAGAGTTACACATCACAGGCAAGCTGGCTTTCCATCTACTGGTTCTTCTGATGTTGCATGGATTGCATCCCCAACAACTAAACACATTGTGAGGCTTGTTGCTCTTTAATATAGACAGACTTTCTAAATGCGCACGATACTGAAATGTTACAGCAGAGAAAGGCTTCAAAAGAAGAAGGCATCATTTGACAACCTTCCAGACTGTATTACATTAGAACAGTCTTCCTCTGTGTGCAGTCCTGCTTCACTGGAAACTGTCGAGGCATACAACCCATGCCTCCCTCTGTGCTATGCCTTCATACATAAACCTATTTGCCAGTGTCAAGATTTTAATATATTTTTCTTATGCTCTTTACTGCTGTCACTTCTACCTTGGATTTTCTATAAATTAAGTGCTGTATTCTGAAGTGTATTCAGAAACCTTGGTGTGATAGAAGCACTTAGAGCGCTGATTCCAAGCTGATGAAGCTTGATGGGCTCCTGGCCTGCTTTATTATCCACCAATCATCATCCCTCCTCCAGACGCTGCCTCATCAAGGTCAGACTGTCGTGGTGTTTGGGTGGGTCTGTTTTAAGGCTTGGCCAGTGTGACCCATATCTCTATTAAGTAAATACCTTGACAGAGCGGCAGCACACTGTTCACCCCTTACTCCCATTTCTTCGCTCTTTGTACATTTCACCCTGCTTATGTAGTTTTACTCTTGATACATTTTTCAAGATTACATTCACACATCCATACAGATCTAAGATTAATAACTGTTGTTATTTGTTATTCTTCTTTGATGTACCCATTTTTATGCTGTGTTAACAAAACACTGTTGCTGTAATATTTACCTCAAATAGCCTGTGCAGAATTAAATTGAAAAAGAGAAGAGAGAGATTGGCATATGTGGTGCAACAGCGGCTCAGCTCAGCTGGTGCAGTCTGACCTAGTTAGAAACAAAAATGTAAGTACCAAGGTGCCGAGCTGCCTGTTAACATCTCTGGCCGCACATAGCCGCACCTTTGAGCGTGAATGGGCTGCCACTGAAGTCAAAGGTACATGTCAGCTCTCCTGTCACTCTCATTCATTTTGCACACAATAACCATTGTAAAACAGCATTTTTTGTTTTTGCGACTGACTAGAATCTGTCACAATCTATTAGACGGACCCCTGTAGCGTGGCCCCCACCGATGCCCGTCATTGCGCTGCGAAGCATGTTCATTACACGGAGAATCGTAAACACAGCGGAACACACTGAAGTGAAAGAGATGGCGCCAGACAGATCTGAGGACCCCCTTTTAAACAACACGCTATGCTCTCTGAGTGCTGTCATTGTAAGCTGGACTGTGTCTGGGTCAGACGTTCAGCTTTTCATTGTGCATTTACAAACCCTCTCGAAAAAGCTCCCGACACTCAGGCTGCACTCTTGTCTTTGATAAGAGAAAATGCAGCTTATTTTTCTGCCGTTACATTCACAAATTTTTGAGCGTGCTTTTGTTTCTGAATCTGCCGCACAATAGCGTAGTTCAAAGGTAATAATACTAAACATTACAAATCGTTGTTTTTAATAATTAGAACACTTACTAAGGCTGCAGTATTTTAAAGTGCCAGACTGGAAATGAAACACAGACCACTTAATTTTTTATTGATGGCTGAAATTACAAGCAGCTCCAGCTATTGTGTCTTACTTCATCTGCTGTTACTGTGAAAATGGCTTGTTCATCAAAGGTAATGCCATAGAACAGCCCAATTTTCTGGCTGAGGCCGGAAACCGACGGATTACTCCCTCTGGGTTTTGGGGTTGCTGCCTCAAGTAAAGGAGTTTTAGAATCTTGGGATCTTGTTGACGAATGATGGGGAAAGTGGAGCATAAGATGGACAGACAGATTGGTGCAGAAATAGCAGTAATGCGGGTATTTTACCAGGCTGTATTGGTGAAGAGGGAGCTGAGTCAGAAGGCAAAGCTCTCGATTTACCAGTCAGTCTTCATTCCAGTGGACCCGTGGTCATGAGTGCTTGGTTTGAGATTGCAGATACAAGGGGCCAAAATGGGTTTTATTTGTAGGATGGCTAGCCTTAAAGGTAGGGTGAGGAGCTCGGACATCCAGAGGGAGATCAGACAGGAGTCGTTGCTCCTTTGTGTCTCAAGGAACCATCTGATCTGGTTAGCATGCCTCTTGAAAAACCTTCCTTTTGAGGCTTTCCAGGCACATCCAACAGGGAGGAGATAAGAGGAAGAAAATGGATGGAAATTTTCAAGTTTGTTGCAATTATGGTGTTTTAAATTTGGAGACCAGTTCATGGATGCAAAAAACAGCTGTAAAAATGCCGATTAGATTATTTGGAATATTTCTGGCTGAAGTCTCACTGGGAAGGTGGCAGCTGAATGTTGGCATCAGCTGCAGGAGCTGGAATCAGCATGTTACAGGTGCACCTAATTGGACTGATAAAACATGGATGGTGATTAGTGATTAGTGTGTGTGTGTGTGTGTGTGTGTGTGTGTGTGTGTGTGTGGGAATTGAGAGGAGTGGTAGCTTTAGGCTTATTTAATTGGATTAGGTGAACCAGAAAAGAGCTGCCTTTTTAGATTTTAAACTGATAGGATAATGGAGGGAAACAGTAAAATATATGAATGGACAGGAGCCAAGAGGAAGTTAAGATTGAAGAAGGCTTTCTGATAAAACCCTCATAAAGTTGTATAAAAAAGGTTGATCTTCAAAAGCAGCCTTGCTATCATTGCAGTTACAGTTATCCCTCCACTGTTATATGAAACCTTTCATACAGTTTAGATCAGCAGGAAGGCCTTAGGTGACACTGTTTTAGTCACATGATGATAATTATTACCTTTCACCTAAAGTCTGGAGGACGTGGGAGTAACGCATTGTTTGTCAGTTGAGGCCTACTGTAGAAGGAAAACAAATGTCTCCTTCAGAGAATCAACTGTATTGCACATGCAGATACAACAGCATCACCCTGCTTTGATTGCAAAGCAGTTGCACTCGATTGGACCTGACGTTGCTCTGCACTGTGAGAATGAGTAATTAATCTGTAATCCACAGCAAGCCACGCTGAGATTAAATTAAAACTGTGTTCTGCGGCTTTTTGGTCAGCTGTTACGGTTAAGTATTTCTATTTTTATGCAGTCTTTGGAGATCTTTGGTAGTTTTAAGGAACTTGTAATCATTTCAATTTATCACTGCAGAAGACTACACTTCAGTGATTAATTAGTCGAAAACCATTTCATTGGAATCACTTGTCACTTGGACACCTGCTTCCTTCTAAAGGAAACAGGTGTCCTGCAGCAAAGGAGATACTTTCCATGGTTTAATCATTTAAAAAAAACACTAACAATGTGCTTGTGCCCTGGGCTCTTGTTTGGAAAGGGCGTGAGCCTGCAGCTCAGGATTTGTGCCCTCCTCCACACCCTGTTGTGTGGTCATTTGGTTTACACGTGCACTAAAGTGTGTGCATGTGTGTCTCATGTGTCCGGGAGAATAAGGGTTGAGGGTGATGTCATATTTGATGACATCATTGCAGACGTGCAGGGAGTGCCGATTGGCCATCAGCTCTTGTGAACCAGTTCTCCACAGCTGCCCTGCCTTATCGGTGCTTCCCGCCCGGCCCTTTATCCCCCTGTGCCAGCTCTGCCAAAGTGTAAGCTCTAGAAATAGCATCAAACTCACCCCTATCTCTTCTGCCAGTCTACCAATCCAGGCTCAAATTGAGCATGGCAATACCCTCCCACTCACATTCCAGGCTCACTGCTACCAGCCCTTTGGCTGGCCCCACTGGCCAAGCCTTTTTTTTTTGCCAAAGCTCAGCTCCAGCCTCGTATGTTCAGTGTTTTATCTGTCTGAGCCTCAGCGTGAGTCCTGGTCTCCCAGCTGATCTGAGCCCACGCTCTGGGCTGGTTGGCGGCACATGCACCCCCACCTCCCAGTCCCAGCGACAGTGGTGGCAACAGTGGCCAAGAGGGAAAGCAGCACACCTCGCACCAGAGTTGACAGGACAAAGAGCACATATACACACTCCCACTGGAGCTACACAGGGGGCAGGGCCAAGCTAGGCTGCACTACACACACATGTGATCCCTTCACCAACCACACACACACACACAACACATGCAGGCTCCTCCCTGCGCAAGGAGACAGAGATGGGAGGTGCAGTCAATCACTGACAGTGAAAGAGAGGGGGTTTTAGCTTGAGTTGCGGAGAGGGGGAGGGACAGCAGGGGAGGAAAAGGGGACGAATCTTCATCACTCCCAAATCAGAGTCAAGTGTCAGGGTACCTTTAAATTCATTCATGCGGAGTGAAAGAAATAAACAGAGGAGAAAGGGGAGTGTGTCCCATTTCAGAGACAACACAGGAAGTAGGGCATGCTCTGTACGGGGTGAGGAAGAGAGGGTGGGAGAAAGAAAGGAGGAGAGGGAGAGGGAGCAAGAGAGAGGGAGAGCATTGTAGCGCTCATTCTCCACCCCTCGCCTTAAAGCAGCAGCAGGAGCAAAGAGAGACGTAGTCAGAGAGAGAAGGAGGAAGAGAACCACAAGTAAGGAAGAGGAGAGGCGAGCAGCAGTCTGCATCGGCAGCAGGGGGAGAAAAATGGAGCTTTGAAATCGCCTTTGCCCTCATCCATCTCTGCCTGCCTTTTTTTTCTCCCCCCTCTCCTCTTATTCTGACTCAGCCTCGGTTTCTCTCTCTGCCTGCCTTCGATTGTTCTGAGATTCTGACAATGCCTGGTGAGTGTTATCCTGCTTTTCACATGTCACTCACCATCCTTTGTGTGCTGGTTTGCTTAGGTTTAATGCAGTGGGAGAAGATTTTTTATGTGAATGTGTGACCGTGGAGAGGAATGTGGACTGGGGATGTAGGTGCTTCATTGAGACTGTTTACGCTCCTCTGCCTCTGTGTGCTGTTTATACTCCAGCTGTGCTCTCTTCCCTCTGTGCTTTTCTCTATCAGTGACAATGCAAGGGAGGCTGCTTTCCTGAGAGCACACACACACACACACACACACACACACACACACACACACACACACACACACACATACTCCACTACATCCTGCGTACATTCAGGATACTCAGTCATTATTATATAATTGCTTTTAACTCCCAATTGGTTTTCATTCAGGGTAGTACCTTTACTATGTGTGAGATTATACAACGCCAGAAATGATCATGCAAAGATGTTTTTTGTGGTTGTTGTTTGTTTGTGAGTGTTGGCCATATCCTAAATGTAGCAACATCACACAAAGCTGGCCTGTGTGGCGGAGGGCAGCCAGCTAACACAAATCAGATGACTGGGCCACACTGTGAGGTCAGCCGCTGGTTTTGGCTGGCATTCTCAGTCCAAGTCGTATGTTGGAGGCAATTAGCAGTCTAAAGAGGTGTGTGTGTGTGGCCAGATAGTTTGTGAGGCTCACCGAGCAACAGCTCGTTTCATTGAAGAGACATTCAAATGCCTGCACAAGACATGAGGAGATCAGTGAAAAAAGGCTACTCTTCATGGTTAGTTAGTCAAAACCTCAGGAAAGTTACTGCCAGTAACCTGTAATATATTCTAATATCACATTAAATGTGATCTTCCAATACAGTATTAAGTCAGGCAGTACACATTGTCACGTTGGCTATCCCAGATTTATTTACAGTCTATGGATGGATATTTAAATGGATTTTCTAAAGATGATTTGATCTTTCCACAAGCATCCGGTCAGCCCAGTCTCCTTAACATTATGCTCCGATACAGCTAAACTGCATTATCAATTACAATTCAAGGGAAACTTCCAGATATATATATCTGGATGCATATATTTGTATTGTATACAAACTTAATCAACATATCTTTGCCATTTACGTTATTGCTTTACCAGTCATATATTAGATGGGTCAGGACTTGTTACCTTGGCAACCCTGAAAATGGGAAGGAAGCTTAAAAATGTATTGTGAAAGGGCTGCATTTCAATCCAAACCATGGTATTTTCTCCACCCGAGCCAGGTAATTTTGGTGCCTAAACCTTACCAAGCTGTGAACATGTAGTTAACATTATGTCTGTTTTAACCCTAAACATGATATTTTCCCAAATCTAACCACATAGTTTTGGTGCCTAAACCTAACCAAACAGCTAGTTAAAACTTAAGTCTAAGAATAATGGTCCCACACAGACACAAGCCTCAGTGTTCTGTGTGAAAATCATGTTGCAGACTTGTGCCTTCGCATCCTAACGCGGCCTGCTGGAAGTGTTCCCTACAAAGCCACAGTCACAGACATTTCTTTAAAAATAAGAATGCAGATTACATCATTTTTTTGCGAAACAAGGTCTCCATTGGCCAGTTAATGCATAGTTAATACACAACTTTGCATTTGCAACAGAAATCACATCAGTGTTAAACTCTATACGCTCCTTACACGCTCCTTACACGCATGAAATTAGTCCGCGGCCACACATCCACTTTAATTAAGTTATTCCAGTTAGTTAAGCTACTCTGTTTTAATTTGTCGTCATTAAAAGGACAAATTAAACACTGAGGCTGCCTTTAACTGGGCAACACACCCAAACATTTCCTGCCACAATGTGGATGAAGAGTTTAGTTAAACATCTTCTGCTGGAGAGCGGTATTGAACCAAACATTTATTTTCCTCAGAGGTGGGCTTCATGGGAGAAAAAGCCATCTTTGCTTTAGAAAACAAATAAATAGTTGTGTGATGGTTGATAATATGTCTGCTTGTTTACTGTAGCTTACAGATCTCTTTCAGTGTGAGAGCTCAGCTGGTGGCTCTTGATTGTAGCCTGCTGCTGAGCCCTCCAGAACAAAAACTTCCGCGTATTATGCTCCAAGCATTCGGGCCAGTCTACGTTTGTATGCAGTGACAGTAGCCCTGGGTGCTGCTTGCATGAATGAGCAAATGTTTCTGCATGTATGAATGTATGTTCGCATATTGTATTCAGATGTGCATTTGTTTTGAGCCTATACACTTTACTATGCTCCAACAATCCTATTTTGGGTAGAGCTTGCTAACTAACTAGACAAGCGAGAAATCGAGCTGTTGGTCGTTTTCACGGCTGGAAACCTGCAGTTGGACAGAGAGAAAGAGATGCTTAGCTTAAATGTGAGATGGAGAGACAGTGTGAGAAAGAGGAAAACATGAGAGGGTCAACAGTCGGCAATTGTTCATGCTCCAGTATTTTGTGTACGATTTAATTCTGGGTGGTTTAACCCCTCTCTATATGATGTTCACTCACCTTCCATATAGTTGCTTTTGGTTCTTACTCCTGGACTGAGCTTGTGCAATGTAGAAAAATAACATTATGATGTTTGTATATTTCCCAAATATGTATCTGTGTTGCAAGTAAAGGCAAGACAAAATGCGAAGCTTTACTTTGTACAGTGTCTTTTCCATCTCTGCACATCATTTTCTGTGCGTTCTCTCTGTGTGTAACGACTCTGTCACACTGTACATCATTTCTGTGGTGTCCATCGATTTAGTGGGAACTGATGAAGTGGAGCAGAGCATTTGATCAGACACATGTCCAGGGAGGGAGGGAGGAGCCATGCGGTGACGCACCCAGAGGCTACTTGACTGGGGGTCAAGAGATTTGGACCACGTGTGGTTTTGAAAGGGGGAGGGAGAGGCAGACGCATTTTAGCACTTAATCAACAGCATTTAATCATGACTGCACAAGCATGAACGTCTGCACAAGGACAGGTGTTTGCTCTGGACCTGCATTTCTGCATGTTGTGTGTAGAAATCGTATTTCAGGCTGCCGTCCATTTTCCTGTGTAACATTAATTTCCTGAAAACTATGTATTCTTTTTACCATCTGATACAATTTGGGTTATCTTAAAAAATACATTGTGTGTTGCAAGCTGAAAACAGGGGTGGATGCACATGGAAAGACGTGGTTTCCAGGAGACAGCTACAGTATAGCCCTTTTCGGATATGGGGTGTGCAGGATTGCTGCTTCATCATCATCATGTTAAAGTGACATCATTCTGTCATTCAGACTTGGGTCACATTTACATTAATGTTCCTCAGGGCTTTATTCAGACCTACCCATGACAGTGACAGAGAGAGCCACAGTGCACATAAGATTGGACAGTATGCCAAGTAATGCATGATGCATAATAATGCGCTAATAAACCAAAGAGTGAATCAGTCCAAGTAGCTAACAGCTAGCTTATTTATAATTTCTTAAACTCGGAAAATTCTGTCCATGTGTGATGATATTCAAACGACTACTTTATGATGGAGCTCAGGACTCAACCTGAGGATGGCTGCTATGTAACAAATGATTTAAATGCAGCTTATGAACTGTGACTCTGTGACAGCTCACCTGCTTCAAGTGAAGATTAGTACACAATGTGACTGGCATGTCCGAGATTTTACATAAATAATGAACGACTTTACCGTTATCCTGAGATACGCTGTAGAGACGCTCATGTGTGTCCTTTTGCTATCAGACGTTGCAACTATTTAATCCATTCAGAGGGAATACTTCTGCAAACTGCTGGAAGCAATAAACTAAAATGCAGTTCCTGAAAATGTTTTGTCCATTCGCATTAATCTGATCTGATCAAGTCGTGGCAGTAAAGCATTATTTTTATGGACATTGTCTGTATGTAATAAATGTGAAATTGTAGAGCAAAGCGAAGGAGAAAGGTTGGCATGCAAGCTCTCGCTGATGTTTTTGGCCAAATATTGGTGCTAAAATCTGGAAAAAGCCTTCCCCAAATCAGTTCACTTAGTATATCAGTTATTTTTTCAATAGATTCCACAGGATGCAGTTGAGACTTTTGCCTTATTGACAGAGTGATATGTAAATATTCATTGGTCCAGCTTTGTAAGATTGTCATTGTGGCTTTTACGGAGAAAGTAATTAGCTGACACGTTGAAAGGGCCGTCAGAATAATATCTGAAAGAGTATTTTTCTGTCCTCTCAAAGTTTCATACTTAAAACAGTTACAGTAGTCATTGTTTAATATAGTGCACTTTGTTGTATCAGGTTTTTGTGTTGCATCAGAACTGCTCCATCCTGAGTACAGGATTAAACATTAGACAGTATAGAGTATTTGACACACACAATACAGTGACGGTGTTAAAATTATTCATCCGAAAAGGAATCCCAGCATGAACAGAAGAGAGAAAGACCTTTCGAAAAATTATGTATGAACAAGCATTGAGTTTAATACTTTGAAATTCATAATGCATGTCCGTGAACTTGAGATTAGAATATTAGCCTCAATCTGCTGTCAGTGACCACTGTGAATAAAAGATGGTTCAGCAAAAATACAGTGGATCTCCTCAGCCTTGCCTGGGAGAGGATGGAAAAGGAACATATGCTCATGATGAAGCCGTGTTGTGCGTTGTCAATAATTGAATCACTCATTTGCCCTGTCTTGCCCCGAAGGCAGTAGTGCAGAGTCAATAGGAACAACAGGAGGGGAAGCTCTCAGCATCAGTCTTACAGGTCTCTTTCTGTCCTTCTGCTCGCATACTCTTTATCTCTGTCTTTATATGTTTCTTTTACTCAAAGAAACACGCTGTAGCTGATGTTACTACCTCGTCTTTGTATGAGGGTATCTCTACAGTAAGCAGCTTTTAAAAAATGAAATGGAGGCCAGGCTGTAGAGGAATGAATGAAGGAATGAGGAGAGCGATCTCTAATGCCTCTTTTGCGTACCATTTCCTCTCTCATCTTTTTCCTGCCTACTTCTGGATGAAACGACAGACAGACTGTCTGTGGACTAAGATGATCTTTTAACAACACTTTAGCTGCTATTGACTGTCTGTGCAGCAGTACAAAATCACATTGATCGGACTCTTCTCTGACTGCATTTGGATACTGACATTGCAATGACTAGTGATTTACGCGCACTCACAAAACACTTTGAAGGTAGGGAGCAGATACTGTGTGCTCTCATTAACTAGTGTTGACTCTGGAAGAGGGAGCGGGTGCTGTAGATGGAATCTTCAAATGGGTAATGTCTGTTTTTAATGCAGCACATTAGAAGATAAGGCGGGTAATTTTCTTTATTTTATTTACTACCAGCAAATCCAATGAAAAGACCAAATTAATTTATCCTGCTCGTAAGTGTTGCCTGTGTAGCCAAAGGAAATTGTATCTTATTCCTCTGTACCACAGACCTCCACCATTGTTCAAAACTCATTTTTTGTTTTTGTATTAACCCTCTGATCCCTGTAACCCAGCAGTGGGTTTATAAAAAATAATATTACCTTTACAATGTCTGCAAAATACACCATTTGTCAGAGCCACAGACTGTACACTTCTGTGCTGTTCTTTTAGGAAAAACAACTAAATCTAAGCTTAACATTGTGATATTTTGTCAAAATCAGATCATGTAAAAAAAAAAAAAAAGCTGCTCGCAACCGACAAGCTGTCACTGCTTCATGTGGCACTATTTTAGGGGTTTTTTGGCTGGACTGCAGGCTGTGTTTATACAGGGCAGAGAGGACACAAGTATGGACACAAATTAGAGAGATTAGAGGAAATTAAACATACCTCTGCAATAAAATGAATGCACCATGGTTCAGAAACAGCATACAGAAGAGCAAGTTGTCAGCAAATCGTTTGAGGATACATCCACCATGGTGAAATATCTTTTTAGAGTTGATGTGCAGGGCAGTCTGAAAATTGCCCATAATCCATTTTTGGGGTTCTTACTATGTTTAGCCAAGGATTCCATGCAGCTACAGGACTTCATACTGGAGTAAAAATGACCCACAGTGAGTCAAAATGAGACAGGAGCAGAAACAGCCAGAAACTGCTTGGGGTTCAGAGTGTTTATCTGCATCTGAAAATAGTCCCCAACCTCAAAACTCCTTTTTGAGTATGTTTGCAAAAACAAAACAAAAAAAAGCTGCAATCTCCAACTGTTTTGTATTTTTGACCTTGAGTTGGAATGAATGGATTTGGGGCTGAACGCCACGGGCAGGATAGAGGTGTTGGAAAGTATTGAAAAATTTACCAACACACTGTTGTGCTTTGGTCTTATGCAAAATAATGCCAGCCCTGTCCTCTAAATACCAGATTTTTTTGAGATACTCCACTGCATGAAGCAAAGATCTTCTATTGCAGTAAAGCAATCCTGCTAGCTGAGTTGCAATGCTCCCCACAATGTCCTAATGCAACCTGTATTAAAAGGATTGTTATCGCAGGAAATGCGGTATAGCTGTTATCTAATAGTTGGCAAACAGCATCTCATTAGTGCATCTTGTATGTTCAAGACGCTGCCTTTCAAATGTAACTTCACAAGCGAAATTTGTCAGTTACCAGTCCTTCATGTGAGTTCATTTCACTCATCTCGGTGTCGGGTTAGTCTCTTCATCTTTTCCTTTTTTATCTTCATTTTTCCATCTGCCGTCTCCTTCCCTGCCCTTTATCCACATCTCCTTGTCCAACACGTCTCATGTTTTCTCCATCCACCAACCACCTCTCTGCCATGCAGACTTGTGGAAGCTTGCCTGGAATGTACTGTATCCAGAGATTATTTCTCTCCGTCTCCCTCCCTCCCTCCCCTTCCCTTACATGCAGGTGGTGCTCTACTAAACAGGTTACTGGTTAGCAGGGGAATAGCATCCCAGAAGCAAGGCCACTCAGGGACTGCCCACACACCGACATTTAGCCCGAGAGCGCCTTTTCTCTACTACCTTTACTCATAAATCCATCCTGTTGCTGTCTGCCGCTGTGCACTTGGCTCATGACCTCACACACACCCACACACTGGTTGGCATGATTTGATGTGGATTTTTCTCAGCAAAATCACACGGAATACAAATGGCTTTTTTCTGTTTGTATGTGTGTGCACATGAAGATGCAATGTCTGCACCTATTAATGTGAATGCTGTTCAGCCACAAGACAAACTGAGTACACAGGACCATTGTTTAGAATGCTTTGTCCATTGAATATGATTTAAGTTGCATTCCTCTCCTGCTCCACTGATTACAAACAAGTTTCAATAGATACAATAGCCTTGGCCTGTCCTGCATTATATTTGGGAGCAGTCACACTCCAAACAACCCTATGAGGTATGATATTATCACAGCCCAGGCCGGAGGAATGAGGAAATCCCCCTGAGTGTTTAGTCTCCCAGCTTTGCCTTGGCTTTGTAGTTAACCTTTACCCAGCCATTCTCCAAAACAGCAAGGCATGCAAGTCTGTTTACTCTAGATAAGAGCAAGCAACTCTAATCCATTGCATCGAGGGGAACAAGTACATTAAACCCCCTCCAGTTTCACCTTCCAAATGATGCTTAAATTGTTTGGGAGCCTGAGAACCGGTCCACCTATAATGGGGTGCAAGGACCTTTCCGCTGTACAGTTCATAATGAATGCCATTGTTGAGGTAGACGATTGCTCCCAGCTCCTGTAGAGCCCCACTTGAGTCTCTTTACATAATAGCATTTATGTAATTGCTGCAGACTCTTGAACTGATTGAGTTATAATATTCTTCTGTCACTCAGAAAGCATTTTAACTCAGTTAAACTAGTCTACTCCAAAGTGGACCTGTTTCCATGTAATCATTTCACAAGAAATGACTGGCATTTCTGGGACTTTGTCTTTTTTCGGAGCTCAAACATCGGTGTGAATTGAAGTGTCTCTTGACAGCATGTCTCAGTTGTGACATCAGTCTTCCCTCAGCGGGTCGCCAGCTATGTGAAAACAACCATATGATACATCTGGCAGTCAGTCTGCTTCCTAAACCTGGCTGGCCTCATTTTCTTCTTCTTTCTCTCTTTTCCTTTTTTTGTGCCTTCCTCTCTTATTTTTTCATTTTTTTTCCTCTTTTCCTTGAGTCCCTCTCTCAAGCCAAGGACCCAGTATTTTCCCACAGTGCATGGTGCTGAAGGCTGAGCCATTGTTTCCTGCTACTGGGGGAAAAAAAGAGGGGGGCGGGCTGACTTCCTGGCTGCCAATTCAGGGTCTATGTCAGTGTGAGAAAAAGCAGGGGAGACAGATCTGATGATGACAGAAAAACTGTGTATCCGAGGGACTGACTTTAGATAGAAGAATATAGATGTCTTTCTTAGAGCGTAAATAACTTTATAATAGGTATAATCTTTTTCCCTCCTTTACCCTCTTTTTGGTTTAATTTGTTGTTTCTCCTCTATTAAGAGAAGTGATAGTGGGAGTCAGCACTGTCACATTTTAGGCTATTATTATGCAAATACTGCAGCTAAACTACAGGCTATATATATATAACCATGAAGAAACAATACAATGATGTCAAAGGAGATTTAACAACCAAAATACCATATGATACAACAAAGTTGCTGTAAAGCAGAAAATGCCAGATAAATACTTTATGTATTTTACTTTGAAGCACACCCAAACCTTTAATGGTAGTATTTGTGCATTGCTTGATCTCAGTATCATGTTACACTGTAGTATGGGCAGGCTTGTCCTAAATAACAGCGCTGTCTTTTTAAATGGGATGTGGAGAGGGGTGTGTTAGTAGCAACAGACATCCTTAGGGAGCGGTGTGGTGTAACTCAGAGGGCAGAGGCTCCAGCCACGTTCCCAGAGACTCAAAAATAGTCAGGAAAAACGTCGAGACCAGCTGTGAGGAATGCAACCTAAAGCGAAGTGGTGCATTGTCGGGATCCAGCTCGGCGAGACTCTGCTGGACCATGTTTCACATATTCACTAGATCGTAAGTGTCACTTTGTTTTCAAAGCTTCATACATGGGTGTGCTTGTTGCTGCGGATAGTTAAAGCACAGCTGCATGCTGTGGTTTATGGAAACCTCTGTTTCTGCATCCACCCAAGGTTCACTCAGGACTTTAGGCTGTGGCTGCATCTGTCTAGTTTTTGTACTCTTACTGTCACAAATTACTTTTTGTATGAATTATGAATGTATAGAAATGTCTGGATGGTTAATTAGAAAATGAGGAAAAGTGCAGTGCAGCTGAATAGATGGAGAGGAAGGTGCTGGGAGAAAAACAGAGACACGTTTAGACTTGAAGATAAAAACTATTCAGTGCCAGAGGCAAATCCTGGCTTTAGAGTGCAAATAAGACCTCACTATTGACAGCACACACTACAATTTAGAGCCAATTATGTGCAAAAAGCTACTTGATCTGTCTAACTCCGGTGTTAATAAAAATGCAACTATTAGAGCTGGAACAAAGTGGGAAAAGTAGTGTTTGCAGGGATCATAGGCTACATATTGTTTTTGCCTTCTGAGTTTTGCCCGTGTTGCGTGGGAAGAGAAGTCTATGCCCTCTTTTTCTCCTTGTGAACTTGAGTGCTTGCCTGTTTCTTTGTCCAATGCCATAGGGGTGTTTGAATATTCAGGTCAAGAAGTGAAAAACACACTTCCTCATCTCCTCTACTCCTTTGCACATGTTGTTATCAGTTCCCTAAGCACTTAACAGTTATGCAAGAGTTCAAGAGAAAACCTTTCTTGCTTCTGACTAATTTATGTTTTTCTCCTTTTTTCCTGCTAAAAGATAGAATGACAGTTACTCGCATTTGTTTGGTGTCTCTGCTCGGCACGTACAGTACATAAATACAGTGAGATCATGTAAGTCTACACACAGGCACATTAGCACAGATGCACACACGGTTACCGTGACCTTTGTGTGATTTAAGTATTCTCAGCGTCATGGTCACGGCTGAGTCATACCCGCTGATATGTGGCTGTCTTGCCCCTAGTAGTCTATTATTGTCGGTCTGGAGGTTTGTGGTTAAAGCATATTTCCACAGTTGATGGGATTAAATAACAAATCAATAATGGCTAATGAGGACTAACACATAGGAAATGCTAAAGTAAAGTGGAAAATGTGTGTGTCTGTCCATAAGAGTGTGTTGTACATATGTGAGGTCAGTAATACTACAGTATAATCAATAATAGTATTCTATATATTTACATGTGATGCTTCATGCCAGGAAGCTGTCTTTTCTCCTTCCTCTTCTACTGTGAAATCCGATTCTAATGTTGAAGGACAGTTTCTGAAACCACCAACACCTTGCAGCCTTTGGGGATTAAACAGTACGAGTTGCTGGATGGCCCGAAGCCAGATGATAAGTTAGTTAATTAGACCGACATCGGCCCAATTAGGCCAGCGTTTTCACTATCCCCTGTCTCACTATCTGATGAGTATATTATCATAGTCTTAGTTATTTTGGGGGTTTTTTTTGTACTGCTGCCCCATTCCTCCCTTCGCTGTGGTATTTCGGTGCAGAATTAATCAGTGCCAAGTAGAAGTCATGGTCATGGGCACTTCGATTTGAAGTGAAAAGTAAAAAAGACTTTCAGTGGCAACACTGTCCTTGGATTTAAACAAAAAAAAAAAACAAGAACCAGCCACGACATGCGAGTATTATCTGTTGGCAGTTTTTAAATTAAATGAGTTGGCTGGCTTTTAAAAAACAATTATTTACAGTTTGTATAATCACAAGAACCAGCTGTCATCTTGCAAATACTTCAGCAATCAGGTATTTGATCAGTCGTCTTTCAGTTTAGATGAACGCAGAGATGTACTGTATTCCAGGTTGGAGTTAAAGAAATGATCCGTTGGTTGTTAATTAGAACTGCAATGACTAATCAGTTAATTGATCAGCTGTCAACTGTTAAATTGTCAACTAATTAATTATTGGTTAATCAATTTGAATATTTTTTTAAGAAAAAGAGTCAAAATTCTGTAATTCCAACTTCTTATAGTTGAATAGTTTCAGCTTTCTTTCCTCCTCTTTGGCAGTAAACCGACCATTTTTGGGGCTGTGGATTAAACAAGACATTTGAGGACATCGTCTTGGGCTTTGGGAAACAACAAAATGAATAATTAATCAAGAAAATAATTGACAGATGATTCAACAGTGATAATACAGATTTTGTGAATAAGTTGCTGCCCTAATGGGAGTACAACAAGTTATTTAACATCACATTGTAGATGTTTTTCAATCAGTCATGTTGGTTAAGAGCCATTTTTCTCTTCTGTATCATAAATATAAAAAGCACCAATAATGAATCATGCAGAATATAATATTACTAATACACTTTATTTCTATAGCACCTTCCAAAACTGGAGTTATAAGAAGTTATAAGGTGCTTTGCAAAACATTAAAAGCAACAATAAAAAAAATTAAATAAGAGAATGAAATGAGAATATATATATATATATATATATATATATATAACAACATATGTAGTAATAGGCAAATATCTATAGTTTAAGTAAATAAAGCTGTCTGTACTGCTGATGGCACTGGTCCAGTGACTTAACATAAAAGGGTGATCCTAAAAATTCTGCATATACCACATGTTACCTACCTTCAAATATTGAATTTTAATACTGAAATCATATGGGACTATATATTAAACTATATAATGACACAAGTGCTTATACAGTATCTTTACTTGCTCAACATGGCATTTCACTGCAATAAATTACTGATCTGTCTTATGTAAGGCATTACTGTAAGTCATTTTTGATACCTTGTTCAATCAGTCGCTTACTCTCTTCTCTCCCTCCCATTCCTGGCAGCGTCTCTGTGTGCATGTGTGTTTTTAGCGCTCGGGAGATACCACACATGTGAATGTGTGTGGGTGAGCCAGGGACAGGAAGTCTGAATGAGCATCCCAGCTGGCTGTATGACAAAATCTAGTAGTGTGTACTCTAGCACAGTCATATTGATTATGATCAATCCATCATGGTGTTGCTTCTTTTTTTTTTTTTTAACCTTCATGTCACTTGGAGTGAGTTGTTTAAATCAATATAGCAATCATAATGCCATCTGACCTCTGATCTTAGCTACAATTTCAGGAGTTGCCTATTAGGGTGACCTTTGACCTTATTATAAATTCTCCGTCAGTGCAATCTTTTGGCTGCCTCGTTTGGATGGCCTGACTCCCAATTTAATTAATGTGAATGGAGCTATGGACAAACACCCACAACACAGACATTCCATTCAGTCTTACGAAGTCCACTGTGGTGTGGAAGCTGCACAATACACTCTGTCTGTTCGACTTTTGGCTCTCAAACCTCACTTAGGCGGAGAAATAATATGATTAAGAAGGATTTACCACATGTCCTGCTTAGCTTGGCGCAAATAATACTCCGATGAGGTCAACACAAATGTTTAAAAAAAAAAGAATCCTTACAGATGATCGCAGGTAATTGGTATGGTGTGTTTTGCAGCTGCCGGTTTGATCTTCTGTGTCCACTTGCTGTATTTGCAGCCAGCTGTTCTGTTCTCTTTCACTCGGCACACAACCTCAGAGCCAAACCCCAGTCGACCCGCACCGGAGCAGCTCTCCAGCACTCCGTATTGGTCTCCTGCAGTGAGTGTCCTAGCAGATGTTACACTGAATTAGCTCCCAGCCTAGCAGGGGAGGCTACGCTCTCCCTGTAATCAAGCTGTGCACATGTGTGTGTGTGTGTGTGTGTGTGTGTGTGTGTGTTACCAGAAAGCCTGGCTCAGTGGCTGCGTTACCTCTCCCAACAGTTGTTCTCCAACCACCTGATCTCCGTTCCCAGCCAACCTTTCTCACAATGTCTGCCAGTACTCTGAGTCAGGCATCCCTATACGCTCCTAAAAAGGAGCCTGGAGGAGCTGATCATTCAATAGATACTAAACGCTGAAGCTGCCTCCCTCCTTTCCTGTTTGTGTGTGTTTGTCTCTTTTGAGGGAAGGAGTGTGCATGTATTTGTATGTGTCTCATTCTTGCCTTTAAAAGCTTCCTTCCTCCCTGTAAATGAAAGGCCTTCTTTGTGCGGGGCTATTCCTTCTATACTTTTAGCTAATGTGTGCTTCCATCTATAGCTCTTAACTAGTTCCTTATTTTCATCACAAAAGTGGCCACACCATAGCTATATAGTGCTTTATTCCCTTTTGTTTGGTCGCAGTGATGCCCGGGGCCGTGTGTCTTTTCCCCCTCTTTCCAGTGTAATCTCTGCTTTGTCTTGTGTGCATTAGACGACTGGCAGTGTGAAAGCCTTGAGTGCCGAAGCCGCCAATGAGCACAGGTGCTGCGAAGCTCTAATGCACTGCATATGGGCCAGCATGTATGTTATCCATCTGTTGAAACTTGGACGTGTGCTTTTTTCCCTTTGGCTGTCATTGTTACTGCTTTCATAGTCAATCAGGACTCACTGAGGTCACGGACGAATGAGCATAGAGGGGCTTTTGATTAGGAGTGTCAGCCTAGATGTGATGTGTGGAGATGTCCCTCCAAGGGTTACTGGCAAAGACAGCAGTAGGTAGACTATGACATTTGTTACTGCATCTCCAGCTCATTTCAGTCATGACCTCGACCTCTGTCTTCATCTCAGGAGATCAGTCTTTCTCTGCAGCGTGTCCGGCTTCAACTCTGAATGAGGTTTGTGCCGCTGTTGTGTTGACTGGATCTTCCGACTGGCCTGATTGGTGTTTAGTCTCCGAGGCCTGTAGCCACATGTCAGTGGTTCAGCTCGCACATCCACCGTTCTGCACCAGCAGCATCTGACAGGATCCCTTTTGTCTGTTCCCCTCGCCTCTCCTTGGCTACTATTCTTTCCAGCTCTAGCTGTGGGTCAGACGTTTGTTCACTCGTCTATATTCTCCTGCTACCCATCATCCAGCTGTCCACTCCAGTTCATATGACAGATGGCAGATTGATGCCCAGAAACATACATTTTCATGGGTTTACCTGAAACACGAATGGCATTCTTTTGCCGAATAAACAAGAGACATGAATCTCTCCAAACAAAAACGTCTGACTACCTTTAGAGTTTAACTTCCTCTTTGAGCTGATATTGCCTCATTATTCACACTGAGTCCTGAGAAAGACTAACCACATCTGCTTGGATCAAATGAGTGATCAGACCCGTGACAGAGTACTCAGCACTCAGTGTGACAGACACTTAGTTGTTTCATCACGGCCTGTGGTCCTTTCCACTGAGTCAGCGCCAAAGCAGTGGGAATAATGGACACTTGATTGTGCGAGGCTTGGTGCATGAATAATGGCGTATTTGTCCGCTTGCCTGTCGCTGCAGTGCATGTGTTTCATAATCAACCTTGAACAATCGCCGTGTCTGTGTGCGTACAGTATGTGTTTTTCTGTCAACTGTGATGTTTTCCTCTTTGATGTTGGACTTGGGGCCCAGGTGCTTGCAGAGTGGTTGGTGGTTTCTGGCTGGCTGGAGCTTTTAGTTTTGAGCACCATCTTTGAGCCAAACCAGCTGTTAAGAGAATGCCACAGGCGAAAATATGATGAAAACTTTAGCACAGTGTTACAAAGAACCTGTTTTTTAGGTTTCCACCGTTTAAGACTCACTGGATAATATATTGACCACTACAGAGCTCCTGTCAGAGAGCACAGAGCCACTGAATGCTGTTGAATTTCTTTACTCAGGGAAAGGACGTAACTGTGTTTCCAGATGGTTGCTGAAATTGAAACACCAAGAAAGGGAACATGATTATTGCCTCCTTTTACATAGCAACATGTATGAATAGACATAATAACAGACTACATGTTGCCGGACGATAGTAATGTGCATCTCCAGTTGACCAGTTGAAAATGTGAAAGGCACTATACATCAAGCTTAAATAATTAGAGTCTAAGTTATCAACATACAAAGTGAAAACAGCTAACCCTAAAAATAGCTTGAATATAGCAAAGAAAACTTCCACTGCATGTGACTTCTGTACAGGCATTTACACAGCACAGAAGACAGAGCTCACGTAATTAAGTTTCACTGCTTGCACATACAGTAACTACATAAATTCATAGTCCGCGCAATTTCAGATGAGAAGAATTCACAACAGCCGCCTCCCCATTTTTAAAGTAAATGTGTTGCTGTGGGAATTCTTCAAGTGTCCTTTGTAAGTCGGATCAAACAGGCGACTGGCTTTGCGTAAACTTTGTCCTTGACGAGAACCTGTGCTGCTCGGACGCATCCATCTTAACTAGTCACAGTCTTAATGACTCTGCCAGTCTGCCACTGAGCTCCGGCTGCTGTGGTTCGACAGTCAGGGCAGCAGAATCCTTTGCCATGTTCACCGGCAACCACTGAAAATTAGGCTGGTAGTTTCTGGTAAAGTGTTTGCAGAACTGATTTATGAGTTTCTGGCATCGGTGTTGTCTAAGAATTCATCAGTTGAGGAGTTTTGAGTTCACAATCCCTTATCCACAGCATCATCGAACCATATGTTGCCAAGGTCTTATCCACTAGAACATATATGTGCATGTAGTGAATCATAGGTTGTTATTGTAATAAATGTTTTATTAAAAGTCAAAGGTAAGCTTCTATTTTTCGGAAAAACTGGCAATCATTCATAACATCAGTAGGTTGTCTAAAGAACATCTATCACTATCCAGAATCCTCAAACACTCTCTTAATAATCTGTATGCAGTTTTATACAAACAGATTTTCAACCTATTCTGTTTCCATGTAGCTCATAATGTCTTTGCTCATTTGTAGAGCATGTCACTTATTGTCTGTATTTGTATTACTTTATATTTTCATACATGATTCCAAGTGTTTAGATTTTTCTGAAGAATTGATGTGGATGAAGGTTGCAGTGATAATAAACTGAAGCTCATGATTCACACCATTGTCATGCATAAGTGAGCCTTTATGGAAGCATCTGCATTCGCTGCCTGTGTACTAATTTATTCATTTTTCTCCTAATTTCCCCATTACATAGTATATATTTAGCTGACACTGGTGTCTAAAGCAACTTAAAGAAAGCCAAGAGCCTGATGTTTACAAAAATTGCGGCTGCACTAATTTGTCATCCTGTATATCTCCGTCTGGCTCTGGCTTGTTGATGTGCATGCCTGCTGGCACACAGGTCTCATGTGTTTGTTTGGTAGAGAGCATTATTAACAAGTAATTGCTGTGCCAGTCTGCAAGTGGAAAGTGTATTGATTTTTGTAAATGCTGGACTAACAGCACAGCAAAACGCTCGGTAAACACTGGGCAGTGTGGTATCCACAGTAAACAAGAAGGCTTAACATCAGGCCTCTTAATTCTCTGCTGGGGGCCTCTCCTGAGAAAAGTTTGTTGTTTTTAGGTTGTGTCAGCAGGCTCAGCTTTGGCCATTAGGTTGGTTTTGCTTGTTGGTTATTGCAGTAACATGTGGAGGGATATTACAAAGAGAGTATTATTTTCCTTTGTGAAAATTAGCACCACGTCACATGCGCGGTAACGTGCTGTAGCGCATATGATCGTGGTGAAACAAAGCTTACTCTTGTAGCGGCTCTGTAGGGTGTAGACTTTGAAAGCGCTGCTACACGAATTCCGCCTATCTCGAACTATCAGTACAAACACAGTCCCTTGTGGTGCAGTCAGCTCGCCAGCAAGTCAGTGTGTTAGAAGTCTAAGTGCACTGACGCCTATATGGGCCTGATGTTTCAGACTGTATCAGATCCCAGACAGGCTATCAGATGAACTCTCCTTACAGGATGCAGAGACAAAGCGCTCTGGGTGCAGCCCCCGACACACTTAGGAGGCATTACTCTGCTTTGCTCTCTGTTGTACTTACTCCTAACTGAGTTTCCATTGAACCTCAGCAGAGCCCAGTCCATCTAGTTCCCACACCGTGCTGATAGGATTTGACCTGATGTAGGGGCATAAATTCCTAAATAGTTAATGTGTCTGCAACACTAACTGATCAGGTGTTTTGGATAAAGAAAATCTGAATGTAAAAATGTACTGGAAGAAAAGTGGCTTTATCCAACTGTGCTGTATGTTTTCACCAGTCATCTGTTCTGTTTTTGGACGACTTTAAAAGTACACAAGGTCATATGGCTGTTATTATGTTTTGCTCCACTCGTTTTAATATCTTAATTTAATTTATCCTCTGGGACTCTTGCAACAGGACTGTACGCTTGGCTAAGGCGGACACATTGGCATACAGAAACAGGTTTTTTGAATAACACTCAGTACCTGCTTTTTCTTTTACCATTGTGAAAAAAAAAATCATTACCTTCATGCTGCTACTTGCTGCTGCATGGCTCCACCTCAATAAAAGGCAGAAAATAAAGAATAAAAGGGGTGTATATAACTGAAGTGGCCTCAACTGGAATCCAAACACAGGAGTTTGGTTTATGTCACGTCCCTCTGTAGCACTTCAACACTCATGTAGATCAGAAGAAGCATTCATTAAAAAATGTCAATGCCAGCGATGAGATGCTGTCATGTGTCAGAGGTTCTGTTGCTTGATTAATTATTTGACCCTCCTTGTCCTCTTCAGTGTTGTTAGAGCACTTCTTAATTATTTTGCTCAAAGTTCCACAATTCACATGAAACATTTACATCGTCTCTCACAAGAGTTCCATTTATTTATGTATCTAAACAAAAGGTGTTGTAGACATGCTGTAGATACAGTATGAACACTGGTCTTTGTAACATCTCCCATAATTCTGACAAGGTCTGTTCTTTATGGTTTGACCTTTCCAGTAAGGTTTTATATAGTTAAGCTCACAGTCAGGCAGCTGCCGAGCTGCCAGAGGCTTGTGTATCACCTTCACAGAATCTGAAATATTTAGATGGCCCGAATGAAGCCCTGATGAAGAATAGATTGAGTGTTGGCCAAGAGAGGAGAAGGGAGATAAACACGGTGAGAGCGATAAACAGAACAGTGAAAGAAGCAGAGAGCGGGGTGGAAAGATTTGTACCAGACAGTCTGAAAGAATCCACCTAACATAAACTATGCCCCCAACCTCAGGTAAACACCGAGTGAGAGAAACGCAGTGTAGGCGAGGAACGGAGGTGAAGAGAGTGTTGGGAGGGTTGTCAAGGACAAAGAAGGACGATTTGCTGAGAGTGGATGACGTTGGGGGGGAAGGGAGCCGAAGTGAGGAGATGAAGACAGCAGGCCCTGCTTGTAATGCTGGTTGTCATTTGCCGAGGCTGGCATGAACAGTGTGTCAGACTGGGTGATACAGAAGTTATGAACAGGATTCACATGTCAGACAGTCCTTCATTGTCACTGTTACAAAGAGGGCTACAATGGGCTGTAAATTACACGTTGCAGTACAGTTTAATACAATGCCGTACAGATGACAGGCAGGATTATTATTCATCAATTCAGACTTTCACAGTCTCCCACCATTTTCACTGACACTAATGTTCTTATAATATGATATGCCGGGAGAAAAAGAAAATAATAATGTAAGAATAGGAGACTTTCTTCCCGCTACGGCTTTTTCAGAACATGCTTGGTTGCTTGATCAAGGCCATTTTTATAGGAAAAGTACATGCATGTTCCCTATTAGTTATGCCTTAACATTTGTGTGTGCTTCTAGTTGATTAAAATGAAGGGCAGTAGCTGTAACAGATTGTGTCCCTTCAGTCGGCCTTATTATTATACAGGATTTAGTTCTATGGACTGTGGTACAGATGTAGAGTTCCCATCCCTTCCTGTTTCTAAAAACACATCCCACCAAACAAACCCGGTTTCCCCTCCTTCCCACTGCCTTGACTCGCTCTCTGTTCTGCCCAGTACCAAGTCAGCCAATCACGCAGCAGAGGTAGGTGCAAACACACTTCCCCTGCAGCTGTGCTTCAGAGCTCCTAAAACTGGATTTTCATATTCAGAGCTCTCCTTCAGCATTTTTTTCTACGTGTGTCTGTGTTCGCTTTTCTTATTTCAGAGGCCAGTATTTGCTTCTGTGGTCGTGTGTTTTTTGTGTGTGTGAGAGAAAGAGAGAAATACAGAAAGAGAGAGCAAGATGAAGGAATAAAGAAGAGAGCCCAGGTCATTATCCACTTCACATTGGATAGTGGATTTGACAACAAAGCTGGCTGGCTGTACAAAGGGCTGCATGTGGTTGCTAATCTGTCATTACGGCGGCTGCATTTTTCCTGGAATGCTCTTCTTCCAGTCCACAGAAAAGATGTACACTATGCACATTGACACACAGGCTCACACACATACATGGGATTAGTGTATAAGCCGTCCATAGAGGGCAGTATTAAAAGAATGTTCTCACTCATTACACTAGCAATTGACCCTTTGGCTTGATCTTCCTACCAGTGTTGAAGTACCAAAGGCTAATGGTATGCATTATGTTGCTTGTCTGTCGCTGCTTATCCGGCATATTTAGTTTGTCATCCTCTTATCACTGTGAGGCTGACAGGAACTAAGGTTAGTGGCTAATGGAAACACATGGACACTAAGAGCTGGTATTAGTGACATACAACGTAATTACTTGCTGAATGTTAAAAAAGCCAAACCTTGGGTTCAATATTTAGTCAAATAATGTGGATCGTTGGCCTATTATATATATATATATATGTTCACAGCATAGAGACACATTTGCTCTTTCCTACTGACAGTCATTCTAACTCTTCTGAAAACACAGAAAGTAGGGCGACATCAAACACAGAAAACAGCGGAAAGCTCTTTACTTTGTCTCCTAATCTTCTTTGGCTAAAAAGATGGCCAGCAGTCAGGCCTCTGGGCTGTCTTTGTCAGATTATTGAGCACTTTTCGAGGTGCCGTCTGAGTTCCTGTCATACTGCAGTGAAGAACAGTGGTATTTGTGTTGTACACGTTAACCCTCTGAAACCCAAATCCTCTCTGTTATCTTTATACAACTAAATACTAACATGAGACAGTTCATCAGCACAAGAAACTGCAAAAACAGATAGAATTGTCAGACTTTCAGGTTTTCCTTGAACTGCTCATCTGTGATGTGCTGTTCAGTTGGAAAACTTGATATTTAGTTAAAGGCACTTTATTCTGCATATCCAAAAATCAAATGTTTGCTCTAACCAAATTGTGTAAAAAGAAAAAAACAGTTCTGTGCTCCTTTAGCCATTAATGACTTTGCTGTCACAAACAGTCACATGACAAAAATTGAGGGACTTTTTGGCTGAACTGGACTGAACTGCAGGCTGTGTTTACAGATAGGAAACAAGTATGGGAATAAATTGAAAATTTAAGTGGTAAAATATTGATAGCATGTGGAGCCCCCATTTTATTCCAGTATTGGTAACATCAGTAGGAAAAGTGTTGTATATTTTGATTTCAGGTTCTAGATTTTCAACTTTCATTTTCTTTTTTTTTGCAGTATAACTATATTATACCACATAAGAGACATTTCAGAGTTCTCTTTACTTCTTGTCATGGTTTTTTGGCTGCTTCTATTGAGGTACAAGACTTTATGTTGCAGTGAAAAAAAGAGCTCCCAGTGAGATAAAATCTGACAGGAGCAAAACACTGCTTGGGGTTCAGAGGGTTACATGAAGTCCTACAAGTGGTGCATCACTGTGAAACGTTATCACATCAATGACATTCTCCAAGTCTGACCATTAATGATAATCAATAATATGAATTGCTTCCTATTTATGGTGGTTTCCCTGCATCAGCTGGCGGCACAGCTTGACTCAATCTTTCCAGCTTTTTCATTCATGCATCGGTGTTTCAAGTTGTAAATGAGAAGACACAACGCATCCACTTGCAAGTGCGCTCAGAAGTGTGTGCGCGGGAATGTGTTGATATGCAGTAGTGTGGATGCTCGTCATGCTGAGAAGTTGCTGACTTTGAGGCAAGTGGAGCATCCTCTCTTCGTCATCCTCGCACACTCTCCCTTCACACTCGCCGTGAACGCTCGCTGATACGTGTGGTGCATATGCTCGCTCTCTCTCTCTCACTTCCTCTGCTCAGGCTCTGCAAGATGACTCAGTTCTTCTTCTCCTTCTCCACTCTTAGATCTCATCTGATGCCAAGGCTGAAGGAGTCTCGCTCCCATGAGTCACTGCTCAGCCCCAGTAGCGCTGTGGAAGCCCTGGACCTAAGTATGGAGGACGAGGTTATAATCAAGCCTGTTCACAGCAGCATCCTCGGGCAGGACTACTGCTTTGAGGTGAGGGGGGCACATGCAGTCATACATCTAGTGATGCTCAGTTATAGAGTACGATGAGCTAGTTTAGGTGGTTTGAGCTCCATAGGTAAAAGTATTGAATAGACCTTGGTGTGTTTGGAGCATCTCCAAGGCTTGGATGTGTATAAAACTTAGCACAAAGCAAGGGCATTGGAGTATATGTGATTCAATGTCAAAATGGTCCAGCTACACTCAATATTAAGTGTTTTTATTAATAATAACACAAAATACAGCCTAAAGGTAAGCCAACAGAGACCCATTTAGTGTCTTTCAGCTTATTGCTTTGGTTTTGCTGCCTGTAACTTAACTCCTTTGGCCAACTCATTGTTCTTTGAAATGTTCTTTACAGTCACGACAGGTGGCAAAAAAGCTTTAAAACCTGCTGTATGCTAGCTGCTAATGAGCCACATAAGAAATCCAGATACTGTTCAGCACCAAGGCAGAGCTAAAGAGAGAGAAAAGTGCTGGACTTATATCATTAAAGTGGCCAAACACATGATTTGCAAACACGTTCCCCACAACAACCTTACGAGGTGATGACATGTCGGCTTTGTCTTTGCAGCTCATTCTGCAGAGCTGTTTTAACTTCTTTCGCGTTGCGCAGCAGAAGCTTAATATTCATTCACAAGTTCACATTCACTGCTTTTAATTAGTTTGCGTTTGGTTTCTGGGTCAAGTGAAGTCATGGCACCATGTTTTGTTCTCAGCAGCAACAACAAACTTATTTTTGAGTTTGCTATATCACAGTCTCTAGAAATTAGTGCTAACAATTATTGTCATTATCATTTTTTTCCCCTGCTGATTATTTCCTTGATTAATCAGTCTAAATATGTTTGACATAACACACACAAGAAGGTGCACATCAGAAGAGCTGGAACAAGATAATGTTTGGTATTTCTAATTAAAAAGTCATTGATATGATTAAATGATTAAATGATTAGCGGTTCAATATGATTTCTTAAGAGGAAGGAAAATTCAGTTCAGCTAATTAAAAGTGATGGTCACAACAAAACCTTCAGCATTGTTAAACTATTTTGGAGGCTCCCAAGTTTCTGAGGAGTTTGACCTGCCTGACTGCTGGATGAAATTTTTAACATTTTTCCAATCCGATTTCAGATAAAATGAATTTATTTAAAAATATGCTGGTTTGGCTCTGATGCAGCCACCTTTCTCTGTCCGTGGTAACAGTGTGGTCCTGAGCAATGTCCCGCCCAAAGCACTGTCTGATTGGTTACATCTCACCAGTAACAGCCTATCAACACTAACGCTAAAAATTGTAATGAAACATCCATCCATCCATGTTTCCCTCTTCTGACACACCTTATTCAAATGATCAGGATCGTTATCAGGCTTCTGCAGAGCTTGACAACGAGCTGATCATTTGAATCAAGTGTGTTGCAAGAGGGAAACGTCTAAAACATGCAGAATAATGGCCCTCAAGGACCGGAGTTTGAGACCCCTGATTTGGAATAATCAGTTGACCTCAGCATGTTTCTGGACTGTGGGAGGAAGCCGGAGTACCCGATGAAAACCCACACATGAACAGAACATGCAAGCTCCACACAGAAAGATCCCAGGCGACCTAAGCGGGATGCGAACCAGGGATCTACTAGCTGTGAAGCAACAGTGCTAACAACCAAGCCACTGTGCAGCCCCTTAATGAAACATGTAAAAAAAAAATTAAAAATAGTTTCAAATATCGGATATCAGTCTTCCTTGATTACTAATAATTGGTATCAATATCAGCTCTGACAGACCTCATCGATCAACCCCTGATACTGAGAGTATAATGAAAAGAAAACTTTTAAATGTGAACAGCTCCAGTTTCTCATTAGGTGCTAAAGATCAATTACAGTCAAATGTTGAAAGGGTAAACACTTTTCTTTATTCTGAAACACAGAGGACAGTGACAGTGATTCACTCCTGCTGACTTTTCTCTGCTTATAAAAAAGTAAATGGAAGAACAGGAAGCAATTTGTTTAATTGCTGGCTATGTGAAAACTCTTTCATCCTCATAATTATTACTGAACTGCAGCATTTAAAAACTAATTATGAAACCTTCAAGAATCCACTTGTGTACAATATGTCCGCACAAATACACACGTTTGCAGGTGTAGTGTAAGCAAGGAAGCCTCGGGGAGAGAGAAATTACTCAATACTTTATATCTTACACTGTCTACTGTAGAGACTGGAGAGCTCCACTAATCTTTCTTTCCTGCTCATTACATCCTGCTTTTTTTTTCTTCTTTTTTTGACATTTTCTGCTCTGTTCTCCCTATCCCACTGTGCATTTTAAAATCACCCAGTCTGCCAAACAGTCATCTCTCGCCTCTGTTCATTAACACCGCTCTGTTCAGTCACTTCCCAACGCTGCCAAGTCATCTTTGGTCTCCTCATATCCACTGTGTGTGTGCGGATTGTTCAGAAACTTCTTTTACCGTCACAGACAAAGTGGCACTTATGAACTAAGTTTAGTAAAAACCTTTTTTTTCTGTTCCACTTATTCTCTGTCATTGTTATGCATTAGGTTTGATCATTAAAGCGTTTGTTTGTCTTCTCTCTGTGTCGCGGCGGTAGGTCACTACCTCCACGGGAAGCAAATGCTTTTCCTGCCGTTCATCAGCCGAAAGAGACAAATGGATGGAGAATCTGAGGAGAGCAGTACAACCAAACAAGGTACGTATGTAAATACACAGTAGGTGGGACGAGACAGTGTGAAGCAATCAGCAGTAATTAGTTCATGCACAAGTGTCTCAATTCCAAAACCGCACCTTGCAACACTGATAAAAACAGAGAGCTGTACGGTGTCGACAGTGTGTTGTCATTTCACACAACAATCGGATGTGTTTACATCGAGCCACGCACTTCCCGCGTGGTACAAACTCAAGAACAGAGGATGCAGAGGTTGTATGAAGAAACACCAGCGTGCTTTTCTGTTCTGTGCATCGATACCATCTGTAATCTTGACAAACACAGCTGTGGCGAGGGGGAGGTGGTGAACATTTCAAGCCAAGAACGTCGTCCTAATCGCGCAGCATCTTCGCTCCTTCATCTGTCATTATTTAGCAAATTACTCACTAATTAGAAGTTTGGAGAGGAAAAGTTCCCAAATAGCTTTGGAGGCTTCCTTTCTCCTTAGCGCTTTTGGCAAGGAGGTATTATTTCTGTCTCTTTTTCTTGGCGTTGCATTTTTAATTATCCTGTGATTTTGAGAGATAAGAGGCAATGCGATGTTTTGGTTTTTTTTTTAGCAAACACAAGGAACAGATACTCATATTCTAGAAGTATATCAGAACATTTTCAGTGTTGTATTAAAAAGGTTAAACAAATTTTACACTTTAATAGTACTGCTACCAAAATTACAATACTGCTGCAATACTACTAGTACTACTACAGTTCATAGACTAGACAAGAGGTGATGTTTGAGGTAACACACTGTGAACTAAATGTACAAACAGTTGGTTATACCAAGACTATTTATCCTGCATACAGAGGACAAGACAAGACAGGAAAAAAAATAAATAAATGAGGAAGTCACTTATTTTATTTACTGAAAATCCAAGAACAAATATTGACTGGGATTATCTTTAATGACAGAGTACATATTGGTCTTCAGAATATAACCTTATCATTATGCAAGACTCAACCTGTTGTGGTCTACAGGTCATTAATTGTTGCCATGTCTCGCTCTCACATGTCTTGTGTTTCACAATAGGAAGGAGTTGGCAAAATTATGGAATAACAAAATAAAAACACAGAGATACAGTGTATGTTTAATATTGAAAACATGGTGGTCTTAATGTCGTACCTGCAGAATCGTACTGTTGTGTAAGAGGATAGTTATAGGTAATTATAAAAGGCAATTTACAGAGGTATCATCCTTCATGGGCTGGTGCCTGAAAAGACACACATAACGGCAGGTTTAATTTCTTTGGAGCACCTTAATTTACTGTAAGGACTAATGTGTTGTGTCAATATGGGAGAATTGATAACACTGCTGACAACACTGGTCTAAAATCTAATCAGGAATAATATGGAGCAGAAGAAGAATGCAGCAAACATTAGAGGCATTGTGTTGCCAAAGGAATGTTAAGATGCATAGTAGATGTTGCATACACTACAGGAGTGCATTTAGGAAGCACTGTGCTTGATGAAACACTGTTTATTTCCTGATTGCTTCAGTCAAATGCTCGAGCTGTCCTTTACAATTAGCATGTGCAGGCTGACTCAGCACATGAGTCATCGGACCAAAGCTATCTGGCGTCTTTTGGAGGGATAAATAAGGAAGGAAAGTGATTACTGACTATTGTCAGTGTCTGTAGGAAGGGTTTTTCAGCGGATTTGTGGAGGATGGACTTGGAAACCAGCACAAGGGGTGACCACTTTAAATTCCTGGTGGATTTGCGTAAGACTGTGACATAACTAGACGGAGATGCAAAGAGGAACAACTTTTTGATAAACGGGTTAAGGGATGTGGAAGTTCTGAGTGAGCAGAAGTGCAGTGATGTGGCATCTCGGACGAAAAGGAGGCAAGGCTTGAGTTATTTATTTAGTTTTTGAGAACAGTTGAGGGAAGTAAATGTTTCTTTTAGTGGTGGATGGATGTGTCCTGACCTGCTAGTGTGAAGGCTATGAAAAATGCCACCACCTTTGCTTGGAGAAGTCTGTAGGAAGGCCCTTTGAAACAGTATTCTCTGGCAGTAGAAAAGGAAAACCCTTTTACTTTCTGTGAGGTGAATGTTGAGACTTGAGACATGAACCTCTTGACCAATGCATCTGTTAATGTTTGATAGATATGCCCTTATACCTCTAAATGCCTTATCTTTTAGCTTCCTCTTTATGCAGATAAACCTTGGATGATCCAAAGACATTAAAAGTAAAATCTAACTGTCTGACATACCTGAAGTTCGGGTGAATTTAATGACAAGAGCAACAGAAACATTAAACTAGATCTTTTGTGCTCTTTTCTAGCTCTATATTTTCATATTCTGGGATTCCGTATCTTTGCATGATTGGCACAGCATGAATTCTTCATCTTGTACTGAACCTTTAAGCAACCCCTCGGTTCATCTTTTGTCTGAAGCAAACCTCTGTAACTCTTACCACTTTAGGACCCCTTCCCTAAAAGCCTACTTTCTTCTGATTGGCTGTCCTCAGGAAGCCTGCAGATGGTCAGCAACTCCTATTTGTTAGCTGTACTTAATATTTACCACTTTATGTGAGGCTTTTGCCATGTTTAATATTAACCTATAACACTGTAACATCATATATATGACAGAAAAGAAGGAAAACCATAAGAGGTCCCTTCTAAGTATAAGCTAAAGTGAGTTTTTGTCTTCAGTTTGAAAAGCATCCAGATATTGCTGGGCTTTCTTAAGCGTAGCTACCAGTACTCCAGACATCCAAAAGCTGCCTTGTTACTATAAGAGGCTCTGATATTCTTTTTTAATAATGCAATTATTAGCTCCTCTCTTCATTTTCTGAGGTAGTTTTCAAAGCAATCTGAATAAAGGGCCAAAAATATGCCCTGCTCTCGGCAAAATCAATTGATGACATAAGAATGGGTTAGCACTGCTTAGCTCTTTAAAGACTGGAAATAGGAGAGAGAAAGCTTGTCAGATTGCTTCCCTGAAGTGTTTGAAGTTTTTCCATTTAAAGGGACAAAAACAACACAGACAGTATTTCAAAGTCAGGGTCTGAGGCAGATTTTCAATTGAATCTTATTAGTTTATTTATCCAGTCATTTGATTTTTTAGTTTATTGGTATAATAGTTTTTATCTGTCGACATGTCCTCCTACTGCAGCAGTTGTTTAAACTGTCAGTTTCCAGTGGTTTATTCTTTGGGGCTGAATTGTTTTTAAAGACTCCTAAACCACCTCTTATCATTTTCTCTGTCTCCAGGACAACAGTCGTCGGGTGGAGAACATGCTGCGGCTGTGGATCATCGAAGCCAAGGACCTGCCGGCCAAAAAGAAATACTACTGTGAGCTTTGTCTTGATGACTCACTCTATGCCCGCACCACCTGTAAGCTCAAGACTGATAATGTCTTTTGGGGAGAGCATTTTGAGTTCAGTAACCTGCCTGCTGTCAAGAGCATCACGGCCCACCTCTACAAAGACACAGACAAGAAGAAGAAGAAAGATAAAAACAATTACATTGGACTTGTCAATATCCCCGTCGCAGCCGTCACCGGACGGCAGTTTATGGAGAAGTGGTTTTCGGTGAGCACTCCCAATCCCCCTAAGGGCAAGACATCTGGGCCCACGATTAGGATCAAGGCACGCTATCAGAGTATGAACATTCTTCCCATGGAGATGTACAAGGAGTTTGCAGAGTACACCACCAACAACTACATGCTGCTGTGCTCGGTGCTGGAGCCCGTGATTAGCGTCAAGAACAAGGAGGAGATGGCGTGTGCTCTGGTCCACATTCTACAGAGCACCGGCAAGGCCAAGGTCAGTACAAACAATATTGTTTATTTCCATTTTTCCCACGTTTGCACTCTCCATGGAAGAGTTGGATATTAAAAAAAACAATATCAGACCATTAAGTTGCCATGAGGTGCAGGCAAAACACTCACTGAGGTCAAATATTCCTCCGCTGCCTGTTGTCTTGTGAACTCCTGACCCCCCCACAGCTGTAATACAGAGCAGACAAAGACCAGACAGACAGGTGATTTCCTCTTGCTGCACCAGTCTGTATTACAGCTTTAACTCAAGCTAATCCCTTACATGTATCCCCTGCAGTGCTTCGCGGCATACCGATGCAGGACCAGGCACAATATACCCACTACTGTCTGCAGCACTGCAAGCAAAGGGAGATTAGTTCGCCACAGTAGCAGCTAAGCCTCCCATGACAGCAGGCCGTTGGACTCAAGTAATCTTCCATCCATCCATCCAAAATGGCAGCGTTTTTATTTTACTTTGACTGTACATTTGTCTTTTCAGTTCAGTAAGAGACATGTTGGCATACAAACATTACAGAATAAGATTTGAGAAAGAAGGCCAACTTTTTGACAGCTGATGAAAAGCAGATGTAAAGAAGTTTAGTGTTAAATTGAAGATAAGACATTCAAATTTTGTGCTCTGTATCTTAACGCAAGGCGATTTTAATCAGTGATCAAGATATTCTGCAGTTCTCTTTGCCCTTTTAACGATAATAACTCCATGTCTGCTTTTCTTCCGTTATAACATCAAGCTGCTTTCATCGCTGCAGCATCGACTCCGCTTTCTGTGCCTCGTCAGTTTCCAGCGACAGTTTGTGCCTCAGTTTAGTTTTTCTTGACAGTATCTCATCAGCAGAGCTTTGAAACCTTCTCTGACTTTATCATGGCTCAGCGGAGTGATGAATGATTAGTGTTTAAGAAGTGATGTCTATCCACACTGTACCGCCGGTCTGCCGGTTTAGGTTCGGCACTGATAGCTGCTGATTGATGGGGGAGAAGGCCTCCCCTGGTCCCCGGAGAGACGGTTACAGCCGTAATTACTTTCAATTAATCCCCTCCTTCCCAGAAAAGCACTAAAACTTTTGCTTCTTTTATACCCCACTATGTTAGACGAGCATATGCTGGATCTGGCACCAGAAATGGGATTCCAAGGTTGCTTATCATGAGAGAGGTTCTCAAATAATGTCCTTGATACATCTGTGTTCAAGAAAAAGAAATCCTTTTTACAACAAGCATCTGCAGTGCTGTGAATAGAGGACTTCGAAGGAACAGGCGAGCAGAAGCCTGATGACTGACGTAAACAGGAAGAATTAATGAAAGTCGCTGTCAAAATGTTGAGTGTTAGTGCCATTAACTACTGCAGCTTCCTTTTCTGAAAAGACGTTCAAAACATTGTGAGGCACTCTGACATATTTAGGCAGTACACACCTTGGTTGATAGAGCAGTCATGTCATGCCACACAGCACAAAACAATACCAACAAACCTAATTAGGACTTCCTCTGCTTCTGCACAGATGCTTTATATACACATGCTTCAGCCCCGTGTTGCATGGCTAGTTTCTTTTTCATGCAGTGCCAACTTTGGTGCAGCCTTTGTGAAAAATGGTGAGTTATATTTAGGAATTAAGCAACTTATCCGAGCAAAGATAAACTGTGGGAAAATCCGGCAAGCTCGGTTTTATTGTTTTTTCGGCAAATGTTTTTATAGAGCCCTTGGTTATTTACTTCCCTTATTGTGGAGTCTTCCAACCATCCAGGCTCAAGTCAAATCCATGAGTCAGTGTCTAATTCTGTCAGCACCAGAGCTGATTTTCTGGAGTTCAGACAAGAAGAGACTAGGCGTCGCAGTGGCATTAGACAGTCACTAAAGAGCGCAGTGCACCCTTCAGGACAGCAGGGGTGAAGTAGTTCTGAAGTTCTGCTGAGGTGCATTGTGTTTAATCTGCTGCGTACAGGTGAGAAACTGCTTCTAATTGCTGCTGCCTGTTGTTAAGAGATGCAGATTGCAGGTTGTAACAGTCATTAGTATGCAACACTTCTAGACTTCTGTTTCTCCTTGTGTCATTTTATCACCCATCACCGAGTAATTACACCCCGCATATTCTGCTCCGTTGCACACTCACTCCTATTCTCTTGTTCTCTCCCCACTTTCCGTCTTTGTCTTCCTTCATCTCTCTTTCATGCTTCATTGCGTCTCGAGGCCAAAGCTCTCTGGAGAGATGTCATTACTGATGCTGTATTGATGTCTGGATGCATTGGCGAGCACAGGCACACCCTGCGACGCTGCACAGATGCCAACTTTATACACACACACGCACATTATGACGTGGCATTAACAGGTGATTTCAGGTCATTTATTTAGTTTCATGCATGAGCAAGTCGGCCCATATGCAGTGTGAGGACAAGATTTGGTCACTCTGCTTTCTGTGTCAACTTATCCTGTTGAAGCTGAAATCAAAATGAGAAAATCCGGCTACAGTCGCACAAAGTTCATGACATCAGGTCATCGTCCATCCTGTGGGACGTGCCATCATGTCCGTACACCCGAACAGCTCTGTTAGAAGCTCCCCAGCAACAATAACAAGCCCTCTGCTGTATTGGAACCGCTTGGAGAAGTTCACCTTCCTTTCATCTCAAAATATCCACTCCTGGCATGAATTCTCAGCGTTATTGATCTAGTCTTCTCGACGCCTCAGCCCTCAGGAAGATTATGTTCTAATTTTGTTGCTGCGCCGACTGTGGGAAGCGACGATAAGAAGGATTTATTCTTATGATAACTGGCCAGAGGAGTGTGGCGTTCTGGTTATTATGCCATTGCGTTTTTATGTCACTGCTCCTCAAGGTAAACTAACAGTCCTGCTTAAGTGGGAGAAATATGTGATTCTCGCTGCTTTCTCTGTGGCAAATCGCCATCAGCGGCACAGCTCCGCTTGCGTTAAACACATACATTTCTATTAATGTATTCAGCACTACTGTCAGTAGGCAGTGATGCTCATCAACACAGCTGTGGCACACAGGCGCAGTTGGTCGTACGAACATAATACGGTTTGACAAATGATTTACTAACATGACATGAAGGGCTTGGGTACTTTTGTATTCCTCTGGGCTTTGTTTTTTCCTTTTTTATGTGGCTTTGAATGAATCAGTTGTCCCCTGAGAGGGCCAGTGAGCGTTCGGAAGCACGATAGCCGCTTGTCAACACCCTCCCCATTAACAGGGAGGTTGTGTCCATATTATTTTTGATTGTGGCAATAACCTGTAAGCGTTTTTTATATAGTGGCTTCTCCAGCATGCGCTGCCATTTCTTTCATTGTTCCCATCCACGGCACTGCTACACCTGGGTCACCAGACGCTTTAATAGCTGTAATCTTATCATTTACCATGTAAGAGGTGACCCCACTCATCATGAACTAAGATGGATGTTGGAGGAGACAGCTTAACAGTGTGTGGGTGTGCGGGTGACGTGTGTTGGAGGGAAAAAAAGAAGGGCATATTCAGAACAGTGGATGTTAGTCATCAGGCCGTAGATCTGCTGTACGGGTCGCAGCGACAACAGGAAACACATGCAGAGTGCATCGGCGCTCTTGCTTTTCTCATCGTCTCTTCTGTACAGTTTGCACTACAAAGGCATCAGATCTGTGGACTGTTTAAGAATTCCTGCATGGTTTTTTAAATTGCTGACTGGAATGATGGAGGACAGGTAAAAACACTGAAACAGAAAGGTGAAGATACGAGCAAAAGGAAGAATAAAGAAAGAATAAAGAGAAGGTAAAGATGGAAACAGTGCTATAGAGCAATCTAGTTTCACCTTGCAGCAACAGTTTTTGGCCATGGAGCCAGACAGCAGAAGAGAGGCAAACATTCAGCACTACAGCGATGCTAAACACATTGATCTTTAAGTCTCTTGACGTATCTGTTGGCTCTGAGATTACCTCCAATCTGTCTCCCTCCCTCACACTCCTCTCTGTGACAGTCAAAAGACCAGTTAAGAGATATACAGCATAAAAGTGTTGAGAAAAGAAAAAATACTGAAACATAACAGAGCAGAAGATCAGTATATTCTTCACATGAATAAAACACCAGAGTTCTTGGTCACGACGTACTAGTTGCCTTCATTGTTCCTCGTCTTTGCTGCCATGATGAGCCTCACTCCAAGTGAAGTTTGGTTTAACTAGCTCGTCTATCTCAGTTTTATGCCGTGTCACTTTTGATTTTCATGTTTCCTCTTGCCCGGAGGAGTCCATCCCAGCAAAACCTTTGGGATTCAGTCTCCCTCTATTTGAGGCACTTGACATTTGCAGCACTCCTAGTCACTAAGAGCTGATGATCACAAAAGCTTAAAAAATGATAGATGTACAGTCCTCTGTCTGGTGCTGTGGCTTTCTCACAGAAACCTAGCAAAATTTATCACCATCACTGTTAGTCTCACAGCCTGTGTGGCCTTCGATGGCAGTGTCAGTGTCTTCATTGGTCGGTACACTTTGGACTGAAATAATTTAACAAGTAATTGATGGATTTCCATGAAAGTTGCGGCATTGAAGGTTGAGGAAAAATACTTTTCCCCTAGTGTCACCTGTAAGTGGACATTTAAGTTTTTGAAGGACATGTACACTGATCAGCCACAACATTCTGACCACTGACAAGTGAAGTGAATAACATTGATCATATTGCTACTATGTGCTGTTCTGATGGAAAACTTGGATGTTGCCATCCGTGGTGATGAGACTTACACACCCAAATATACTTTGTCCCAGAACAAGAACACTCTCTCATGCAAATGGAAATCCCAAATGTCACTGGCTTACCTCTGCAGGAAAATGCACCCCACCACATGGAAAAAAGGTCCTCTTGTCCATGTCCAATGGTTCAGAGCATTTTTGAGCACATAAGGGAGACCAACACAATATTAGGCTGGTGGTCATAATGTTATGTCTGATCGATGTATCTCAACAACAGTTGCATATATTGGTATTGGAATTGGAATATCTTTGTATCTCTGATTTAGGTCCATCTTCTGGACAAGATTTGAATTTGATCAGTACTTTCTTTGATTGGTATCTAAAACCAACACTTGCCCCAGCTGTACTATGTATTTAATGCACATTAGCAATTGTTTCCATGCCAATAAACTAAACCTTAATGGAGAACATGGTTAATATTATACTGATTGCACTGTATTATAAAAATGGACAAAGCCTCTGTGACACCAGCCACAGGTTTCCTGAAAATGGCTCTGACCATTGCCGTCTTGGCAGTGTCTGACTATTTTTTAACTCCAGACTAATCCGAAAATTATCAAAGAAGTGAAGTGGGAGTGAAGCCAAAGCGGGACCTGCACTGTCTTGTGATGAAACCCAAATGACACTCAGAGCAATCACACCCTTAAAAATGTACTCCTCATACAGTTGTCATGAAAAAATATCCATGCTACCAGGCTGTAAACATATTTAGTTCTGCTGTAAAGTTAGACATTTTAATATGGGGGTCTTTGGGGGATGACTCGCTTTTGAACCCTGCCTCAAGTGGCGATTTAAGGAACTACAGGTTTTGACACTTCGGTGTTGGTTTAATTTTTTATCCCAAGAGGTTGTCACTTGACTCTAACACTGACAGTTGATTCACAGAGCCACTAACATGACTGCAGACTCTTAGACTTGCTTTAAAACAGGCCCTCGGTGAGATAATGCTCATTTTGTTTTGCCTTGCTTCCCGATGTTAACACTTAGAAAACCCTGGGAAATAAATTAACCAACAGAAAGTGTTTTTCAAATAAGATCTTAAGACTTATTATGAGACTATGTTGAAATGAGAAAATTAACATTTTATAATCAAACACCTTACAGAGCTTCATGGCATTAACACTTAGTAGAAATACAAAACACATCCATTCTGAAATGCCCACAGACACACACAGGGAATATATTCGCAGCAAGTCAGCTGATGTTCGGGAGCTGATGACACTTGCTGTAAGACCCCTTCCAGCCAAATCTATCTTCATAATGATCATGTGCACTAGCAGCTAAATCAGGAGAGTTGCAGGCTTTCCTGTTTTTGTGTGCAATGACAAACCTTCTGTGCCTACGGGAGGAACCGCTTCCATTTCCATTCAGCCTCCAGTCCTCTCCGTCAACCCAATGTGACCCTCACAGGAAGAGCTGCAGGCTATAATTCTGTAATACTAGCCACTGGTCTCCAGGGAGAGACACCAGGGGAGGCAGAGAGTGATGGAAAGATGAGGAGAGTGAAGGATAGAGTGGCTGGAGCGGTTCCGGTTTTCTCCCCCCGAAATCTCTCCTCAGTTCTTGCCCCCGGCCAGAAAACCAGGCTCATTGATCAGTCGAATTGTTGATGCAATTTCTTTCCCGTATTCAATTTGTTTTCCTGCCTGTTTGTCATAATATTCAAAATATCGAGCCCAGACCTTCTCATTTCAAATCATCCGGTGTGTATTTGGTGCTCTGTATACATACACAGGAATTTCTAGTTTATATCTTTTCTAATGAATCCCAGTAGTTCCACAGTCCATGGCTTCCCCACTGATGGTGTTTTTATCCATTCACAAGCTTAAAAAAATACTATGAACATCTTTATTCATGGTCTGTTGGACATCATTGGAATGTAATTCAACAGCAGGACACCCTGAAAGTAAGCGCTGCTATGAATATATTTCAATATTTAGTTTTAGTTCGCATAAGATCATAATCATTTAGCCGTCATATCACATTCAACATTTTGCTTTTTTACAGTTTCACATACCAAGTGCATTGATTCCATGCACCGAAGCAGGGTAAATTGATCTGCCGCTATCAGACACCCACATATTCTCCAGGTACACATCGCCTTAAAGAGGGCACATTTAGAAGAAAACGTTCTGTTACTTTACATCTCCCCTCTCCAGTATTATCCTTTTAAGGCATTTTATTGCTCTCACTCTTGGGTTTCTCTGCTTTATATTACCATAGAAACACACACACACACACACACACACACTAAAAAAAACATCTGAGCTGGTAAAGAGCATAAACATGACCCCTTTTCTCGTGCGCTACTCCTCTCTTTTTCTTTCCAAGACTCCATGTCCTAGCTTTGCAGAGCAGCATAGAAAGCATGCCATTTAAAACATCACAGTTCTGTGTGTCATTGTTTGGGACACTTGCAGTGAGAGCCCTGATCGTAATCTTGCAGATTATGTTGTCTCTTCAGACTTCAAGGGGGTATTTCAGCTGCAAAACTTGTAACTGCACATTTTGCAGTGGCGTATCTCTGAACAGAGATGTAACACAGTTTTTGTTTTTGCAGAAAAGTAAGTACATCTATGGGGAGCTTCAACTTTTTTCAACAGCACTCAGTTCCCTCCTATTTATTAGATCTGATGAGCCTTGCTGCACCACCTACCCTCCTCCCGACCCTATATTCATATCACTCCCCTCTCTGCACACAGTGCGGTGGGGTTTATTTGAGGCATGGTTTGGCTGATGAGATGTGGCAGCGATATAGAGAGCGTTCTACTTCTCCTTATTAGCACTGAAGCCGAGGGAAGGGAGGGGGGCCGGCTGCAGGATTGAGGGCGTCAGAGAAAAGGCTGAATGATGACAGGACGGAAAAGGAAGGCACTCTTGTCTCTTTTTAGGACATGATTGTTCTGAGTTTTATGATACTGGTAGTTGTGCATGGTCCAGCCCATTACAACAAAACTTCTATTTACTTCCACCATCGCTGCCTGACCATTTTCCAAAGCACGTTATATGTTTTTAAATTAATTTCCTGCCCTCCATGCAGTCATTTGTTTTAATCAAGGGACAATTTCTGGGGCTTTAAAATAAAGCTAATGCAGAGGTGCTAAAGCTGCAGTTCTTCGAATGACCACTTGGGGCTGCTCCTAAAGTGAGTCAATCCCTGTAGACCTCAGTGTTAAAATGCCTAACTGTACAGCAGAAGTAGACATGTTTACAGCCTGGTTCAACGGACACTTCCCATGTTTAAAAGTGATTTCAGCAATGCAAATAACAAATCTAAAACTTAAAGATATGCATTATCTGCACATCGGTTGTGGGTTTGTTTTTTATTGTTATTATTACTTTATTTAACGTCTCTGTAGAAAATGCAGTACTCAGATGCTGCTCCTGAGCCATGAGCTTTTTTATAAAGTCAGAGATTATTTATAGAAAGGTTCTATTAGTCTCCTAATAGAATTATATAATTTTTTATCATTGTTTGTTTTTTTATTTACCTTAACACAATCACGGCTTTCATAACAATTATTCTATCTCCTGTGCCATCTAAAAAAATGTAATAAAGACATGTTTATATCTTTAAGTTCTCATGCTTGATTTGGAATATAGGCAGTTAATATTTAACTGTATTACACAATCAGTATTGATCTGAAGCTGTGAAAACTAATTCAGCCCTACTTTATGTATTAATTCTTTACATCTAGTTTGTTTGGTTTGGTTCACTGACACGGCATTAAAAATACAGCACATCAGATTTGTCAAGGAAAGCTGGATTTGTGGTGTTTCCAAATGTTTGCACTGAGACTTCAGCTAAACACCAGCGTGCTCACGTTCCTTTTTTAATTGTCATTGAGTACTCGCAAGCATGTTGGCATTAGAATTTCACTCCAGAGACAAACTCCTATCTTTCTGGTTTGAATTTCCAACCAAAAAGCCTGTCACTGCAGTCGATTCTCAATTCAGGGATGGCGACGCGTCTGTGAACGTAAGAACTGTCGAGTGCATTGCCATGCTCTAATAACATCACTTTGAAATAAAAATAACCAAGGAAATGGTCAGGGTGGGGCAAATGTATTTTAATAGCTGCTTTAATAGCCCCTGAAATGAGAACTAGGCTGCTACATGGAAGTTTGAAAAAAAAAAATCAAGCTTCAAAACATGTGCTATGCTTTGAAAATATTTTAATAAATATGCATAGTGTGAAGGCTAAGTCAGAGTCCCTTATATACATCAAATATAATTAAATTCCAGACTTGGTTACATAAATAATAAGTGAAATTCACTTCTGCATGCCAGCAGTAATAGACTGAAGTGCCCACTTATAAGTTAGCAGGCTGAACAAATGTCTATTTTTTCATAGCCTGTCAGCAAGAAACTGTTGAGGTGGTTGGATCTAATTTTTGTTTCAGACTAGCAGCGGAAATGATTGCTATTAATTTGTCTCTCTTGATGTCTCTCTTGGTTGTCTTCCCCCCTGTCCGTCTCCCTCCTCCTCCACTTCGTCTGACCGTCCTCTCTAATCAGGCCGGGATGTGCCTCACTTCAGTGGCCGCAAAAGAAACTGGTAGCAGAGAGGATGGAGGAGAACACCACAGAGGGGTAGAGGTTAGAGGAAAGATCATAATTGGGATGACATTTTCTACCAATACAGAAAAAAAAGGGAAGAGAAAAGACACACAAGACCCCTGGTCTAATAATGGGATGGGTGTCCATACGCCACTAAAGGTCAGGTTGCTTTTTCTGTCTCTGTGTTTTGTGCTGTCCTCTGCTCCGTCCATTAGTTTATGTAATAAATAAATAAAAAACACAAACTCCTCACAATCCAAGTAGGTTCTTGACTAAATGTGATTTAAACATGACAAGTGCATTTGTCAGGAATATTTGTTTACAAGTGGGGTAACAGATTTGTAATGTTAAAAAAAATACCTAAATTGTTACGCTAATATAAGTAATAAATAAACTATATGCTTGGATGAAAGCATTGTCAAAAACAAAGTGTTTGGGGTTGATTTACAGTACCCACAAGTCTTCATTTCCCTTTGAAGCTTTCGTTAGTTGAAGAGGAGATGAATGAGACTATAATGTCAAAATTGAGACTGACCTTTACAAGGAAATATAAATGAACTGCAAATATGAAACATTTGTCATCCTAAGTATTCATCCCGCCTAAGTCGGTTTCGATAGATGCACCTTCAGAGGCAATTCCAACCTGAAGTGCATGTGGATAGATCTCCGCTTTGCATATCTGGATACTGAAAACTTCTCAGTTGTTTTCAAAACCACTGAAGCTCTGTGAGGTTGCATGTAGATGGTGAGTCTTTTTTTAGTTGTAGCCACATATTCTCAGATGTATTGAGGTTTGAGCTCAGACTTGGCCACTCCAAGACCCTATTGTTTTTTAGTGAGCGCTACTTTGTCGTCATGGTTTTTCGACAATGCTCACCTGCCGTATGTTTATTTTACAGTCAGCTGAAAACTCCTACACACAGGTAATCTCCATTAAGGCTAATTTTAGCTTTGTGCCTTCGCCACCTGCCTAAGTCCACACAGACCCCTCTGCAGACGTCCATGTTCAGCCCAAAATTTCTGACCGCATAGACTTTATGCAATCCAAGTGCACTCAATGCACATGTACCAGGAAACAAATAGTCCTCAAAACAAATGCTTGTTTTGTGAACAGAAGAAGATTCTTCACTATCCCTGACTGTATAGTTAATCATTAAAAGAGTTGTGA
Source organism: Dascyllus trimaculatus (assembly GCA_024666655.1). Taxonomy (NCBI): domain Eukaryota; kingdom Metazoa; phylum Chordata; class Actinopteri; family Pomacentridae; genus Dascyllus; species Dascyllus trimaculatus. Next base: position 9,134,698 of record CM045460.1, on the reverse strand, counting down.
TGGAGGTGGTGCTGTGGGAATTAGGAGTTGTTCCACACGTTGCCCAAACACAGTGGAAAGTTCTAAATTCTCCAGAAATCCTGTCATATCTTCGACCACATCGGGAAAAGTCACACTGACACAGTGCTACAGTTCAGTCTGTAATAAGCTGCAATATCCTGTAAGAAGTGCAAAGTCACAGCCTTTTAGAAACATCCACAGGAGCCTCGTGTGTTTTTCTCTGTTCAATATGCAGGGCAATGACACCAGTACCTACTGTTGCATGAACAGCACCTCGGCCACGCCTGCTGTCTGCTTTCAAATTCTGCACACGGTATGCAACATGGACGCAGAAACCATGATTTACCCTCTAGACAAATGTTGCGACTTTTAAAACGCGCTGACTGCACCACTGCTGATTGAGGTGTTTCCAGGTGTAATCCGTGTGCACATTAAATCACATCACAGAATTCTTTGATGTTAAAGTGTCTGTTTATGTTGATCAGGAAGTGTTTGGGACCCCCCCTCGATTCAGTGTTGGTAATCAATAAAACATGAGCATTTACTGTGTTACTTTTTATAGTCAGTGTATGATTTGCATCATCACCAATCTAAAAAGCAAAGCAGCTACAAACGCTAAGAGACAAACACACCTACAATGCTACAGTGTGGATTGCATTTCAGTTATTGATATGCGCATTTGTTAAACTTTAAGTTCTAATTTTCTCCTCTTTAAGTTTGTGTTTATATATGTGTATGCGTGGGGCTGCTGCATGTGTAGAATGTGCAAATGCGTTAACCAAAAAGTCTCCTTTCGCTGCACATCAGTGGATGATTGGCTCCCTGTGGTGTGTCTTTGATTAGCCGGATAACAGGCTTCTACAGCAGCTATAGAAGCCGTCTGAGAGACTCCGTCGCTTTCTTTTCCACCTCTTCCTCTGTTCTTTAAAGACCGCCACTCTGTCTCTTCTTCCTCTCCTTCTCTATTTCTCTCCGTACATCTGTCACTCGCCTCTCTTCTCCCTTGCTGCTACGCTGGTTCCCTAGTTTAACAAGCTGCCAGGGGACTTAGATGAGAGTACACCCAGAAATTTGTTGAGGGATCTAAACAAGGGATGATTCATCCCCAGATGGCTCCATTTCTATATCTCCTTTTCAGACTTTTTGAATTTTGGGAGCTGAAATATCTGTCTCCACCAGATTTTTTGTTTTTTATTTTTTTTACCTGATGATGCAGTCCTTGTGGAGATCACTTTAAAGCGCGACAGTGCACTGTTTTTTCAAAGACAGATAAATAAGAACATTCAATCTAAATAATGCACGCTGCCATCTAAAAAGACATATGAAACGCATTTAGTTTGACGTGTATTGTTTTAAAGTGATCTTCGCTTTCGTAGAAACTTTGTTCCTCACAAACACGTCGATTCACTTTTACTTAACTGAAATAAAAGTAACTATTTTTTGTCCATTTAGATAGTAGACTTATTGTTTCCTCCACATGCAGAATTTTAGATCAAGGATGTTTCAATTTCAGGAATGATGTGTTGTTTGTTTCCATTTTATTATGACAGAACCGTGCTGTGTTCACTTTCACTGCTCCTAATATGTGAAAGAAAATCCTTTTTCTTGTTCCACACATGCATGATGAAGGGGACCAACGATATATGAACTTCTGAAATCCAGTTGTTTAATAAGACTTAATGAATGTTCTTCTAACTACATGTGAGTCAACTTCTACCAGACTATCAAACACTTCCTGAAGTTGAAGTGAAAAGAAATGACTATTCTTTTGTTGGTAATGTTGCTTTAAAAATGTGTTTATCAGTATTTTTCTTTTTTATTAACAATGACTCAAATGACTAGGTGCACTTGAAAGAAGTCACTCCGAGTGAAAAAAAACACCCCACAGAGAATTATCGTAAGACTGCAGCTCTACAGAGAGTTTCAGCATCTGTCAGCTCATTGTTTTTCTTTTTTTTTCGGCTGGCAGCTTTTTCCGTTCCATTGTGAAATGCTCCACAGGTTCATTATCACTCTCATCAGCATTGTTTAAGCTTCGAAAAACCAACTGTACACTCGCTGTCTACCCTGAAAAGGGCAAAGTTAGTGACTAGCTGGTAAATATAGCGCGGCACTCATCTGCTAAAATTACACACTTCCCTTAGGAGTTGGTAGAGAGCTAAACAGAGCAAAAAGAAGAGTGAATATGTAGACTTGTGCTCATGAAGTGGTCAGAAACAAGACTCCAAATGAATGTAAATGAGCTGTTTGTTGGCAGGTTTGCCATTTTAGCTGAAAAATATAATATTGTCACTGATGTCACTGCTTTAAAGAGGCCGAACAATAAATGTCTTTGTGTTTTTCAAGGGAGCTCCTGTGTGTTTTTGTTTGGTGGGAAGAGGTAAATTACATACAAGTAGCTTCTTCAGATTATTATCTAATTGCTGGCATTTTACAACACCCCTCAATTAGCTACTATAAAGAACCAGGCTCAGGCAAAGCAGTGTGCATAAATTAGTAATGCTGTAATTGTTGCAATAGAATGGCAGGCAGAAGTAGCCAACATAATAGACTTCAAAAGATAAATGGTGCCTGCTTTTATACTATAATCCACTCATTTAGTATTTACTTGTTCACTCATCTGTTTCAATACCAAATCGCAAAAAGTCTCACCTTCATGCACCATTTAACAGTTTGTATAATTGGTCGGACGTCTTTATCAGCTAATTCCTTTCGCGTGTCTAATTGCATAGGATTTGGAAATGCCGGTTGTTAACCCCGCGCTCGTCTTGTTTTTGTTTCTTCTTCTGCAGGATTTCCTCACAGATTTGATGATGTCGGAGGTGGATCGCTGTGGGGAGAACGAGCACCTCATCTTCAGAGAAAACACGCTAGCCACGAAGGCCATAGAGGAGTACCTCAAACTGGTGGGGCAGAAGTACCTGCAGGATGCCCTCGGTGAGTTGAGGCAGTAATCATCTCGCCTCATAGTCTTTTCATGTGTTTCTGCGGTTATCTGTCTACTTCTTCTCCTGAATGTAGACACTTCTTCTCTCTCTTGTCTTCACGTTCACCTCTGAACTTATTCATTCACTCACTAATGAAAAATGTTTTGTCAGCTGCAGTATCAGGTAATTTAATGTGGTGGTTAGAGTGCAATTCACCAAACACCAATAACATTACAGATGAACACACATTAGTCTTTCCCCATCAGGAGTCATTCTGACAACTGAAGCAACTCTTCCTTCATCTCAGTTTTTGTGTTGGAGGCTCACTGTGGACAACACAGTTTAGACTGTTGCACATTCATAACTTAAGAGTGCAACAATACATACAGTTTTCCCAAATGCATTACTTGGTACGCAATGTTCAGCACAGTATAGACAATTACGGTCAGAGGTCTGCATACATGCACCGCCAGAAGGAAATTCTAGAGCACAAGTTCCGCCGGGAATGTTTTGGCAGTCGACCAGGGGTTATCCATCAGCTATAAGATGCTAGCAAAGTTCGCCTTGAAAGCTGAGCAGCGCCAATTTTATTGAAAATGTATGATGGGTTACTTCACTTTACACATTTTAATCAGTCTTCCTGCTTTTCTCAGATTGTACTGCTACCATTTGGAGTTCACACTGACCGTTAGCACCAAGCTCCCACTTTCTTTATCCAGTGACAGGTCCAGTAAAGGTTAGATAAGGTTAGCTGTGTCCTCAGCGTTAACAAAAAGAGAAAAAGGCAGTCAGTAGGTAATTTAGGCAAACCAGTCAGCCAAACATTATGACCACTGACAGATGAAGTGAATACCACTGGTCATATTGGTACTATGTGATGTTCTGATGGAAAACCTTGGATTTTGCCATCCATGTTGATGAGACTTAGACACCCAAATAAACATTGTCCCAGAACAAGCACACTCCCTCATGCAAATGGAAATCCCAAATGTCACTGGCCTACCCCTGCAGGAAAATGCACCCCACCACATGGAAACAACATCCAACAATCAGGAACATGTAGAGGAACATGACAATGACCCAACATGTTGATTTGACCTCCAAACTTCCTACACCTCATTCTGATCAAGCATCAACAGGATGCAGTGGAACAAGTTTGATTGACAGAGGCCCCACTGCACAAGCCAGAGCACCCAAAGGATCCAGTGCCAACGTCCTGGTTCCAGACCCCATAGGACACCCTGAGAGGTCCTCTTGTCCATGTCCAATGGTTCAGAGCATTTTTTAGCACAGAAGGGGGACCAACACAATATTAGGCAGGTGTTCACTATGGTATGCGTGATTGGTGTATGTCTCAATGAAATCCGTGTCTCTCTCTCCACCCATCCCTCCCCACCCACTGCAGCTAAAACACACCAGCTCACCTGCAACTCTGTTCAAACACTGTAAAGCTACTCTACACTACACAATAGCGCATTGTAATATTGGAGTAAATGAATCATACATGTCCGAGCAGGAAACCAATTCTAAGGAGGAATAATGACACAGTAAGTGTAGCCCAGGACATTGACAGGATTGTTTCCTGAGGTTTGTTACATATAAAACCCCGGCCGTCTGCATCTGTGTTTGTGAGACTCTTTGGTACAATGCACTTTCAAGGTGGACAATGTTCAGACATTACGTTCATGATATGTCTTTCAGCAAATAAAAACACTATATGAACATGCTAACAAGGTGAAAATGGGATTTTGATCAGATGGGTCTTTAATGTTTTACTTTTATGAGGACAAATGACAAAATGTATTATCTGTTTTCTATTTTCTATCAAATGTACCAAACTGTGAGGTACAAATTTAACTGAATTCTGTGTACTGTTGCATCCATTTACTCAGTTAAAATCCCACCTGCTCCATTTGTAATTGAACTTCAGCAGCTGGATAAAGTGAGGCCAGCAGATAAAGTCCAGTTGGATTAGGGAAAATTCAAATGTTCTTATGTGTAAACACCATTTAGGAGGAGGAATTGAAACAAAGACAGGGATGCAGAAGACAAAGTGGAGGGTGGTACATGAATACAAAAACAGTTTGGTTTTGTGTGGCTGTGACAGGAGTAGCAGATATTACAAATTCTAAACCACTGACCAGATCAACTTTGTACAAAATTATGTACAAAAATATGTACAATGTTAGCCCAAGGTTAGATCAGGTGTGTTTGTCCAGTTCTAACAATAAGCACTCTGTATGCACTGTATGCTTTTCTCCCTCCCTAATTCAGGAATGTACACAGCAGCAGTTTAATCTACAAACAGCACACATCCTTTCTGGCACCCATCACTTCTTTCTTTGTATGCGTTCAATATTAATGCCCGATGTGTGTTTATGTCTGTCTCTTGCACGTGTGTGTCCGTTTCTGGCCGTCTCTGCGACTAGAAAGGCTGCCTGCTCCCTTGCATGTGTTTCTCTGGGTTGATTCAGAGGGAAATTGAAGGCTGGTAAAATATGCATCACTGCACTGCGCTTATTGTTTGACGTTAAACTATTGAAATCACTGAGTCTCCAACGAGAGGTAACACAAGGACAGGCAAACTTCTCTTTAGACCACCAGAGACAGAAGACACTCCTGTTCTCTTTTCTTTGTTACTGATTAGAGCAGAATAACAGTATCAGCTCCCTTTATGGGAGATTTGCTTATTGAGGTCATATCAGGTTTGTCTTTTAGTCAAACTAGAAACAAAAAAGCACTATTGTTACATTATTATTTGGGTTTTTTTTACCATTCCTCTTGCTTGGTTTACATGAATCTTATAAATATTTCAGTCTTTGTGAGGGTTGTCAAAGATCAAACTCAAATACTGTGTTCACAGATGCTTGTACTTTAATGGAGTATTTCCATTTTATGCTGCTTTATTCTTCCACTCTGCTACATTTCAGAGGAGAATGTCTTTCTTCCTCTTCCACTACGAGCACATTTAATTCAGAGTTTTGATTACCTTTAAGATGAAGATTTGCCACAGTGGGTAATATAACAAGCTTTTAAAATGCAGCACATTTTCAAAGATTAAACCGGTGGTGTCTAACCTTTTTGTCTTTGTACAAGAAGCAGAGTGTAGTCAGGGTCACATTTCTCGACTTGTTAATAGCCTCACCAAATAATGATTTTTCCATCTCATCTTCTCAGATGGTTTCATTTGAATAAATGTTCAAATGATCCAAGATCTCACCAAGAATCAAAGATCAGAACTATTCCTGAGACTGAAAACAACATTTGTGCATCGGGCCTTTGTGTTTTCTTCTTTTCTTTTTGATTAATTATCTCAAGACCTCTAAGATTTATCTGCTGTCACTGTGTATAAAGCTGCTTTTGAAAAGGTTCAGACTATAATTGATCTAATAATCATTTTTAATAATGTATCAGTCAAATGAGCTTAAGTAATATTTTTATTTTAATACTTTACATTTTGCTGCTATTGGCCTTCACTTGCAAGGAGATATTGCATTTATGTACTGGTACTCTTACTTAAGTAAAAGATCTGAATATTTCAAACACCACTCACAGATTAACAGGGAAACGTATCTATAATTCTCATCCATCCATTATCTATACACCACTTCATCCTCTTGTAGGGTCATGGGGGAGCTAGAGTCTATCCCAGCCAACTCAGTGCGAAGGCAGGGGACACCCTGGACAGGTCACTAGCCTATCACAGGGCTGCACATAGAGACAGACAACCAAGCACACTCACATTCACACCTACAGACTATTTTAGAATCACCAATTAACCTCAGCATGTCTTTGGACTGTGGGAGGAAGCCGGAAAGAAAGATCTTCTAGCTGTGAGGTGATGCTGCTAACAGTGGTCCCACCGTGCAACCCCTATATAAATCCCACATGTTCCCTGATTTCTCATATACTGTTCCTTTTTGTGTGTGTTTTGTTCCCCAGGTGAGTTCATCAAGGCTCTGTACGAGTCAGATGAGAACTGTGAGGTCGATCCGTCCAAGTGTTCATCAGGCGACCTGCCGGAACACCAGAGTAACCTGAAGATGTGCTGTGAGCTGGCCTTCTGCAAAATCATGAACTCATACTGGTGAATACTGGAGTTCTTTTTTTTAGTTTTCTTAAATAAATTTAAAAAAAAAATGATGTTCCTAAAACTGCACACAATAAGTATGGGTTCATCAACTCTATCTGTTGTCCTTAGTGTCTTAATTGTACCCATGTGTAGCATCCAAATCCCATCTGCCATATATCCTCCTATATAAGCACACCTTTATTCCAAAGGATCTTAATCACAATTAAAACGCTGCTATTGGGGGAGGTTTTAATTGGGTAGAAGCAGATGTCAGTTATAACAGGCATCTGTTGTTCAGCGCTTTGATATGAGAGTTTTTAAAGCAACTCGAGGACCCAAGAACACTTTAAAGAGACAACTTCAGGGCTTCTTCACTAGAGTTCAAACAGGTGTCAGTCACAAAGATTTCATCATCTAAGGTTCAGTTTGTCTGTGTAAAATCCTGACTACATCCAAAAGCAATTGAAACATGACATTGGCAGCAGTCTTTTTCATTTATTTACATAGGGATCAATTGCTGTTAAAGAAGGTACATGAGTAAAAACATAATAACGAGACTGTGGAGCCAGTTGATAGATAAGTGCAGTCAGTTAAGATGTACTGGAAGAATTTGCATCCTATTTTTGAACCCTTCAGAAACCACATTAACGTTAGAAAAATGTTCATTTCAATAATGTTTTTGTGTCAACTCGCTCTGTGCCACACACTGTCAGTCAAAGATTACCTTTGGCTCTCTCTCACAAAGCAGCTTCTGACTCGTCTCTGATTCTCAACAGTGTGTTTCCACGAGAACTGAAAGAGGTTTTTGCATCGTGGCGGCAGGAATGCAGCAGCCGAGGTCGACCAGACATCAGTGAGCGTTTGATCAGCGCTTCTTTGTTCCTACGGTTTCTGTGTCCAGCCATCATGTCGCCCTCGCTGTTCAATCTGATGCAGGAATATCCAGATGACCGCACAGCACGAACGCTCACGCTCATTGCTAAAGTCACACAAAACCTGGCCAACTTCACCAAGTAAGTGTCTGGTTTTTGTTGTTTGTTTGAATCAAAGGAACACCTTCTCTCGCCTAGTTTGTTATGAAGCGTAGAACTGTGGATTTACAATTTTGCATCACTGTGTGTTCCTTTTTCCCTTCCCTGTCCCTGTTTGCAAACAGATTTGGCAACAAAGAAGAGTACATGTCCTTCATGAACCAGTTCCTGGAGCACGAGTGGACAAATATGCAGCGCTTCCTGCTCGAAATCTCAAACCCAGAGACAATCTCCAACACAGCAGGTTTTGAGGGCTATATCGACCTCGGCAGGGAGCTCTCTACGCTGCACTCCCTTCTTTCCGAGGTGGTCTCACAGATGGACCAGGTACTGATGAATACATGCTTTGTTCGCTGTCATAAGAGCCTTTCTCTCGCTCAGCTTTGTGGTTCCATTTCTTTATTTGTGCATAAAATAAATATACAAGTGTCTCAAATACACAAGAGTAGATTTTAGTTCTGAACTGAACTGAAACTAACCAATGTGGTAGTTTCTATGAAAACTTCTTCAACAAATAATTTGGCATGCCTTTTGCAATTCCAGAAAATCAAGTTTGAATCAAATACATAAACCTCTAAAAAACAGATATGTAGATATTCTTGTTTTTTATCAAAAAAAGGATGAAAGCCAGCTGGCCAACGAAGATCCCGAGGTTTCCAATACATCATCGCAAGCTTCAGGATTTAAATCATGCTTTGACTACATCAGGATGTTTATCCTACATCAATCAATAATTTATTATTGCATTACATAAACAGCGCACAAAGGGAGAACACTGTGAAGCCTCAGAGGCTGGGTGAGGCATATTAATGGATTTACAAGGACGTTTACATTAGCTCTGGTAGCAGATGGAAAGCATGTGGTGGCAGATGAAGGATTTTTTTCTTCTTTTCTTCTTATTTAGATTTGTAGATCATCCAGCTCTCTGAAATCTCGTCTTTCAATAATTCAGAAATCACAGTCTGGTTGATACTTCAGTCCATCAGACAGGCCAGCCTATTTCATTATTCAGTATGTTGTCTGAATAAGAGAGCTGATTGCAGATTGCAGGGAAAATAACTTGGTCTAAAAAAATATGCAAATATGAAATTAACCAAACAACACTTAAATGAAATCTAATTAATGCCTCAGCTGAATTGGTCCAGAGTAAAGTTTAATTTGGCTTAAACCTAATTGTGTCTCTATCTCCACAGAGTGCAGCCTCTAAGCTGGGTCCTCTGCCCAGGATCCTGCGGGAGGTGACCACTGCCCTGTCTAACCCGTCCTGTGTCCAGATGACACCCGGACAGTCCTCGGAGCATATGGGCTCGCCTCCCGCTGAGGCCAGCTGCAGCATTTCCACTGGGCTGCAGAAGATGGTCATAGACAATGACCTTTCAGGGTAAGAAGTATTCAGATTTTCAACTAACCAACAGTCCTTGACCTACTCATCTACGACATACTGCAGAAAAACTTAACAAAATCTATTCTTAAATTTGTATTTTTTCACCAAAATCACTTTCCTCTACTTGTCAAATTTGCCAAAAATATACCATTTGCGTCAACCAGATTCTGTAAAAAACTAATAGATTCTGCACTCCTCAGTGGAAACATGAAACCAATAGTGGTTCCTTTTCAGACTCCGCAAAAAATGTAAGTAAAATAAGTAGTAAAATATGTCTATTATGTGGAGTTACCATGTTGTTTTTTCTAATAGTGGTAACTACTGTGGGCACTGGGACATGTTGATTCATAGATTTTTCAATTTTTGTACAATAAATAATCAAAGAAATTGAACTTTTATTATTAGTATTTCAAGATTTATGGCATTAATAGGTTGTTCTACTGCACAAAAGACATTTTTGAGTTCTCTCTACCTCAAGCACGGTTGTGTTGTTTCCATAGAGATCCAGCGGGGGTAGTACAGTGAAACATTGGCCCATAGAGACTAATAATGTGACAGGGGCTAAAAAAAAAGTCTAGAAATTGCTTCAGGTTTAGAGGGTAAGAAATGTCGTGATATACCCACAAAATTATTCTACTGCTTTCAATGGATGGCCCTGTTTTATAGAATTCCTTTAGGAGAAAAAGAAATGGTTATTTAAGAAATTAAAGCAGAAAAAGAATAGACAGAAAAAGATACAAATATCAAACCAACAGCCGATTAACACAGATCAGCCACTAATATTATATACTATATATTTGTGCTGCAAATGCTGACATAGATATCATTGCTGCCAATTATGCAAACTGATAATTAATAGTTTTAAAATCTGCTGTCCAGCTTCTCTAGCAGCTAGTGTGTTTTCCCCTAGTAGTATGGTGGAGACCAAAAACTGAGCGTAAAGAGAGTAAATATTGGACTTTTGACCAGAAACACAACTCTAAACAATTGACAGTGTTGGTCTGTGACTCCTGGATGTGTGAAGAAGCCACTTTTAAAGAGTCCACCATGTCAGCCTAATGATGTCAGTGTTGTGTTCACAATTTATTTTCGCTGCCTGCAAGTGGACAAAAAGATTTCATACAGGTTTAATAAATATGATTGAGTCCATGTTAAAACAAAATTTATCTTTACAACAGCAAAAATAAAATGCGCTGATATTAACTTGAAATCTTTTGGAACAGATCTCAGTTTTTAGAGAGTTGGTTACCCTGAAATCACAGCCAAAAACATGTAGTGTAGATATACCTGAGTTTATTTACAGCCTTTTATAATTTATGTCCTCTCCAGCCTGTACTGTACCCTTGTGCTCCAAGCTTATTGCCTTTACTGCTAACACCAGCAGCCAGCTCTGGACATATTTGATTACAGAGAGAGTCTGGAATTGATTTAGAGATAGGCTACCTGCAGGTAATAGATCAAGCTACAGAAAAGAGACTTTTACACAAAAAGGACAAAGAACCCACAGCTGTCGTAGGATCTTCCACTCTGATTTAATGCTTCATTTGTGTTTTTGCGCATCATTGCTGATGCCAACAATGATTCTGTGAATCTGTTGTTTTTCACTGTCAGCTGTATCGTGTTCTCACGCCGCCAGTTTTGCTGAGTGTTAATGTTTGTCAGGTGAGGCCGTGACACAGGGAGAGTGTCACCCCTGCGTGTTTACATCAGCCTTATGAAACCTCGTTTACTTTCCAGTGGATGAATACACACTCTGACAGCACCTTATCTTGCTTATCTCCAGTCCTCTCACTCCCTGGCAGAACAATGCCAAGGTGACACTTAGGAAGATTAACGTGAACGCACCAGGGCCAAAAGGAGAAGAGATATACGAACCATATCCAGAGGAAGTAGCACCAGTAAACACAGCACTATCAGAAAGCAGGAGGACAGATTAAAACATACTATACATTAGGGCTGAATGATTAATTGTTTTCAAATCAAAGTCGGAGGTCGCAGTTTGACACAGTGCAGTTAGCAAATCACTAAGGCTACAATTAAGGATATACGTACATTACATTAGTCCAATCAATAGGGCCAATACTAATTTACCAACATATAGTGTTTATAGTGTTATATGATAGATAGATAGATAGATAGATAGATAGATAAAAATAATGGAGTCATTGTTTATTAACTTTGCAGCAAAGAATCTAGTTACTGGTGGGTCCACACCACCGTCTGCTCAGTTGTGATACTCGCTCTGCTACATGTGCTGCAGACAGTACTGAAAGTATTGTAAACAATGAAGTCAGAGCACGCTCTGCTGGACAACAATGTAATAACGCTGTTTCTAAATTACCCCAAGCATTTCTTTCTGTATTATGTTCTGCAAAAGAAGTATGGGTGTGTACTGATAACTGATAGGCTCGAATTTAAACTGCTATGTCAATGATTTTAAAAATTCATGGCATCGTCCTGGTGCAGTGTCTACACTTTTGATGGTATTTCACATGACGATGCTATCATCACCTTTGAAATCTATCACACGGTGAATATTGAACCGAAGCTTCATCAAAATTGCATTATCTGTCAGAAATATTGCCATGAGATATTTTCCCCTATATCGCTACAGCCCTACTGTAGATAACAGGAAGATTAGACAACAGGAGACGCAGGAAGAGAGTCAGGCAGCTGGTATCATTATGCTCATCAGGCCCCAGGATCAATACAACTAATTAAGTGATGTCCCTATATGACCTGATGTCAGAGCCAGCCCTCGTTACTTTATCACAATAACTGTTTGTTCATATATTGACGTGTGCATGCGTGTGTGTCCGTGGTGTATCCTCATCAGCGAGCTGTGAGGCTGAATTCAAATGAGCTCGCCATTCTGCCCTAATTGCTTCTCATCCACTAACCAGTGACATGAAAAGCAGAAGAAAGAAAAGGGTGGCAGTGCCAAGACTTGAGAAAGGGAAGAAATTGAGCAGAATGAAGAGGAGAAAGAAGTTAAAGGAGGGAAGGGTAATGGAACCATGGCGAAGGACACAGATAGAGGGAGGAGATGAGCGTGATGTGAATGATAGAGATTATTGGAAGATAAGTCGCATCTGTCAAGGTAATCGTCTTCTGGCAATACAGCCTCAGTATGCTGGCGGAAGGGACGGAAGAAAGGGAGAGCGGAGGGATGAGAGAAAAAGCACTTGTCTCTCATACAGGAAGCTCATACCCTCAAAAATCTATTTATTAGAGTATTTGATAGTATTAGATTAGTAAATCTAAACAGATTTGTAGCAAAAATATGTAACTTTTCACAAAAAAGATAAGCAATAAAATGCACTGCAGCTCAGTTCAGTTCACTCTGCTTCAGCCTTGCTTAGTTTATTGTGACCAGTAGGTTTGGGTAGCTAATATAGCTAGCTAATATAGCTAATATTAGCTAATGCTAGCAGTTTGTAAATGAATTTTGCTAGCTGTATTTTTCTTCTCCACTGGGTACAGCTTGGCATTTTTTTTCTGCTAAATGCCAAACTACTTTTTACTATCCAATTAATTAGTATAACACTTTTGTTAAAGAATGGCTAAATGAAAAATCTTTTTTTTTTTACATTGTTGACATGTCAATATTGTGTTCTTTGTGCACCAGAAGACACATCATGAGTGTCTTCTGGCTTTAACGTCTTTAGAAACACGAGTTCAGACAGCCAGGGTTTCATATGTAACAAACCCATGGAACCAGTCTTGTCCGCTTGCAGGGCGGGACTTCCTGTATCATTATTATTCTTCAAAATCAGAGTCCAGTACGGCTGAATTACTCCAGTATCACAACTTGCCACTGTGTAGCGGAATTATAGGTGAGCTGGTGAACTTGAGCTACAGCAAGTGGCGGTGGGGTGGGCGGAGACTGATAAAAGGTGCATACATTCTAAAGGAGGTAATGGTTTAGTTATTTCTGAGACATTTTAAGGCATGAAAGGATTATTTTCATGTAAAAAACACAATATACAGAGAGGATTTTTGTGGGTTTAATCAATAGCGAGAGGATCTTTAAACAAAATTATTTGTAAAACCCTAACGTTGTGATATATTTTGTGACGTAAGTCATTGTTATTGTTGACAATTTGCCACAATACAATCAATCAATACATTTAAATCATAGTGAAGCTTTAATTTTTTATTTTTTTTTTGGTCTGCTTCTTTCAGATTGGTTGACTTCACCAGGTTACCCTCACCCACCCCGGAAAATAAGGACCTATTCTTCGTGACAAGGAGCTCAGGGATCCAGCCTTCTCCTGCACGCAGTTCAAGCTACTCTGAGACAAATGAGCCTGACCTAGGCATGGCCAATGGCAGCAAGAGTCTGTCCATGGTGGACCTCCAGGACCCCCGCAGTCTGGATGGTGGCTCAGGCCCCAGCTCCTCAGATGCCCTGGGTGAGGGTCCAGCTTCAGGAGGAGGCTGGACAACAAGAGTCCCACAGGGCAACATCCCTGGTGGTCCCACCTTGAGGAGGCCAGGCCAGACACCTACCACACCAGGCACAGAAAGCACTCCAGGCCGACCCGCCCAGCTGCTCGCCCCGCTGTCCTTCCAGAACCCAGTCTACCAGATGGCGGCCTGCTTGCCCGTGTCCCCTCGCGGAATGACCGACTCAGGCTCCGAGTGCCACAGTTCTGTTAGTTCCCATAGCAACAATGAGGACGGGCCACCAGGAGGGAAGCACGCCTTCTTGAACCACGGCGGAGGAGGCGGAGGCGGGGGGAGCAGCGGGGACGAGTACACCAGGCGTTCGGGGGAGTTCAACCGCCGACAGCTATCCCTCACCGAAACACAGCACCAGCCCACCGTCCCCAGACAGAACAGCGCCGGCCCACAGCGGAGGATAGACCAGCCTCCCCCTCAGAACATGAATCGAGGCCGCACACCCCCAAACCTGCTCAACAGTGGACCCTACCCCCGGCCCTCCTCCGGCAGCATGATGACATCCTCGCCCGACTGGCCTGGCAGTGGGGCTCGGTTACGGCAGCAGTCCTCTTCCTCCAAAGGCGACAGCCCTGAGACCAAGCAGAGAGCTCAGCACAAACAGGTACAGGGTCACACTGTGTGAGCCGCATGTGCAGAGTACGTCTTTAACCCGAGGATGATATTCATTTGGTCATTACTCAAGAACTACAGCTGTCTCTGCCTATGTAATCACATTAAAATTACAGTGATATGAAAAGTAGCTATTACAAAAGGCCAATTCATGTCATAGTATGTGCAGAGAGGCTGTGTGGGTGAACTCACAGATGCTGCACATTGTGCCCTAATGAACTGTAGTCTCAGTGTGTGTAATAATAGCAATTTGCAAACAGGAAGCTCATCCCTTCAACACTGTTTTACTGGTCTAGTTTAATGGGATGACAATGAGGGTGGTGGAGGCACAATTAGTATCTGGTGGTGCTCACATGGCAACATGAAGCAGGCCTCATGGATACAAACACTTATAGTATCTTGCTGGGTTAGTTCATCGCTACGGTATAAATGTCAGTGAGATAACTCCATTTACAATCAGCACTCGCTTTAAAACCTCAGGACTATAGGCTGTAATCAAAAACACTGGCCAGTTGTTGCCCTTGGTGATAGGCTGAAGGAGAGAGCTTCTGCATATTAACCATAATGCCTTGCTCTCCACTCTCTTTAATAGTCCACAGGATTGCCTTTAGACTGACTGACTTACTGAAACCAAACCATCCAATTTAATTTGGTGGGGAACTCAGCACAGACATTTATCCTCTGTGGACACAGCAGCAAAGCTTAAGTCCAGGATTTTAAAGGCACTATATGTAGATTTTGGTCGTAATATTTTTTTCTTTTATTCACATTTATGCTCGGATACAGGGGTTCCTATACGGATGGTAATATTTAGAGTCCGACCATATCTGATGTGTCTGGCTGATATTATAAGCCAAAATTGCCCTATCACAGATCAGTATCGGCATGCATGTTTTCTGGTATGCAATGATATGAAAACTTTATTTTTATAGAACATTATGCAAAAACTGGTGCCTGGATTGATATGGAAAGGCTGGCCGGCAGAGCTGTGCTATTGTACTGTCTGCAGCACATGTAGCAGAGCAGGCATCACAGCTGAGAGGACAGAGAGTCTAATGGCGTCCTTCCAGTAAGCCGCTAGCTGGTGAAATACAGTGCTGGAAAGAGTATTGCCAATATGTATCAATATTCTTCAGATATATAGAATTTTGTGGCCCAAACTTAAATACTGTAACTATTTAATGGCTTACCAGGAAAATGCTGCACAAGCGTTCATGATGCCCAGAAGTTAAATCGTAATACCTTTTGTAACTCAGTGCCTTTTTTGTCAGAGTTTTCACTTATCTGATGAAATTATTCAACACTGACTACATGGGTCTGTTACAGATTGGTGCTGCCTGTGTGTTGCTTTCAGCACTTTCAGCCAATTTACCTAAGTGGTTCAGATCTGTGTAGGGGGAGATTGATGAACTCTGCATGGTACCTTAAAGTTTGGTTTCCTTCCCACTTAAATTGATTGGTATGGGGGAAAAAAGGTAAAATCATTATTTTTTTAACTGGGTCTTTGATTGTGAATTCATGTAGCTTCACTTCTTATCTTAATTAAGTTTTTCTGGATTTAAAATAATTCTTTATAGCATTATTAGTCATTACTCACTAGTAAGGTATATTAAAGCCAAGCGGTTCGGCAAAGTTTTAATCATATTTCTTGTGTAGACTGACAGTTTTATTCTTTTATTCTGTTTTGTCAGATATTCAGATTCTTCAGCCTTTTCAAAAGCCTTCGATGCAAATGAGTGTGTTTGACTTTAAAAACATGCACATTTCTTCTCATTTACTGTAACAGCCCACGGCCACCGCTCTACCAAGCTGTCCGTCAAATAACTGACAGCAGACAACTTAACTGCTGGTGTCTGCCTCTGGGCTGATTTGAAATTCATTCATCTGCTCTTACAGTGTTTACTTCTCCTCACTGCTAGTAGGACAAGGTGGTACCACTCAAACATGTTTAAAAAAACGTGCTTCAGAGTGTGTGCTACAGTTTACGCGTGAGCTTGAAGACTGGAGTGTGTATCCATTCCACCTGCTGCTTTTCAGTCCAGATGAGTTGGTGCATTTCAAGCTTATTTCTGTTGTTTCTGTGGTGTTATTGCAACCTCCCTCCTTCCCCCTCCCCGTCACTTGCACTCAGCTCATGTGTGTGTGTGTGTGTGTTGTGTTGATTTTACTAGGCCCCTTCCCCAGTGAACCCAAGTGCGCTGGACCGCACAGCAGCCTGGCTATTGAATATGAATGTGCAGTATTTAGACCATGAGGGGATGGAGCCCGAGTCACTGAGAAACAGAGAGGATCTAACTCAGGTGGAGAAGGTAACCTGCCATCCAACCTCTGACCTTTACCAACCCCTCCTTTCACAAACCACCTCAACCCTCAGCCCTGATCCCCCACTGAACTGTCCTTCCTTTCTTTACCACTCATTAGCTCCCTCATATACCTCCGTCCTAAAACATCCCTTCTGCACTTAATTATCCGTTATATTTATTCCCACTTTGCCCTTGGCTCTGAGCATATTAGACATACCTAAAATGTCACGCAAAGCCTTACTATGCACATTTATACCAAGAGTGAGGTAATTAGCATAAACTGTGAATCAGTTGGATTGTGCATGTGACCTTAGAAATAATGTACTTTTCAGAAAATTGACTTTTATTTGAAATGTTTTTTTGCATTTTCTGCATCCAACAGTGAGCTCAACTGCAGGAAAGTCATAGTAACAACAATAATAGCAGATAGTAGTTACAACAGGCAGATAATTATGGGGCTAAACATAGCAGGCAAGAATATTAGTGTCCAGCATTGAATATCACCAATAAAGCTGCACTAACTTCAGTAATCTGCTGATGATTCATTTTTCTTTTCACCCTCTGAACCCTAAAACCCACCAACGTGTTTGAAAAGCATGTTATCTTTGGAAAATCGCCAAAAATGACACCGTTTATCATAGCCGGACTGTAAAAACAGAGAGAATTGGCAGCTTTCCCAATGATGCTTGAACCACTCGTCCATAATGTGATCAAATCTAAGCTAGATGTTTTGTCAAAATCACTTTATTCTAAATGTCTCATTTAAAAGTTTGACAAAAAATAAAACCGTTTGCTCCAACCAGATCCTGTAAAAACCGAAAAAGCTTCTCAGCACAACCATGAAGCCATTACTAAGCTGCAATCAGCAGTTGTGACACAAAGTGTAGGGACTTTTCAGTTCACACAGAGCAGATAGAGACATTTCTTGAAACAAATTTAGTTTAAGTTTGAAATTTTAGCAGTAGGTACTGTCACCATGTTGTCCCCAGTAATGGTAACACCTGTGGGCACTTTGGAAAGTAGTTGTACATGTTGATTCCATGTCTTTTTTAATTTTATGAAACAAATAAACAAAAAATTCAAGTTTAATGTTTTTTTACAATTTTTTTCTAAACATTAATGGCCTTAATTCTTTGTTATACTGCATAGAAGACATTTTGAGTTCTCCTCTAATGGTTGTGCTGTTTCCATAGAGATACAGGATTTCATATTGGAGTAACAAATGAACCCCCAGTGAGTAAAAATGTGAAAGAAGCAAAAAAAAGCAACCTGTTTGGGGTTCAGAGGGTTAATGTCCTAATTGTTTGGCCTTAACAATGTCAGAAGATAGTGAAAGATGCCTATCATAACTTCCCACAGCACAAGGTGATGTATTAAGATGTCCTACTTTACTCAAACAAAACTAAAAAAAACCCAAATATGTTCTGTTCATTGCCATTAATGACAAAAAACAAAAAAAAAAATTGAAAAGCTTTTGTAATATTAAACACCTCATCAACCCAGATTTGAAGGACGCAGCAAACTGTGCACTAGCTACACCGACAGGTAAAACAAATCTGTATTAAATAATTCTCTGACCTTAGATCTAGATCAAGAATAATGTTTTGGTATTATGTGTGCAGCAACAGTTGAATTTTTACTGTGTTGGATATTAGAATTTTACCCTTCTTCATTAACAAACTCTCCCTTCACCTTGAAAAAAAAACTCACCTCACAACTTCCTCCCTCTTTCTTATCTTTGAAAAAAACCAGCCCAAACTAGGGGTGTGTATGTGTGTGTGTATTCACATGCCGTACATCCACACAGACGTGTTGGAGCTTGTGTGCGCTTGCATCTGTGTGAGAGACAGAGACAGAAAGAGGCTTTTTGCTGCTTTCCCTGCCTACGTTTCCCCACTTCTTTTCTCCGCAACCTTTACAACCATTCACCCTCAGCTCTGCTTCCTTGCTTTGGTTGGCTGCCACATGCTCCCCCCTTTTTTTTTTCTTCCCCCATCCATAATGAATACAAACCTGTCATCCTAACATAGCTCATACTTTATGGAAGCCAGCAGCTCAGGCAGGGAGAGCAACCAAAGAAGGCAATAACTTTAGTCTTAACAAAGAAGCCGCAGCCACCTTAAAATAGCAGAGCAGGAAACAAGAGAAGGACTGGGAAACACTACATCTTCCACAGCGGCCTGCACACAATCTGCAGCTAATGGTCTATACAGCTTTAACTACACAGGTGTTATAGCAGTCAGTTTAAATTCTCACAGTCATTTACACACTGTATATGCTCAGTCATTAATTACAAATAGGAAATATGTATTTGTCTCGTTAGGAGGCGCAACGTACATCATCGGACCATCAAATATAAATAAATCGAACAGGAAAGGTTCTTTTTGCTGTGCAATTTTTGTTGTTGATGTCTGTTTGTCCATGAACTAGAGGAGGATCTTCAGTATGTTTAGCAAACTTGTCATCCAGATAAGACAACATTTTTAATAGCTTATATTGTATAAAATAGAAAATCATCAATTATCGCTATTTTTTTATTTTAAATAAATGTAAACTGTACAACCATAAACCATAAAAGTCTTTCATGCGTAACTGTTAGAGCCCGAACGATATTTCCATTGGCCGATATTACCAGCCGATATTGGCAAATCACAGATATATCAGATATACCAATATGAAAACCTTTTTTACTGAACATAATACAGAAAAAAGTGCTTGCAATTTTTTAGAAATGGTGTGATCAACTAGTTTGTCCAGCAGATCCATTGTTTACATCACCCTCAGCACTGTCTGCAACACATGTTGCAGAGTATCTATTACAGCTGAGCAGATTGTGGTGCAGAGCCAAGTGGTGTCCTAATGGTAAACTGGAAACTAAATTGTGAAATACATTTCTGGAATGTTAATAAACAATAACCCCAACATTTGTTTTCTTTTTTATATAACTCCAGCGTATATATAAATAATATCTGCTAATGTATTGATTTGAGAATTTCTTTCTTCCTAAAATCAGCCCTATAAATCCTATAAATCCAGTATCGGTCAGGTTCTAATCATTGCATATGTGTCAAAAAGAAACCAAATTAAAAGTAACATACATGCCAGCACTATGACCAAGACATTATTCATTATAATACATAAGCTGTCTGCATAATTACCATGTTATGTCATGCCTCTATAGATGGGTTTTAGTGACGGACAATCCCTCTAATATATAAAGTCGGATCTTTTTGGAGTCTTGATTTTTAATTCTATTAGTTATTCTCTCCCTCTTCAAATTCCATTAACTTTAAAGTTTGAGGGGAGAATCTTCATGTATTTTCTCTTTATCTTTCCTGGTTTAAACGTCTTTCTGCCTGTGAGACTGAACTGAATTTGGTGAAATATGTTCAACATTGACATGGATGGAAATCTAACCTAAGTAGGCCGTTGTCAGATGTACCATCAGCACAGCAGGTGCAGACACGCATCTGTTCAAACCGCCTTTGTTTCCCAACTCTCTTTTGTTGTGTTCTGCGTGATCAATATTCATACGTATTAATTATACTCTTTAGTCTGTTGAATTTCAAATGCACATCTGCAGAGGACAGTCAGAGTCAATGTGACACTTGTAGCCGAACAGGATTGAATTACTCTGATCTTCTTTGTGTCGCTGGGTAAAATGCATAAATGTTTAGTGAAGTTTGGGTGTTGCAAAGGCACGGGGTTGTATCTCAGCGAAACCTTTATTAACATAAGCTGTCAAAAGCAAAATATTTATCGTCCAAATAACAGCTTGAACAAATGTTACAAATAATGAGCCAATTCGAGCTCAGTTATTCTCAAGTGTTTAGATGTTTTAGTTCCGACCATTCTGACAAATACAGAGGAAAAGAGGACAAGGGGAGGATGTGATTAAAGTCTTTTCTTTAGAGAGAGAGAGAGAGAAAAGGTTTGACAGCTTCTACAGCAGCTTGATTTTCTTTAAGTTGACTAGCTTTGTTTCAGATATCAACAAAGGATGCAGGTAGGAGAAGAGAGCACCGGGAAGGACGACTGGGATTTGGAGCCGAGTCGATGTAGAGCGTTTGAGGGAGACCAGTGTGGGGATTGAGGGGCAGAACAAAGGCACTTACAGATACAGTTGATGTTGTTCTTTCTCAGGGGACCTCGTGACCAGAACATATGGATATTAAAGATGGAAAGGGGAGTGGAGAAAGGGAAGAGCAGCCGATGAGATGAATCTATTCGAGGTCACTGTTCCCGCTGGGAAAGAGCGGGTTGATGGGAAAATGTCCCAGTGGTTGGCATGAGAGTGACATGGTGGGGGAAAAAAGTAGAAGGTGACAAGAAAAGATAAATGATCCCAGCAGCATCCTCGCTGTGTGCAGCTGAATCTGAGACTCCAGGATGCTCCGATAGTTTGCCTTTCGCATTGTTCTCCATCTGTTATACCTGAAAGATAAAAAGGTTTTGTCTAAAACACCTGGAAAGACACGAATTTAATCAAGTGAGGCAAAATGATTATGCCAAAATGTAATGAACCGATAATCCTTTTTAGCCACACAATCAGTGCAGCTCGAGTAAAGACCCAAGCTGAAATAAATCAGCAATTATTGGATGGATTATGATGATAGTTTAAAACTAAAACTCTTGTTGACTGCTCCTGTAGCAGCATCAGGTTGACATTTCTGGTTCATAATGAGGTTTAGTCGCGTCAAATTAAGCACGGGACAGTTAGAAATAAAGAGTAACCCATAAGACACGATAAAATACAATAACTACATGACAAATCTAAATTAACACAACAAAGTAATAAAAACAATAAAAGACACAGCCCATTAAAATATGAAGCTATACTTGGATGAAATGTCAATGAGAGGAGTTGGGTCTTTAGCAATGACTTCCATGTTTCTGTAAACTGACCAGAGAGTGGGAGCAACTACTGAAGATTGGATCAGCGAAGTCTAATTCTCAGAATATCAAAAGCATCTGGTTTGTAGACCTCAGTGCTCTAAAAGGGGTATGAAGATGGAAGAGGTCAGCTAGACAACTACTGAATGGCAGGCCACAAAATTTGACTACTGTGATCCCTTCATTTTTCTTTTAAGGACCCCCAAAATTAAAATTTGACTTTGATTTATGACCAGATACCTACAAAATTCATGGCATAACCTTCTGTCACAGCTGTACATTGTGTTTAATGCTAGTAATTAGTACATTTAAAATAAGATGGTGCACATATTAAACACTTCTCCCAACAGCTCAGTGCACTGCTGTGACACAGAGATACCAGAACAGCTACAGACTGTCAGTTTCTTTGTCAGACTTCAAGTGTTTTGGTCCAACTTACTCGTTTCACTTCCCTTGCTATCAAAAGAGAAGCCTGGTCTTCAATCTTGGCATCAACCAATGTTTGGCAGACATTATTCGGTTTACAGATCAAGTCCTAAATAAAATCTGAATGGTTATATTCATCACGCTAGTGCCCAAAGCAGCCAACACTGTTGCCAAGCAATAATTCTAGCCCTCGAGGCTAATGTTAGCTACAAATATTACCTTCAGTTCTCGCTGAAGAAAAGACGAACCACATTGACCGCATCTTCCCAACCACTATCCCTCATTCAGCCCTCCGCTTTTGTTTTTTCTCACTTCAAAGTATTATTGGTGTCACAGCAAGTTGCCGCACCACGGTCACCATTTTCTTCCCCACGTGAGGCAGTGCTCTGCTCTCCAGTTGTTCCTTTCGACAAGATAATCATAAAAACATACCCCGCAGTGAGTGGCGTGCCATTATTTTCAAATCCTCTACTGTGTGCATGTCTGAGATTACAGTGCGATTATATTATGTGCGTGATGCAACCCGATTTCAAAATGTATTAGGATTGGGAAACTCCTGCAGTCTGAGCCCAGCATTAGTGTTTATCCAGTGACATGCTGACTGACCACAATATCCCTTATTGTTAAAAGAAATATGTTTTTCTATCGAGAGAAGTTTTGATTCTTCCGCTGGCCTAAGGAGAAGTGCCTCAAATACCTCTCTAAGGGTCCAGTAGCGGGTCAGGGACAGATTTGGAGGTCTTATGTCACAGACTAGGCTTCTTACTTCACTGGTTGCATCCCTTCCTTCTCACATCCTCTTGTCTTTATTCATCCTAAAATCCCTTTGTTTTCTTTCCGTCTGCTTTTTTTTTTTTTTTTTTTGCCAGTTTAATCTCTCAACCTGTCTTTGGTTTCGGAACCAAACCAAAACCCAGCTGGGGAACAGTTGAATTTGACACCAATTGTGAATGAATGCTTTCATAGTGCTGGTGAAAGCGTCTTCTTATTAATAGGAATTTTTCATCAGTGCAGCTTTACAGGTCTAGTATAAATGTGCTGTTATGAGAACTGCTTGTAAATGAACTGTATGATTCCATGATAGAGGTCGTCTCTCGATTCTAGACAGAAATTATGCCCAGTCTGAGGAGCAACACGGCCTTAATCTGAGGCCTGATTGAGAGATGTCTTTTTTGTTCTCGTCAGCGATGGTAATGAAGAAGAGGGATAGGGCTGCTGATGATGATGATGATGGTGATGATAATGACAAGCGATGACGAGAATCTCCTCATCTTTGTTCAGTACCAGCAGGAGATCGCAGTGCTGCAGGAGAAGCTGCGGGCGTCGGTGCAGAAGCTGGAGGAGTACGAGGCCCGTCTGAAGGGTCAGGACGAACAGGCCCAGAAGGTGCTCATGGAGTACCAGGCCCGGCTGGAGGAGTCGGAGGAGCGTCTGCGCAGACAGCAGGACGACAAAGACCTCCAGATGAAGGGCATCATCAGCAGGTAGGGAGAAGTTCTTCAGCGAAGATGCATCTGCTCTGCAACTCCTGTAACCCTGCCTTCCTTCTGTTTCCAGGTTAATGTCAGTGGAAGAGGAGCTCAAAAAGGATCATTCTGACATGCAGGCAGTGGTGGACTCCAAGCAGAAGATCATCGACGCACAGGTCGGTTTCCTCTTCGCAACATGCTGACTGACAGCAAAAGCTCCAGCGTTCCCTTCCGCAGGTTCCATATGGTTTTGTAGATGCTTTTACATCTTTGTGTTTCAAATTTGTGTGTGCTGTCACTTGTGGGAACAAAGGGTCACTGACATACAAAGGGATGTTTAATTCATAGCTGTCTCCGCTCTGGCATTGACAAGCTTGAATGGCTGAGCCGAATTTCTCAGCTCCCTCCCACTCTGTCTTATGAAACATACATTTACAAATTTCTTATCTAGTTTTCTGTCAACGTGTAGCTTTTCGATAATCCACAGTGGTTTATATTTGTGTACAACTGCATTTAAAATCCATCTTAAAAAAACAAAACAAAGTGTTGACTTGGAGAATTTGAATTCTGAATGTCCATTGTTAGGGATATAATTATAATTTTAGCAGAGAGTGAGTGTGTGGGCATAATTGTTGTCATGAAGGATTAAAACCTCCTGGACGTGTCTCTGGATACAATTTCATCTATACTCTGGGAAAAAAAATGTACATTTCCTGCATGCAAACACACAACCGGCACAAAATTAGGTGAAAACGTATACCCATGTCTTCGTAGATTACAGTGTTTGTACATCAAGATAAGGAGAAAATGCAACTGTGCCGCAACATGACATTTACACAAATTCAGACACAAACGTGCATAGGTGATTAATCTCCTTCACGCCCACAGTAATGAGCGTTTGCATCTGCAAACAAATACGCCACGGTAAGGCAATAAATTGTCTCGCTCTGTAAACAGGCGCAGAGAGAAGGAAAATAAAAAAGGTCATTCCAAAGGCAGGGAGGAGAGCGCACTTCTGTGGATCAACCCAAACCACTTGTACACACAGATTTTTAACTGCTGCTTTAGTTTTGTTTTGTGCAGTTTTTCTTCCCGACAAACAAGTGTCTCAGGTTGACCCCCTTGTAAGAGTCTGTAAAACATTTTCTAATTATAATGCTTCAATGTGAATTTAAGTGTGGTTGACTCTGTTGCCTCATAGCCTGCTGGTCATCTGAGGCCTTGTTCTGTATGGGTTATCTCAGGGCGCTATGGCTTCCCCCCTACAGTCAACAGGCATGCATGGCAGGTTAGTTGGTGCTTCTAAATTGGAATGAATTAATAAATCTATTAGTGGGTGTACCCTGCCTTTCGCCCAGTGTCAGCCACCATAGCCCTCCCGTCCCCTACAAACCTCTACAGGATAAAGCGGTGATAGATAATAGAAGGATGCAAAACTTAGTGCAAAAATAAAGCTGGTGTAGGTTGTATTTTTTGGCTTTACTGGGAAAAAAAGTCCACACAAATCTTTCAGAATATTGTGTTTCAAGTGGTCTGAGGGGAAACTAGACTTTCACACCTCCTCCTGGCTCCATGACAGGAGATTTTGGCCTAGTATATTAGCATCAAAGGCTGGTGTGAGAACAGGATTTGACGGTGCAGTGGGTTCAACTGAGGACTTTCACTCGGAGAGAGACGGATCAGTTACAGAAGGAGGGCTGTTTATTTTGAAAATCTGGCTTTTTCCGTTTGTTTGTTTTGATATTTTGCCCTTTCCAGATTTCTACTTACTACATTTTTAGTATTTTGCTCAACATTAGAGCGATCCCAGATCTTTCTCCCTTGACATCTGTAAAATGTTATCATTTATTAGGTCCCCTAACATGAAACTGATGTTGTTAAATGTGTAATGCTCATGCCAGCCATGTTAAGCTCCAGAGTGTACATGGTTCTTTTTCAGCTTGGTCAACATTCTTGTAAAACCTTGTCAAACAGAGCAGAGACTATTATGTAAACTGAGGCTATGCTAATTATCACATCTAACTTTTTGTGAGTGAACATTTTGGGGAGTCTAAATGTGATTTAGAGTACTCTATTTTTGCCATGCATTTTTATTGTTCTGTATCGTCATCATAGATTATGTGTGAAATTAAGCTAATATTGATGTGCTGTTCATGCAGGAGGGTGACTGAACATTAATTCACTTTAATACAGATACTGTCATGCTACTTACTTCAAATCAAAGTAAGCTGTGAAAGGTTTAGGATAAGAAGACAAAAACCACCCCACCTAGGTCAAATAGATCATGGTGGTTAAGATTTACTTGGCTGAGACTCAATATCTAACTGTATTCATGTGTGTTTGCAGGAGAAGCGCATAGCATCGCTGGACGCTGCCAACGCCCGTCTGATGAGCGCTCTCACCCAGCTGAAGGAGCGCTACAGCATGCAGACCCGCAACGGCATCTCCCCCACCAACCCCACCAAACTGCAGATCACTGAGAACGGAGAATTTAGGAACAGCAGCAACTGCTAGACAGACTGGCATCTGCCCCGAGTGAGTGTCGAGTGCCTGAGTGTGTACAGTTATTCGGTGAGCGGATGTCTACGTGCACGCACGGATGCATGCCTGCTTGAAAGACTGCAAGAGCGTGTGAGTGTGTGTGTGTGTGTGTGTGTGTGTGTGTGTGTGAGAGAGAGAGAGAGAGAGAGACTTCAAAGCAGACAGTTTTTTTTGGAAATCATTTCCACTTTCTGGAGACGGTGTAGGAGTGGAGGGCATCGCTCTGAAAGGGCCGGCCAGAAGAGGTGGAACTTCAGCGTGATAGACAGATCACCAAGACAACAACATCACCAGACGGCCTTCGTTACCAGGGTGACGGCCAGAGGAGGCAGGGCAGAGCTTGTACATAGAAAACTCGAAGCTGTCCATCAGCCAAACACTTTTTCCCGTGGATGTACGCAGCCGCTGGGACAATTCAAGCCCCTGCCTATGCTTGGGATGAACCACTATATAACCACACACAGTGACGACCACTACACATGGTCGCCCCTAGCAACCCTCCTCTCCTCCTCTCTCTCTCTTTATTCCGCTTCCTCTCGACGACCAAGTGGACCCAGTTCAACCCAACGACACGCATTGAGGATTATCGCTTTAGTTGTCTTGAGAGGATTACTTTCCAGTGCTTTATTCTGAAGTCATTGTTTTTAAAGAACCAAATAGGAGCTAAAAAAAATTGATATTTTTAGTCCAAAACAATCTTCTTTATCTCCCTTTCCAGTCCTGGGTGTGTTCCTGAGCGTCCCGCTGACCCTGCTCCCCCTCCCCTCCCCTCCCTCCCTATGTAGTGCACTTTGTGAAAAGCTATTGGTACATGAAACGCCTTAAGTAAGGAACACACCTCGACTTTATCCCGCAGCTCCCCTATTTCTGCAAAAAAAGGCACAACTTATACTGTGGATTTGTAAAGAATACAAAAATAAATTGTACACACATAAATGTATTATAAACACTAAGGTAAATGAATTCTATGTGATACTATATTAATGAAATTTAATATAGATGTATGCAGTTTTTTTCTTCTATAGAGTATACACACATATACCTATATTTGATAATCTCAAATATAAAAGCAGCCCTTTATTTAGGAGTGAGATCTAGTTTTATTTTTCTTCTCTTACGATGAAAGACTGTAGTGTGTAGCTTGCTTTAGAGCCCTGGAGAGGGAGACCCCGCCGAGCAGTGATCAGCACCTCAGCCGTCTTTTGAATCCACCGTGCTTTAACCCTTTACGTACAGTACGCACTACATTTGAGAGAAACGTCTGCACAGCAGTTTCGGAACAAACTCGTTGCACAGTCAAATGTAATCGGTTTCTTCTTCTGGTGCTCGTCACTGCTCCTCAAAGACACAGATCGCTCAAACCCAGATTTGGATTTTGGTTGGATCATGAGTTCTATTCGTGTGGTCTTTTTTTTATTTCTCTAGTTGCACAAAAGCTATTGAGAGACGTGTTTAGAGGCACTCACTCATACTATACACTGGACCGGTGGGCCGTTGTTCCAATGGCCTCCTTAGTTACAACATTTTCTCTCTAAACTGCTTTATTTGTCCGTGGTAATGAAGTATGCTGCATCCAAACTGTGACTCTATTGATCCTAGTGGCATCATCTCTTCCTCTCTCTATCCTCTTCTGTCTCTCTTCCGCCCCTCCCCTCCTTCATCCCTCGTTCTTCTGAATGTGAAGATGCTAACTCACGGTTGGTCTTAACATGGGGTTTGCTCCTTCCAACCTTCCCCCCTGTCATCGCTCCGTACCATCTCGGCATCTGTATTTTGTATATTTTTGTATTCATTTTTCTTACCTATAACAAACTATATACATCAATTGTGAGGCTCTGCATGCTTCATCCTTGCTCTAGAGCCAATGGTAGCGTCAGTATCACCGTTTGTTTTCTTTGCCAGTTGGACAGTGATGATGATGATGATGACGATGAATAGCTTGCTGCAGACATGACATGAATATATGCTGAGTGTATCAAGAGGCTGGACAGCCTGAGAAAGTGTAAATAAAATGCTCACACTATTTTTACCTAATGTTATCAGAGCTTTTTGTAAATGTATCTTGTGCTCAGACTCTGCTGTATCATTATGGATATTGTAAATATGAAATAGCTCAGTCAGTCATCTGTCCTCATTGGTTAGAACTATACAATTAAATTAACCTTTCAGTGTTCTCTCTGTTAAAGCTATTGTTTCGTATTTAGAGTGTAATATCACTAGCCAAAAAAACTGATTAAGTAGGAGTTTGACTCTTGGGATGTTTGCCTCCTTGGTTTCACGCCAAGCTGAGTCCAGTCTCGATGAGATTCACAAGCACAATCCTGTATTTCTCATCAGTCTAGCTCTATGCACTTTTACGTTCAGTGGTTGGTGTTTATAACTAGCTTTCCTTTGTTCTCTTCCTTTTTTTTACATTTTTTTTTTAACACAGCACCTGTTTCAGGTGTTTAAAACCGTGGCAAAGTTCAAAACCGAAGATCAGCATTTTTGTAATAGCTCAGTCTCAAACCTTTATATCAAACTAAGAGAACGATCTCGCTTTTTTCCTGTTTGAACGGACAGAAATCGCCTCAGACTGAAGAATCCAGTGGTTGCAAAACAACACGACAAGGACTTATCATATCTTGCCTGTAGTGTGAAAGTGCACAGACAAAAGCAAGACTATGTTACTTTTGACAGAAGAAACAACACGTTTTTCATCTTACATTAGTTAATTAGCAATAAAACACACCGTCTCTTAGTTTAATACACTCACAGGTTTTTCTGCTGATGTTCGGCCTTAATTTCTTTTGACCAGTTACTTTTGGTGGTTAATGTTACCCAGCGTTTGCAAACTTCTGCCAGTTTTGCAGGTTTCTGCTGCACTTGTGTTGCTTTTGCAATAAATTAGCATTTAAGCTAAACGTCCCACTACTGTGTAGCTAAATGGCAGCTTTAGCTGTTTTAATTAGTGCCACTGTTGGCCCCTCGAATACTGCATACATTTTCTCTAAAAGATGAGTTGTTGCCAAACAGTCTTCTGGTTAGCATGCAGCTAAACATTTTTCCATTTAGTATTTAGCTAGACTGCTAAGCTTACAGTTAGCAAATGTTTGCTGTAGTTTGGTAGCTTAGCTGTTGCTAACATTATGACCTTGCAAATACCAAGAAGATTCTTGTTTGTATTATACTAAACAGTACACTCTTTAGCATGTAGCTGAATTGGATTTTGCAACAGGGGTTACCGCTAATGTTAGCAAATCCGAGTTCAAGTTTGGTGTTTCAAATACATTGGGTCAGTTTACTATGACTCTTAACTTGTAGCTTAGCAATTAAGCTAAATACTACGCAATTGTTTAACTAAGTAGGTGCTAACCTCGCTATGTTTAGCTAAATGGTATAAAATTTCGAGTCAATATTACAGCCATTTAAAAGTTTATTATTTAGCAGTAGTTGAACAGTCAGCTGTTTAGCATGCACCTATCTAGTTTTGGTTGCTGGGGTTGCAGCTAATGTTAGCAAATTTGGCGTAAATAATGCCATAAGGGGTACATTAGTTCACTTTACCAACTTTATAACTCTTAATTCATATCGTAGCATTTTAGCAAAATGCTACACTATTGCTAAACAGTAATTTAGCATTAAACTGTGGTTGTTCATCAGCAAAAGTTACATAGTCTTGCTTTAAAATACAAAAGCAAGCTTTTTTTTCTCTTTCTTTATTTTACTCATACAAGACTGTCACGTATGTCCTATCTATACAGACTAAAGCAAAAAAGGCACACCAATGTTTAGTATCCAATTTGGCTTCTCAGCTATCAGTTCATCGATCCCTCCCATGGTCCCACTTCAGCTCTAATTACTTCAGATCAGAAAAGCACGAGTTCACTCCCGACACAGTTCAGCCACTCCGAGAAAAGATTAATCGAAAATATAAAGCTATAAATAAAGCAAAAGATGTTGTATGTTTTCTATTATCTTGTAGAAAATACTTTTGTAAGTATGTTGAAAGTATAAAGTATTTGCTGGATTCTGCTTCCTTTGACGACAGTGACAAAACAATAATGTACAGAGGAATTTGTGTTGACAAAATGTGGCTGTGCAATTTATGTACATTTGCAACTAGACCTATTAAAGTTTTATTTAGCTATTTTAAAAGTCCTCGTCCCCTTGTGTCTTCCTTTCGGATTGTTCTCTGTGACGCTTTGTTATTCTGAAATGTAAATGAGGCTTAATTTGTGAGCGTGTGTGATGAGTCACATGTTCATTAAATACTCAAGCAGGCCTAGATAGATGACAAGCAGCTAGAGAGAACATATGCTCAGACTCAGGGTCCAAAGGCAGAGTGGAGGGTATGATGGAGGGATGTGAAAGACCCGTTTGAGCAGTGTCTACTTGTCTTAGCGAGTCTGACCTACATACTGCCTGATTATTATTCCATACCGTGGCTAACAAAAAGCCTGAGAGGGCCTTAACAACAGAAGAAATGGCTGTAAATTGATCTGAAAGTTACACATCAAACAATGGCTTGCAATTGTTTCTATGTGTAACTAAAAGGCAGCAGAGACAAGCTTTGAGATATTATCATTATACTATTATTGTTATTATTACATGTGACTGAATGGGAAAAGCCGACCTCATTAACAACAGATCTTCATCGTGTGTATTCTGAAGGAAAGGCCCTGTTGTTAATTGCTCCCTGTGAGGCTCACTTATTTCTTTGGCCAAGTGGAACGGGCTCCCTGCGGCAAAGACACACATTCAGGGCGTCAGGCTTATAAAACAACACGACTAGTCGTACTACTCTCTCCGGTGCTCGCGCTCACGATTCAGAAAGTATCAAAGGCGAGGAAAAAAACAGCCACTTGCTGAGGACTACATGATTCCCTGCCAAGCACAGGGCAACAGCGTGCAAGCCTTATTTCCACTTCAGTCTATTTCATGCATAACTGAACATTTTATAAGAATGAATCCCTCTCTCAAAGGCTGCCCAAAACATACTTCAGTTTGAGCAAATGTATGAGGTAGAAAAAGGCGAATGTAATAGTTATATAATAAATAACTAGAGTATTTTCTTTGGATTCATTTTTCCAGCTCCAGCGACAATTTAGAGGCAAATATTGTACTGTTTACTGCACTAGCATAAAATATGATACAACAGTTAGAGCTGTGCCAGGCTCCATACCAGTCTTGCAAAACAGTACATAAAGATGTCTGAATTATCTCCAATATTACAGCATGTTCCAATCAGACATACCATTAACTGCATTATGGCCGTATTATATCAGCCTCAAACTTCGACATTATTATGGCAGCATGTCAAACTGTGATTCTTTATCTCATCTCCTCTAAATTTTCCTACAGAGCTGGTAGCTTATCTGCACTTTAGGCAATAAAAATTCTATTTTTTCTGGAAAGGAAACTTAATTATGTGTTTATTTTGAAAGACCTTTGTTATTCTCTCTCATATACTTTCTTTTAAACCTTAACAAACCTGAAGTATTTTGTAATTGAATAAAAATCTGTACTATTACTGAAATAATCAATAGCTGCAGCCCTTAATACTATATAAAGGATTTAAATACTTCTTCCACCACAGCAAACTAATAAAAGAACTTGAACTTAATATAAAGTTGTACTGGTAGTGGAAGTTCTTCAGCCTGTACTCTCATTAGCTGACCAACCAGGGTCAAGGCCAAGAAAAAGTGTACAAACAAGTGCAACATGTTTTGGAAGCTAATGTATATTTCCAGCTGGAGACAGATACCTCAGCTGTTGGACCGCTGGGGAACAACAACAGCAGCAGCAGCAGCAGCAAAAGAACTGTGACGACTAAAGGCAGCGGAGCAGCAGCATCAACTGGCGCCACCAGCCTCTGTAACAGAAGGTCGAGGAAACATTGGCAGATGGTTGTGCTGTGAAACATATCTAAGGTCTTAAAACATGTAAAAAAATGAGCCATTTCAGATTCGTCTAATCAGCCTTGTTCAAGACAGAGATGTAAACAGCGCAAAGTGCCAGCAGTGCTGCCATTATATGTGACAAATGGTGCCCTTTAATGAGCTCATGGGGGAAATCACTCCGAGGTAGGACAATAATAGCGTGCAGACGAGTTGTACTCCGCATTTGCAGCGTTTGTGCAGGGATGCTTGCGTGATTGGAAATATGAGCACTGCGGATGATATACTTGAAAAAAGAGAGCGCATTACAGTTTTAAATGCCATTAGCAGTGCTATTAGTAGTGACCACATCAACACACGTCTTCAGTTCAAAGAGCAGATGAATTTTATTTTGTTACAATGTGATACATGTCATTCATATAATCTGCCAGTGTTATTAACCTCATACATCTACTTCACATTATCATAACCACACTGTAGTAAATATGTTCGTCCTCCAGTATTTATAGCAGAAATCATTCACGTGTTTAGTTCACTGCATGTTTTTCCACAGCTGCCCACACTGCAGGTGTTCTTTATTTGCACAAATTCATTTTTTACTATCTTAGTGTAAATACTACACGAAAAACAGAGTTGAGTGAGTACTGCAGTGCTGTCGTGTAAATCATCTGAAATGACTGCTTGGCATCCACCACTGGTCAACATTTTTTGTGTAACTGCCAGCCGTGTCACACGTTACATAAAGTTTATTAACGAAAGCTATCCAAATCTCATTTAGGAAACAAAGCATCTATCTAAATTGTAAAATTTTGTGCCATGCAATTACTTCTGAAATAATTATTTCTCCATGGCAGTTGTGTGGCTATGAAGTAATCATCCTTAAACCAGGTGAAGGTCTGAGGCTGCCAGACTGGAATAGCTGCTGAACTGAAAGAGGCTGCGTGGCCTTTTCTCTTTGAATACGTTTTCACTTATCTCATCGCTAATGGGCTCGTGGAGGACGCACAGCCGAGCCACTGCCTGTCAATAGGCTTTCACCGCCAAACGAAACACAAAGTAAACACACACACGCTCAGACATACATAACACGCGCACGTAAATGCTCAGTCACATCCATTTCTGTGCAAATGCGATAGTTCAAAGAGTTGCTGTGCAAATTCAAGAATATAATACACTGAGGATGCTCCCTTATACCCACTTATTTATGTGTGATGTGTGTGAATCTATTGAAGAGGAGCATCTAATGTTATCCCTGAAAAGAAAGTTTATTTCGGTGGACATGTCGCCAGACAAAGGTGAAGGGAAGCAAATAGCTGCCCTCTAGAATCGGTAAGAATATTAAAAGCATCCGTACCTTCCTCCTGACAGGACCACACTGTTCATATAGTATGATCCTGCAAGGAGGGGAGAAGGAAATGCACCAACCTCCTTATATCTTGTTCTGTTTCCATCCCAACCCCCCTGCAGACATCTTCCTCCTCTGAAGAAAAAGCAATCAGGCTGAGAACGGTTCTCCTGCAAGTCAGCCAGCAGGGGTCAAGCTAGTCCTTCTTGGGAGCTGCAGAGGAGGGATGGATACCTAATTTCCCTGCTCCTGTAGAGAAGGCTAAAGGCAGTGTTTGGGGGTTGGATGACTAGTTCCTTCTCATCAGTTCTCCACGTTGGCTCTGAGGGTGCGAGGCTTGAGTCTTTGATGCAGCCGGTAGTCCTGGCTGGCCGCCCTACGTAGGGGAGCTGGGGAGCTGAGCTGAGGGTTGGTGAGGCACAGCGTCTGAGCTTTAATGGCTCGTGGCAGCGCCCTGCTGCAGCTCAAAGAGCGCCTGTCCTCGACGCCTGACTGGGGACCCAGCTGAGCCTCGCACAGCTCCAGCAGAGACACGACCTGCTCTTTCATCGCCAGGGATTTGAACCTGCGACCTGCCAGGTAGAAAAAGGCCTCCACAAATGCTTGTAGTCCCATTCCTGAAAAGCACAAGGCGGGTCAGCGACAGTGTAAATTCAAACAATGGTTATCCAAGATTAAAAGAATAGTTTTTGCCTTCTGTTGTATAGTTAGATGAGAAGACTGATGCTATTTTCATCTGTTCAGCAAATATGAATCAACTGGTTAGCATACCTTAGCACAAAAACAGAAGCTTCGTACTAAATTGCATACTTTTTCTTTTAACTCTAAGTTTGTACTGCAGCTGATGCACTGTTTCATGCAGTATGAATACAATTGGGACATACTACTTCCTGTTGCAGTCTGTAGTGTGAAATAAGTTGTCATCTGTTAGCACTCCCGTTAGCTCAGACTTGTTTACGTGCATGGATCGCTGTGATGTATCTGACACCTATCTACATATATCTGACAACTGCGCAGAGGATTGTGGGTCAACATGGCCTGAAAAGCATGCTAGCTTACATACTGCAACATCTGATTGGATGCAGTATGACTTCCTGGTATTTTTAGCCTACTACATTTCACATACGACGTATTGGGATGTACTTAATAAATTATTTTCTGGCAAATACAAGCTATTGTATGATGGATACTGGAAAGCACCCAGGGACGGAAGCTAGCTTTCTTCTGTCCAAAGTTAACAAAATCTTCCAATCAGCACTTCTAAAATGCATCAATCAACAAATTATATCTCGTATGATCCGTACAGATCTAAAGCTTAAAAAGTAAATTCACTATTTTACAGGGGTTTGTGACAACTTTCTTGTCTTTGAGCTATCCCCAGACAGCCAGTGAGGACTCCAGCCAACAATTAGTCTGTCTTTTGTACAGTTTCAAGCCAAACTCTTTATACAGCGGCCAAATTGTTTACTTCAAGTACATCTCCAAACCTCCTTTCTGTTGTGTATTCAAAAGAAGTTCTGTGGCATCTGCAGGATTATTACTAAATCCTCAGTTTAAGTATGTGGCCAGAATGAGTTTCTAATAATATGAAAGGCAGAGGTATTATAATGCACTTGTAAATGTACCCTGGTATCAATTGAATGCAACCGTAATAAATCAGTTTGCTTAAGAAGCACATAGCGCCATACACTGGAAACACATTTTAACTCAGCATGCATGTCCACACACACACACACACACACACACACACACACACACAGACAGGAGTTTCAGTCTCTGCTAAAATATAGAACCGGTTGCTCAAGGTTATAGTGTTCATTTTTGGTTGATTAAACTTTAAGATCATTTCGGAAGATGCAATTTGGGATGCTGTTGAACTGCGCTACATAACACAGAGAGGTGTTTCTGTGTTCCTGCCCGCCTTCATTCACACAAATGGGGATGGATAAATGTATTAATAGTAACACAATGGAAATCAACAGCGCCGCAAACTGCAGCCTCCCAAATGATCAGAAAGATGAGTCACCACCTCTCAGTTCCAACAAAAACTAAACATTATAACGTTCAGAATGGAAGGTTTGTCATTTACCCTTGACAGTAGATGCGGAATATTAAAGTTCAGTATAACAGTCCAGATATGAATATATACTGTTGTAAAAAATAATACAGCACCGACTGTATGTTTGTATGTATATTTTTGCCTCCAAGGGAAGAACAGCGCTCTCCAGAATGCCAGGTTGGACTCTCCCCTCGGCTCGTTAAATCACTCAAGTGTATGCAGCTTTTAAAGAGAAGCTGATGTGATTACAATATTGTAATTTTAGCATTTTCAGATCTTGCCTCCGGGGCCAAGGTCGGTGCAACTCGAGGTCAAAGAACGAATGAGAAAACATGGAACTGAGTTGAGTTTATACCCCCAAAGATCTCCTTCGTATTTTCTATTTTCAACCTAGAAAACTGGTGAATAAGAGTAATGATATGTCAAGTCACACTGGACTAACAATGTGAAGGCTGGGAAGTCGTTTGTAATTTGGAGTTCTTTCATTTGTCCTTTTAAAACTTTGTCGCACTTCCCAAACAAAGCTAAAAGAAAAAAAACATTTGTAAGTTTTTTGCTTTTTCTCTGTTCCCCACAAATCCACCAGTTTGCACACTCACACACACACAGAAATAACAGACCCTGACTTCAGTCTCCCTGCATACGTATGAGCTCATTCTAAATTCAGCCCACAATCTCCTCTGTACAGGCCCCTCCATCCCGGTCCATGTGATCTCCATCCATCCGCTCCGCCTCGCAAACATTCCTCGCAAGGTGCAACGTCTGAATAATTCATGCCGGATAGTCTCTTCGCTGTCACATTGTGATCTCAGCTCATTTCAATTACGGGAGCACAGTGTCAGAGGGAATCTGACAAAGAATGACAAGCAATTATCTCCAAGCATATTATTTGCTCCGAGTCTCAAGGATGCCCGGCTCTCTGTCCTCTACATATTGTTTCTTTGAGAGGATTTTGTTTTGGTGTGCATTAATGTGTGCCATGTGGTACCTGCTTCTCTGGAGTCGGGCATCGCCCCCGACCAGCGACGTGTGATGTCTATGTAGAGGATGTCCACTGAGGCCATGGTGAAGTTGCTGTTGCTCAGTTTACAGGTCCTGAAAACAATCAGGATATCTTATAGGTCAGTACCCATGTTTAAAGTGCAACCATTATTCTTTTTCTTTTACAATCTAAAAGAATTTCAACAATTATTAATTATTTATATTACTAAAAGGAGAGAAAAGCTCTTAGTAGCAACGTCAGAGAGGGTTCATCTCAGCTGGATAGGAGCATGTGTCAGTGTTTGATTGTCAGCAGGCTGCCAGAGTGCCGGTGTTATACTGCAAGGAGCAAGAAACAAAGAGCAAGCCTGCACTCAAAATCTGGGATTCTCGAAGAAGATTGTTCATGTTTACATAGTGAGCATATTTAGACAGTTAGCATATGCTAGCTTTCCCTGTGTCCTGTACACGAGTACTAACATGTACAGGACATGTTGGAATAGTGTTACAAGGATATATCCAAACCACTTTCCCTGTTTCCCCATTTACAGAGCCAGAGCTGTGGATGAACACCGGAGAACAAACAGAACAGACAGCACCGTAGCAGATCATGAGGAGATAATCACTGAATTTGATTTTAAAAACCAGATTGGATTAAAATCATTTTTAAAGACTCAGGTCCAGAGTAGCATCTCAACATCACTCTGAGATTTGCAGGTACGTATATATGCTGCTTAATGTCATGCAGCTACTTAACTATTTAACCTACAAACTACAGCTAGCAATGCACTTCTCCCTGATGACTGTCGGTGCCTCTTAATAAGCTGAGGTTCAGGACAAGACATGCATTCATATTTGTAAGTCAGACAAGACTTTGGCAGAAAGGCTTATGTGGTTGTTGTTCAAAGTGTTGCATAGCAGGCTGCTGTAGAAATACTGTTGCCTTATGTACGATTTGATTGTCTGTATGCAAGCAAGTTGATCGTTTTTGCAGACAAAGACTTGATGGCATTCTGACAATAAATGCAAAGGCAGACCCCATTGTGATCAAGCATCAACAGGATGCAGTGGAACAAGTTTGATGGACAGAGGCCAGAGTACCCAAAGGATCCAGTGCCAACGTCCTGGTTCCAGACCCCATAGGACACCCTGAGAGGTCCTCTTGTTCATGCCCAATGGTTCAGAGCAGTTTTGAGCACATACGGGAGACCAACACAACATTAGGCAGGCAGTCATAATGTTATGCCTGATCGGTGTAGGTATACATTTATGTATGCTGTACCAGAAAAAGAGTAATTTCAGTTACATCTCTTGTTAAAATTCTGAGCCGTCAGAAACAATATGACTTTAAACATATGTGAATCACTCAAAATTAGAAACGCAAGATATCGTTCCCCAGACCTTCCTCTATACAGGATGATCAGGGAGCTTTCAGACAGAACGCAACGCGGCTGTGCTCTGAAACCCATCATCAGTTTGTTGGTGCTATGAGCAAAGTGCACATGCAGTGTGGTGTGCCGCCTGGTGAGCTTGTGCATAAACTTTGACTGAGACGAATACCTGTGCAGCCAACAGTAACAAGGCATCCAGCCGGGCACAGAGGGCAAAACAGAGGAAAAGTTGATGTTGTGTGTCTGAATTTTCTGAATTATATGACAGAAGTTTGTGTTTGGAGTTGAGAGGCAGGTTTCCATCCAAGTAGGCATGTCAGGCGTGTTTTAAGAGTTAGGCAATATGTGCAGCTTGGGTTTGGTATGGGTTTCCCCCTTATAGCTCCACAGATCTATTTGAGTTCCTTAAGTGAGGTAATGAGATGAAGAGGTCTACATTTTCATACAGAATATCTTATTGACGTAGTCCCACTACAAGTTTAAAAACTCCACCTAGTATGCTTTGTTCTCTGCCCACAAGCAGTTCACTGAACCCAGCAGCAGATGAACAACATGTGTCACAGTCTCTGAAAGCCATTTAAGGGATTACCACCATTTCATTTTCTCTGCATACTGACAATATTGTTCCAAAAATGGAAAAGGGCATTGCTATTAGCAGGATTGACTGCACTTTTGTCAATCCAGTAGTCATGAAAATCATAGCTGCTAGATTAGTGTTGTCTCATTCAGAGCATTGTTTACTCTAATGATCCTAATTAAGGATCTTGATTAACTTCAATTATCCCAAAGGCTACTTGCTAGACTTGTTCTTCTTTCTTCATATAACATAGAATACGATACTACAGTACTATTACTGATATGTGTGAAACACAACAGAGGCTCTAAGGTGAAGCCAGATTACATGATAGTCTGTATGTGAAATGGAACAAGTTATCCAACAGTACTAAATATCAAAAACTGCTTTCTGTTCTGAGACAAAAATGCAGATGAAACTCACGCAGATTGGAACTAGATTTTCTTTTCTGTATCTGTTGTTATCCTAGTTCTCATTAATTTTATGGATGTACCAACGATAACAAAACCACTGGTTATTATTTGTCCGTGCTTAGTCTTTGCTTTAATTTTGTTGACCTATTATTGATAGCTGTGTGTTGTTATTGACTTGGCTATGTCCAAACTGGTTTGGTTGTGTCAGTGTTTTAGTGGCTCTCAGGAATATGAGCAACTGCTACGGCACAACCTAATGGAGATCATATAAATCAGACAGATAAAATGTGTACCTGATGAAGGTTCGGAAGGCAGTGGGACCGAGACGCATGTTGCCCTTGACCCCGAGGAAGCGTATGAACAGCGCTGCGATTCTCTCCACCAGTCGCAGGTAGTTGAACTGTTTGGTGTACTTTGGGTAGACCTGCTTCAGACACAGCGAGGGCAGGGATCCTATTTCATCAGGGCTCCTCTCTTGTGGCTCTGCTTCCATGGGAATCTCCTCTCCATGTTCAAACCCACCAGCCCTCGTCTGGGAACTTGCGTTGAGAAAAATTAGGAAAGAAACAACAGCAACTTATTATGATTTTTACCGCCTTATATTTCAATGACAGACTTCATGGATTAGCAGGATGAAACAGCATTTAACCAGGAGATTTAGAGACTTAAAGTCTTTCTTTTTGTGCTGTCCTTGGCTGAGTAATAGCCCTCAGGCCCTGCAGCACTGACCATAACACCATCCCAGAGAGCTTTTGTCAGCCGAGCTTCAGATAATACACCACTGGAGGTAGATAAATGCACCAAGCTTTTCACTTCAATCTGCGCTTACAGTGTAGCTTGACAGGCAAAAAGTGAAAAATAATGCAGCATGAAGGCTAAATAACTCTCTTGTCATTCCCTGTAGCTCAGTCTATGCACAGCCTTTTCATTCTTTTATTAGACTCCCAACATTCACTACCAGTAACAAACATCTACATCACAGAGATGATTTGAAAAACTAGAAATTAGCTTTTCATTCTTACTAAGCTAATACTTCTTACCAAATTTGGAAACTTAATTGAGCTAAACAAAGCCCAGAAAGGAGGGATGCACTGATGGAAGCAGCATAATAGCTTATCCTTCACCTGGTATACAGTACAGTATTTTTTATGAGTCAATGAAAGCTTGCACGATGTAGCAGAGAACCACATAAAAGCACTTATGTTGGCAACTTAAATTCACCAC
The DNA here is from genome assembly GCA_024666655.1 of Dascyllus trimaculatus. Taxonomy (NCBI): domain Eukaryota; kingdom Metazoa; phylum Chordata; class Actinopteri; family Pomacentridae; genus Dascyllus; species Dascyllus trimaculatus. Next base: position 9,094,710 of record CM045460.1, on the reverse strand, counting down.
AAGTAGTCCAGACACTATAGATTTGTTCTTCTGTACCACAAAAAGTGCTTAAGATGCGGGTGAACAAGATAGTTTTTCCATGCAAAGAGTGAAGCACAGTTTTGTTTGATGATAAGAAGTCTACACACAACATGTTTCTGTTTCTTTGTCTGTTGGAATTACTATTCCACGGGGTTCCTTTAAAGGTCATCCACAACAAGCCCCAAGAAAAAACACCATGCTGTGGAGCAGTTTTGGCATAACAGCTACAGTCAGAATTTCAATTCTTTTCCTCATTTACATTCATTTCAAAAAGAACAACAACAACATTAACAGGTTTTTCTAAATATCTCTGAAGTGAGATTTTGTTAAATTAATATCTAATCCATTTGGTTCAATAATCTTTAAAAAGCACCTCGAGTAGTTTGTAAACAAAGTTCTGTTTAAATTCAATGTTTCAAATCTAAATGCATTCTGTGTATTGTTAGAGCCTAATAAACGTGTAATGTTTTCATTACCGGGGGTTTTTACAGCATAGAGGAACTATGGAGCCCCCTAAAGAGGTTTTAGTCAGCACCAAAGAAGCACCAATGCCAAAATAATAAGGACTGAAAAAAAACGTCTTGTTAACTGGAGGTTCATTTACTAAGCATAATAGACCTTTTTGTTTATCAAGTTGTCTGAAATAGCACGAAAATGCATTGATTTCTATCAAATAAGATAACAAAGACTCGTTTACTGTATGCGAACTGATCTTACTTACTGTTGTGTTCAACCCCCAAAAGAATCCGCCTGAGCCAAATACACTGATTACAGTTTGCTTATTTATCAGAAGAATAACACAAAAACTGCCAGGCTCATTTACATGAAAGAAGAACCTGTTAAATTTTGTTGCAGATCGGGTTAGGGTTGCATTTTAATAGTGGATAAATTGGCTTTTTTAGAGATCTGTGCACTCCAAGTGAGCTTATAATTCCTCATAAAATATTTGCAAAGCAAACAAAACAGTGATCCTCTTATCAAAGCATTGTTTCATATCTCAAAAGCTCCTCAGGCTGCCTTTAAGAGGCTTCAAAGAGCAGAAAGCCAAGTCCAATTAGTCCATCTTTTCTGATAATCAATTAATAACTTCAGTCACCTTTAAAGCAGAAATGTCAGGTATTTCCTGGTGTTTCTCCGAAGTGTCAGATTTTCTGCTTTGATTCGTTTTCTATCATTGTAAAATGAATGTGTTTTGGCTTTTGGACTGCTAGGCAACTGCCTAAATAAGACATCTGAAGACAGAAATATTAGATAGATGGAAAAATGTGCTGGAAAAAGCAACAAGGGAATAATTGTGAGATTCATCTAGAATAATCTTTAGTTGCAAGTCATGTCAGGTGTGATTGGCTACCACGCTATGACTTTCAAAACCTTTCATGTCACAGTTCATTTATTTTAACTTTGCCCTTCGTCCCTTCTGCCAGATACACCATTGTCCTTTTCCTGAGGGTTATGGAGCTTCTCATAGAAAATTAATCGGCGCTCCAAGTTCTGTGTGTTTCTGCCCTTGGGCCTGCGTGGGTGGCTACACACTGTGCTTGACTGACATCTCCCTCACTCTTAATTTAGCTTTGTTGCACCTGAGAGGTCAGTACAAATTATACGTTTATCATTCTTATTAGTACATGGAGTCCAGTGACCTCAAATAATTCCCCTCACAGAAAGCCAATCAGAAGTTTCATCAGCCAGTGTAAGTATGAAAACACCTGTGTGGCTATACAGGACCTCAAAGCACAACTCCTATCATATGTGAGTGTGAAGACACGCGTGCAACAAAGGTAAATTCACGCCAAGGGGATACAGTACTGCTGACTTTTATGAGGCAGTTTCTTTCGCCATGAATTAGTAAGCAGTGTGAATGGCACTGAGAGAGCACTGTTGAATGTTTAATAGAATCAATCATCCCTCAGCAGCCAGAAGGACACCACCCACATCTATTTAGACAGGACAGGCTCTGCTAAAAATGGACACATCTTCAACAGAAGCTGACAGCCAGACAGACAGCGAAGCGAATGTCTGCAAACACTGTAGCAGAAGGAGAGAGGAAAGTGATGGGAGGTGAAGCGAGAGGGTAAAAGGTGAAGAATGGCAGGTCATTAAGAAGGCATACAGAGGCCCAGTGCCAAATGTTAGGTGAGTGTACACGAGGACATCTACACCTAATTCTGCTGTCACTCACCTGCAGGAATGCTGTTGCTGTTCTTTTGGTGTATTAATATTAAAAGGTGCAGCGTAATGTCAGAAGTGTTGAAAAGTGACAGAAGTGTCAGTAAAAAGAAATCCAAGTGTCTGCATACCTGTCTCCATTTTAGAAACTGGTATATTTCACCTAAACTTTTCTCACTGCACAAGTCATACCAAAAAACTGCAAGGGTTTTGTTTACATAAATTATTTAAACTCCCTCTTCCCTCAGTTGTTTCTATCCACACACTCACAGTTAGAAAACAGAAAACAAGCACACAAGCATTATATTCCCAGGTTTCCTCATAAAGGCCAATTCATGGTCCCCGTGCACAGACCGATGGGGACCAGTGGACGCAATCACGGTTCTATTCATACTAGTGTACAAGACGGTCACACTGCCCCTAAAATCAAACAGAGAAACACACAGAGCTCCATGGATGTTTCTGAAAGGCTGGCTCTGACTTTGCACTGCAGGATATCCTAGGTGGTTCCAGATTGGGCTGCAGCACTGTGTCAATGTGATTATTCCTGAGGTGTGCCGAGCACAGTGGGCGGACACAGCACAGGATTTCTGGAGAACTGGGAACTTGCCACTGTGTTTAGGCACTGTCGATGGAAAGCATGTATAAATTAAAGCACCTCCAAAATCTATGTAGTCTATCTAAATGATGAGTTATAAAAGTGTGGACAAAAGCATCTTCTCGCAGTCTTCTTGTAGCAAAAAGTAGCTTTGAGCATCATTCGTTTCTGGGCACACATGCAGTTGATGTGCTTGTACTTGTAGTAAATACAGTCTACAATCACAAATTCATAGCTGCATGTGGACGTCCACAAAGTGGTCTGCGTGGACTGTTGTCCATGTGGATGCGAAAATCATAAAATGGCCTGTGAATGTCTCCATTTTAAAGGTCTGATTTGATTAAAAATTCACTTTTATTTTGTTTTGTGGTTACGAAAGCTTATAATTAAAAGCTGTTAAAATATGACAACATTTACTTACCCCCACCCACCCACCCACCCACCTCCCACAACTAGAAAGCATCAGGATGTCTTGTTCTCTTTGTGCATGTTTAATGTGATTTAATACATCCAAATTCAAAATAAAAGCTATTCTCATCTCCATATTTTCCTGTTTCTTTAGTCAGACAACATAACGAGTATGAAATACTGTCTGTAACACAGCCCATAAGACTGCATGTTAACCAGCAACTTCAGATCGACTTACAAGCTGCTCCTCTGCACCACTTAAATACTGAGTTTAAAATAATGGCTGTGCTGTTAATTTGACAATATTTCCATGCAAAATAATCACTCAGAGAGAAAGAAGTGAAAGAAAGTCCTGGTCTCACAAAGTCATTCACGTATGTCGAATTAGTGGCTATTTTGTGCCGTGCTGTCACTCAGACACAGAGAGTCTTCTTACTGAAGCAGGCGGGGGAAAACAGCAGCTTAGATTTGTTTGAAGCTACAGAGTGAAAATACGCATTTACAACCTAAAGTACAACCAGGGTTTATACAGTTATGTTGAAATGAACCATCTTTGCAGTGTTACGAGCTGAAAATTGAAAGACACATTCTGGGGACATGTGAGACTTATTAATTCGCAGCACAATACAGGGCCTTTACAATGGATGCACTGCATTCAATTCACCTTGTTTCTCTTTATGCAGATGATGTTTTTGCAATCATCTCCCTTGCCCTCTATTTTAGGTACATGTGTTTATGAATATCAGCTTTTTGTTCTCACCCACACTCACCTTTCATAATGACTCATAAATCACCCTCAGAGACATCATTCACAGGATTAATGAGCTGGGTGCAAGCAGTACATGTCTGAGAGTCACTGATACCATCACACACTCCTTATAATTCCCCATTTATCTCTACTCTCTCCTGTCCAAAATGCCACTTTTTCCCCATTGTTCTGCTACTTTACATTTACTTATCTCTTATATAAGTCCTGATTTTACCTTTTTTAAATAGCAACACAGTTTTTTACTCGGCTATAACTTCTTATTGTGTGGCTGGTCAGATCTCACCTTCATTTCACTTCATCTTAACAAGGGAAATTCATACATGGGCGAATTCAGTCTAAACTGCGTTCTGAATGACTGAATCCCATCCATCCCACTGCAGACCAGCTGTCAGCAAACACAACACAGGTATATGTATTTACTGGTGGACCATCTGTGCAATAGGCAGGTTACTTAACCTCCCATAACAATGTTGGGAACAGTTTTTGCTCTAAAAGACGGATTGTTAATAATTCTCAAAGTCTGCAAGAGAAAAAACACACAAAAAACTGTCCTCTCTATTAAAATATTGCAACTAATTCTGTGTGAGAAGGTTAAATCATGTTTAAATGAAAGCCATAAGCCACTGCAACCCTGAGATTTTAATTTTATCTTACTGTGATACTGAAATTGTCAGTCAGAAGATGCATAATCCCAAATGGATATCCACTTCTTATTTTTTATTCGTTTATTTCCCCTAATCAGCGAGAACACTGTTCCTCTGCTTCATCTGCAATCATATTTTTGGTAAACAATGTCCATCAGTTTTTAATCAGTTCACCCAACAAAAACACTTTCTCTCCTAAATTTCTAAAATGATTTCATTTGAATAACTGTGTGAGGCCTTTTTCCTTTCCAATGAATCATCTCATGCCCCTTTAGATTCATCTTTCCATCCAACACTGTACAGAACAGTCCAAACTAACTAAAGCAGGAATCTACTAAATAGATGTTGATGCATCTGAATTAGTATTATAAAAATGTCATTAATGATAATAAATCAGCCACAAATCAGTTTTTATGTACAATGCGTAATTTAACATTTGACATTTCTCTCAATCACTTGAAAAGGTGAAGTGTAAAGATTAGAGATAAAATAAATAATTGAAAAGTCAATCAGTCCACAACTACTAACTAACTACCTATTAAATTAATCACCAACTATTTGGATATTCAATTAATCAACTGAAAAACTGATTGGTTTTATAACAAAACAAGACATTAGAGCTCATCATCTAGGATTTTGAGAAACACTGATTGACATTCATTTTCACATTTATCCATTTTCTGACATTTAATGGACCAACCAAGGTCTAGAGAGGATAATCAACAGCATAGTCGACATAGAAAATAATCGTTAGTTGCTAGTTAAGATACAGATAGGAAAGTTTGTTTAATCCCACAAAACTTAGGCCCTAAGGTCTAAGCCAACATTTAAAGTGAGGGACATTAAATTAAAGGATTAGGGGTCTTAAAAAAACCACAGATAGGAATTAGTTCAAAAGAAAATAGGGGAACAGCATTTTATGTTGTGGCCCATTTCCTCTATATATAAGCACAGAATGTGCTTCTGCTGATTCTAGCTACATTAAAATATAGCAAAGCAGGAGAAACAGAGATTAAATACATTCTAGGCGGATTAATATCAATATGTTACTGGTCATGAATATAATAGCTAAGTGGGTATTATCCCTGGGAAGATATCCCTCTCACTTGCAGAACAAAGCAAATCAAATATCTGATATTGAGAATAATCTGGGGAGGGGGCGAGAAAAAAGGCAAGAAATGGAGATGGTGGCAGAACAGACACCGTAAATCCTCTTGTCATAAAAGAAAAACAGAGTGAGAGGGGGAAAAAAACACAAACCCTAATGGTGGAAGAGATTTACTGGCAGGCATGACACAGGGCCAAGCAGCCAGAGAGATTGAGCCACCAGACTAGTATAGTAATGTGTGAATTTCCACCACAGCTCAGCTGAATTTAATTTTTCCATTTAACAAGCTTAGGGAGAGCTGTTGAGTGGTGCAGAGCGGGGCTCCGAGGAGGAATGGGCAGAGTGAGATATCATGTCCTTAAAAGTGGACAGTCAGACAAAGAGTGGAGGATGTAAGAACTCCAGCTTCAAGCTGAGTGCAAGTGTGTGTATTTACATTATCGGTTTCTTGTGGCCCGGGTCCATAAGGCGCAGAGTGTCCCTGATCACTCCCACTTTGACTTCCTCATCCACTGGACTGGGAACATATTCAAAAACTCCTGGTGCAACCTAAAAAAAAAACAAAACAAATGCTCTTTACTACAAAGTGACCAATAAAGATAATACCATGGTAATCCTGATAGTGGCATTCACTCTTACTTCCTGCTCATGTTCTATTCTCATACTGGGATTGGAGTTGACCTCTAGTAATACTGGCTTCAGGTTCTTCATCAGCAGGATGTCAAAGCCTAATATCTGAGACACACACACACACACTATAATTACATACTTTGTACATTTACAGTAAAGAACAATGTAAACTATGCACCGATCAGCCACTACATTAAAGTCAATGACAGGTCAAGTGTGTAATGTTGATTATCTCATTGTAATGCATTGTCCTGCTTGGAATCCTTGGGTTCTGGTATTCATGTGGATGTTAATTTGACACATACCAAACACATCCATACTAAATTTATCATTTACATTGGTCTGATAGTACCATAAGTTATTAAGTATTATCTAGTCTGCTTTATTTTCTGTATTTTTACAGAAGGTATAAATACAGAAAATAATTATTATAATTTTTTTACTTCTTCCTACACCCTTTTCGAACAGAATTTGGTAATGGGCGTATGAAAAAAAAATGCTGTAATATTTGTAGTTGCTTACTATTATATTTCATTTTGTTAATATGTATATATGTATACATATACATATGTATGCTTTTCATTCAAGTTCGAAATAAAGTCATTTCAATCAATTTCAAGGTATGATGACAATTAAGGAAACATTAGCTACTACTGTACTTTTAGCCTATAGCCTATTTGTTTACATTCTAGCACATCTACATCAGGAAACGTTCCGCTGCTTTAGCTACAGTTATCTTCTGATGACACTGTACAGGAATTTGTCCCCAGCGTTACTTTTGATGCAGATGAAAAACACACACATATAGGGAGTGACTTTGTATGTAATTTACAGAAGAAAAGCGGGGGGAAGGGGGGAATTATTACTACAAAAATGTTTATCTTATCTGTTCAGAGCACAATAATTGAATAATGTATTGATATTTTATTATACTGCCACTGTATACCCACCTGGAAGCATGTGGGTCCTGGTTTGCCAGGCGGTATGTCAGCCTGATAGTAGACTTTAAGTTCAGGCACCACAGCGATGACAGTCTTAATAACAAGAGCGATGATGTCCGACCACACCCTCTTGATGTCTACACCTTTAGCTGCCAACCTGTACAGCACACTGGAGAGGGTGCGCTTGCTGCCTGTGCTCTGGCTGTCGGAGTGAACAAAGTTACCACTGTGGACGTTGAGGGAGTAGTTTGTCAGGTGCATGAAAACGTGGCTCAGATTCTTCTGGCTGGGCTCCTACATAATCGGAACACAAATGATGTTAATTACCTGTATACTATGAAAGCATAAATGCATGCTTCAACGTATCTGAGAAAAATAACAGTTAATAACGTCAATTTTCCAGTATTATTAACAACGTCGTGGCTACCTGGTAGGGCTCAGTGCAAAAGCGCGTGAGGCCTTCTTTGGCAATGTAGATCTCCAGTGGCTCCAGGGACTTTATCAGCACATAGAGGCGGATGTCAAACTTGAGCTTATCGATGAGTAACGGCTTTTGGATGTACTCTTGCACTACAGACTGTTTGGCCTGCGAACCCGCCACGAGCTTTAGGTCGCTGGGGTCACGGATGAGGTAGATGCCGTCCCCCTGAGAGCCTCCATCTGGTTTGACAATGAAGGTCGGATTCACCGTGGCGTCATTCTCCTTCACCATGCGGATCTACAGCAGAGAGGCGAGTGAGACAAGACAAGGTTAACAAGAATCTCAAAAACCATCACGTCTGAGTTAAGGAAGCTTTTAGAGGCTTAATAAAGAAGTGAGTGAATAATGGCTACATGTAAACTCTCCCCTAATAATATGATACAAACATTTGAAGCCAAAATGAACCCAAGACAAACAAATTAACAGCGTTAATGTGTCTTTCATTGTGCAATTTGGTAAAATAAATGTCCTGACTTAATTTCTAACTGCACTGTGTCCATGCAAAACAGGAAGCAGTGATAAAAGCTTTAGGTAATTGGTCCTTCAAATAAGTCTCACAACAACCTGCAAATGTTAACTGAGGTTTTATCTCCACCTGCAGCACAAAACACCACTCATCTTTAAATGTATTAATTTATTTCTTTGTCTTCAGAATTCTTGATAAATCTTGCAGAATCAACAAGGCAACACTGTATGATACATGATTTTTTGAAGTAATCTTGCAGCATGTATTTCAAAGCCTTGTTTTTAAAAAAATTAGATTTACAAGGATCTGTTTCATGTGCTGAAAAGCATGTTTGAATGAAAACAATGATATCTTGGTGCCCCCTGCTGGACAAAACATGTAGCTGCTATTTAGTTGCCATTTAATTTCTATATTTAGATGTAGTGACCCATTCAATTACATCACCAATAAAGATAGTTAGTCTAAAATTATCATAAAATACTGTTACATTTTTCTGAATGCAAACACCATGAGTTTATGCAAACAGATGTGGTTATTAATCTGATATTACACAAACAGTAAATACTAATGACAAAATACAAATCTTTATTTTAAAATTCAATGTAACGTCATGAGCAGACTTCACAACTTCAGCATCTGTGTTCGGAATGCTAAAAATGGTGGTACAAATTCTGAAAATGGAAAGGGAGCATGAGAAAAGAAATGTTTTTAAAGCTGTATAGTCATTTCTGTCCATATGCTAACTGAGTCAATTGTCTAGACATCATTTATAAAGCCATAAAGATGTCTAGGTGTTAGGTGTTTGAGGTCCATGGTGCTATGTATATGGACTCATTTGCATGGCCTACTGGGGCACTTAAATGGAATATAGTCATTGTTACCGTTATTAGTAAAACCTGTCCTGTGGTACTGTGCCAAGTAAAAATATGTATGCTGAGGAAAGGTCTACTACGTTACAAAATTTGATACATCTGATTGAAAAGAACACCAGTGAAAACGGTATGTTATTTGTTTAATCTGTTTAAGCTATTTAGCTATAGTTATTTGGTTATCTTCTGTTACCTTATGTGTTGTCTGATTTTTGTATATAGTTAACTGCAATTTTCTATGCTGCCATATTGAAAGACACCTCTGATCTCAATTTATCAGAGTAAATAACAAGAAACATTCCAGTCAATTAAAAAAAGCTCTAAAACAGGCACAAATATCATTATTGTAGGCTTTTAAACCCCAACATGTACATTACTTAGATAAAACCAACCAAAAACAACACTATAGAGTCTTAACCTCAATATTTAAACTGGTTAGATAAATTTGTAATGTCAATCTTTCCCATCCTCTGTTGTTGTTTTTTTTTTCCTGGAAAGCACTTTGGTGCAATGGCTGTTGTTTTAAATGTACTATACAAATACAAAAAAAAACAATGACTTGACTTTCTGTGTTTTCACTGCTGGTATGCACAGAAACACAGAAGACCAAAGATTTACTTCAGGTAAATACTCCACTTTTATCATGTCCAGCATCATAATGTGTTTGTTATCATGTTATGTGACTATACCTGGGTGGAAAACTGCTGGTACTCTTCAGGCAGGATCCAGGAGCGGGGATAGAAATCGTATTCTTCTGGGAACAGCTCCTGCATCGTCCGCACTGCCCGACTCATGTTGATCTTCCTCAGCATTTCAATCATTCCTGCAAGGTGCAAAGGACTGATTCAGAGATACAACTAAGTTCATCTGGAAAATATATTCAGGTCAACTTAAATTGTTTAGCAAATGAAGCTAGTTTTGCAGTAAGCAGATCAATTCTAGAAAAGAACTTTACAACATCAAGAAAGAATTTCGTTGTTCAAGATAGAAGGGCACTGTTAACTAACCCTAACCTAAGTGCAGACCACATGACTCTGGTGCTGCATGTTTCTTCCAAATACATCACTTTTCAGAATCTCAGAAAGACTGGTTCATCTTTCCATCATCACAGGCAGAGTATCTGAGGTAAGGCAGGGTTTACCCACCCGTTATTTCAACTCTACAAACCACTGACTGTATATATTGATGGGCGAACCCCTCGTGACGTCACCCATAGATTTCCTGAACAGCAGTTTTGAAGCTTACTGTGGTAACTCTGGCCGTTGCCAACTTGGCAGTGCCTGACTGTAATCCAAAAACGAGCGCAAGTGGAGCTGAGGCAGACATGCAAGCCTGCTTGGGCTGCAGATTGTCCTATGACGGCACCCACCTGTTACTCAAACGAGCCACACCCTCAAATATGCATTAGTTTAAGTCTTTGAAGTAATTTAAACTGGTGAGTTATATAAAAATGTACTTCCTACACAGACCAAAGCCATTTTTGTGGGGGTGTGTTTATTTTTGCTGCACACTTGCAAATTTTAACAAGGGGGCCTGTGGGGACTGACTTGCTTTTGGTGCCAGCCTAAATTGGCCATTGAAGAAACTGCAGTTTTTGGCACTTCTGTGTTGGCTTCATTTTTCAGCCCTGATGGTTGCTGCTAGCTACAAACCTCATTTCAACTACAGACTACTGAGTGGATAATGCATTCTGAATATAGAACCATTTTTCCAGTTACACTTCGACAAACACTGGGGAGAAGTCCTCCTTTGATAAGACCGTGAAATACCTGGGAACTTGTTGACCTGCCCTGAGACGATATTTTCATTGTCATGGAAGGAAACGCCATGCCAGTAGATATCACAGGCTGCTCGTCTTCCCAAAGGAAACTGATGAAAGAGAGAATCATAATGAAATGGAGAAATAATAGATGACCGACAAAAACACACACTCATGAGAAGTATTTATTCAGAAAATCAGGCATGCTGGCATGTGTAAACAGGGCTTAATCTGTTGGTATGACTCAGGACATTAGCAGGGTGTTTGCCCTTCTGGTGATCCCAGAGTTCAGGGATAATCTTGCCTAAAGATGGCAGGTAGTGCGTGTTGTGTTGTGATGAGCTGGGAAAGAGGAGGAGAAGTGATACTATAAAAGGATTTAGAGAGCAAGGAAATCCCACTGGCACAAGGTGCAGCTGTTTCCCCCTACACCTCTTCTGCCCGCACTCTAAACAACATATTATCCACCAATGTTAAAATGAAGTCTAAAAGATAGGTTACTGCAGTAATAATTTGATATACAAATAAAAACCATTCAACAAAAGCATTGCGATATCCAATTTTCATGTCTGGATATTCATATATTTTAAATTTCCATTTAAGTTCCAGCAGTGTTTCGACCTCAAACTAATACATAAATGCTTCACCAACACTCAAGAAAGCTTTCCGTATTGCAGTTCTATAATATGCAGCCACATTTCATTTTTCCTGAAACAACAATCAACGTTTTATAGTTAAACAGCTGCTATTAACAGCAAAATTAACCTTGTTTGCCCTAAATGAAAGTGAATTCAAACAAATCCATCACCAAAGCAAAATTACCTAAAATCATCTCTGTCCTATAATCAAGAGATTTCCACACATGAAAATTACATTGCTTAACATTGCACTACTCGATATGCTGAATGCTTTTTACTGGCTTTCTATGCTGTTCTTATAGTCTGTCTGGACAATCATTTCTGTCATGTATTTCAAGGATCCACTCCTTGATTTCCATCACACCTTATGACTGACAGATTAAAACTCAACACAGCTCACAGCTTAGTTTCAAAACATCAACACAGAGCTGGAAATAAATGTATCATGTAATCTATCTTTGACTTTATTACATCAGCAGGACTCTATACTAAATTGGATCGGAAACTTAGCAGCATATCATCACCACCCTAAATTCCACCCTACTGCCAAGCCACAAGATAAACCTATGACAGTGTTGCATCTCTTAATGGGTTAGCATGACGCTGTGTGGAACAGGGAAACCCTGCTCCACAGCAAAGACCTGCTATTAATACGACCACAAGGATGGCAGCATATAACTGTCAAATCGCATTAAGGAAGGAGATCAAATTAATTTTGGGAGTTTCTTGGAATGACAACGCAATAAATAGATATCACTTATTTGTGGGCACTGAAAGACGTGGGACATATTGGCAAGGTTTGTTTTCCGAGCCACTTTTTGAAAGAAAACACTTTGCCGACTGGACTGGAGCCCAGTTCAAAACACAATTTTCTGAAGCCACAGACATTTCAAGTTGCAGTCTATCTGCCAAGCCTCCACTAAATAGCATTTACAGTTTCAGATACTGAGGTTATTATTTTCCAAACATGCTCAAAGGAAGCCTCTAGGTTTGAATTTTAAAATCCATACACATAAATTCAAAATGTCAGCTTAGTCTGCAGAATTCTTATCAAAAATACCAAGCCCATTATAAAACGCCCGGTTTTTATTCCCATTTTCTGAAGTTGTCATTCAGACCCTTGGGCTGCCATTCTCTCTGGCTCCTCAAAGCGGACTAAACGTCTATTGGATTAGAAGAGCTTAAGGCTAATAATTTCCCTCTGTTAAAGAGAATGCCATATGCTGAAAGTCAGATGACAGCTGTCTCTCAGGCCAGAGAGAATACTACAGATGTAAAGATGTGGTAAAATGCTACGTGTTGTACAGCTCTCTAAAACTACTGACCCCAATCGATGTTCATTCCATAACTGATAAATAGAACCAGGCTACTAAAGTTTCAACCCCTTCAAAGATGCTGACAGGTACTTTCAAAATGACATAAGATCTATAGCACCCTTGACTTTGTTGGGGTGCATCATGTAGACAAAGCGTGGTAATGTATAGGCCTTCTGTGTATCGTTTCAGATACCAGACCTGGAAGGGTTTAGGTGTCACGGCTTGGTCACTGGTGATGAGTAGTCTTTACTGCGCCTGTCACATCGAACTGCTATTCTTTACTTCTCATGCATAATGGAGACTGCGATAATAATGCCTGATAGCAGGTATTAATTGCATCACATTTAAAATGACCAGATGGTGTTTACGACTCAGAGTAAGAAGAACTGGATCAATTAGTTCTCTCATAAATGTTTTAAAGTTGTTGCTGTTCATTTAGAGAAACTTTCATCACAGTCATCCTCTGAATATTAGCATCTGAGGAATGCAAACTGAAATTGTGAGGTTGTAGCTGCGTTACCTGGGGATCACATCATCCAACAAGGGACTTATAAGAAAGCACAAAATTACAGCTGTAGACATTTATGATTTTCTCAAATAATCATGTGATCTATACAACATCTGAAAACTGGAAAACTGTGAAAAATACCTGCAAGTGAATATTTTCTATGTTTTGTTTTACTTCACCAACTATCAAAATACTTTTTATTTTCCTACTGATTAACTGACCAATTGCTGCAGTTCTACTCCAAATATGTTGTCATGGAAAACATTAAAACACAGTAGAGTTCCTCCAACTATAGGATCCAGTATTTAGCATTTTTCTAATTATCTGTATACTTTATTTCTTGGATTCAGAGTAAAATATATTAATTAAAAATGTGCCACTTTGGCTCTGATGCAGCTGCGCTTCTCCAACTGTAGTCAACATCTGATGTAAATCATGTGGTGTGTTAATGATTAGCTTGACATATATTCAATTAAATATAAACTTCCCTGGCACCAGAAATTATATTGTAATAACAAGACAACAAGAAGAGATATGACAAATTACAGTGCATTTGGACACCTATTATATACAACAGCATTGGGAAGAAGGTGAACCCACGTTCCTATCTTTAGCGTACATACAGCTCATTTTTAATTTATACTTAATGACAGCTGACGATGTTAATATATGCACGGTTACACCAATGCCAGTGCCACGTGTCTTTAGGAATCTATTCACACCTACATTATTTCCCCTGTCTGTTTGGCCTCCTTCAATACTGTATAACCATCATAACAACAAGAAATGTACATTGTGATCGTCTCAGCCAAATGTTTTCTTTCATCTCATTTTCTGACAACCACACAACACTCCCACACAGAGCGCTGTGCAGATTCAACATTCAGTTCCAACTTCTGAAAATATAGTTTGGTGATTCACATTTTGTCAGAGATAGTGCCTCTCATAAAACTTCTGGGCTGGAAGAGTGAAGAGAAGAAACACATGGGGGAGGCTGACTAATGTAATTATTTCCAGATTAATTTTAGCTCTTAAATATGCTGTGCTATGTACTGTGAAACACCCTGTAGAAGTCATCGCAAGTCGTAGTGCTGTGCAAACTTAAATTGAAAACTGTAGAAAATGTGCATGAAGGTTATGTACATTAAGAGTCAGAAAATCTCAGTCATGGGCAATAGTTTTGTCAGCCTTTGGTTGTCTACAGCAGCCTATGGCCTACACAAATGCAGTTAATGTTCATGTATAGCCTGATATTATGATTGTTCTATAGCTGTACTTATTAAAAATTTGCCATTAACCTTCTCAATATTGTCTGACAGCTGTTACTTTAGATACTACTCAGCCCCAGAAGATCTTCTCATTGCAACTGAACAACTCAGAGGCTGAAGCTACCATTTAAAACACACTGAAGGAAAAAAATGATCACTGGTCTTGGATTTTATTGAAAGAAAATAATTGCAAAAATGGTTGTCAGTGGCTCATAGTTGGAGAACAGAAGTTTTCATCCACTCGTGACCCACGGCTAAGCTGGTTATCATCTGGGTGAAACCCTGACGCGGTGACGTCTGGGGTCAGTCAATGATGAAGTCGTGCACTGCTGCATTATTAAACCAACTATTCACAGTATTACTGACACAAACGATACATAGGAATGAAAACTTCACACCCCATGGGTACAACATCATACAGTCTCCTAAACGAACAGCACAAAAAACAAGAAAGAATCTGTCATGTGGCCCACCTCTTTCCACTTTAGCTGCTTGATGCTTAACTTCAGTGCCTCCAGCGAGGTTTTGGCTTTCGATGTGTCGACTGTCACAGGCCTTCTCTTCCTTGCAAGTTTGAATCCATCCTCCCTGCGTGCTTCTTGGATGTTTCTGGATGCATGGATGGTCACATAGTTGCCATTGGTCTCCGACTTGCCCTGCAGTATCTTCCCAGTTCCCTTGATGTGAAGTGTCCGCTCATATCCTAGTCTGTTCAAGTTTTTCTCAGCATGAGCAGAAACTACAGACCCATGCGATGACAGATCTGAGATGTGCTTGCCACTAGAGTTCTTGTCATCCCTCCCCGGCTTACTACGACTTTTACCCCTGGGTTTGGAAGTGCTGGATGCATCCGTAGCAGGTACGGTGGTGCTGGAAGGGTCTGGTGAGACAGAAGGAGAAGAAGACACCGGCACCTGCTCCTCAGCATCCACACCCTGCTTCCCTGCATCCTCGCCAAAAGCTTTCATTTGCTCGAGTTGAACCTTGACTTTTACATAATGATCACTCATTATGCGAGATGCGATGAGTGACGCTGCTGGGCAGGGCACAGTCGTACCACAGAGTGCAGTAATCCGACACCGGCAAGCTAGCGTTATCCAGATATAATGTAGCACGCATTGCTAGCTTAAATGGCCAATTAAAGATTAAAAGCCATTTGCTTCAGTCGGGTCGTTTCCCAAACAGAGCGAGTGAGCGGACCGCGGAAATATGCGCACAGCCGTAGCTAGTTACCGTCTGACATCTCCGGCTAAAGAAGTGACATAAGCTAACGTCGCTAGCCAGCTGGTCACTATATTTTAATGAGCAACTTCAAAAGGCTAGCGGCTCCTACAAGCTGGCGTTGACTTACCCTAGCTGCTCGAGACAGGCTGCACTTGTAGCCAACACTGCTAGCCACTTGATGGGAGCTAAACCTGACGTTAGCCTGTCAAACTTCATTTAGCTAACACACTTACTTCTGAGCCGTGGACGCGACCCTGTAAACTCATGGCAGACTTCACCTTACCGGCACCGTTATCTACTTTTCTAGCGGCGTTTTGGCGTCGCCCGCAGTCCCGTGCTGCCTGTACAGTATGTGTGTTATCGTCCCTGTGTTGTTAAGCAGCAGAAGGCAGACCAGCCCATCGCCCAGCCTCCATCTGCTTTGAACCCAGCTGGTGCTGCCTTTGGAGTTCCTCGTTACCCCCAGTACTAAGAAGGCGTGTTGGCCCTATGATTTCTACCTCATTTACTATGAATAGAAACTGGGTACTGGTGATTCTCACCTGGTGTAAATGTACATCAGTGTTTGATTTTCCGACGCCATTGTGTTTTGCAGCCTAGTTTTATTTGCAAACCTGCAGCAGTCATGTCAGAAACTGAATCAACCAGAACAATATTTCATAGAAGCGACTCCAGCAATGTATATTTATATATGTGCTGATTTTAAAGCACTGGAACGCGGTGAAACTGTATCGTTTACCTATTTAAATAGTGCCCCTTCAGGATTCAAATGCATTATTTCCGACAGCACCTGAAGGCAATACAGAGATGTCTTGTTTCAGTGGTCATGTCCCTGCTCCAGAAAAGAATGTTTAATATTCTCAGCTAAACAGAGTAAACCCCATAAATCTACTGAGTACAATGATTAATAAAAGAACAAATTCTTCCTCATGTTGTCTGAGAACCAACCATTTAATCTGACTAAGTAAAGTTGTCGGATATATGTTACATTTACAACTGAGATGGAATAAAGTTGGAAGTGGCATGGTCTCAAGTAGGTTCAACTTTATTATTATTAATAATCATAATAATAACAATAATAAAAATAGAGCCATTGACAAAAAACTTTTAAAAAAATTAGATTGGCAGAAGACAGGGTAGAAACTTATAAAATCATTTTGTAACATAAAATTTGTGTGTGTGTGTATGTGTGTGTGTGTGTGTGTGTATTAAAGGGGTTAAAGAATATAACTTGTGAGCTAAATTTCTAGATTAAATAAATTTAAAATAAAGATAAAGAACAAGGCCAAACATTTTAACAATTTAAGAAGTCAATTTAAATCCTAAAATAAATAATTACAAAATGTAAAATAAACAAAGCTAAACAGAATAACTTGTAACAAAAATCTGAAAAAAAACATATCAAATAATAAAAAAATAGCAAAAATGTCTAACTGCTGAGATTAAATTTTTTAAATAAATGAGACATTAAAAACAATAAATGAGGCAAAACTGGATAACTTATTATTATTATTATCATTATTTGCAAAAAAAAAGTCAAGGTGGGGTAACAACTTGTAAGATCAAGTAAAATAAACATTAAAAAGTCAAAAACAAGGCAAAGCTGGATATTTTTATTTTTATAAATTGTAAAAAAAAAAAAAAAAAGTAAATATAAGATAATATAAAAGGCAGCACAGGACAACAACTTGTAGCATTCGATTTAATTGGATCAACTAATAAATAAAATAAGGTGCAGTGGATTGAACATAAGTAAGTTCAGTGCAATGTCCGTCATGTAATGTCATGTTACTGTCATCTTCTTAAATCTAAATTTCCTGGAAGGCACTGCCTGAAAGGATCAATAAAGTTCTATCTATCTATCTATCTATCTATCTATCTATCTATCTATGTATGGAACCTTGACGGTACCCTGCAGGAGGGTTCTGTTTTGTAGGCTGATGGAGTGAAACCAGCAGTTTAGAGAGAACATAATGACACTCTCAATGAAGGAGAAGTAAAATGTCTTTAGGATGTTCCTGCTGACAGTAAAAGTGTTGAGTTTCCTCATTAGATACTGTTGCTTCTGGCTTTTGTCTGAGGATCTCCTCAGTGTTGGAGGCAAGTTTGAATGTGTTATCAAAAACTGTGCCCAGGTATTTTTATTCATCTCACTATCTCTACCGACATCGCATGGATTGTGCTGACAGCTGCCACAGACTGCTCCTCTGCTTGCTAGAGAAGGTCATCAGCTTCTCTTTGCTCTTTTCCATGTTTAGCTCCAGGGAAGATTTATCACACAACTCCACAAACTCATGAAGTGCTGAGTTGTGGTGGTGTGATGGGCAGGGATGGGAGAACCGTGTCATCTGCGTACTTAACCAGGTGAGAGTCTTGGTGGGTGGACCTGCAGTCATCGGTAAAGAGGATGAAGAGCAGAGGTGAGAGGCCACAGCTCTGACATGACCCGGTACAGGTGAAGGAGAGGTCGGAGAAGGTGTTATTGACCAGTACTCTGTGACCTGTTAGTCAGGAAGTCTGTGATCCACAGGATTAGTTGGTCCGCCAGGTGGGAGCGGGTGGAGAGTTTCTCAGCCAGGGTGTGTGGCTGGAGAGTGTTGGATGCATCAGAGAAAGTCTGCAAACAGGAGTCAGGCTGTGGTGGTGGATTGTTCCAGGTGCTTGTATACAGTGTCCATGATGTATCTACTTTTGCATCATCATCAACCCCCGTGCTTGAATGTTACACGACCTGGAGACGGTCCATCAGTGGGTTGATGATGTGCATCAAAAGAGGGGTGAGAGCCACAGGCCAGAGGTTGTTCAAAGCTTTAACAGAGTTCTTCTTGGGAATGGGGACCACTGTGGAGTGTTGCCATAGCTGGGGAACTATGTTGCTTTTGGACCTTACAACAAAGGGACAAGAGAGCTTTGACTGGGCAAAGAATAAATAGTTGGCGTGCAAGTTTGACTGTTTTTGCTGTGTGTTTTGTCGGACAGTTGCGTCCTTCTTTATGTCTGATTTGTTGTACGTTGTTTCTGTTGTTACTAATAATAAGCGCTGTTTATTCATCTGTTGGATAATCGCTGCTAGTTGTGTTGCCGTGTGTATGTTTACATCACGTTTCTAAAGAGATCAAAGACCAACGGGTGGTAGTAGAACGTCAGCTCATTGACCAACCTCAGAAAGACAGAAACATGAATACTGTATCATCAACGATTGTTTATCTCACGTCATTCTGGAGCATGGGCACTTCTCTCTCTTCTCTTTACCCACACTTACACTCACATACATCTACACACATTATACAGACCATTAGAGAACTTCTCCTTAGGAGGACACACAACCCTCGTTGTTCACACACGTGTCCTCCAGGTACTACACCTATCTAAAACACACAGTGTGTTCAGTTCAGTTCTTGTGTGCTTTAAAGGAACACGTGGAGTCGGCAGTGTGGGAGTTTTCAAACCTAGCTGTCTTCTCTGGTGACTAACACGTGGTGAGATGCACCTCTGTCCAGGAACATCTACAATGTTCCTGCAGAGATCAATGCATTATGTTGTGCAAACCACAACTTTACCACTGGACCACAAACCTTTTCATTTTTCACCCTTTAATACTGACCGTGAGTGTGCACGGGCTGTCTGTTTTCCAACTCTGAGTGAGGGTACAATTTGGTCGTCACCTGCACCACTCTCTGAAGTGTTACTGCTTTAGAAAGTCCATTTCGCAGCAACTCCTCCTTTTAAATGCAGCTTGCACCTCTGTTTGAATGTTAGACTGAGACCTGCTGCTTCTTCTAATCACTTAACCCTATTCACAGATGACTGGGCAATGTCATCGGCAAGAGAAGATTCAGTTTGCAGCAACTCAGACTTTGACACATCATTCAGAAGATGTTCTGTGGTTTCACTCACCTGTCTACAAAATTGAGATGAGTGCAAAACTTGGATCCTGCCTAATGATGCACTGTATTAGATTTATGCTGATATTCTAAATGCCAATATTCTCCGTGTCATTTTGGCTGATTGTTAAAATAAACACATATTTTTCCCCCCTAATTTCTGAGAACATCAAGTGTCTCCCGCAGTGTAATTTAGATAATATTGTCCCTACTCTGTCTAGCTCGGTTTGAGAACCTCACAGTTGGGCCTCTGCTTTTTGCAGATGACGTCGGTCCTTCATCAAGCTGTGACCTTTAACACACGCTGGGGTTTACTGCTGAATGTGCAGCAACCGGGATGAGAGTCAGCACCTCAAAGTCTAAAACTGGTGTATTGCTCCCTCTGGGTTGGGAGTGAATTGCTACCCCAGGAGACGGAAATTAACTACCTTGGGATCTTGTCCATGATTGATTGGAAAATGGAACGTGAGATGAGCAGATGGATTATTGCAGCTGCAGCAGCAGTAATGCAGGTGTGTCGGGCTGCTGTGGTGTTGGAACAAAGAACAATTTACCAGTTGGTCTTTGTTTTCAGTGGTCTTTCTTGGTCTCATCTATGGTTGGGAGCTCTGGGTAGTGAATGTGATCATGGATACATGCAATGCCCTGTGTAGCTCCAGATAAGTGGAAGAAAACAGATGGATAAGCCCACAGCTTTTCAAATGAACACAGTTATTGGGCAATGTAACAAAGCTACTTAATCCTATATGTAAAAGATGCCATTTTTAGTTTATGTGACACTGGATAAAATAAAAAGTGAAAACTTAACGTCTGCTGGCTGTAAATCTAGCCATCAACGCCATTTACTCTTCACAGGCAGGCTGAACCATAGCATCAAATCAGGACAAGTGATGCTGCTAATCAGAGGGCACGGTCCTTAGAAGATTAATCAACAAGTCTTCTGACATGGATTTAACTATAACCAAAAAACTACAGCAATTTTGTGGCATTCCTAGGGACAGCTGATGTCAGCTATCTCCTCTGTCATCATTTTATTAAAGTTAAATGAGCGAGCTAACAGCGCCTGCTCTGACCTCTGGTACTGGACCCTCTGTACTTGCTGAAGCTTATGCATTGTTAGGCTTTGTTTCATGAACACATTGGATTCACCATTTAGATACCTATTTAGAATAACTGCAAATTTATTACAGTTTACTGAAAATAAATACTCCGAACCAACTTGAGTTTATTCATAGATAAGAAGTTCATTCAGGTTTAATCATGTGTGGTGGCTGTACATCTCCAGTCCAGTTTGAATACATTATCAGATCGACACCAGCGATGGGAGTTCTAGTGTTATTGTGTTTGACCATCGATCCATCCATTATTGTATATCATCTCTGCTTTAGATGCTAATCAGTTTATACAAAGAAAACAGCAATGTTCTACTAGTATTTACAGTTGTACAAAAACGATCACACCCCATCACAGTGTCTCTACTGGGGACAGACAAGAGTATTCTATGAAACCCAAAATAATCCCAATATGTTGGTTGCTTTATTTTAAAAACTAATTATTTACATACATAACTTTACAAATAAAGTTATAGGCAGTGTCCTGAGAATAGTATGTGCAAACAGATAGATGTCCTTGTCAAAAGAATGCATTGAAAAACAAAAGCATGGTGGGGCTTATAATAGGTTGTAAGAGCCTGCTTGATCTCCTGTTTCACATTGTGTATGTAACAGTTCACAGTTTACTTGTTCACAGCAAGTGAAGACTGGAAATATATGAATAACCACAACTCTCTAAAACATTTGGCAAAGCCTCATGAGCAGAAAATGTCCATGTTTATGTAATTATTCAGTCATATTGTAGAGGAGGAGGTTAGATGATGTCGGCTTGTTTTCAGGAGTACTGAGTGTTGGAGATTTTCTTCCACAGTAATGTCTTCAGGTTGTTAAGGACTAGTGAGTGGTGGACTTCCATCTGACTTGCCAAACCGCTGAGCGTCACACAGGTGCGTAGCTGCTTCTCCAGATCCCCGCGGAGGTCTGAAGGTGCTCCAAAAAGCAGAAAATCCTGCAACAGCACACACACTTTCGCCAGATTGGGCTGCACAACTTCAGTATTACACTGCTTCACCAGTCGATCACACGTGGCCGTGCAGTCCCGGCCATAGGTGCAGTCTGCGTTGGTCTCACACCGCCGTCCCTTCAGAAATCCCCGCACGACAGCCTCTGAGGCCACGCTGCGCAGGTTGGCCATCTTGCAGTCGTACTTTGCATTGTAGCCCACGTGGTGAGGATTGGCGTCGCATATTAGGAAACTCCCATAAGACCCGTGGAAAACCTCCTCCACGAACTCCAGCAGGCCGATGGTGATGCGAGCCCTGCGGGGCCAGGCTGGGGCGAGCCAGTGGTTCAGGCTGGAGCTCAGGGCCTCTGGGACAAGGGCCTGCAGGTAATGAGGCACCTCTATCCTGTAGAGGGAGCTGTGGCCCACGCGTTCTGTCACATACAAGTCTCCACAGAAGCCCAGCAGCTTGGGGGTGTGCTCCTTCTCCTGCAGCGCCACCATCAGGAGGAACTCATTGATCTGGAGAAGAGCCCAAATGGACTTGGCCTCTGCTAGGGACACTTTGCCATCCTGGTTGACGTCAGCCAGAGTAATGACCCTGTCCACCAAGGTGCTCAAGGATGGCTGTTCGCCGAGGTTAGCCTGCAGGAATGACACATTTACATTAAATTCCTATGTTCAAACTCATTTACGCACACTGACGCATAAACACAGTTTCCTAATCTGTGTGTGTGGGTATTTTTTAATTAGACACGTTCTGATTTCTGCGGTGTCACTTGTTACAAACCTTGAGGAAAGTGTGCAGCATCTCTTTAAATTCATCCATCGAGGTCCCGCGAGTGGGTTTGTCAAATAAGCTCATCTCCTGTCGCAGTACAGAGTCCGGAGCGCCATCAATTTTCACTGGATCCTCAATGCCGCACTTGATCACAACAGGCCTCTCCTTCCACAGCCCAATGTACACCTGCAAATATCAAAATACGACAATAACTTTAAGATGGAAGAACATATCTGTAGTGACTAAGGACGATTTTTTTTCCTTTTTAAATACAGGTGTTGTATCTTTAAGTTAAGTTGAAAAGGGGCTGTTAGCTGTCTACATGTTCATTTTACACAACCATTTCACGACTGCAAATGCACTGTTTAAAACTACTCTTTTCAAACGGTTGACCAGTAAGTTTGGCTGTCATGTCTGATACTAAACACAATCCGAACATTGTTTCTTTCTTTTATTATATTTGATCACAAGCCCCATAGCTACTTGTTTTGTGTGGGGGGGAATTATGTTGACTTCATAAGGCACACCTTTTTGGACAGTTTTTCTTAAGTAAAAGAGTGCAACAATATTGAGATTAGGCTTTAGGGTTACCTGCTTATATTTTTAAAGTATAACACTTGTGCAATACTTGGGTAAAATGCTGGTGAATACATGAGCTTATTTCACCAAAAAGGCATAACATTATGACCACCCTTGACCACCTCACTCTTATGTGCTCAAAAATGCTCTGAACCATTGGTCATGGACAAGAGGACCTCTCAGGGTGTCCTATGGGGTCTGGAACCAGGATGTTAGCAGTGGTTTCTTTGGGTACTCTGGTTTGTGCAGTGGGGCCTCTGTCAGTCAAACTTGTTCCACTGCATCCTGTTGATGCTTGATCAGAATGAGGTGTAGGAAGTTTGGAGGTCAAATCAACATGTTGGACCATTGTCATGTTCCTCAACATGTTTCTGATTGTTTGATGTTTTTGCCATGTGGTGGGGTGCATTTTCCTGTGGGGGTTGGCCAGTGGCATTTTGGATTTCCATTTGCATGAAGGAGTGTGTTTGTTGTGGGACAATTTTTATTTGGGTGTCTCAGTCTCATCAACACAGATGTTAAAATCCAATGTTTTCCATCAGAACACCACATAGTACCAATATGATCAATGTTATTCACTTCACTGGTCACTGGTCATGATGTTATGGCTGATCAGTGTATGTTTTGAAGAGGTTATTTTGTGTCCATGTGTTTATTTTACCTGATGTGTAGAGGAGGTGGACATGCAGTGCTGCAGGGTCAGACTCCTCTGATCACACAATGCCTTGCAGGATGAACCTGATATTATGCCCCTCCTGTAGTGATCACACTGCAAAAACAAACAAGAAATGAGCCGCATTAGCTGCAGGAAACAGGAAGATCCTCAAAGTGCTTCATCCTCTTGCGAAGCTGAATCCAATATTTACACGTCAGGTATTTTGAGCTGTGTGTATATTTACACCTCCAAGGTCTAGTAACCTTCATCCGAGCCTTTGCAGAGATTGTTTGCTGAAAGGCAATAAGGAGACGTTGTGCTCCGTCCTCTTCTTCTGCCTCCACTTCCTCAGTTGACTGAGGGCGACAGACATTTCTAACATCATATTTTATTTCAGCTCTCCCATTCTGCGCCTGGCCTTCAGCATTTTAGCTCTCGTTTAGTTTTAGATTGTGATCCTACACTATCGCGAACAACCCAGTGCATCTTGATACTTTTAAAAGCACTGACACAAC
Source organism: Dascyllus trimaculatus (assembly GCA_024666655.1). Taxonomy (NCBI): domain Eukaryota; kingdom Metazoa; phylum Chordata; class Actinopteri; family Pomacentridae; genus Dascyllus; species Dascyllus trimaculatus. The sequence continues at coordinate 9,070,427 of CM045460.1, read as the reverse complement.
AATATCATTTAAATCCACCACAATGTGTCTTTCTTAATAAATGTGCAATATTAATTATAGGTTTATGGGTGCTGGAGAGAAACATGTAATACACACTGATGGACTCAAGAGAGGACAACTGTAAAAGCAACATATACCTCAAGGATTAAATACAAACAAAAATGTTAATGTATGTGCAAATAACACACCAGCCACAGTGATTTGCTGTCTGCAGTGCAATAAACACCAATCAGCTCAACTGGTTTGGGATTTGGGGAAATTGGAGTCAAGGTCAATGCTCTGGGGTCTTTGTCGCGTTACCTCAGTTTTTATTATGGAGCGGGGCATATAATGGGGCATGTAATGCTGAAGTGTGTCAAAGTAACACCCACAACCAAGGTTTTCCAGCAGAACATTGCATTGTTACTATAAGGTCAATGTCATTCCCTTGACCTGTCAGTGGTTTTAATGCCATGAATAAATGGTGTAAATGTTTACAATCAGGGAGGCTGCACCTTAACCCTTTGAACAAAATCTGTCAGAGCTGGGATTGTAGGATTTTTAACTTTGCATAGGTCATTGTATGAGGAAAACAGAACCAAATCTAAGCTTGAAATACTAATGATAGTGATAGTTCTTTAAAATTGTGTCAAAAGGTCTCATTGCCAAAAAATAAATCATTTCTACTAACCAGATTCAGTGAAAAACAAATAAATCTGCATTTTTCAGTGCAACCAAAAAGCCATGACCAATTCAGTTGAGACCAACAGTCACATGAAAAAAATCCAGCAACTTTTCTGCTCAAATAAAGTCTGTGTCAACACAGAAAGTATGTAGAGTTTGTATTTTTATTTTCTAGTACTGGCAATACCTAGTGGTGCTTGGAAATATATTGTAGACCAACTTAGATTGAATTTATTATTGTTTTTATTTATAACATTTCGATTTTGTCATACTGTGCAACAGGCATTTGAGTCCTCTCTACTTCTAACCATGACTGTGTTGTTTCCATAGCAGTTCAGGACTTTATATTGCAGTGAAAAATGAGCCCGAAGTGAGTAAAAATTGCAACAGGAACAAAAAATAAATAATAAAAAAAGCACCCAGAAACTGCTTAAAGTCTAGAGGATTAAACAGTTGAATATATTCAGCTTAGATTAATGAGTCATCAGGGTGCTGCCATTAAGAATGCATTTTTCTGAAGGACTGTACATGTTTAAGGAAGTGGGTTGTTCACTGAGGGAAATAACACTTGTTCTGGCAATGAGACAATCTTAATGTCTATGTGGTAAACATGAAGCAGCCAGTCAGCTTAGCATGGAGGCTGGAAAAAAGAGAAACTAGTCAGCCTGGCCCTGTCCAAAGGCAACAAAACCTTTCTCTTGTACCTCTAAAGCTCACTCTTAAAAAAATTTGTAAAAGCAAACATAATGGTTTAATGGTAGGTTATGTGTGACACCATTTGTTGGCAGGTTGATGGTAGCAGACGAGCGTGTGTGTGACTGTGAGTGTAAATGGGTGCAAAAGGGGCAACAACTGCAAAGTGCTTTGTAAAGCTCCGAGGTATAAAGGTGCTCTGTAAGTGCTGTCAATTTACGATTTCCTAGAGTCTTGTCATCATCGTGAAGTTGCCAAGCAACCAGCAGAGACTCCGGAAAGTCTCCTGATATTAACCAACCGGATGCTGGCTGGAACTTCACAATTACCACGCAGACATGAGAATGGTCTCTGCTCTATACAAGAAAACGACTTGGATGTGATTTATGAATGTGGAATCAGCTTCACCAGTGAGTTCCCATAATACCGCTGCTCTCACTCATGTAGGTGGTATTCTTGGTTTATCTTGGAAGCAGTATGAATCCGACTTACATCCAGTGTGCCGTCTTTGTCACTTAAAGCCACAAAAAGAGCACAGATCATGACTCCTGCCTTGATTTCCACTAACACTCCCCCACATTGTGCCTCTCCTCGCAGCCACGTTCATGACATGTCACCAAAATACAAAGCAGCAGGAGGCAAACCAGAAACCTTTGTGCATGCGACAAGAATTGCACAAACACTAATCTGTCACAGTTTGATGTTAAGAAGTGATTCAACATAGTCTAAAAAAAGGTTCCGCTGTACATCCATGCACATGTCGACGCACACTGTTGTGCAGATCTGTTTGCCGTAACGACGTTGCATCATTGAACTTTCATTGTCCATTAATTAATTACTGTCCTCTTCCTCAGTGTGTCATTAAATGTCAATGCCTGACCTCTTCTCAAATAGCCGACAGCTCTGGCAACAGCTGGGAACAGCAGGAGAGCTCCAGAGCTGCAGGGTTACAGTTACATCTACATCCAGAGCTATACGATCCAGGCCAACCACAACAGACCCGAACTGTCTCTCTGCTTCCTCAAAACACAGTCCTCCTGCCCGGGCGTCCTGCAGTATTTCCACTAAATCTGAAAGATTTCGCATGATTAAAGTGTCTAAGTGTTTTACTGCAACAGTGGGAACATTGTTGTCTTACTCTGTGGAGCTTCTGTTGTTGTGTTTCTGCCTCAGGACTGTGTGCAGCTCTGCGGTGGTTTCAAATCAACTCCCATCATAGTCAAAAATGGAAATCAGATGGTCGACTTATAAATTATGAAACACGCAGTATGGCACTGACTGTTGTTTTTAATGGTGCAAAACAGATTCAGTCTGCATTGATTTGTTCGAGTACGATCAGTTTTCATCTTTGAATTCATCCTTCTTCTGTAGAGTTGTTGTGTAGTACTTGATTAGTCTATGCAATTCGACCTACAATCAAATGAGACAACAAATTACTGTGACTCTGCAACTCATCACCATGTTGCAGACATCACATGCTACCTACTTCATGTCTGTTTGGGCCTCCACTAGGTTCACCCTGCAACGCGCTTATTGATTTTCATGCAGCTGAAAGACAACACTTACAATGATCATTTGGCAAACATGCCCTCGGCAGAGTTCAGAGTAAGAGGCGTACTGCATGTAGAGGATCCAGCTGACGATGAGGATGCCCAGCCATGCCAGGAGGAGGTACTTCACCTTAATGGCTGGGAGACGACTCTGTGGAGGATGGGAGAGGGAGGGTGGACGGGAAGGGGAAGGGAAAACACAAGAAGCCAAGATGAAATTGGCACACAGTAGGGAATAAGCTGCTAAAAACTAAGAAAGTTGATGGTGGATGAAGTATTAAGATCCTAAAAGTATCAATACGTTAATACAAAAATACCTGCTTTAAAACTCTCTCTGAAACAAATATACTGAAAGTGTCAACATGAAAATCACTTGTGCTGCAGAATGTGGCTGATACACTACATTATTAGACTGTTGTCAGTGTGTAAGCAGCACCTTACTGTGGAAGCTGCTGGCTGGTTTTGACCACTTTTGATGGAGTTACATAGTGTAGATGAAATTGGGGGAGGCTGATTTCTAAAAGTCATCTAATACATAAATGTGAAGTTTGTGAGATGATTAATAAAGTAGCAAAGAAGAAAAAACAAAGCTGCAAGACACAAATATGTATTCACCAGTATAGACTTTGTTCTCTTTGTTTTTATTGTGACATGTCAAATATTAGCTAATTATAATAACCCTAACCCTTAATTATCTATACTCCAGAAAAATACAAATGCAGCAAGTGATTTTTTTTATTGAATTCTAACCATTCTTTTTGTAAAATAGAACACTGCATCTCTACAGCAGACAACAGTCATCATGAAACAGCCGAGTTCGCACTATATTGCAAATGATAATGAGCAGACAGAGAGTGAGGTCAAGGACCAGAGATCACAAGTCAATAACGAGTCCATCTGCATACAGTTAATGAGGTTGGTGCTGGTGTTTGTGGAATGCTGTTCCACTCTTCCTGTAAGGCTCGATGAAACTGGTGGACATTTTGGAGGACAGAATCGAATAATTTCCTCGATGACAAATGTGGGAGTTGTGGACATTTAAGTGTCTGGCTACAGCACTAGCTGATATGCCAGCAGCTGCCTGTTCTCCACTTTCTCTCGTCATCTGTGGTGTCCTGTCATTTGAATAAAGCTGCATTTCAATGTGGACTCACTAGTGTCCTGGTCACATTCTCTGATCACTGTCCTTTAACGTGACACCTGACCAGGCCGTGGATTAACTCCCTAGTTGAGAATCTGTCACCAGTTGAAAAGCTTAAAGCCATTTTGTACTAAATTGGTTAAATTTAACCCCTCGCTAACCATTTCAACAGAAAAAAGATTCAACATTTTTTGTTAAATCAGATGGAAGACCGTTTGCATGCCGCTTTGTCTCTGTAAGATAGTAGAAAAACAGCAACCCTGACAGTCTGATGCTAAACAGAGTTCAAATATTCTTTTTTGTCTGTGCCACTACATTTATTGTTATATCCTATTTTCATGAATAAGCCCTATACTTGTTCTTTTAGAATATAATGAGCAGAGAAAAAATGGTAAAGTGTGTGTGTTCCAGACCACAGGAACCCTAATTAAATAAGCCTTTTCTCTAAGGCAGAAAGGAAGACTGTTTACATGCTGCATTTATATTTTAGTTCAGTGTAAATGAAACCATTAGAGGGGAAATATAAATATATATTTATAAGGGGTCACAGGTAAATAAAAACTGGGAAACACTGGTTTGGAATACATTGCTTTTTATATTTAAATGTGTATGTGGTTATTATGCAGAATGTTCCCTTTAATAGTGTTTTAATATCAATATACATTTTATTGGAATATCTTATGCATTAACTATTAACTGTACATAAAAGATATATATATTAATCTCATTCTGCACTGTAAAAGAAATTCCATAACAAAAAAATGCTGAAAATCTGACAGCGAGGATGCCAGAAAAGAAACGTTTAAAAAATGTAATATTATTACTTTCAAAAACTTTGACAATAATAGCAACTATCTGTAATCTTATGGCCAGACATTGTAAAAGAACAAATTACTATTTATAGAAATGGGTCATTTTTAATTTTTAATTTTTTTTACAGTGTATACAATGTAGAAAAATGATCCAGTAAAGAGTACAAAAATCTGACAGCAAGGATATTTTTTTCCACACACACACACATATATAGTTGTCGGTTTAAATACAGTAAAATGAAATACAATTTGAGAAGGTACAGACTTCTGATGTAAGAAATGTGTTGTGCTGTAGATATAATTTACAGTTTGGGGTTGTTTTTTTTTTTTAGCTCAACTAGTTGTTGAGTGTAACTTAACAAAACAGGGACAATCTTGAACATGACACTAAACTGTTGAAGAAAATGTTAATGTTTGCAGTGTGTGTCACCCAGGGGCAGAAATGTTTTGATGGAGTTGTGGAGTTAAATGTAAAATGTAAATGTAATTCTTTTTCCTTAAAACACACATCTGTGTGATGCACCTGCACCTGGGTAAATGCACTGACTGACTTTCTGCACTGAGGCCTGAAGAGCGAGTCACTTGACCTTAAGATGACAACATAGTTGTTGCTCTGCAGCCTCAGTTTTTTGTAAGGAATCGCGACATTTTGTGCTGCAGATGGAGGCAGAGACGTCTCCAACAGACTGACATGCATCCCAGAGAACAGAAGCACACTGACACGGAGCTGTGCACATACCTGCAGGCCTTTGGACAGAGGGCAGAACAGCATCAAATGGACCAGTCTCCGCAGAGCCCTGGGCATCATGAGCGACTCTGTGTGGAGGCAGCGGAGCGAGAAAGCACAGATCCCTGTCTGATCACATCCTCACAGCAGCCCCCGCCATGCGCCGCAACGCACACCGCTCATACGCGCAGAGAGACGCATGTTTTTTGCAGCCTGTCGTTTCTCATAAAGCACTAGGATCCGCGTCCAGGTTCTCAATGCAAATCAGCCGCCGGGCTGAAAAACATGATCAAGTGTACGTCCTTGAAATTGAGCAGTTTCAGCTCAATATGGGCCAGAAAGAGAGACAAAACAACCTTGGCTCCGGCTCAGAATCACAGACCTTCCTGGATCACCAACAAGTCCGACTAATGCATCTTCATCAACCCATTTTCATTATGAAAGTGGACATTATTGTGGCACAGAAGCAGCCGGAGTGTCGACCGATGCGAACACAAGCTCCGTTTCCCAGCGACTCGCCGCTGCGCTTCTTTAAAGGGAGAGATCAGCTGCGAGACGGGCTTTTTTTTATCCGCCGACGTAAAAGCAAAACAGTGCACTTCCTGTCCTTGTGCATCACAACCCAAGTGAGTCTCAACCCCTGTGGCTTCAGTCTGGGTTTATTCCTCACCAGCTGCTACAGAAACATCCTCAGTGAGTCCAGATGATGAAGAGGAGCAGGTTAAAGCATTAACTACACAGTTTAAAAGGCATTTTCATCTGAGCTGGAAGGGCAGTCAAATGACCTCAATACACAGGTTTTAAAAATCAATGCTTTAAAACTGTTTTTTTTTTTTTTTTATTGTACTGCAACCATCTGCTTTGGTAAATTACAGATATTATCTATTAAAATAATAGAAAATGGCTATTATTAGAATTTTAACTGTAAAAAAAATTCTTTTATAAATGATTTTTTACATTTGAGTGTAAAATACACTATTTTTATTGTATTTATCTCACCAGAAACATTACTGTTTTTGATATTTGCTTTAATTTGAAACAAAAATATGTATATTAAGGATTGAATACTGGTGAATACATTTTTTAACAATCATTTCAAACATTTTCCCTGTTTTTGTTTTAAGGTTTGACCGATACACAAGACAAATATTGCTGCTGAGTAACAGCTTTTTTAAACATGGCGTTGCACAAGTTATTTTTGCAATGCTTTTAGGGGAAGTCTTGAGTGAATTTCTGCAAGTTATAAATAGTAACTTGTTCTTTTACAACATTTGACCATAAAATAACACTATATTTTACTGTATTTGTCAGTAAAAAGATGTTTTTGATATTTGCTTTAATTTGAAATAAAAATATGATTATTAAGAATTGAGCTGAATATCAGCCTTTTTATTAAACATGGTGTTGCACGATAGTCATTTTTCACCATTTTTTAGGAAAAGTCTACATTTATTTCAGTAAGAAACAAAATATGACAATTGCACAAATTATTTTAAATATTTTATTAATTTAAAAGCCACAATTAATATGAGGAAGGAATGTGCCCAGTCAGATGCCTGAACTGCCTCCGCTGCCCCTTTTCAACGACTCCACTTCAAGCTCCCACCAATCTGTCTGTCCATCTCATGCTCCACGTTCCCATCGCTCGTGACCAAGACCCCAGCACAACTCTCAGGTCCCAACACCAGACTCCCTCCTCACCCCGACTGCACCTTGAGATTCTGTCCATGGATAACATAAAACCTTCCTATCAAAGGAGGGAGTGGAAGGTGGGAGGAGACCCCGGAGCACCGGGTCTGGTGCTCCCTGGAGGGATTACATGTCTCATCTGGCCTGGGAACGCTGTGGGATCTCCCAGGATGGACTGGAAAATGTAGCTGGGGAGAAGTGTCTGAATAAGCAGAAGAAGATGGATGGACAGATGAGACAATTATAATAAATGAAGTAATGTCGATAATAAGGAAGTCAAAATAAAACTCATAAAACAGTGACACATTTAGATGCTTGTGACTGCCTTAGCAGTTTTCTAGGAGTTTCAAAGTTTGTAAATTTGTTGAAAAGAAAACATTATTTAACAAGGAATAGCGAAACAGACATAAACACCTCGCTGTACCCTTCCTTTTATGGTCTTGCTATGCTCAGTGATTTAACCCCTAAAAACTCCTCTCTGTGTATCAGTTACATATTTAGTACATACAGTGCATATTGACTTTTTCCCTTCAAGCATGTGCAAATATATGACGATCCTGTCATTTACCTCTCTATACGTGTTTGAACTGGCAACAAATTCTGAAGAATAGTAAACAGAGAGCCCCACCCGGCAAGTTGACAGGACTAGTTTCTTACGTATGAAACTCTGTCTGAACCCTTGTTTTTGACATTGTCGACATGCTGCAGTTTCAAGGTGGAAATGCTCAGCCATGAAGTGGGTGGATATTCAATAACAAAACTACTGCTGTAGTTACATTTTATCTCTGTCAAGCAGATTGACAGAAATAAATCTGCCCCACACCATAGAATTGGTAGAAAATTCCAGAGGTTGCTTATGTTGCTCTCAGCAATACATGGTTCAGGCTGCTCAATGTGATCCGACTGTCACAGGCCGAGGCTCATTATTTAACAGCCACTCCTTTGCAGAACGTCTGACCCAGGATTTAAACTGCCACTGAATGCGTTTACATATTCATGTCATTGGTTCGTGCTCTTCGTGTGACAGTCACACTTTTGATGATCTCTCATGTGGTAATGCTCCACCGCGTTTTAAGTCTATTACACAGTGAACATTGAACTGAAGCTTGAGTTGAACAAAATGACATTCCACATACCTGTCAGAAAAATCACAGTCAGATATTTCCCACAATCGGTCAGGTGTATTGGACAACCAACTCTTGTTCAACTAAAAAACAAAAAACAAAAAAAGTGTACATGTTCATGTCATAGAAAGCAGTCTTAGAACTTACCCTGCTGTTGCGCTGTCTGTAATCATGTGTATGCCTGATTTTCCTCGTGTGTTGATATAGATAAATAAAGCAGACCCTGTTTATACTCGGTTTTAAAATGCACCTTGAGTGACTGGTCACAAATGAACAGCAGCAAATACAAGTGCAGGGGTGCATCCCCAGCACCTACACTACAAGGTATGTAAGAAAAAGATTTAGTTTGAACAAAAACATAGCATCTCCAGTACAGTATGCCAGATAGACAAGGATGTCCTACTACATCTGGCTGCATTTTGCAGCAAGCTTTTTTTTCTCGTAATTTCAGCCCCCAAACCTCTGCAGCAGAAAATGTGTCACATACCTCATACCACAGTGTCTCCCTCAAGTAATCAGCTTCAGCCACTGAGAGCACACAGGCAGGTGGTTTCACACAGCAGACTGCGATGAATATATGAGCAAGATGCTCAAAGCTAAAGGCACAACATCGTCCCCAATGTATGCATTTGCACACAACATTAAGTACTTTGTAAAAACAGCTGCAGTATGTATGTAATGCAGGGTAAATAATCACCAATATGCATTTTGATCATATCATTCAAACCACTTGTCATGGTACTCTGAGATGACTTTGACCACTCATCTTTCAAGTGTAAACGCTTGTGTGTCCCCACAAAGGACGTAAGGAAAACATGTCATCAGTGTACTACATGATGGTTGCTGTCCTGCACTCCTTTGCAAATCACAAGTGACTTTGTTCTTCGAAACTCAACAGCAGAAACTGCCTGTACATGTACACCAGAGAGCCACAATATTAAAACCACCGACAGGTGAAGTGAATAACATTGATCATATTGGTACTATTTGGTGTTCTGTTGGAAAACCTTGGATTATGGCATCTGTGTTGATCAGACTTAGACACCCAAATAAACATTGTCCCAGAACAAGCACACTCCCTCATGCAAATTGAAATCTCAAATGTCACTGATCTTAATATCACTGGTTGATTTGACCTCCACACTTCCTACATTCTGATCAAGCATAAACAAGATGCAGTGGAACTAGTTTGATTGACAGAGGCCCCACTGCACAAGCCAGAGTACCCAAAGGATCCAGTGCCAACATCCTGGTTCCAGACCATAGTACACCCTGAGAGGTCCTCTTGTCCATGCCCAAAGCTTCAGAGCATTTTTGAGCACATAAAGGGGACCAACACAATATTAGGCAGGTGGTCGTAATGTTATGCCTGATTGGTGTGTATTAGTTCTTAAAACATTTTTGATGTGTCTCAGCAGGGATTAAAAAAATGCATTTTAAAACCAACTGTAAACAGAGTCATCAACACAATTACATTTAACCTTTACTTTCTCAACCAAACAAGTTTAAACTGCTGTCTTCAGACATGCCATAATACCTTTTAAAACATGTTGAGCGATCATTCAAGATGTTCAAATGCAAGACACTGATTTTCAAACAAGTCTCTGATGTCTTTAAATGACTTACCCCAGTGCTGAAGTGGGATGACGCTTCAGCACAATGGGAAATACATCTGTAAAGACAAATCAAAATGATAAGTTTGCTGAAGTTAGTTTCCAATTTTAATAAACATTAAATAAGAAGCCAGATCTCATCAAAGTTGTTGGTTGATAAAGTAAAATCACTTGTTGATGTACTCAGTGCTGTTATGATGACATAGACCTTTAATTTTCTGCCACATTATGACACATGAAGGCTCAACACGATGTCGGACTGCAGCACCACAAAAGTACAAATTCTTACCTTCCCAAGCAGCCCTGCTGCTGCTCTACAGGTTTTTGTGACCCATGACAGGTGAACCCTGGACCTCTACATGATGAGGACCTTCATTAGAATCGAGGCAAATGTTTAAATCCAGTTACATAGACAAACAAACAAAGAAAATTAAAAAGAATGTTATGTTCTATTACTTGAACATAGATGTGTACATTTTAGTATTTGCTTGTGCAATGAAGTCATAGTTAGTGATGATGTTGTACTGGACTGTATTACCTTGACAAATGTTTATTAGTCTGTTTAATTTAAATAGGTTGAGCAACACGTTTAACTAGGACTCTAGTAAAAAGCACACAACTGAATTTACCCACATCCAACAAAAACAGAACACCACAAACTTCATGGAGGTAGAAAATACAGTAGAGATGTTGTACTGATTTGCAATATCATATTACTACTGACACTCAGCTGAGTCTAAGTATCTGGCCCGGTTCCATACCCAAAGTCCACTAAACAGTGGAAATTGAGCTATCGTGAGCCAGTTACTTTGTGCCCACTTACTGCGCAAACAGAGACACTGGAGTCTGAGTTGCGTCTCAAGGGGCAACATTAATTCAAATACATCCAGTTAAAAAGCTGTAAAAGTTTGCAACAAGGCCACTTACCATTCTCTGGAACAGTCATGTGAGATCCTCCGTCCTCATTTACAAAGCAGAAGGGTAAAGCCCAGCTTCCTCGTGATGCATACATACCTACATGAATCAAAGCTAGACGTTAGACAACAGTTATGTTTATCAAGTATTTCAATGCAGAATTACAGTAACTTAAATATTTTTACAAACCAGATATCACTGCTTGTTGGTCCATGAACATCTGGTATCCATGAGCTAAACACCACATCTGGAAATAAGAAATTAATTTATTCTCATGAGCTTGGTGGAAATGTTTCTGGTGATCACACTGGCTTTTTTTGGCAATTATTCTATTAACCACTTTGCACATTAAACTGACGGCAGTGTGAAGCCATTTAGTGCCCTTCAGTCATAATCAGGAACATTTAATGTAGGCCTGCAATGATAAGCCTGTTAATTGAGCTACAAAAAGTGAATCAGTTTCATTAATGGATTAATTAAGGTAACTCTTTAAGCAAAACTGGCAAAAATGTAAAGGCTTCAGGTAGGGTTGAAAGATTTGGGGAAAATATGTAATTGTCATCTTTCTGACAGATATTGGGATTAGTTTTGAAATCTGTTCTTTTATATGAAGCTTCACTTCAATATTCACTGTGTAACAGATTTAAACTATATGATGGTGCATTATCACGGGAGACGCGATTGAAAGACACACACAAGGTAAGCAGCCTGAATATTTAAAACCATTTACAAGGCAGTTTAATCCCAGGGTCAGATGCACTGCAAACTGTACAACATGTGGCTATTAAATAACAAGACTGTGTCACTGTGACACAGTGTGCCCTATAAGTCTAGCCTCTGGGCTGGCATCAGATCCCAGGAGGAGTCAGTGATCTTGTGTCGCAGTATGTTTCCCCTTACCTTAACCTGTAACTAAAGTTTACCATGGCTATGGCCTGAACAATACACAAAAATCATTATGTTGTGATTATTTTGACTCACATTGCAATCACAATGTGAGCCAACATTTTTTTACACTTAAACTGTGATTTTTGCTGCAGTTTGTACCAAACAAGAGCGCTCCCTTACATCTGGAGAACATGATTTGTAGGGGGGATCTTTATTGCACCACAACACTGTGTTTATAATTTTAAAATTGTGGAGATTTTTACAGTATTTCAATGAGTTTTCCTTCCCATATCCATAATCCAAACCAGTTGTGTCTTACTATGCTTAATCTGACCCAAACTAATCCTAACTGGTTCTCTCTGTCTATCACAGGCCCATGTGTCTAGAGGGAAAATCTAATGTCCCAATGCAACAGTAGGAAATTTAGTTGTCTATTGATTTGACATTTCTGTTTTATTATCCCCATAGAAAGTTGACTGGGAACAGGTTTAAATTACCTCTTCAATGTAACTGCCACCTAGAACACACAGAGTGACATCCACTGCACTAACACAGTCTCATTTCTATATTTAGCTGCAGGTTTGACAGTGTAAGGCCTGCAAAAACTCGCACCCTGCCCCACCCATATTCTCACACACACCACCAGTAAAAGTCTGCGAAAACCGACCACTTCCGCAGGAGTAAACCTTAACATTACCTAACTGATGGTAAAGCTCTTAATCGTATCAAACATGAACCTAACAACAGCCTGTTGAATGCCACGCAGGGTGTCAGGTGTCTCAAAGCAAAAATTACAACCAAATAAGTGACCAAACACTTAATATGTTGTTATCTGCGATTAAACGTCGATTGTGATGAACTTTATATAAAATACTGTCGATGTTCAACAGTAAAGTGGACTTTTTCCAACAAGTCGCGTTCACTTTAAGTCCTAGGAAACATTTACAAGTGAAAACAAATTCGTTTCATTGGGTTTAAATGATAAAACATAAAACATACGACGTATTATACTTCTATGTGATTTCTTAAGCCATGAACTGTCACTCACCATTTCGCCGTGGCAGCATATTTTCCCCTGCTGGTCAGAGAAGGTCGATACCACAACACCACAAGACCTGGAACTCAAGTACGGAAACCCGGAGCAGCCAAACCTCATACGCTTTAAAATAATAGTATTTCTAATAATAATTTAAAGAATGTATGTATATTGTTTTTGCTCATGTCAGAGGCACATACATCATCATTTTTATTTTTTTTATTTTAAAGTTTAATTATTATTCATAACAATTATGATAATAATAATAATACATGTTTAGAATTTAAATAGAAAGATAAGTTATTCATAACGCACAACAAAATATCGTCAACCTATAACAAACATCTTAAATCAACTGTACAAAAGCTGCAAGAATATTAAATATTACATTTAAATCTCTGTGATTTATTTATTTCTTTTTTGCATTTAAATAGCTACAAGCTGTGGGTTGAGATGTATTCAGATCCTTAAGTAAATGTATTAATACTTTACTGTAAAATATTCCAGGGTCTTACATTCCAAACCATACTTAATAATCAGCATAATGCAAAAAAAAAACAAACAAAAAAAACAGTACTTGCTGTGTAGTAAAATTTGCCCTGTTGTTGAATTTTACGATTGCAGATGGTAAGCTCGAGCCTTTTTTCGCTACTTTATATACCACTGAGTACATCTACAGCAGTATGTGATATTCTGTAAGTCCAATATAAGTTTATGGCATCACTGCTTCCTGTGAGCCACGTAAAAAGTCAGCTTTTCATTAGCTCAGAATAAGAGTCCTGTTTTCAGCTCTGTGACTCCGCATTACACAGCCAATTCAAGAGGGATATTAAATAGTTAATGTAACTTAACAAGTCGAAGAATCGTCTTAACCCATAATGGAACACTTAATCATTCAGTTTGTGGCATTTTAAATCACAGCATTTGAAGATATGCGGTTTTCACTGGACAGAAGGGTATGAGAAACTGTTATCTGAAGAGAAACTGAAGCGGTCAGGCAAATGTAGTGAAGTAAAAAGTACATTTGCCTCTGAGATTCAGTGGAGTAGAAGTATGGAGTTGCATAACATGGCAACTGTCAATTAAAGTGCCTCAAATTTATACTTCAGTACTGTACTTGAATAAATGCACTTCGATAAATTCCACCACTTGTTACAAGTTATATTTATGAGTTAAAAAAATCATTCATGACCTCAATTTCTACGACAAAATAAAGCAGTTTTAGTTCAGCACTTTCCAGATCAACAGAAATGACAATCATGATGCACAGCTCTTACAAACAGCTTTTAATTGTATTTTAATGAGTTGTGGAATAAACAGCTTGTTTATTGTACACATCATTTGTCTGACCTTTCAACACTGCATTTACACAGACTGCAACTATTAGAGTTTTAACAATGAGCCTATCAACTGATATTTTTCAGTTTTAATGTCTGATATTTCAAAATGTCATCAATATTATAGCAGTCCATGTGAACAGGGTCACAGTTATATCAGAGGGAAGCAACGGCAACATTCAGACAACTGATAAGTGTAAGAAAATGTTAAATTAAAACAAAAAAACCTTATGTCACAGAAACAAGATTCACTGGTGAGTCTTAACAGATGAAAATGCTGCGGCTGGTTGAACTCGACAGTCAACACGTATCAGATGCTTTCCAAGTGCAGACGCATGATGAAGGGGAGCAGCAGACAGTCCTATCTTTAGGAAATGCATTTTTATTGTCTCTTATTTATTTATGCATGTCATGAGCTTGGTGTGGAGGGCGCTGACAGGCCATGAAGTATCTCCATCTGTTTCCTTTTGTCTTTGGCACGGCTGATAGTCATCTTGAATAAGCGACAGTAAAGCTCCATGGCGACTGGAGTGTCATCATTCCCAGGAATGGGGTACGTCACCAGGCTGGGGTTGCAGTTTGAGTCCACCACACCCACTGTGGGAATGTTCATCTTGGCTGCATCTCTGATACCCACGTGCGGCTGGAACACATTGTTGAGAGTTGAGAGGAAGATGATGAGGTCTGGTAAGCGGACTCCAGGGCCGTACTGGACGTTGGCGTTGGTGAGGAGACCGCCCTGCCAGTAACGCGTATGTGCGTATTCCCCACAATCCTTAGCAGTGCTCTCAACCAGGTGGCCAAACTGACGCCGACGGGTGACAAACAGTATGACACCACCACGGTATGCAACATGGGCAGTGAAGTTCAGGGCTTGCTGCAAGTGTTCCACAGTTTGGTCGAGATCAATTATATCGTGGTCTAAACGGCAGCCATAGAGATAAGGCTCCATCAGCCTGGAGAGAGAAAATAACAGTTAAGTTGATAAAATCATAAAAAATAAAATGGGAAATGGATGTCATTTTGTTTAAGGTAGATAGCTGGAGTGGGATATCTATATTATACAGCCAACTGTATAACATTAATTTTCAGTTCTTCTGCAATCCCTTTTAAATTTATCATAGTGCTGTTTTTCCAGTAGCAACAATCGCTGAAATGACAGCTCATAGTTTTCTGTTACTGTTTTCTGCAGAGTGATGTACCTTTATTGTGGTCCACCTCAACTTTGTTAGAGGTGTAATTAGTTGTACATTCAGACTTGCAAAGCATAATTAAATAGTTCAGATACAAACACCGATGGTAAATCACAAAAAAAGCCATTTTTAGAAACCAGAGTAACAGGAGTTAATGAGTTTGTGCAGTCACATTTTGACTTAAAAAAAATCAAAACACACTCACACACAAACACACACACAAAAACACTATTACAGTTATTAGCTACATCCTGTAATCAAGACACAGTAGGACCCCAATATTATTACTACTATTCAGGGTTAAAACCATCTACAAAAAGTTCTGCAAGACGAAGGTTTGGTGAACCCCACTTGAAGATGAGCATTAGTTACTGCTCTACTTGCAACACATGTACAAATAAGCTTCGAGAATTAAAGAGGGAAGATTCAGGATGAGAATACAAAAAGGCTCTTTCAGGACGCCCACTATTTCTAAATATATGGCCAATTTGCTACAGAAACCAAGCAACTGTACGGCTCAACAGGGCAATGCTCTTGAATGATCACGTCTAAGTAGGAGGTATAAAAGCAATAAAACAAGCAGGAATGGAAAATTGGTGCAGCGCATGTCCTGCAGAGCATCACTAGGGAAAAAAACAAATGTCTGCTGCTGTTTATTATTTTACATTGTATAATTACTGATTGCAAACCACTGCAGCTTCATAACTTTGGGAAACTATAACTGCATTATAAATATCCCTCTTACATATCATTATCTAATTAAGCATTACTAATGGGCAGTCAGTAAATCGTACCAACCTGTGTCTGCAACCTTTTTTATGACCAAGATGCACTCTGGCGTCGAATAAGTCTTTCACCGAGAAGAGCTCAGACACACGGAAGAAGTCTGGCTTCTGAAGGGGCTGGCTTAAAATTTTATCTGTAAGGACAGAAGCAACGTTGTTAAAAGCCTGGGAGTGAGCAGCACTGACCAAACTCACATGACACCTCTGTATTTATTAGCATCCGTTAGCTCACCTGTATAGTCGTCAATTTGTGGTTGAGGTGATTTAATAGACGCTGCTGTGGCATAGTGATGCCCACCGCTGTATGTGAGTGTGACAGCCCGTGTCTGGCGCAACCCCCAAAGCCCTAAAAATAAGACACAAGTATGGATGAAAACACAGAGTACAGCGCTAACCACTAGCCTAACGCTAGCTGTAACGGTTAGCTAACATGCAAGTTTGTAGCATGTTAGCTAACCGTTACGGCTAGCGTTAGGCTAGTAATTAAAAACAAAAGAAATTAATATAAGACATTTTCTGACATTTACACAAAATATCCTGACAATGACATCAATATTTCAGGAAAATAAAATAAGAGTTTTATGTGGATACCTCTTGTCAGTGCCCGTGCAGCCATGCTTGCTTAAGATCCACGGAAGGTCAGCGCAATGCGCCTGCGCGTTTGTAGTTCATGGGCTGCCGTCGGCCGTCACTGTTGCTACCGTAAATTGTTTAAAATTGTGCAAAGTTCTGTCGTGATTTTTTTTCATAGAAAACTACAACACCCATGACGTCCTCTTACTTTTTTTTACACTTAACTTTATTGAAACACGAATAGAACACGACCAACAGCAGCAAAATCATTTGTTTTGCCATTAAAGGTTTTTAAGAATGGGAATCAACGTTAATTTCAACAAATAAGTTGTTGTTGAACAAATACCTGTAAAGACAGGTGCCATTCCTAACAAACGAACTACAGTATGAAAAAGAATTCATACTAGCATAAGCACAATGTGTATTGACAAAGTCCTTTTTTGTATTAAGTTTTCCAAAACCAGTACCATTAAAAGAAAAAAATAAATGTGGAAATGTGTTTAAGACTAATGGTATAAAACTTGGGGAGTTTCTGGGCTTTAGCATTTGAGTTTTAGCCAAAATCACAAAGAGAAGAAATGCCCTTAATTTGCTACATAAAGGAAACAAACTGTAGCTTTTCGGTTATGTAACTCACATTTAAAAACTGGGCATAACCATTTTTAAAATCAAAAGGGAATAAAAGTACTGTTAAATGGCCCAAATCCACAATGGTACATTGAAATTAGCTTATAAACTGAAAACTTATAGCCCACGTGATAAACAAACACCCAGTAAGGTGCAAAACAATTATTGAACAACCCACATAGATAGTAACATCAAGCGTAATCTATATGCATCTTTGAAAATCGAATATCAAGTTTTATTCCGCTATGCTGTGCTGGCTGGCTGCTTCCATTCACCTGCAAAATGGAAGAAAATTTTCTAAGCCGAAAGGTTCCTAATTTGACAGTGATATTTTACAGAGGAGATGCGGCCATTTGGGTGCAAAACATACCTGTTCACTGGAACAAACTGAAGCTTTCTTTTGACCTGCTGGAAAGTCTTTTTGTGCAGAGGAACACTGCTGAGAGAAGCTATCCCCTGCAAGCATTATGCAATTTATTTTTACACTGGATTTGGACAAGTTTTTACAAAGAGCCACAATGGAACTAGTGAGTGCTACAAACGACACCTAAAACTGCCCTGTTTCTATAGAAATGTACCTTCTTGCTTTTTTCAGCCAGGTACCTCCTGTTGAACATCCTGCCTCTCTCCTCTGACGTTAAAGCTATGCAAGGGATGAAGGTGATGCCAGGGTCAATGGCACTGGACAAGGACCTGGCAGAGCAAGGCAGAGCAGGATAGGCACTCAGGAATTACTTCACACCTTTACAATTCATTCCAAAGTCCAGCTTCAACCTAGTAAAAATTAAGCTGTAAACTGACAACAATGCAAAAAGACTATACATTACTAATGAAGAGACCCATTGTTGCTCGGATTCCACTCTTTATTACACAGATGCACTTAAAAGACACAGCAAAGGTTTATTTTTTTTTATCTGAAAGATTAAAAGAAAAAAAAAAACACTTCTTACAAAATATTTACAAAAAACCTGGCAATGCACAGCATGTTCAGTCACTTTTTTTGATAAACAAAAATAAATAGCCTTTTTTCCCCACATTGGAAATTCAAGAAAACTTAAACATAACAAAGAAATGAACACACTAAATATCAAGTTTAGCAAGACAGAGAGGAGTAATTATGTGGTTTCTGTGGAATCTGGAACAACAATTTTGTCATAGAGGTAATAAATCCAAGACTGCTATAGTGGCTTTCATCAACAACAGAGCTTCAAGTTTCCATCTAGGTTTAAACCATACAATGAGCTAAGAGCACTGTGTCTGAAAAGCAAATGTTGGTAGGAGCATGTAGTATAACATCTCTGATTGTTCCAGTAGCCACAAGATTGATCTAAGAAGGTGCCTAGTAAGAATCAAGGGTATACTCTGTTTGAAACATGTGCATTGGCTGCTTTCGTTGTATATGCAAAAGTTAGAAAGGCTTTCCTGAATCGGTGAGGGAGGTGAGCACGTCGTTCTCTGAAAATCTCATTTGCAGCACACAGATTTAGAGCTTCAGCAGTGTCAGGCGCTGGCATAAAAAAAGTAGGGCAAACAGAGATGAAGTGAAGAGACAGGTTTTTTAAAAAAGATGCTGACAGTAGAGAGTGACTCTTCTTAGCTGGACCTGAGTGGGAAGGTACCACTTGTGGAAGAAAGAGTCTAAGGAGGTTTGATGGCACAAGCAGTGTAGAGTGCAGCAGTAGAGGGTTGGCAAAGAAAAGCAACGAGATGGCAAATTGTATTAAACTGGATTACTCATAATAAAAATCTATTTGTGGAAAAGATTTTCTTTATTGCCATATTACAATGCTGGGAATTAAACAGATCACCAAGAACTATTGTATTTTGTCCTGGTTATATTCATTCGTATTAGTTATAACAGTACTAAAGTCTAAATGGTCTCTCTCAATTACAAATGTATACATTTACGCGTTTAAGTCATATTGCACAGCTTAATGTGAGATTTTACCAGCACTGACCGATCTGCCACTTATTTGATTGATCAGCTGATTATTCTTATAGAATCTTTTTCATGAATGCACGATTCAATGACAAGTCAAAAAAGGTGTGGCCTTTCATCTAAAACTCAAAGAAATGAAGAGAAAAGCAGTATATCCTCCAATATGAGAAGGTGGAGCTAGCAAAAAAAAAAATAACTCAAGCAATTAATTAACCATCAATATAATTTAATTTTCTGTTGACTGATCAATCAGATTTGATCTAACAGTGCTTTGTCATCCTTTTGTTTCATTCCAACCACTCAAGAAAACCTACCAAGTTGTGTAATTTTGATATACTGTACATCTAAATGTGAACTGATCTAATCATATAATAAATACATGTTTTGTTTTCAGACTTTTTTTAAGTAAACATTATTGAAGGCATTGATGTAAATCAACTACAATAACATCAGCTATAATGACTTTTTAACTTTTGCACATAATAGATTTTCGTCTTTCTCTTCAAGTAAACCTATGTCAGGTAAATAACGCAATAAATCGTAATAACTGTGTGTATATTTTCTCATCAACATTCTGTCTTTCCACTGGTACACAAAGAAACATCCTCATGTTACGCATTTGGACTCGCACTTAAATCTTCATTCTGTCCCACTGAGGTTGCTTTTCTTGGTCACTTCTTTTTAAATCATATTTAAGATGATGTAATTTTCTGCAAGAAAGTATTCAGCTGTTGTTTGGTGGTACTTTTCATGCCTCTTGCACCAAAATGCCACTGTATTGCTTTTCAAAGGATCAATTATATGGATTAAGTATAGACCACAAATAAAGTTGTTTATGATGGTGTCACTGTGTTACATAACTGTATAATTGTACAAATACATTTAAAAAAAATGCCTGTTTTGTTTTATCATATTAACAAACATTCCCTTAGAGCCTATATATAAATGAGCTCCTTCTGAACCTACATTATACTCATCAGCAGGGCACAACCAAGAAATGACCTTATAAACTTATGATGCTATGGGGCATAATGATCAGAGAAAATACTTACAATGTGGAAAAGCCCTGCTTCTTTTCTGGATTTCTCCTGTCGCCTGATTCACAATCTGCCTCATCTATAAATTCTTCGTCTTTTATCTCTCGATGTACTTCTTTACTACCTATCTTCATGCTGTCGCCTTCTCTTTTTTTCTCACTTAGCAAGTCCATTCTCTCCTTTCCCTCGCTCCTGTCCCTGCTTTGAACCTGGACATGGTTGGTCCTATTAGATTCCAGTTCGACAAACACACTCTTGTCCTTGGATATATGCACCATACTCTGTTTATCTCCTTCCATAGAGCACTGGGACCTGTAGGCAGGCATATGGCTCCGTGCAAAGGATGTCCTCGGGTGCTGCCTGGCAGTAGAAACAAAATTCAAAACAGAGGATCTGAACGGGGTATTTACACTTGTCTCTGTAGTGCAGGCAAACGGCGCTCTGCCGGTCCTTGCAGAGGACCAAACACTGCCTGGAGTCTGTAATTTGTGGCTGATGGCCCCGCTTTGATATGGCAGAGTTGTTGATGCAGTCTCGCTGATTTCAGATGAGGTGATATGGAATGGAGTCCGACTGAGAGCCCTCGTGTCAGAAATGGGGAGTCCCAGGCTCTGGCGCCACTTGTTTGACTCTGAGCAAGAATGAGCAGTATTAAGACTCAAAACAGGTCGAACTCTCTCCACATGTGACGTTACATTGTGGATGACACCTCTCCCAGCAGCAGGCCTCCTTTGCTCAGTTCTAGCTGCTCCTGCTCCGTCTGCTGGCTCCAGGCGACTGGGGCTGCTGGACTGGACTGAGGGCAGATGTGAATGCACACTAACAGTAGACGTGTCGGGCAGCAAACTCTGTGGTGTTAGAAGTAGTGGTCTATCTTGAGCTGGACTAATATGAGGACGCTGTCCAGAGAGAGGACTGATGATTTTTCTGGAAATCTCAGCCAGCTGATTTTCCTGTTTAATGTCTTCATCTCTAAATGGGGTACAAACCAGAACAGAACCATTCCTCGAAACGTCTCCATCTTTACTTTTATCTGCAGTGGAAACTTTAGCCTTTTCAGCCAGAAACCTTCTGATCTCTTGCTCGATGCTATCATCACTGTCGACAGAGCTGCTATCTTCCTTTATCTGAGGAGCAGCTTCAGCAGCCTGCAGTAATTGGGTGTCTCGATTCTCAGCTCCTCTCAGTCTCTCCGTTTCACCTTCATGCATATCATGCTCCTTGCTTTTCTGAATTTGCTTATATTGTGAAATGCTCTTTTTATTCAATCCAGGCTTGTCTTTCATGTCCCCCTTGCTCTTGTGGACTTTTTTCAAAGCACAAAACTTGGAAACAGGATCGGGTTTTAACTTTTTAGCCTGCGAAGCACCTCCCAACAGTGGTTCTTCATCCTTGAGGCCCATCCTTGGTTTCCGCTTTAAGTCTCGGTTCTTTTTCTTTGACTTCTTTTTTGTCTTGAGCAGATCTTTTATCGCAGTGTCTAGATCCTCATCACTGTCAAGAGAGCTGCTTTTGTCTCCACTTTGGTCTGTCTTGTGTAATCCAGAGATTAGTTGTGTTTGACTTCTCTGGGAAAACACTAAGGTGTTTGATTCTTCCATATGCTCTGGTGAAGACTTACTGCTTGTTTCTTTAACAATGTCATCTGTCCCTGACATGCTGCAGACACTAAAGCTTTTCTCTTTCTGTCTTTTTCTGTGGGTTAAAGACAATCTGTGTGGTTTCTTTAGGAAAGTCCCTTCTTTTGCTTTCACATGCTCTGGTTCATTTGCATCGTGAGGCATTTGAATCACAGCAGAGCTGGGCGGCTGTTTGTGCATTTGAGCCTTCTGCTCAAGAAATTTCCTGATTTCTTGTTCGATCCCATCTTCGCTGTCAACGGAGCTGTCATTGCTTTCTTCATATGGGCAATTATCAGGAACAGAAGACTGCAGGGAAGATTCGGTGGTGGCACAACTGCTGAGGCCAACACTATGCTGGAAGGCCTCAGGCATAACGGTTTTTGAAATGTCCAGTATTGCTTCAGCGCACATGAGTTCTGCGGTTGTATTAACCTTTGAAGGTGCAGGGGCTGGTTGCTCCTTTAAACCTTCTGCTTTAAATGAAAGTAGTCCATTTCCTTTACTTTTGGAGCTGTCTGAAAGTGTAGTCGTGGGTATGAAGACAGATGAAGGAGGGGGTTGCAAAGACTTACCCTCTTTCTCCGTTTTGCCCCTTTTTTTCTTCAGTTTGTGTTTCTTCATGTTTTCCGTGCTCATTCCTCCAACAGCATGCATTAGTGACTTACTGAAGGGTTTTTGCTTGTGCAGAAATGGTTTCAGGACACTCTTCTCCTTGAGCTGTTCAAGCTGGTAGTGGCGAATAGCCTCTTCAATCCCATCATCGCTCGTGGAGTCGGACTCCTCTTTGAAAACGTGCGGATTGAAAGCTTCCCTTTTGTTTTGCTGCTCCTTTTCCAACTGGTATCTCTGAATGGCCTCTTCAATGCCGTCATCACTGCTGGAATCATTTGACTCTTCCTTCACTTTCACTGTAATTGGTAACTTTACAGTTTTGTTGAAGAGGCTGATTGATTTTGAGGGGCTCTTTGTCAGCTCTTTTGAACTGACTAAACTTTTATTAGATTCAAAGTCCTTAAATGCGTTTTCATTTAAGGACGCCTTGTTTTTGATATACTTTTTTATAGGTATACCTGCTGGTGCTGTAGGGGTCTCGACTTTGACACTTTTGGGAAACTGATTACTTGCAATCAAGAATGTGCTGCTGTCAGAGTTCTGCTTGGAAACCTCAGGAATGGATGGATTTGTTCTGGCAATTTTGGATGATTGAAGAAAAGTGGAGCACGGTTCCACCTTGCGTTTATGATCATCTTTTTCTTTCAGGTATTCCAGTATTGCCTCCTCGATTCCTCTGTCCACAGAATCATCACTGTCAGAGTCACTGCTCTCGTGGTTGTTTGGGGAGGAAATACCTGCAAGCGGGTTTTCAGCGGGGCTTTTAGTTTTGGACTTGACTCCCACATAAGAACCCACTGCAGCCTTGCAGACTTGGGGATGACCCTCCTGTCCCGATAGCACATTTCCCTCGATCTCGTCGCCCATCTCGAGTGAGGACTGGGTGCTCCGAAGGCTCTCTATGATCATCTGGACCTTGTCTGAGATAGGTGTGCCTCTGGTGGACAGCTCCGCGTCAGAGTCATTGAAGCAGACTGGAAGGCTATAGCCTCCAGGTGGGCCACATGTTCTCCATTCTGTTTGCGTCGCTGCGACAGGAGGTACATTCATCAAGTACATTCTAGTGAAGTATGGTGAGGTCCTCGACCATTGGAGTGCTGCTGCCTCCGATGACAATCACATTTTTCAGCCTGGAGAGGGAAAAAGAGAAATTATGATAAGCACGTGAAACTACAATAATGATTTCAGGCCCTATGCGGACAAGTGGAATGTGATTAATCTGTCAAATCACTCTGCCAGCACACAATATTAATTAGAGTTACATCCTTAGTATTTAGAAGAGTTGAGAATGAAGCCCATAATGTAAATGGAATACTGCAAACGGAGTCAGGAGTAAAAACTTGGCTAAAGATGTCCATATTTACATCTTGTTCAACTCAAACAAATTGCCAATTTATCTCAGGGACTCAAGGGGTGTCTCAACTCTCTGAATGAGAACATTTATAAATATCAACACAAACTTAGAGAAAATGAGAAATGCAATTAAGAATTATTTCCAATATTGATTCAGGTTTGTTTAAATAATTAATTGCTTATTTTATATTTTTATATAATTTTTATTTTTATATTTTAATAAAGAAATGTGGGTTTTTTGCCCAGTTGTTGAGCTATTACCACAAGACAACATGACTTCGTGTTTTTTGATATTTCAAATAGCTCTTTGGTCAATAAAGTGCCAGAAAATGGTGAAAAATGTCAATCAGTGTTTCTCAAAGCCCAAGATGATGTCATCAAATGCCTTGTTTTGTCCACAACCCAGAGACATTCAGTTTACGATCAAAAACAAGTAAAGAAATCATTTCAACTTTAAGAAGCTGGAATCAGACAATTTTGTCTTTTTCTTACAAAAAAAAAATGCTCAAATCAATAAAACTACTATCAGAATAGTTTGCGATTCATTTAATAGTTGATCATTTGTTGCATCTCTACTTATAGAATTTAAAAATTACTTTTGTACCAGAAAACATTTGTACACAAAACATTTTCCAGTTTAAATTAGCCACCATCAGGAAGATAACATCCCTCTCTCTGAACATTAACTTGGAAATAAAATCAAACATGGCTCACAGCATCTCCTCTTCACTTACCCAAAAATGGTAAAGTGCATAAGAATCATTTCTCAGTTATACATCAAAACTGAACAGGACCACTAAACTGCTGGGAATCTGCCAAAAGTTGGAGGGAGGCAGTGATGCTGGGAGGCTCAGACTGTGAAGTAGCTGATGAACGTGCTCAGGTGCATCAACATTCTGTCACCCTGAGGGAAAGATTGGACTTTATTACAGCTCTAATAAATTATGGCAAATAACCTCAGGTAACGGAGCCAATGCCAAAGCGGCGGAGCGTGCCAAAAGAAGCAGGGCTGCTCATGGCCAGATTAACCTGTTACTGGACCCCAGGGCAAAAATGAACTGTGGCATCCTGTTCTACAGTTGCTTCAATTTGAATAAAAGCTTATAGATTTGCTTTTAATCAGGCAAAAATGACAACTTAAATATTATAAAAAGGTATTGATTTTGACACTCTTGCAACATCCAAGGCTGTAAAGACTAGATGAAAATACAGGGCTCATCATTTATGAAAGGGCATCCAGATTGTGAGAGGCAGGCTAGCGGCTGTGCTTTAATACTGTTGTTCCCCCTAATTACTGAACTCAGTTCCTCAAATTAACACCATTAAATTATTGTGATTATTCAATTGGTCTTCGTTCCCTCAACACTTTCCTTCTCACTTGGTTTTAATGCAGTATTACATGTTGTTTAAACTGATAATCAGCTTTGAGACTGTGCACACATCATGCTGTGCAACGCAATACAGAATACACAATGGAAATTCTCACTTCCTAAGCAGGCTGGGCCACTGAGGTTCAAACGCTGGTGTTAAAAGGTTTGAGATCTTCTTCTTAATAAAAGTATAAATGTTATATTTTACTTATTCCAGTTATTTTAAATCACTAGATGATTACTACTACTGATGCATCACTGTGTAAGCAGCACTGTAATGTTGAAGCTGGTCAGAGTGGAGCCTACAATAACTGCATTTGGGGTTTATAATGTGATGTTAATCAATGCACCACACCGCATGTGCTAATCTTAGTTTGTTTGTTTTTTAAATAATATGCATGGTAATTAATAACTTTAACCTTGAAATACTCAAGTAAAGTACAAGCAATTGCACTCTTTATCCAACTACCAGTGGTGGAAAGTACCCCTATACATTACTCAGGTACTGCACTTATACACACTTTTGAGATGCTTTATTGTGGATGTATATTAAATATTAATTTATACATCTGCTCCACTATATTTCAAAAGTAGACACTGTATTTTTTTTATTACATAGCATCTATCTGATAAGGTTTCCCATTATATGAAAGATATAATGTGCCTTTAAAAGCAGTGGTTCCCACAACAATTGATGTGTGACCCCTTCAAAATAAAGCCTGAATGGGGCCCCTTGTCACACTGTCACACAGATTTACATTTTAAAATTAAGTTCAAGGCTTAAAAGTGGAGGATTATCCAAAACACAAAGGATCTCCTACAAGATGGAAACATGTTTGTGTAGCAGACATTTGCTTTCCTCTCTTTTCTAGAATTTGTGTTATTTTACGACCCAACCTGATTAATCTTGTGACCTTATGGGAGACATTAAACCACTGGGTTGCAAACCACTAAACAAAACTATATAAAGTATGCAAGTATACAAATTAGTCAAAACTAGCTCTACCTTATGCAGCTGCAACAGTTGTGCAGAAAGTGTTGCCTATATATTGATATATCAGTACTGGCAATCTAATGAGCTGATGACAGACAGACAGACAGACAGACAGACAGTTGATCCCCTAAGGGAAAATGCTGTGTAGCAGCAGCAATTTGCATATCTCAAAACACACATAACTTAGACTGAGTTGAAATGAGGTAAGAGAAAACACTATTTTTCAGTGTACATATACACATGTGCATAAGAAACGCTGTAGTAAATAAAACATAAAACGGTTTTAAAGAAGATTTATAATAGGATAAGCTAGAACTCTCACATTAGAAACCACATCCCCTTCTTGTACTGTGATATTTGTGCATTTGTTGAAAAAATACTTGCAGGACTTTTACTTGTAATAGAGTACTTTCACATGAGTACAGGATCTGAGTACTTCTTCCAGCACTGAGTAAATGCACCTACTTATTTTCCACTATTGGTTTAAATCGTTGATTTTGGACTAATTCAGGTATAGTTTGCATTTTAAACACAAGGTCATGCAGTTCTTCATTTCAACATGTTAAATGGTGCACATACAATATTAATCTTATTTACTTCTGCACTCAAAATCGGAGGTGTTACTCTCGATCTGTGCAGGTGCAGACGGGAGTGTAGCTCCATGTTTGCTATGAGTAACGTAACGTTAACCCAGCACTGTGCCTCCATGAACAAGTGAGCCTTCGGACATTAACCCCGCCAGAGGAGCCGCTGTGTCGGAGCCTCTGCTAGCAGGACTACCCCGACGGTAAACCCGGTCTTCTAGCTCAGTTTGCAGCCTACAGAGGGAACAGGCTGCCCAGCCACAGCCTGGTTCACATGTCCTACTCCTAACCATCCTCATTCGTGATTAAAACCCGGTAGAAAGTGCAAATGTCTCCACGAAACCAGAACGTGTCGCCAAAGACGCCCCGCTGAAAAAGAAGCAGCCTGAAAAAACAGCCCATAAACCGAGCTAAAAACGCAGCTCACCGGAGTGGAACGCCAACTTTGTTTGATAAATCATGTGTACAAAGAAAACTTTCCCCCCAGACATGCCGACATTAGCGGGTAACATTGTCCTTATTACATAACCAAACGTGTCGTTGCGTGTTTTTCCCCCCTCCCGGACGCTTTCCTGGTTGCAACGGAGCGACCCCGGCCATCCCCGTAACCCTCTAGCGGCGCGGACTGCACCGATGCCCGGCGTGCATCGTTAGGAGACTCCGCAGAGCAACCATGTTTCTAGGTACCGGCCACGGTTGTCAAAATCCGCCGTAGTCGACTATTAACATCGCTACACGTAAGTAATACCAATTAACGCTTTGATATAAGACAGAAAGGTGGGGTTTTGGGAGAGGAAATGAGCAAAACGGAGCGAAACGGCGGAGGGATAAAGCGAGGCTAGTCGGTGACTTGAAAGACACAGGCGGGCCTCCCGGCTGCTGCAGCCCCGGCATTTTCTCCGGCGAAGAAAGCCTTTGTATTGAGCCACAGCGTTACCCTCCTAGCCTCGGCGGTTTTCGCACAAATGGAGCCGCAAGACAGAGGCAGCGCACGACTTTAGCTCACCTGGATGTGACACGAAACCAGCCGCTTCAGTGTGCACGTAGCCGGGTTGATTTAAGATGTTCGGGAAGCCGTCGTGGAGGTATTTCGGTGTCCGTCAGCAGCTCGCACCGCCCGAAGCTCTCTCTCCGCCGCGTCCCCCTCCGCTCCGACTGCCGGGCGGACAAGCTTCCTTAAACCCAGAGTCCAACCAAGCGTGGACCCATTCAAATATGGCACCCGGAAAATATTCACACTCGCATTTTTCTGGCTACATTTTACACAATCTGATCAGAAAAAAAACAGTGATGTGTCTAATTTATCGCTATTAAAGTTAATAAAGTAAACATTGCTTGTGCGGAAGAACTAATATAGGGCTTTAAACAACAATTAGAATATATTTTAATAACATTACAGTCTGTGATGTTCTACAAATGTGTGGTTCGGTGTGGATTTGGAGACAGTTTGTAACTTCAGACCTCCTGTTAGAAAGTTTTTATCTCATTAACCAACTCCCAGTTTATGCTCATCGTTGATATCAGCTGTAGTGCAGTTTGAAGGAATTAAACCATGCAACTTTTAGCAGCATTGTTTTATATTTTCGTCATATTTTTACTGTATATCTGTATTATACTTCTAAAACACTCAATTATACTAAATAATATCTCCACAGGTGCATATATCAGCCACGTGTGGTCATTTATTTATTTATTTTATCTGTGTATTTATGTATATGAGGCAACAATACTATTTAAATAGGTTTGTTCAGTGACCAAATGTGCCAATAGTTGTATCTAGTGACTATTTTTGCTGTTAATTTATCTGCTGATTGCTTTCTTGATTATTTAATTCACAGTTTTGTCCATAACATGTCAGAAAATAGTGGAAATGCACCTAATATGTAATTTTAATTTAATTTTATTGATTACTTTTAGGGTGTTTTCATTTGAATCCAGATAGTGTATTTGTTAAAATATCATTTAAAATCTAAAATGACAGAGATTTACAATTTAGATCACGGACCGTCATCCCAAATATTGATTAACTAAATTGATATTAGTAATTTATGCAAACAAATCCAAAACAACACACCTTTCCTAATCTAGAGTGCATGACTATTAGATGAACTCGATTTAACTCTTTTTAAGAAGTTTGTTCTGCGTAATTGCAAAGACTGCCGTCCTTTAGCCACTAAAAACATAAAAACGAGAGAGTCAAAATCAGGTTGGATCTAGCAAAGAGTGATTCAAACCGCTTTAAAAGCCAAAATGTTGGTGTCAGATAATCAGGACTTTACAAAGAAGCTCTTCACAGCAGCTGATTGTGACCCAGAAAAGCCACTTGAGATGCAAACATCTCTAAATACCAAACAAAGTGCTTTATGTGCTGAAGAAAATTGCACATTTAGTCATCTAACTGTAGCTGTTTACACAAATGTAATTTGAAATGTTATAGGTGCAAGTTTGATGCGGTCTCATAAAGCTTAGGAGTCTTTTCTTGACACACCACCAGACCTATAGAGGATAGGCATATAGTTGCTTTCAGGATCATTGATGGATTCCCAACTTGGTAGGAACCCTAAAGTAAGAGTAGGAGGACAATGCTACAGTATAACAGGGTTAAATAAAGCTTGTCGTCATGGCATGTGCAATACTGGCTTACAGAAGTGCCGGTACCACTCCTGCTGACAACCATCACCTCCTGAAAGCCCACAGAGTTCACAGTGCATACCATCTTATTGCAGGAGTGCTAATGTAACACGTTGTTTCAGGTGGGATATGACACGGTTTGACTCTATTTCCGGCGTTGTTCTTCTGATTCCAAAAGGCACCACTGCTTCATTAATCCATCACAGTGTCTGGCTGTTTGCCTTCTGTAAATAAACACTCTGCACTGTTTGTCCTTGAGTTGTCAAAATCCAAACCTAAAGATATTCACGTTAAATGATGATACCAATAAATCGTCTCGTTTGAGAGGCTTAAACTAGAAAATGTCTGCTGTTTGTTTTGCCATGTTTGAAAAACGAAATTACTAACCTCTTATCAAAGGAGCTGATTATATTGATCTGTCAATCAACTATTCATTTCATCTCTTCAGGTTGTTTTATCTCTCTCTGACACATCACCTGTGGTTGCCAGTCCATATTGTAAACACATCTTAATATGTAGCTTGGTATAACTGCTAGTCCAATTTGAGCTTCTCCTCATTTTAATAAAGATGTAAGAAATGCTAATTTTGTTACCTCCTCCAATGAAGCTCTAATCGCAGGCTTGATCTAATATAGTGTGAAATGCTGGTAGCCGAAGGCTTGTTCGTGTGGCTCACAGTCAAAGGGACCTTCATGGCACCTAGGGTGGTAGAAATTGCCTCGCATCTTATTACATTTAATGACATTTACATGCAAAGTGTTCTTAATATTCATCGGTAAACATCAATAAATGAGATGAAATGCAAATCACTCTCCTAAATGTAAGAGAATACATTTACCTGCACAGCTCTATAGCTTTATGTATGGTGATGAGTGTATCAGTTATTAAAACAGTAGACTGGATCAGTAGAAATCAACTGAAGCATCAGATTTCCATGCCTCAATAATCATTTTACACACGAAATGATTCATGCTATGTGCCGGCAATATTCCACACAGGGAGAACTGAGATTAGATCAGTTCATCTTTGACATTTTACATTACTTTTAAAAAATGGAATTCACCTTTTTTGCTCTCCGTCATCTTTGCTTTCTTGACACATTCCTCCTCATCCCCGTCTCAGGTCCTGACTTGTGTCTGAGCCCATGTGTAAACAAACAGACCAAAAAGATAAGTGTGGATCCAAACAAGATAGTCACTGTTTCATGTCGATCTCTTAACATTAATCTCTTTTATTAAATTTTTGCTTGTTCGTCAAACCTGAATAAATGTCAAAGCTCATAAGAGAAGAACTGTAAAACCACAGTGCATGTATAAGACTTCATTTGAAAGTGATCATCCTCTTGTTTCCGATAATGGGCTTGTTAAGCTTCTGGCAATAACACAATGTGAACTGCATCAGTTCAAATATGGCTCCGAAAGTTTTTTTGTCCTCATTAATAATAAGTCATATTTGAACAGTGCTGAATGTAACAGATTACAGCATAACACCTTATTCTTCCTAAATGAACTAACCACATTACAGTGACTTATCTGTTACAGTTATTACTTTTATTTTAAGGTGGTAGAGCCTGCTGATAGTGCTGCTAGAATCACCACATATTTCTGTAAGGTGCTCTTTGGGCTGACCTCCACAAACACTGGTAATACTTTATCAGAGAGTATTAAAAAACATCATGTGTGTGTCTTCCTTATTAAAGCAGGGATCTGTGTTGACATGTGGGCATATTTAAGCCTCAGTGTTAAACTGTTAGCTATCTTTGTGTGACAATACAGGGATTGTTGCAAAGTGATGCAAAAGTAATATTAGCAGTGTAATGAAGTACTTTCTACAAAAGGTAATCAGTAAAGTATTGCACTGCATTTCATAAAAGTAACATACAATGCTTTTTTGAATAACAGCGTCAGCACTGTGTTTGAATTCAATAACTTGAACATGCTTTGTTTCAGATCTATGCAAATCACCACATAACTTCTACATCTTATCAACCTCACCTGTATAAAATTTCTGACCTATAGGCCTAACCATGTGGGATCTGGAGACTTTTTGTACAATGAATAGAATGGTTATATAGTGGAGAATTTAACTGATCTATCCATACAGTATATAGCATGTCCATACTGATAAAGGTTTCGAAGTACACCATAACATTATGACCACCTGCCTAATATTGTGTTAGTTCCCCTTATGTGCTCAAAAATGTTCTGAACCATTGGGCCTGGACAAGAGGACCTCTCAGGGTGTCCTATGGGGTCTGGAACCAGGATGTTGGCACTGGATCCTTTGGGTGCTCTGGCTTGTGCAGTGGGTCCTCTGTCAATCAAACTTGTTCCACTGCATCCTGTTGATGCTTGATCACAATGGGGTGTAGGAAGTCTGGAGGTCAAATCAACATGTTGGGTCATTGTCATGTTCCTCAACATGTTCCTGATTGGTTGATGTTTTTTCCATGTGGTGGGGTGCATTTTCCTGCGGGGGTAGGTCAGTGACATTTGGGATTTCACATTTGAGGGCCTCTATATTCCATTTGTATGAGGGAGTGTGCTTGTCGTGGGACAATGTTTATTTGGGTGTCTAAGTCTCATCAACATGGATGTTAAAATCCAAGGTTTTCCATCAGAACACCACATAGTACCAATATGATCAATGTTATTCACTTCACCTGTCAGTGGTCAGAATGTTGTGGCTGATTATTTTATATGCACAATGCTAAGCTGCTTTGAAGTACCTTAAATGGATGATTTACAAGGTCAAGATATAAAAGTGAACATTTTAATCAACATAAACAACAGTAAGAACACTGGTATTTCAGTCACTGACTACATACTGGGTTTGATGAGCACAGTTTTTATATTGCAGTGAAATCTGTGCTCAGAAAACAGGTCAGTCAGTCCAATTAGAGAATCAAGCCGCACAGGCTGCATAAACAGTCCATATATTTACCATAAACTAATAAACTGAGTTGTGTGACGCTGCTGATGTGTGACTCACGCCATTCATTTTGGATCACAGTTATTTTAATAGAGTCATTCCATAGGCTGTTAATGAGCAAGAATGAAACGTCACAGTAATAGCTACTGAATAGCAGATGATGTTGAGAAGAATATTAAAAGCATCCTCTGGACATAGGTTAGAAAAGGTGTCGTGTTACCGTTGCGTTTTTTCCAGTTTTCCACCGGCCTTGCCTTCCTCCTCCCCTGAAGTCAGCCAAGTGAAGTCATCAGTGCAAATGGACATTAAGATTCTATCGGGAATCTTTTTTTTTTTTTTTAAAGACCCCTCAAAATGTGCATTTGGTACTTAATGGTTCTCATCTTCGACCTGAACATGTGCTGCTATTAGATACATAAAGGGCTCTCAGTGGATGCATATTCATTTAATTCATTCAGGTTTCAATCAGCACTGACTCCCCTATTACTCATTAAATGTTAGAATCTTTTTTGTTAAAAAGAAACAGTTGTGACGCCTTTAAGAAATACTGTAAATATTGTTTTTCGATTCGAGTGTATGTCCTCAGAACATTTTTGTGCAACATGAGAACATAAGCCAGTGTGTTATACCTGCAAATTCTAAATAGACACTGTTTGGATCCCTGGATTCTGAATGAATGAAGCATCTGTACTAAAATGCAGTTTATTTGCATGAATATTAGCTAGAAATGAAGTTATTTGAGTTGAGCTCTGTTTTCATGGTGGTACAAAGGCTAGCACAAGCAGCAACATACTGGTATGTTCCTGACCTTGAAATGCCTGGTCATTTGTTGTTTTCATTTGCATGCAAATGAGGAGGTGGCGGGCTCGTTTTGATACTTGGTGATAATTGAGTCTGACGTTGCACTGAGGACAGACGTCAGAGGACCACGCAAGTAGCTCAGGCTCATTCATTTGACAATAAAACAAAAAGGCATGATGGAAATACAAAACAGTGGTTCTGCCTTTGTCCCTTTTCTTGCTCTCTGCTGCTCCTTTTCCTAAATCTAATGATGCTCAGCCATGGCGGCACGAGAAGTTACCGAGGGGGGGATAAAGGAGGTTCAGCACCACGGACAGCAGCACTGTTAATTCCAGCCTCGGAGGGGAAGAGTAGAGCAACCTGCCTAGCTGAATTCAATCCTCACCAGTAGAACACATAATGTATCCCTCGGGCCTTACAAACATGCTTAATATGTTTCCTCTACCCCATGAAACATTTGGAAGGCCCTCTTTGTCAGTGCTACGAGACCTGCATTGTTCTTTCACTGCAGAACATTCGAGTCTGTGTGCACATGCTACTAGTATGGTAAAATCATCAACTCTGCTCAAAAACTCCGCAGGGTAATTCTAAATTTACACTCTCCTGCTCTGGAAGAGTTTGAGGTAACAGGCAGAAATCGCTGGCAATCTGGATTTAGAGTAAATTAGATTAGGATGAACTTTCATTTTGCAAAGTACATGTACTAAGACAACAAGATGCAGTTGAGCTTTTAACCAGAAGTGCCAAAGAAGCAGTAAAAGTGCAGCGTAATGCAAAATATCTAAGTGGAACAGCTTAAAGGGCAGTGTGTGCAAAGGAAGATACAGTATGTGCAGTCTAAACAGCATAGACAGTGCATGTAAGTATGCAGGATGGGGTGGTGGGTGGTTAGGGGCGGGTTAGAGGGGTGTTTATGCAGAGGGGGCATCAATGAGTTCAGTAAGGTGACAGCTGAGACTTAGAAGCCTAGAACATGTAGTGATGCAGGAAGGCAAACACGCAGTTTTTGCTGAGGCTGTTTTTTTTTTTAGCCTGCCTTTTTTCTATGCTGAGCAATGTTTTATGTCTTGATTTTTTCATAAAATATATATTTTTGGCGCGACACGCAGCAAACCTTCCTGCCAGTGAGGGCGGCAAACCGCGTCGTATGTGAGAGTAAGCTGAACAAAAAATAAGTCTCATGCCTTTCGACCTCATAGTTCTGTCACAAACTTTCCACATTTGTATGGAAAACAGGCGAAAAGTCACTGATAAGATGTGGATGCTGGTTTTCCCATTAAGCTGAACCAATGTTGACTTAATAAGTGATCGTCTGACGGTGCGTTTGAATTATTTACATTATGAGTCGGGAGTCCTATCAAAGTGAAACCACATTCATTTCCACCAACTCTCTGTGTGCTCATTTGTGAAGGAGCTTGGGGGTGTTTGTAAAAGCTGGGATGGATCACATTAAGTGCCTTATTTGGTGGAACTGAAAGAGTGAAAACAAACAAGTTAATCCAAGAAGACATAGAAGAAAACAGATCAAAAGCTTGATCAGATGACCTAATAACTGAAGCTGTAGAATTAAAGACAATGAGTGATGAGTTCATTGACTTCAGTGGTGATGGGAAAAATCCCACCCATGCCTTAATTTATAAAAGACTTGCATGACATTGGCATCTGCGCCGGAGAAACATGAACATTTCACTTTGACAAGGGAAATGCTGTCGTCCAAAGGTAGAAGTGTAACTGAAAACCGAATAGTTCAAAGGCCATTCATTCTCAGGTATATTTCTAAAAATGGAAAGCGAAAAATTCATTCAAATCACGTGTGCATCTCTATGAAACCATTGACAGACTGTGTACACGTCTGGTTGTTAAAGCAGTCTGTGCCCTGTAAGATACATACAACAGCATTAAATGTGCCTGAGGACTGCTCGTGGCCAACAGAGTCAAACGCCGTAGGCAAACCCACAAACAGGACAGCACAGTGCTGCCTGGAACACGATGACTGTAGTTATAACCACCACCGCAGAAGCTGTAAAGGCTCTCCAACTGACTTCTGACGGGTAAATGTGACATGTGAAATCACGGCATTTTAATCCCCTCTATATTCAAATCACAACCTAAATAACTTTGCATCCCGAAACCAATTTCACAGTTTTAATAGGTTCTTCTGCTCTTGCCACCAGGTGGCAGTATAGACTTGTGCAAAAATACACACACTTCTATCATTTGTGCACTTTCCATACAGATTTAGTACAGTTTAAATGCATGCAGCATGAGAAACAATTAAAAAAACTGATTTAAAAAGGTAGAAATAAGGCATAAATATTAAAATCAATAACTTAATATTACTTACAAAGTCATCCAATACATATTTTATTAGAGCCACTGCATTTAGATGTCTGGAGGGCAAAGCAAAAAGTGTGAAAAAAAATCCCATAGTCAATAATTTAGTCTGTTTTCCATTTATTTTTTTATTTATTTTTATTCCGTCTGGAGGGAAAATAGGAGGATTCTTCTTACATGCTTTAATTGTAGCTCGCCAGTCACAACGCAACATGTTGAAATACGGCAGATGGACATTCAGTCTTCGCATGTGTACATATGTTGTATTCAGTCTATGTGAGGTCCAGCTGCTTAAAAACACACAGTACGCCAAATTAAAAAGTAAAACACAGTGTGCTCTTCATATTCCAGTTCATTTCAGCTTTGAGATGCACTAGTACCACCTCCAGTTATTGTAAATGTTCCATTATTACATGAAAAAAATGTCATATTTAGATTTTTTTGTAAAACATTCAATCTAAAGTGGACTGCACAGTGGCTCGGTGGTTAGCAGCGTTGCCTCGCAGCTAGAAGATGCCCGGTTCGCGTCCCGCTGAGGACGCCTGGGATCTTTCTGTGTGGAGTTTGCATGTTCTCCCTGTGCATGCGTGGCTTCCTCCCACAGTCAAAAAACATGCTGAGGTTAATTGATTATTCTAAATTGTCCATAGGTGTGATTCTATATGTAGCCCTGTGGTAGGCTGGCGACCTGTCCAGGGTGTCCCCTGCCTTCGCCTTGAGTTGACTTGGATAGGCTCCAGTCCCCCCGCGACCTACAGAGGATTAAGCGGTGTATAGATAATGGATGGATGAATGGATTCAATCTAAAGTGATATTTCTAAAGCGAGAGAATTCAGGGTCCGAATCCATGTCGCATTCTCGCTCCAGGGGGCAGCAGAGACTTGCAGTCAACCTTTTTGCTTTTTCTCTTTGCAGCATTTGTAGTATTCAAATGAGCAAACGATAGTACAGTAACGGCCTTAATTATACGACAAAGTTCAATCTTAATTTGTCTGTTGTCTTTCTGTATCATCTTCTTAGAGGAGCTTGACAGCCTCATTTGATGGCTGATGTTTATTAACCAGAATTAAACTCACCCAGAGCTTGAAATGCCACTTAGAAGAGCTATTATTTTTCTTAATGCGCCTGTCAGACATGAAAAGTGCACACGTCTTTGCTGGTGTATGTTCTAATTCAGAGCTGGTGCTCGGAGAAAGGGAGATTGTGCAGGCTGAAAGCGTTCACCAGCTCACCTGCACAGATGAGGCCGTGGGGCTCAGCTGGTACTTGTGAGCAGCCCTGTCAGCATCTGAGCTTTCTTTTCAGGGGTTCAGCTGAGCCACTACCTTATACAATGCAATTCATGATATTAACACGACAGAGCAGACGATACTAAGAGAAGCCATTGAAAAAGAAAGAAGAGGGCTTGAGCCTGGCAGAAAAGGGGAGCTTCGGAGCTGGTAAGAGAAGGTTTTTACAATGAGATGTAAAACCGCTTGAAGATGGTGTTCAGAGAGAAAGCCAAGACCCCAGCTGTGCCCCTGCTCCCACTCAGCACACATGTATGCACATATGCAGCTCCACCCACACACACAAACACAGCGGGACCAGTGCTGTGTTTGTGTTTCAAACGGCATATTTTAGCCGAGCAGATATACCACTGATTTTTTTTTTTCCTTACAATATCCTGACAGAAATGTGAAGCTGAGCCTCAGTGAAGAACCGTTGTCACGAATGTGCATTTGTGCAAGACCGGAATTAGCCGTTACGCAGAATATCTGAACTGAGAAACCTGGTGACTGTTTGATAGAGTCTGCAAACCAAAACAAGCTTAAAACCAGGTCAAGCAAAACCATTTGTGCTCCTCCAGTTTGCTGATAACCAGGGAGAGGGGCGGCACCGTGTGAGTGTACTTTGCATTTTAATGGACAACATGATGCATATTTAATGCACTAAATGTCTTATAAACATACTTAAAGGTGGCAATTTATAGGATTCTGTCAGTTTAGTCACCATTTACTAATGTAACGTGACTAAGCTTATGATGAAACTATATGACAGTCATTGCGTTGACAGTGTAACAGTAACTGGGTGTCTATGGCAAAATCCTCCCAAGACATTCACAAGCCACGCACAGTTAGTGACGCGTGTTCCATCACTGAGCACTTATCTTTCTGCCAGAGAAGGTAGGTGGAGCTCAAGCGACAGAATCACTCTGTAACTCACCTGCGTGTGAAGCGGCGGATTCTTCTTTCCTCTGCTGTTTTTCTGTCTTAAAGAGCAGTGGCACAATCTGAATACTCAACTCTGAGCCTCATTCCCACTATGCACGTGAGGGCTCAGAGCTGTCCCGCTGTCAAATCATCAAGTGCATGAGGGGCTCTGGTGTGCGGAGTTTTCAGTGCTATTATGCCTCCTTTCTATGTGTCCACATGTCTGCAGACTTTTCCGAGGGACGTGCCTCGAGTTCGGAGCAAAATTGGTGATTTTAACCCCATAAAATGATTATAAAGTTCATCTGTAAGTGACAACATCTGGCTGCTTGTGGTTGTAGTTATTTATTGTATATACAGTGATCAGCCACAACATTCTGACCACTGACAGGTGAAGTGAATAACATTGATCATATTGGTACTATGTGGTGTTCTGCTGGAAAACCTCGATTTTGCCATCAGTGTTGATGAGACTTAGACACCCAAATAAACATTGTCCCACACTCCCTCATGCAAATGGAAATCCCAAATGTCACTGGCCTACCTCCGCAGGAAAATGCATCCTACCACATGGAAACAACATCAAACAATCAGGAACATGTTAAGGAACATGACAGTCGACCTCCGAATTTCCTTGACCCCATTCTGATCAAGCATCAACAGGACCCAAAGGATCCAGTGGCAACGTCCTGGTTCCAGACCCCATAGGACACCCTGAGAGGTCCTCTTGTCCATGACCAATGGTTCAGAGCATTGTGACCACATAAGGGTTACTGACACAATATGAGTCAGGTGGTCATAATGTTACGCTTGATCGGTGTGTGTCGAGTTGTTTGCAGGATTTGCAGAAGTTTACGGTTCTCCTGACTTTTACTAGTTTGTGTATAAACACTGAAGTCACAAACAGGAACTGATCAACTGAGCAGCTCATCAAACTACAAATAGGAAAACAATCCAAGTGGGATTTTTAAACCATTTGAAACCCTCTTGAAGTTACACACTAATGCACTGTTAAGTCTGTGAGGGTTTAGTGGTTAGACGTCGGGGTGGAGACTGGGATTAGGCCAGTATTCCCTTTTTACTTTCATGTGTAATGATCTCAGATTGCTGTGGAGGCAAATGCACTGGTGACAGCGTCCCAATACCCACACTGCTGTAATATTTAGCAAAAAAGAAAGGAAAAAAAAAGATTTAAGAAGCCCCAATACATAGTATGTCAAATAAAATGTGGCAAAAGAAAAGCCGTATTGCAGTAATGGTTTTCTGGCCATTCTGATCCACAATCCTCTGTGCAGCAGTAGATATGTTACCTACCTCAGTGTCATGCCAGTATAAACAAGCTTCAGCTGCCAAGGGAGCACGAAGAGATGACAGCTCATTTGACGGATGACAGGAGCTGCAATGACAGATGACGGCGCATTCTAGTGTAACTCAAATTGCATACATTTTTTTTTTCTATTTACCTCATATTTTGTGCTACAGAATGCGGCGGTTGAGCAAGAGGGCCAAGTTCAAGGCACAACGTGAAGATGAAGTCATACGTCCCAAGTGTGTGCATGCAACTGTAGGTACATCATAGGGACAGCTGCAGTATGCACAGATAAAAATATATGCACGCTGGATTGTGGCGTGTTTGAGCCTCTGGGAAGTGAGGTTCAAATACACACATGCAATTACTGTGCATCACCATAAGTGCTGACACAAAGAATGCTTGATATCTTAGAGATCGCCACCACTTCACTCAAGGATATGAAATTTATGTCGGAAAATGATAAGACCACCATTACTCAAGCATTTTTTGCAGTTTCTGAATTGTCCAGTATCTGCATAATATATATATATACTTGACGTATGCACCGATCAGCCACAGCATCATGACCACTGACAGGTGAAGTGAATAACATTGATCATATTGGTACTATGTGCTGTTCTGCTGGAAAACCTTGGATTTTGACATCCGTGTTGATGAGACTCAGACACCCAACTAAACATTGTCCTACAACAAACACACTCCCTCATGGAAATGGAAATCCCAAATGTCACTGGCCTACCCCCGCAGGAAAATGCACCCCACCACATGGAAAAAACATCAACCAATCAGGAACATTTTGAGGAGCACAACATGGCCCAACATGTTGATTTGACCTCCAAACTTCCTACACCCCATTCTGATCAAGCATCAACAGGATGCAGCGGAACAAGTTTGACTGACAGAGGCCCCACTGCACAAGCCAGAGTACCCAAAGGATCCAGTGCCAACATCCTGGTTCCAGACCCCATAGGACACCCTGAGAGGTCCTCTTGTCCATGTCCAATGGTTCAGAGCAATTTTGACCACATAAGGGGGACCAACACAATATTAGGCAGGTGATTATAATGTTATGTCTGATTGTTGTACATCCTGGCAGTTTATTTTCCCCTGCAAATACATTATCTGTTATTCAAGTGAATTTAAGCCTCTCAGGAGAAAAACAAGGTTTTGCATGATGACTGAGTGGCGCAGTCATAATAAGGATGGAAAGTCAAACCCTCACCTCAAGAAATGAAACTTATTTACCCCATTTTCAGCTAGTATTTTCTCCACAGCAACAGCAAATGCATTTGTATTAAAAACTCCAACATAATCAAGCAGATAAATCTGATTATTTCAGCTCTGAGTTTGTGCCACGTTTAATTTGTTCTTGCACTCCACTCGGGGGAAAGTAGTGTTTGGCAGCATGTTTGCTATTGACCAACAAGTGAGCATGAGCAGTTATTCTATTGCATTTGGCTGTGCTGCTATTGCAGCCTTCTCAGGCATTCACTGTAGAACGCATTATTACAAGCGTATGGCCTTGTTTTTTTCACAGTCAGGGCACTGTGATGCTCTGCAAAGTTGCTCAGGGGCCGTGTTGCATAACCGCTTTGACTTGATGCAATAAAAGTGGAGATTTTCTCACAGATCCTGCAGAAGCTTTAGATTTTTAAGATAACAGGGTTACTTTTACATTTTTACATTGTTTGCTTCTGAAGCAGCCTGCGTTATCCGTGTATTTTCCACTGCCAGTCATCATTTGATAGCAAGCGAGGTATGGGAATGTAATGGTTAGGCGTGCTGTGGTTGAAAATGCGTGGGAGGAGATGAAGGCTGTAACTGTTTTACCATCGTGTTTGCACTGTGGATGCAACAAAGTGGTCCTGCATACCCTGACATTTCAAATTCATATTCAGAGTAGATGAAAAAGAGCAGCACGGAAAAGACAAATGACAGAGGGAGCACCGCGGGCTGTATAGGAACGACTTCTGTTTCATTACTCTGCGCTTGCTTGAAATTAATTCCTTCCAGGGACAATCAATAAATTTATTAGCTTATGATAAAAAAAAAACCCATCTCATGAATTCATTCATTGTAAATGACTGAGAGGCAGAGTAGATGGAAGCAGATTTAATAATAATCTGTGATGCTTTTAGCTAAAGTTTGCATATGCTGTGTGTGTGATGACCCTCAGAGCTCTGAGGACAATGTCATGTCACATAAACACTCTATGTCCAACCCCAACAACCTTCTATCATCTCCACACAGTGGGGTATTGATTGGTGAAGAAAGTACATTTAATTTCTCTCTCAGCAGGTTGGCTGTGCCCAGCTGTCCTTCAGACCCCTTTTTATCTGCCTAATGGAATATTCCAAAGAGAGAGAGAGAGTCAGAGAAAGAAAAAGTGAAAAAAAAATCATGTGCCTTCAACACCTCCACTCCACAGGGAGCGCCGACTTGATGGGTTCCTGTCATGAAAATCACAGGGCACTTATGCACTTGGGAGTTTTCCACCCCTCATTCATCCTGTCATTTGAATACGATTAATCTTTCGTGAAGGATGAGGCTTATAGTAGGTTATCTGCATGTGTGCGCGATACAAGACATGTTTTCTCCCCTGCACAATGCAAATGATTTCAAGAGCGCAATGAAAATAACACCGCCGAGTGTTTTCCCTCTGCATTCGCACCCTTTGTTTCCTCGACAAGAGCACATCATTGGAATATTTTCGAAAATATTTCACAGGAAGAGAAAGAGAAATCTGATGTGACTTTTGCAGATGCTCCGTATTTAAAATGATTTACTGCGATCACTGACTGATCGAATGCTGTGTTGTGTTGCATCCATAAGGGAACTAGCGCAGCATAACAGTTGTAAATAAAATGCATGTAGAATGAGGTGACAAATTCAAGGAAAAATCCGAATAAATCAGTCGAGAATGCAAATGCTTCCATGCAGAGCACAGGGCGGTCACTGGATGGTTTGACGAGGATAAAACTGATGCAAATGATATGCTATTGCCCTCACAGAGAAAGAAAGTGAAAACTCAGTGTGCAGGTATGTGTTTTCACTTTGTTAAACCTGCCTCCCAGATCAGCTGAACACATGGAAGCTTTAGGTAACATGTTAGACAGCACTCTGTAGCACGTCATTAAAAAAAAAAACAAATTAAAGAAGTGCCTTTAAAAAGAAGTGTTTCACCCCTTCAGCAGAACAAGAGACTTGTGAAATTCCCTGTCAAGGAGCACTTGACTGGCACCATGGTAGCCTGGTTCCAGAC
Organism: Dascyllus trimaculatus; assembly: GCA_024666655.1. Lineage (NCBI taxonomy): Eukaryota > Metazoa > Chordata > Actinopteri > Pomacentridae > Dascyllus > Dascyllus trimaculatus. The sequence continues at coordinate 9,028,087 of CM045460.1, read as the reverse complement.
CTCTGAATCACCGCCCACGTCTCAGATTTGTTCAGCAGTTCATGTAGAGATGTCCTGCCTGGGCCAGCTTCTGGAACTCGCTGCAATCTGTCATTTAGCATTTTCTTTCATTCGTTTTTGTGGAGGAAAACAATCTGGTGCGTTCTTGGGGTTTATTTCCAGTATTCTCAGACCAATCCATTGCAAAGCTTGCTTTAAGAGACTATAAATGATTGCTTAGTAAGCGCAGAGAACAACTCCCATGAAAGAAAACTGCAAGCATAGCAATGAGGGTACATGCATCATCAATATGCTTAAACTTCAGAGGTGTCTACAGCGTTTTAGCCACAAAGAGAGGAGCTCAGACTGAGCCAGCACAAGGGCGCCCCCGATTCACTTATTGACTCGCCCCTGTCCTCGATAAGTGATGTTCAGCCCATGAAGGGAAGGCTTATGGGAAATGAAAGGCCACTAAAAACACAAATGTCGAATAAAAATGACATTAGAATGCCTTTCAAAACCTACTGTACTTACCCAAACACAGAAAAGTGAGCCACACAACATCCTTTTCAGCAAGGCTCTGCGCCAGGGCTGGATTAGGAGTTATTAGCAGAGTCATTAATGTCTGATGGGATAAATGGGGTTTTGAATGAGGTTCTCTTACTTGTGGAACAAAACCAGGAGCTTCCATTTTCTCCGAGGCTCTCTTTAAGTCCAGTATTGTGCCCATCGATGCCTATTTTGCCTAATTACAGCTTAGCAGGCACACTTGAAAATAGGTATGTCACCGTTTTGAATAGATAGTTAGCTATCTAGCAACACTCATGAATAATGTGGCAGGAAAAATGCCACAAAAAATAGCGACTCTTCAATAAGATTGTCAACTTTTGAGGCACAAGCTGTTGCAAATCCAAAATAAAAACTCCTGACTCAACATGTGTCTTTAATCTACATGAAAAATGTGACTTTTAACTGTTCCTTACATCCATTATTGAGTTTAAGATGATATGTGGACTTGAAATGTGTCCTTTTCTCTGAAACCTTCTATTTATGTGTCTTCAGGTTTCCAGCTTCAGGCTACATCGTCCACTTCCAGCAAAACACACCCAAATCTCTGACGGAACTCTCTGCTGCATCCTTCTCTATTTTGATATAACTATCCAACCAGACATAATATTGCCGGAGTGCAAAGCCAGATCCGTTTCTAATTTCGGAAATTACTTTAAAAAGTGCTCCAGGATGCAGCAACAAACTGTGGAATCTGTCTGCTTTGCACAAATGTCTTCCTAATGGCGCATTAAAAGGACGTATGGGGTTGTTTTAGTTTTTGCTTTGGAAGCAAGGGGCATTCATCCTCCTTAATGTAACTAAAAGCCATGAATTGTTAACCAGGGTGGTATTCTCGCCCCTTATAATCAGGTGTTGGTTGCTGAAGTGAAAATTGAGTTTTAAATTTTCTGAGCTTTTAGTAGTTGACACCAAGTGCCTTTAGGAGTGTTTGTGAGTTTCAAATATAACCATATGCCTCCTAAAGGCACGGTATTCCCATGGGTCTTTTATGTGTTTTTTTCCTGGCAACCTCTCCTCTAGGGGCTTTTACAGCAACATCCAGCCTCATTATGAGTGTGGATGACATCATGTGCAGTACCTCGGTTCTCCCTGAAGACCCAGTGTGGTACAGTGAACCTCAGTGAACATCAGGAACACTGATAAACAGCCAAGTCGTCTCTGTAGTTCAATGAATAGGCAGCTCTATATCTGCTCTCGTGGAAAGAATCCATAGTGACGTTTTTCAGTTGAATTGATCTATTATGCACCGATCAAGCATAACATTATGACCACCTGCCTAATATTGTGTTGGTCCCCTTATGTGCTCAAAATGTTCTCAACCATTGGGCATGGACAAGAGGACCTCTCAGGGTGTCCTATGGGGTCTGGAACCAGGACGTTGGCACTGGATCCTTTGGGTACTCTGGCTTGTGCAGTGGGGCCTCTGTCAATCCAACTTGTTCCACTGCATCCTGTTGATGCTTGATCACAATGGGGTGTTGGAAGTTTGGAGGTCAAATCAACATGTTGAGCCATTGTCATGTTCCTCAACATGTTCCTGATTGGTTGATGTTTTTTCCATGTGGTGGGGTGCATTTTCCTGTGGGGGTAGACCAGTGACATTTGGGATTTCCATGAAGGAGTGTGTTTGTTGTGGGACAATGTTTATTTGGGTGTCTAAGTCTCATCAACACGGATGTCAAAATCCAAGGTTTTCCAGCAGAACAGCACATAGTACCAATATGATCAATGTTATTCACTTCACTTGTCAGTGGTCATGATGTTGTGGCTGATCAGTGTACTGGCAAATAGACAGTAGTGGAAAGTAATAAGTACTTTTATTTAAGTCCTGTTTTAAATTACAATTTTGTGGCACTCGTAAAACGAGTATTTCCATTTCATGCTACTTTCTGTTTCAACTCGATTGTTTTTGAGAGCAAAATTTAGCACTTACTCCACTACATTTCTTTGACAACTTGACAGCTTGACAGTCTATTTGAGCTATAGTTGAAGTAAAGTAATGTTTCGAATCTCACTCATCTTTCTGTTTTAGTGATGGCAGTTTACCTTTGTGGATTCTAAAAACCAAAAATTACACCTTGTACCTTTAAACTAGTATTCTAATTTTAGCAGAAGTGCATAAATGAGGTTTACTGCTTCTTTAGTGTTGTGCGTCTGACGTCTCCACCGCTGCTTTCTTCTTGTAGGATTACACAGTAAAGAAAAAGAAATAATGGTAAGTCTACTGATGAAATTGTGTTTCATTTTGAGGTAAAGTAAATATGTCATTTGGAAAAATTGGAAGCTTAAAGTTGACTTTCCCTTAAATTCAGTTGCAATGTGCACAAGAAAAGGAATCAAGTGATTAAAGTACATCTAACTTCAGTGGCATTAACTTAATTCAACTGCGTGTTACCAGTGGAAGCAAATAACTGAAGTTGATCTAAGTACTTTCTTTTTTCAGTGTGGGCAACACGACAGTATAATAAAAAAACAGCACATTTTAAAAGATTAAGTCAATGGTTTCCAACCTTTCTGACCCCTGACATCTTACAAGAAGCAGGGCATAGTCAGGGTCACATTTCAGAGGTCTATGAGTTGTTAAGATCTCCACTAAATGGTGCTTCTCCTGTCCAAACATCATGTGTGGTTTTGTTGGAATAAATATTCCAGTGAGGGGGTTTTTGGTTCCTTCCCACCGTTGCTGACTGCTTGCTCATAGGGAATCCAAAAGCAACTTTGGATTGTTGGGTTTTCTATTTCCTGTTTGCTGTTCTATGTTCGCTATGTGATGACATATGTTGTAAATATGTGCTATATAAATAAAATTGAACTGAATGATCCAATATCTCACGAAAAAAAAAGATTAGGAAAAAAGACCAAAAACTAATTTCTGTTTTTCTTCTTTCCTCACCTGTTAATCATCTCAGATCCCCTTTGATTTATCTCCCATCCCTGTATATAAAACTGTATATAAAGCAGTTTAAACCAGCTCCACCTGCAGCAGCTACAACAGTACCATGCTGCTGACACGCTGATGCTTCACTATTAATACTCACATATGATCACTTATCAGCCACAGGGACCAAACCTGCACTTTTACTTTAGTACTTTAAATGCATGTTGCTTCTAACCTGACTGTGTTTTTCCTTATGTAGGTTACAGAGATGTTTGATGCAGGACTTTAAGGCGTAATGAAGTACTACTACACTACTGTATTGCTACTTTTACTTTAATAAAAAGATCTGAATACTTCTTCTACTGCCGCAGACAGAATGAATCCAAACATTTTGAGGAAACCAAAGGCTTCCAATTTTGACATCATTCAACAATAAACAGTACACTGACCTCAAAATGACAAGCTGGAACGAACACAGTGTTTTACCGTGCAGTCATATTTACACTATCTAAGCAATGCTAAACAATGTACAGCACGACATTAAAAAGAGCTCCACAGAATCCATCCTCCAGCCTGAGCGCTGCCTTGTGATCGCATACTGGTCGACTGCAAATAATACCGCAATATTAAAATACATTTGAAAATATCACTGTTGCATGCACTTTCATACGACCTGCACGATTGAATCAAAACGCCAGATTAACAACAGTGGAAGTTATCGCACATCCTGTTCACTTCTTGGCAGCCGGGGAGAAAATGTTTGCCTAGTCGATGTGACTTTTACCCATATGCCCCCTTGGGTTCAGGACTGGGATTGGAGTGAAAGGTTGTCTATAAAATATGCATGTCACATTAGGGGCTGGTGGTGGTGCAAGTGTGAGTGTGTGTGTTTGTCTCCTCTGTGTGTGTGTGTGTGTGTGTGTGTGTGTGTGTGTGTGTGATGGCTGTGGCACTGAGGGATTACTCAAGACTTGCAGAGGTATGGAGGTGTAGTGTAAAATACACTCCCGGACTGAGAGTAGATTTATGCAAGGACTGTGTGGAAAATGTAATAAAGATGTAATTAAAATGAAAAATGCAAATACCACAGTAGAATCTTCTTCTCTTTTCATACCGTGTGCACAAAAACTCCAGATGCCCACTTTGCAGCTTCATGATCAAATGCATATTAATGCATATTTAATGCCCTCACTCTCTGTGATACGCTTCTGCATGAGAGGCGGGGACAGCTCAAGCCCAATCCCACTCTTTGTCTGCTTTCTGCCATTTTCTTTTTTTTGTGCACATATTGCAGAAGTGATAGAATCTGTTCAATCATCACACTTTTAATACATAGTTAATAAGGTTTATATAAGATATGTTGGGGGTGAGCATTGCTTCATGAGTACAGAGCTTAGTATTTCAGTGTTTGTAGTCCAGCATCCACAGAGCAAGTCTCTTTTATTTGCACAGCAACTTTTTTCTATTGCATTAATTTGAATTAATTACAACCCACTCTTTGTTTTTTAGCTAATACGATCTTCACAGTTTTTTGGATTGTGACTGTGATGAATTAGAATTTCATGTTTAAATGGTGTCAGGTGGTTTTATTAGTGCAAACAGGCCTCATGAGGAACATTAGCATTTATTCGGAGTTGTGTTTCTGGTGACCTGATACGTGTAAGTCAGTAAACGCTCCTTTCAGCCCTGTTTTGGCACCCACCAGTTCCTGAGGAAAACATCTGGCTCTTCAGTGGGTAAATGCACCTTTGTTTGCCCACTGTGTGGAGCCTGCAAACAAGAGCAAAGTGAAACAGTGAGCTGAAAGATGCTACAGACGTTCTGTGGAGCTGAGGGGACTGCAGGGCTGAATGATAATACTCAGTGAGTTTGTCACTTGGACTGACAGTTCTCATGTTGCACACAGTCATTTAATCCATTGTTCATTTAGAATATTGATCAGTGTGGCGTTAATACAGAACAGACAGGTGTATTTTGAAATTGGAAGATAATGTGTTGCGATATGTGTGTTAATTTCCCCTGTGAGCCTGAAATCTATTTATTGTCGATGACAGCAGCTCCTGTGAGGCTTTGTTCTATTATTCTGAGAAGAGGGGTCCCTGTGGCCCCTATGAATCTGCTTCTTCAGCCTGTATTCATGGTACCAGATCAGTCTGTGCCCTTTAAACAACATGAAGCATCTTCTACCTGAGCTCATGACCTCCAAGAAGTCCTTCTATAGAAGAACGTGGGAGCCTTAGTGGACTGATCCCCGGCTTAGAAACTGACTGATAGAACACAGAATATGCTCTTGGAACTCGTGAGGCATGCTGAGTGGAACCAAACTCCCAGATAAAACTGGACTCTCAACCCCCAGCTGAGCAGCACCGCTGTGCAATGTTTCTACATTTTATCCCACTGCAGAACAGCGCCAGGCCAACTCATCCTTTCGACAAGGCAGAGGAGAAATGTAAGGGCAGCACAGTGAAGATATGAAATCTTCACCAAGATTCCCTGTAGCTCTCCAGCAGTGCAATGCAGCTGGCATGAAACATAAATTCAGCCACCTTAGCAGGTGAAAATATCTGTTCCTGCGTAGCCTATCCTGCATCCATGGACAGATAAGGTATATATGCAGCGGTGTTCCAGGGTAAAAAGAGTTTATCTACTTTTGTAGATATTCAAGGAAATATACAACGGGGCATATTTACACCTGGTGAGAATATTTATACCACAGCAATCGGGCTGATAACAACAGGACTCATCCTCAACTCCAAAAAGAATGTAAACACTGTGTTTGATGTGTGCTGCCGCATTATTTCATGATGTAAGATCACAGCTTTGTGCAACAAAGGCTGAAGGCACCAAAGTGGAATACAAATATAAAAGGTAGCATGCATGACCTCTTTCCTGCATGGTGTCCACTACAACGGACTGTTATTCAAACTTCAATTAAAACCACATTACTCGCCACTCTAAACCAACAGGGAGCACTTTCCCAAGCCTTCTCTGTATTTTGATTGATACTTGTCCTCCATTATTATTGTTATTGCATCATGTAATTTTGCAGCATCGAAACTAGCTGAGTTACTCTCCATAATTAATAAAGCTGTGGGATCTTGGCCATGATATTTCTATGAGTTAAGTTACATTCCGTAATTTATGATACCATAAACTCAGCTATATTATTACACTAGGTAGGTGATTTTCCATAATTAATAACGCTGTATGGCTCAGTCTTAATATGTAAGGTACTTTACAAGTACAATAAACTACTCAGGTAAAATCATACCATAACACTATAGGATCTTAACCTCAATATTTACATTTCCTACATTAGGTTATTTTTGAAACACCAGTTGTAATCCTTTTTCCTGGAAAGCACAACATCTGCTGACCTAACTGTGCTACATATACACCAATCAGCCACAACATTCTGACCACTGACAGGGGAAGTGAAGAACATTGATCACATATGTGCTGTTCTGCTGGAAAATCTTGGATTTTAACATCTGTGTTGATGAGACTTAGACACCCAAATAAACATTGTTCCACAACAAGCACACTCCCTCATGTAAATGGAAATCCCAAATGTCACTGACCTACCCCTGCAGGAAAATGCACCCCACCACATGGAAACAACATCAACCAATCAGGAACATGCTGAGGAACATGACAATGGTCCAACATGTTGATTTGACCTCCAAACTTCCTACACCCCATTGTGATCAAGCATCAACAGGATGCAGTGGAACAAGTTTGATTGACAGAGGCCCCACTGCACAAGACAGAGTACCCAAAGGATCCACTGCTGTAGAAATAAAGTTATTATTATTAGTAGTAGTATGATTTCAGAAATAGCAGATGGGGGTGGAAATGTGCCTGACACCTCTGCAATATCTGTTAAAACCATTTATTCAGTCAGATGCACACAGGAACAAAAATATTCTCCTTTAACTATAGTGCTGGGAATGCTTTGATCATTTTTTATTCCATATGACTTTTATCACATTTCTTCTGTGAGTAAAAATGTAACTGTCCACTCTAGTGCACATCAGTGGTTACATTCTGGTTATCAAGGTCCTGTGTGGCAATTTAGTGAAAGAACATCAGGCAACTCAGAATCTAGCCTTTCAAACAACGGCTATGTTTTCTCGCTGTCTGTGCAACTCAAATTAAAAATGGAGCAGCTGTTGTGACCCAGCTCATTAGGGGCAGGGAAGCAACATTTAACAAGGTGAAATGCAGTTATTTATTAACAGAGGAGCTTTGGCATTTGACAAAACAAAAGTGAGTGAGGCAAACGGCAAGGGAAAGGGGGGCTTTTGGGTGCTGTTAATCAAGGAAATAAATATGACCAATAGAGGACTGATGAAAATAAAGCCTCATTACTAGACTAGACAAGACTCAAAGCCTAAGAGACAGACAAACACTCCTATTTTTGCTGAAGTAAAGGAAAAGATAAGGGTGAGTAGATCAGGTTTGGTGCTTAAGCTTAGTCCCCAGGTATTTAAATGAGCACCTCCATCTCAAAACATAGACTCTGATGCTCAAAACAATAATTACAGACATGATGGTGAGCTGCTCAGATGCAATCAGAGCTGCCCTCCATGTCAGGCAGAGCATCCTTTTTGGTTTGTAGTTGCATCCACAGGATTGGAGGGTCGGACCGGGTACTGCTCCAATCAGAATCCTTGATGCATCAGGTGGGTAATGGTATGGGCCACGCCTCAGGCGCTGGGGTCAAGGTGAATATGCTGCCTCATATAGCACGTTAATTGGACTTAATCAGATGTTTCTGTGAGTTGATGTAGTGTGAACGTCCACACAGGGAGGAGGTCACGGTGGATGATTAATGGAAAATGCATGACTTTCAAACAGTCATTGTAAATTTATTATTTGTACACCTAGCTGACTGACTTTTTCGGTTTTGCAGGTAGTTTGGTTAAGTTTAGGCAACAAAACTACTTGTTTAAGTCATTGTTTGGGTGAAAATAGACCCTCTCACAACCACATCCTTGGCCCTATTCACACTGGATTAGTATTACCTGGGCACCTCATGTAATTAACGTCCGTGTTTCATGTGCATCGCTTTTGGATGCTGTGTTAACAAGCTGCCACATGATATAACTGTTGAGTCTGCTGAATCTGCTCTTTCTGGGAATGAGCCTCCATTCTGTGCAGTGCTATGAGCCCTTCTCAATTTGCACCCAAAATACTCGCCACTTTAACTTTTATTTAAAATTGCCGGTGCATTCTCAGTAATTCTCAAGGTGGAGGAAAGGTGCAGAGAAAACAGAAACCTTGCAAAAAAAGAAAAAAAAAAAATATTATCACTGCTCTGTGTCTTCAAAAATACGACCTCAGCAATTATCGCAAATTACCAGAGGTAAAACTAATCCCATGCAAAAAGGGGGTTTGAAAGTCTTTATGGCAGAAAGCCTGAAGGAATAACTTGTGCACTTGATCCAAGTTTATGTAAACACCTCCTCATTTAGTCCTTTATGTGGTGCAGCAGATCGGAACTCTGTTGTTGTTGCTAAAAGACGCTACAGTACATATACACTTACAGCATGTGCAGAGGTGCAAACAGCATTGTTGGCATCAGACACCTGAGTGCTCGGTTAGTGCCATTACCCATACAACCATTCTGATTAGGATGCCATAAAAACATTTAGTATCTCCCATTATATAGAGTACTAAACGCAGTGTGCCAAAAAATACCATCATGTCGTACTACATCTGCTGCTTTTCTGGTCGGTTTGACCCACAATCCTCTGTGTAGCAGAAGAAATGTCACATATATCACAGTGTCTGTCCAAGTATGAACAATCCGCCGATGGAGCACAGACAGATGACAGCTTGTTACCCATTTCTGACTGAGACGGATATATGAGCTGGAAAGGCGCAATGTTGAGACCAAGCGGTGTGTTCCAATTTTATGCAGGTGCAGTACATACTGAAAGTAGAAAGCAAAAAAAAAAAAAGTGATTTGGAACGCAGCCCTTGTCTCTGCCATGCTTTCTCCACCCAGGTGTAAATAGCAACATTGGCTATTCCACCTTATGTGCAAATAGCTTGTTGGCTACTGATACCTGTGTGCTAATAGAATGTGCCAAAACACAATCATTATCTTCAGACGACAGTACTTGATGAGCTTTTCCCTGGTTTCATGTCTTATTCTAGTGTTTTTTATCAACTTTTTAATGGTCCCTAAAATTCTCCATCACTGAACCATTTCGCTCCTGTTGTAGGACCAGTTCTGTAGCCGATCCCTGAATCTGACCAAATCAAAAACATAATTTTAAACAGCTCCCCCGTGGTCTCCAGGTTCTTTGCAATAAAGCATGGCCGCGCAAGTACTTCACTATACAGATTGAATCACTGGATGGTGGTTTGGGATAATGTCACCTCACTCTGCACTGCCAACCCTTTTTGTTGGTTGCTAGGAGACAACACTGTAGTGCCTAAAGGTTTTCAGACAGAGTGTAATGTTCCAGAGCCCTACTTTTTACAGCTAAAGTGTGGGAAACGTGTTCGGAAAGACAGAGGAATGTTCGATGTGGTTAGCCTGCCAACCCGAGAGAATGTGATGAGCAGGTATTCAGCTACTGAGCCATGTGGCAGAAACATTGTTCAGCTGCAGGAGGGCTGCTGTACAGAAGAGTAAACAGCAGATTTCTGTGATGTGATACAGATTAGAGCACAACAAGATGATTACATAAACTGCACAATCTTATCCGGGAATTAGAGAAGACTTGCATGTTTGTCTTTCTTCATGTCAGTGTTAGATTGTGAAGGATTTGTGTTTCTCCACCAGTGGGGGGCAGTAAAGGTCTTCATCAGGATGACACTCATTTATTGGCAACTTTGTTGTTCTTTTTTTTTTTTTGCCCTGATTTTCTCCTCATTATGTTTCAATTTTCTGTCTAACCACTCAAACCAAGTTCCCTCAACAGGAGTGTGGAAACAGAGCAGGCAGTCAATTGACGAACACTAATTTGAAGAAAGAGGTATTTCCCAGGAGGCCTGTCGGGGTTCAAGAAATCCCCACCCACTTCCGCAGCAACCTAAAAATCATATGTGAAAGAATCACAGCTGATTAAATCAACTCTGAACATATTAATACTCTTTGTCTGTGGGGATCATCTCTCTGAAGTGCAGACTACTCTTTTCTGCTTCTAGTGGAAAACAACATACTAATCCGCAAACAAGTGTTTAAAGCTTTAATTTGGGGCTCAGACCACAGAAGCTGTCACTTCTGCAAACATCTGACTAGTGACACTGCAAGATTTAGCTAAAAACAGGTGCTTTTTAGGTGAACTAATGGATCCCACAAGAGTTACAGGCAGGGGCAAGTGAGTGGGATTTAAGCTTTGGGCACAGAAATAATAAGTGCTGTGTATAAATTACAAACGGCTGGGTAAAAAGCTTCATGTAGTTGAGAATCAGGACAACACCCTCTCCGCACATAACCACGATGAGATCATAAAAACAAATCATTCGGAGATGGCTTTTTAGAAAATTAGCAAAAAGGATGTGGAGATTTTCTTGATGTAATCTGAAGGTTAAGTCCTTGATGTGATCCACTGAAACTGATTCATCCCATTTTTTTTAGCTATAGCTCCCACGATGCAATTTTGCAATAGGGATTTTTTTTTTTCATATGCAGATCTCTTTCATCATGGTTAAATAAAATGAATTAACTGCACTGACGATGAAACGGAAATTGAAATGGGATTAGAAGCTGCAACTTCAGTCTTCTGGAATTTAAATGTCTCAAACCGTATTCTTAAGCAACACTATGGACATGTAGGTTGTAAAGAAATATTAATGTGATCCACCCTGTAGCCCATCTCCATTGAAGCTACTTTGAATGCAACATTCTTTGACTTCAGACCAGCTATAACTAGCAGTCATTGATGCATAATAATGAGAAAGATTAAAGGTATTTGTGCCAGAATACACAACATGCATTAAGTATATGTTTTTTCCCCATAACACATATATAACTACATATATATACCTACTATATTATGCCATTTTTGCTCATTCTATCCTCCTTCCAGTAGTTACACAGCCTCAGAAGCTAAAGGATGCCTAGAATAGAAATGCAACAGGAACCACCAGAAGTACAGTTTAATATCAGCTCTGTAAACTGACAAACCTGCCTGGAAGGAGGACATGGTGTGAACCAGCACTGTAAGCAGTTACCTGTGTTTCATATCAGCTTGTGAGACTGTCTGACAAGCCTAAAAGGAACAGAGTGTGTGCACAAGCTCGTCTTGCTTGAAAAAGACTGACTGTCCTGAAACTGGGTATACTCGAGAAGCAAATGGAACAGCAGATGTAAAGATGTGTGCTGAGTTCTTGGGCTATATAAGACACATGTTTATCAGCAAGTGGTTACAGAAGTTCAGGGGAGCCACAATTAAGCAACACCATCATCTAAATATATAGGTGAGGCATGCTCTCCATTCAATGCGGTATTTCCAGGACTCAAACCTTCATTCGTAGGAATATTGTATTATTTGTTTCAGAAATAGTTTCAACACGAGGCAAAAGTAGAACAAAAAACATAGAAAACCATTCATACATCTGACAGCGTTCGTAAAATTCTCAGCATTTGGAATTCGTATTCGTGGCTGCTGGCTGTCATGTTGCGTGAAAAAGAATTCTGTTTCCTAATTCTGTTGTTTGTCTTGGTTAGCAGTTAAAAACTACAAAGACAGAGAAGACTAACTTACTGAGACAAGTGCACATTTATAAATACATGTGTCTACCAGCTGTGGTAGTCCTAGTTACCTCAAGGCACAATTGGATGGCAGTATGCACGAGTGGGCTAACCCACATTTTGCTGTTTTTTAATAATGTCATGAAATGGATCTTTGTGTTACCACTGAATCTGTAAGGTTCAGAATGCTTGTAGTTTAGTATGGTGTGTTAGGAGATTGTGGGCCTGGTAGGATGAAGGATGAAGCCAGATACTTGCAGACTTGTATAAAGGTGATGTGACCATATGTGGGTTAGCCCACTTGTGCATACTGCCATCCAATTTATCTCCTTGTATTATCTGTAAGAAACCTGTAATATGGCCCCAGTCTATACTGTTTTATGCATGACTGGCATTGCGCTGATGCACACAATGATGGAAAATACAGTGAAAATGCTGAGACCTTGCAGGTGTTATGGTCACTATCCTAGTTTAACAACTCCACGGTGGCCTGGTTGTTAGCACTGTTGCCTCACAGCTAGAAGATCCCCCGGTTCGCGTCCCCGCCTCCCCGGGATCTTTCTGTATGGAGTTCTCCGTGTGCAGTGTAGGTTTTCACCAGGTTGTCCAGCTTCCTTCTACAGTCCAAAAACATCCTGAGGTTAACTGGTGATTCTAAATTGTCCCTAGGTGTCAATGTGAATGTGCTTGGTTGTTTGTATGCTGTATGTGCTTGGTTGTTTTCTATATGGGTCTCTACGTGTAGTCCTGCAATAGATTGGCGACCTGTCCACTGTGTCCTGAGTCGGCTTGGACAGGCTCCAGCCCACCTGCAACCAGACAAAGGATTAAGCAGGGTATAGATAATGGATGGACTATCCTAGTTTAGCATGGCACATTTGCTACTTAGAATTAAACACACAGCTACACAAAATAAGGTGGCTTTCCACTACAGGAACTCGTAGAATGTCAATGTAGGTTCTGACAAATTTGATGCCACCTGTTGTCCTTTACCAGTTTAACCAATCAGCATCAAGACTTGCAGTGTCTCAGGGCCAGTCAGAAGTACCTATACTGATCAGGCATAACATTATGACCACTTGCCTAATATTGTGTTGTTCCTCTCATGTGGTCAAAATGCTCTGAACCATTGGGCATGAACAAGAGGACCTCTCAGGGTGTCCTATGGGGTCTGGAACCAGGACGTTGGCACTGGTTCCTTTGGGTACTCTGGCTTGTGCAGTGGGGCCTCTGTCAATCAAACTTGTTCCACTGCATCCTGTTGATGCTTGATCAGAATGGGGTGTAGGAAGTTTGGAGGTCAAAAAACATGTTGGGTCATTGTCATGTTCCTCAACATGTTCCTGATTGTTTGATGTTGTTTCCATGTGGTGGGGTGTATTTTCCTGCAGGGGTAGGCCAGTGACATTTGGGATTTCCATTTGCATGAGGGAGTTTGTTCTGGGACAAAGTTTATTTGGGTGTCTAAGTCTCATCAACACGGATGACAAGATCCAAGGTTTTCCATCAGAACACCACATAGTACCAATATGATCAATGTTATTCACTTCACCTGTCAGTGCTCATAATGTTGTGGCCGATCGGTATATGTTGGAGTAGGTACTTTCTCTACCCTGAAAATGGCACTGAAAGATGTTCTACAGAAGTGGTTCTTGCAGTTGGAACATGCAAAAAGGTTTGGGCTGCCCTGCAATGGCCTGAAAGGTCGAAAACAGCCAGTAGATACGCTCCCATTAAATCCTGTAGCAGCGTATTAGCCAAAAAGCAAAAAAGGAATGCTTTGTATTTTAAGGCAGTTGATCCCATAGTTATTGAGACATGCCAGTAAAAACCTAAAAAGCATCACACAACAATGAAGAAATGCCTTTACACCGCACTCAAATACATTTCCCAGTTTTTGTGACTCCAACTGTTACACAAGAGCCTAATATGTATTCATTTAAAAGGAATGCTTATGCTGCTGAACTTGCTGAGAATCAACACATTTGTCTGGAACTCCTTGCAGCCATTAGCCATTTTGCAGCTCATTGTTTTGGATTGCTCGCTGAGTTTTCACAGATCTCAATTGTAGCACCAGCTTACAAGCCCACACAATGTGACTGTACACTGCCTGCCTAGAGCAACTTGGTATAAGAAGTAATTAAGTGAGGACAGTTGAACATCTACCAAGCGAGCGAGACAATTTTTTTTTTTACTGGGGAGTTTTTGGACCCACACAGTAAGTAAATATTGGCGTTACTGTGACAAATAGTGGGAAAATGGAATCCAAGTGGATGTGCTTCTCGGTTCTTGCCGAATATGTGAGCAGCATTAGGGATGTTTGTTTGTGTAGCTATAAGAACTTGACAAGTTGGCATATCAAGGCTTGTTGAAACTTTCTGTTGGAATCTACTTTCTTCCCTCCAGCAGTCAAAAAATAGTTTGATACAGCTTCAAAATCACCACTAAGACACAGGGGGAGAACTTCACTTCTCCCCTACTATCCAGGCACAGTTATACACAACACCCCAGTAAGTGATAAATCTTGCACAACCACAAACAAGACAGATTTCTAAATAGGACTTACAAATAAATCACACAAATCCATAAACCAATACTGTTGCGTGGTGCAAAATTATAGCCCTATCTGTTAGGATTTGATTTGTGTATCCATTTTTATTCTGCACATTAGTATATGCCTTGAATTTTTCATTAGAGGAGTTGACGGATACAGAATATTAATGAAATCAGATGTTTTTAAAGCTTTATTCAACTGTTTCTGTGCTTGTACTGTAATATTAAAATTCTGTCTGAAAATTTTTTGGATGAGACATAATGAAAACGGCCCGTTTGATCTAATATGTAACGTGGTAGACATATGCAGAAAAGAAAAAAAAAAACAGTTTTCCTTTTTGGTGTTACTTCTGTGTTTTCTGTGGATGCACTGATTTCTCTTCCTCGTTTGTGCAACCCACTCTGAAGAGATCTTCAGCTTCAGGGACTCGAAGCAGAGCACTACCTTCAGCTGAGAAAGGCTTGCAGTCTGTTGGCATGCCTGGAGGCCCACGTACCTGAGGTGATTTGGGATTTGCTGTGAGAGACTTTTCTGTAATGGCAGCATATGGGAGGTGAAGAAGTAGCACTGAGCTAATGGCCCATTCATTTCTGTTGACAGGATGCTGGTGAATCTGGACTTACACCATATGCTGAGCTTTTGTGTGGTCAAGGGTGGCCACACTTCAAGGAAAATGTGGTTTAATCCTCAATGGATCAAAGGCTGAAAACTTATTTGTTGAAAAGGTGCAATTTGTTTGGCACCGCACTGACTCTCTTGAGAAAACTCAGTGGCTGAAAAAGGTGAGATTGGCTGTCTGCACTCTGAATGAGAGGGAGAGCAGGTTGCTTCAGGTAGCTTCAAATTCAAGTCAGATAATTAGAAACTCGATAAAGACACAGACATTCCAAGCTTTTGAGGAAGAGTATATTCCAATGTACATTTTAGTGATAAGCAGAAGTTCGAATAACAATAAAATCAATAATGCAGTAGCATGAATATCATTGACTGTATAAAGATGGACCTAGAAGGTTTCCTTAGGATGTCACTGTAGTGCAGGGGTCTCAAACTCCAGTCCTCGAGGGCCGCAATCCAGCATGTTTTAGATGTTTTCCTCTTCCAGCACACCTGATTCAAATGATCAGGATCGTTATCAGGCTTCTGCAGAGCTTCAGGATGAGCTGATCATTTGAATCTGGTGTGTGGGAAGAGGGAAACATCTAAAACATGCTGGATTGCGGCCCTCGAGGACCGGAGTTTGAAACCCCTGCTGTAGTGCCTGGCTAATCTAAAAAGGAGCAAAGAGATGGCGCTGGAGTGGAGCTGAGGCAGACCATGGACTGTCCTATGACTTTAAGGCTTAATACAACTTAATGAGTGACTTGTATAAAAATTCACCCCCTGTGCAGTTGTCTTAAGCAGGGGAAATTAGCTAAAGTGACCAGAATTATTCTTTGTGCCAGGCTCTGAACAAGTCTATAAAGTTGTACATTTTAACATGTGGGTCTATGGGGATTGACTCACCTTTAAAGCCAGCCTCAAGTGGTCATGTGGGGAACTGCAGTTTTTGACACATCAGTGTTGGCTTCACTTTTTTAGCCCCACCATCGACTTTTCTGCTACTAAAAAAGAAAATAAAACATACCAAGAAGACTAAAAAAATACTAAATTAAGCTTAATGGACAAAGGAGATGTGTAGTTCACATTCTTTCCACAGAGATGGCTTGTTATAGGTCACTTTACCTGACATACAGAGTCTGTTTTTATGCTCATGTCAGTTTGTGGATTGGAAGTAGCAATAAAGCAAAAGCTTTTTACACTTGGCTAAGGAGGAAACACTGATGTATCAATAAAAACTAAGTGAAAATAGATTTGGTGAATAAATCATCTGGCTTAAATGTCCACTCAAGCTTCCACTCTTCTTAAGGAACAAAACATGGCAGCAGATGAAAACGCTAGATCTGTGCGGCCTGACTAGGAAACTGGCACATTCTTTAGATAAACACATAAACAAACTCAAATTACATATTTTTATCATGTTTTTCACTTGTGTTTTTTTCACAGTTTGAGACTTGACTGTTGTTCTTGTAATTCAGCATCTCATTATGTCCTTTTTTTTCCAGTGGTTTCAAAGCACCACCAACTGTTTCTTGTGATACACCCCCACTTCTAATATTTACATAATAACAGTGGAAGGAAAGGTGCATTAATTCACAGTTTCTTCGTCTGGTATTCTGAAAATTCAATTAGAATTCATGTTACATTTAGATGGAAACCGAGATGCTCATAAGATGCAAACAACCTGATCTTATTATGCAGTCTTGTTTACTGTTCAGTTGTGTGTCAATAAATTTAGTTAAACAAGTAAAAGGAGACAACAACAGCAAAAAAAAGGATGTTTTTTCCGCAAGTGAAGACTTATTGCAAACAAAATGTTAGGTTTTTGAGAATAAATTAGAATTAATGAATTTTGTATTCGGATAAATGGTGTGGTCGATGATTTGTAAATGAAAGGAGCTGAAAAATAAGTGAATTAAAATCCAGCATAGAGTGTATTTCGTCCAGTGTTTTTGTAATGCCAGTGTTTAAGCTGCAGTGATCCTTGTGAGCGTATCAGCTTGGTTCCAGCATTAGAAATAGATGCCTTGGAGGATTCGGAGTAGGAGACGAGGAATCTGTCCGATGGCAGCAGCCAGATGTACCGTACAGCGCACAACTGAACAAAACTGCAGCTGAATTATTAATGTACATTTGTAAGCTTGGATAGACATCATGTCTTCCTGTGATCCTACCAAATCTATGTCAGTTCTGATGCCTTTAACATGCACTTACCGTCCTAAGCGCACAGCGTCCATGGTAGCCGAGGCTGGGTTTCACGGCAGAGCGCTGATGGAGGTGGTCAGGTTGAGGCCGAGCTGTCAAACACAGAAACACTTTAGCGGGCTGCATCTGTCATGGTTGTGTCAGAGCAGTCAATGCACAGCAGGCGAGAGGGAAATAAGGGCGAGAAGCCATTTTACAGCACAGTGTCCTGCTGTTTATGCACCACTCAGAGCCTGTTCAACTGGAATGCGAGTCTGTATTTTGACAAAGATATTGAGCTCCAACGACTACGGCTCTGAGCATTTATTATAACCTTCACTCCCACCAGTGCCAGAAGTTACAGAGTTGAAAGAGTGAACAATAAATAAAAGGTTGCTGAGCCTAGAAGTGAGACACACATCAGTTGTTCTTGTGTACTGATTGTTTAACTGTAAGTAAGCAATGAAGTTGGCGCCTTTAGGATTTTCTTACACTCTGGACCAACTCTGTACCCTTGCGGACTGACTCACCAAACTCCCATGAGTTGCGGGTCAAACTCCCGCAAGGGTCATGGGAGTTTGACCCTTGCGGGGTCATGGGAGTTTGATGAGTCAGTCCCCATGTGTTTTGTGGATTTGGAAAGATCTTGGGGGTGGTACCGGGGTTATTGTTACAAGCCATCCGGTCCTTGTACAACCTAAGTGAGAGCTGTGTTGGCATTCTTGGAACAAATTCAAACATGTTTCCTGAGTGTTGGACAGCACCAGGGTTGCCCCTTGTCTCCCATCTTGTTTGTGGTATTCATGGATAGGATCTCAAGGTGCAGCCAGGGTGAGGAGGGTGTTCAGTTAGGGGACCTAAACATCGCATCTCTACTTTTTGCGGACGACATGGTCCTATTGGCTTTATCAGACAGTGATCTTCAGGGTGCACCGGAGCTGTTTGCAGCCAAGTAAGAAGCGGCTGGGATGTGAGTTTGCATGTCCAATTCCGAGGCCTTTGTTCACTGCCGGAAACTGGTGGATTGCTCCCTTTTGGGTTTTGGGGGAGGTGCTGCCTCAAGTCAAAGAGTTTAAGTCCCTCGAGATCTTGTTCATGTGTGACGGGAAAACGTAGTATGAGATGGATAGATGGCTTGGTGCAGCATTAGCATGGCGTTGTATCAAGCCGTTGTGGTTAAGAGGAAGTTGAGCCAGAAGGCCAAGCTCTTGATTTAGCAGTCCATCCTTATTCCAACCCTTACATATGGTCATGAGCTCTGCGTAGTGACAGAAAGAAGTGGCCACAATGAGTTTCCTCTGTAGGGTGGTTGAGCTCAGCCTTAGAGATAGGGTGAGGAGCTTAGACGTCAGAAGGGAGCTCGGAGTAAAGTTGCTGCTCCTTTGTATCGAAAGGAGCCAGCTGAGGTAGTTTGGACGTCTGGTTCAGATGCCTCCTGCCTTTGGAGGTTACAAGCATGTCCACTTGAGTGGAGACCCCTGGGTGGACCCATAGCTAACTGGAGTGATTATATATCAGGATCGATTAAAAGGAAACTCACTTATTTCACATGTCAAATTCTGTTAACAGCTCTTGTTGAGCAGCACTGCATATGTGAAAATTGTTGCATAAAAGCCTCTGTGGCTCCACAGAGGCCCAGAACTTTACAAATGACTTGACTTAGATGGAAAATCCAGTGATATTAGCATATTTCCAACCCAGCTGTTGCACTGGTGCTCAGCTTTGTGTCAGTTCTGCATACACAGTTGCACAGCTGAAAGCAGAAGCAAACAAATGCCAGGTTCAGTCCTGTTTGAGCAGTGTAGATTTTAGAGACTGTGTAACATTTTGAAAAATTCCAAAAGATACACTTTTGCCACAAAGATTAGGGACCAATTGTCTTGGGACTGAGAGCCACAGACAGGCTGGGGATATATTTAGAGACAGATAAAGGCTTGCTGATTATAGTTTTTTTCATAGGATTTGTTGAGACTGGCAAACAGATTATATTGCAAGTTGTAACCTTTATTGTCTTTAAATAAAAAAGAGAAAACACGAGTTCTTATCAGAAACATTTGTACTCTTTGCTTTGTACATGTTATGGTCTCATCTCTGCAGATTTCATACAAATTAATATTTGTTGCTGCGTCCAATTTTAGTACACTACTGCTCCACACACTTGTGCTCATACGCGCAATGACTGCAGCGTCTGCCATTCACTAGTTCTCGTCTATCTATTCTCTTTGTTTTGTAAACTCCAGCTTGTGATATTTTATTCTAGGTCCACTGATGCGCTGTTAAAATCTAAAGCCTTGTTATGTTTTTATTCCCCTTACACTGGATTCATATGAAACTTTAATGATCTCTGTATAGAAACTGGGTCATTGCAGCAACTGTGACTACAATATAGAATAAGGCAAACAGACTACTGAGAATCACTCAACATGAACATATTGAAATCATGCAGATAATAAATAATGTGCAGTAAAATGTGCACATTATTTAACGTCCACATACTGTAGATGAGAAATAATTCAGAGATTTACTTTAGCAAAGTCATTATCACTAACAATGGTGCAAAGATCAGGGTGATGATCTAATAATTTTCTATTAAATTCTGCCATTCTGAATTCTCTCTCAAACATGCACATCTTCTCCACCTCTGCCACTCTCAGATCTGCTGTCAGCCCTCCCACATAGTCTGCAGTGCTCTCTATCTATCCCTCTGTTTTTGTTCTGTTTGTTACCTCTCTTCCTTTTTTACTTGCTTCATCTCTTTCCCTTGGGGCACTGACACCTGCAGGCCCTTGGCTTATTCAGATGGACTCTGCTCCGTCTCAAGGGAAAAGAAATAGAGGAGCCTCTCTTCTAAAGGTAAAAGAATAATGACATGGTGGACAGGTTGTGCCCTGTGGCCTGACTGTGACATCCAGAACTATAGCAGAGGGTGGATTTTTCACAAGTTCAGCCCACAGTCAATTCATGTGCACATTATCAGGCGCTACATTAAAAACACTACCAAGCAAAGTAAATATAATTGATCATCTCATGGCAATGTAATAGGCAGATTTCCACTGGGCATGAGGTGGCATGCATGACATGAACAGGCTTTTTATTTTCAATGCGGTGCAGGACCCAACAGCTTTGACTGTGATGTTATTTCAGTGTCACACTGCGCAAAACAACCAACTGTGACTCCAGTCCTATGAGCATGCAGGAAATAGAACAAAGGAGATTAGTTATGTTAACCTATATGGAGAATTTTCAATTGAAAGTGGTGGAAGGCCGAAAAAGAGAGCAGAAAAGTGGTTCCTGTCAACTTCAGGTTTATCCAATCAATGTTGAGACTCACACAGCAATTTTTCAGGGCTGCTCAGAAGTACCTACTCCAGAGTATTTACTTTTTCTTCCCTAAAAACGGCCCTGAAAGAAACCCTAGAGGGGTGGTTCTTGCAGTCGGAACCCATACAAAGGTTTTGGTCACCCTAAAATGACCTGCAAATTCCTGTAACCCAGTGTTTTGCTGGGAAACCTTGGGTCCTTGAATTCATGTGAATTCTACTTTGACACATACCACCAACCTAAACACTGGGGCAGACCAAGCACACACTCCATGGTGACGGCACTGCCCAATGGCAGCACATCCCCTAGCAGGTCAGTGCAGCCCATCACACTGCAAATAAATGTTCAGGGACAAACAGAGCAGGTTAGCGAAGAGCCCAAGACATTGGCATGGCCTCTAAACTTCCCATATCCCAAACCAGTTGACCATCCGTGGGATGCGTGGAACTAGCCTGATCCCAGTGCCAGACACCACAGGACACCCCCAGAAGTTCAATGTCCTTGGTCCAAACGGTCACAGTTGGTCGCACAAGGAGAACCTTCAAAACATTAGGCAGGTAGTTTTAAGAAAGAAAGAAACATTTATTTGTCACAAATGCATTTTTACAGCACTGTGAAATGTTATTTTCACATATTCCATTTGGGGTCAGAGCGCAGGGTCAACCATGGTACGGCACCCCTGAAACAGGAAGGGTTAAGGGACTTGCTCAAGGGCCCAACAGTGACAGCACTGGGGTTTGATCCTCTGACCTCCTGATCAGTAGTCCAGAGACTTAACCATTGTGCCACCACTGTACCCAGTGATAATGTTGCAGCTGCTGTAGAACAGAAATGAACAGTAGATTGGAGGAGACACACCTACATTCTACAGTCTTACTGAGATTTCCTTCGCAGTTTGAGCTTTTTCTAAGCGAAGTCTTTTACACTTTCCACCTCGACTTTCACTCCTTCTGTTGAAAATGTGTAGTCTCCGTGACCAAGTTGAGATTTCATCATTCTATTTACAAAAAGTTCCCTCAGTGAACATTTTGCACCTTTTTACAGACTCAGTAGTTCTTGGTCATTTTTGGAAGTGATGCTAATTTGTGATGCTACTTCACCTTCTCTTGTCAATTCATTGCTCTTGATGGGACAGTGCTATAGCTGTTGCCTAGCAACCAAGTTACTATACAATAAAGTTATTACTAGCTAAGACTTTTTAAAGACTCCTTTGATTAAAATCTACTTTTTTGTCTTCTTAATATGTCCATATAATGGTTTTTATATACTAGAAGACACATCATGAGTGAAAGAAGCAGTCAAGACCATGCCTGAGCCTTTCTACTTAAAATTGAAACCAGACTATCTCAAAAACACATAATCGGTTTCCGGTTTAAGAAAGTACGGCTGAATTACTCTACTTAGTTTTATAGTGTTGGAGGAAAGCTGTAGGTGAGCTGGTGTGCTCGAGTGGCGGAGGAGTGGATGGATAAGGTTAGAACTTCATAGGTCTGCAGTTTCTAAAGGAATCAATGGTGTCGAGTTACATCAAAATCTATTTAAGTCAGGAAAGGATTTTTTAAAATGAAAATAACTTGTAAAAATCTCACTCTGATACACAGATATGTGTTTTTAGAGGTTTAATACATGACTGCAAGGGGACTTTAAGTTTTAATGATGCAGCTCAATTGAATAACCTCTTTTTGAAGGTAGCCGTTATGAAGAACCTATGAAGGTCTTCATTTATTGCAGCCCGGTCCACTGGCTGATATGGTGATGCACAAACTTGGAGCTTATTTTCTGTCATTTGCATTAAGACGCAACATCCAGCAAAACAGGGAAGGATTCATAAAGCTGAGACAGGAGCTTTAAAAGTTTTGGAACTGGTAGAGGAATAATATATATATATTTTTAAGTATTTCTCTCAAGTCTTGAGAGAACAAAGAATAACACGGCCGTCTGCAAAATATTAATTAAAACTGTCTTTCCAGCAGAGATAATGTTACATAGCGCTCTCTCATTCTCACACAGAGGCTGCCTGTTTGTCTCCCTCCCTCTGGCACTCTGTCACAAACACATCACACATGTTAGCTCGCTGTCTCCCTCCCTCACACCTCCACTTTTTGCCTGCAACTTCTCCCCGTCTCATTATTTTCTGTTCAATTCTATCTGCATTTCTTCTGTCGCCTTCTCCTGCTGTCAACCTGTAGCTGTCCCACCGACCCACAGACTAACAGGTTCACCAGCAAACATTATTCCATTATTTCTGCCTTCAATTATGAAGAGATTTGGAATCCAGATCCAAGAAAATGTAGCAGGCAAGTGAAGTGAAGGTATTTATCTTTATTTTGCCTATTTTTGTTGTTGGTGGTGACACAAATAACACCTCTAGCTCTTCGCTAAGCCTCACTGTTGCCGTCTTTAACTACAAGTTAATACTATAGTTTCATTTCGAGCTGCAAAAAATGTGCACATCTCACAGCTAATCAGAATCTTGATTTTTCTGGCATCGTGGTATAACACTGACAATCGCAACATCACTGATTGATGATGATGCCAAAAATGTTTCCATCCTGTTTCCTTGCAACTGAGTAATGTTAGATTTCTGTGCATTTTACATTTCTATTGTTAATCTGCAAATCTGTGCAAGTGAACACCCCGGAGATAAATTACAGGGCGGAAAAAATCAATATTGCAGTTCTTCAAAATTTTCCCAGATACATTTCCTGCACCTCGAGTGGAACATTTGGACTTTTCTACCAGTTAAATATAGCTGTAATACAGCTTGTGATTTCATTTTCTTGAGAAGAATCATGCATCTTTTCCTTGCTGTTGGCATCTCATAGGAAGGATGCTGATAACAGCATCTCAACATCTTCTTTTACTGTCTCCGGGCTGCTTTCATTTGATTTCTATTATCCCGCAGCTTCTTCCTTTAAGGGCTCAGACTGGGCCTCATGTGTGCTGTCATTTCTATAGGATCTCCAGTCGCTGCTGTTGTACTGTAGTAATGGAAACATACTGGTATTGCTACTCTAGTCAGTCCCCACTGGCTGCAGGCCTCATTAAAGCTGTGGAGGGCTCAGTGGCCTGTCACACCACTTCTCTCTGCCCATTTATCTGGGGATGACCATTGTTGTATTGTTGTGTGTGTGTATGCAAGTGTGTCAGTGTGTGAAAGAGACAGAATGTGTGTTAGGGTATCAGTAGGTCACTGTGTTAGAGATGTTCTTTGTCTGTCTTCTTTTACTGCTTCCTTTTCACCAGGGGCAACTTGTATGTTTCCTGTGAAGCATCTTCACACCTTCGCTCATCTGATGCTATGTGAATATTTAAGGTGGAATATGGGAAACATATTGACAGTGGAGGCTGTAGCTTGGATCACGTATCATTTGTTCAGTCTCTTCTCATCCACGTACACACAGGCTGGTAATTTATGCAGCGGATAAATAAATAGTTGCCTTTTTTTTCTTTACCTTTGCACGTTTCCTTTGCAGACTGTCAGAAAGTCCTTGCACTTTTGGCATTTTTCATCCCATTAGAATTCCCTGCAGACATAATTCAAGGACGCTCTTGTTCTCCAGGTGGATCATTTCAGCTGTCAGGCCACATTTCTGCAGGAAACACTGTAAACAACACATGAGGAGAGTGACAGAGAGAATAGTTTCCAGTTTCAAAAAGGGAAATGAAAGCGGGTTGACTCATTGTGTAAAATTAGTAAATGCAAAACGGACTTACAGTGGCTTAGACGGCATGCACCTGTACTCATTCTACATGTGTAGACTCTTGAATTCTTGAACTAAAGGAATCTCTCAATCTCTTCGGATTTTGACTGATCTAGACTCGTCAAAATCTCTAGCCCTCGGCAACCCGGTGGAATCATCCTTCCTTTTTTACTGGAAACTCATTTTGTTCTCCTTTTTCTGATGAAGCCTGTAATTCTCCATCTTAACTCCAGCGTTCTCGTTGACCTCCAGCACATCCCTACTCTTTATCTATTTGCCATTAAAACTGCAGTAGGCAGAAGTCTCAAAAAGGGAGGGAGCATGAAAGTCAGAATTTCCTCTTTTAAGTTCTTTAACACAGACCCATACTGGCATATGCACAGATTTCATACATGCACGAAACGCTGACTGAGCCCCATGAGTAGGCCTATGAGTAGTCATTCATTTCAATCTTGATTGTGATGGCGGTTATATCGCCTCAATTCTGTGAGGATTACCGTTGTGTTTTCTTTGCAAACACGCAAAGCCCTTCAACATGACAGCAGCTCCTCTTTTTATCTGCAAGCTCAGAATCCAAATTAAGGCTGATACAATCGTGAAGTTTTCCCCAACTCTAAAGCGCTTCACCGATATTGATGCATATTCTTTGGTGTTTGCTGTCAGACTCTCATTTAGCGGCTCTGTCTCCCAAAATTAGGTTCAATCAAACAAGCCAATCAAACTTCATTCTCGTTAATGTTTTGGAAAGAGACTTAATTTAATTTGGAAGTTTATTTTCTCACCTGTGATGTTGTAGGAAAGGCTTTCAGATTGAAAGAGCCACAAAAGTCTGCAGATGGAGGATGGAGGCAGAATTAGTGGCCGGACTTTCCGCCAGGAGACTGCGGTTCTTATCATTATTCTTTGACTTAAGTTTAGTGCTCACTCGTTGTAAGTATTCAGTTTTCAAATTATGTGGTTATGCTTAGGAAATATCCCAGTGTGGTTGACTTATACTTTGACACTTTCACATTAATAACTAGAACGCACTTAAGTGGGATGCAGACCCACACCGGATGCCTTCCTAAACATGGCAGGTAGCCCTGCGACCTTGAGCTTTGGACCGCAAAATTAATGGGTGACCAGGGTAGGTCAAGATGAACATCTGTGCTGAGTTTGATTGTCCTATCTGTCATTGTTATCGAGTTATGGTGCGGACATAACCACCACACACACACATACATACATACAGACAGACAGCAGTAAGTTCAAGGTCAAAGGTCAAGATCAAGGCCAAGA
Organism: Dascyllus trimaculatus; assembly: GCA_024666655.1. Taxonomy (NCBI): domain Eukaryota; kingdom Metazoa; phylum Chordata; class Actinopteri; family Pomacentridae; genus Dascyllus; species Dascyllus trimaculatus. Next base: position 9,002,309 of record CM045460.1, on the reverse strand, counting down.
GGTGCAATGTGGTAGTCCTACCCTTAGATATACCAAAGTTCACCATTGAAAGCTTATATAGTAGATTATAAAGGGATTTTGCACTAAGTAGCCCTGTGACCTTGACCTTTGACCCCAAAATTAATGGGTGACCAGGATAGGTCAAGATGAACATCTGTGCCAAGTTTGATTGTCCTATCTGTCTTTGTTATCGAGTTATGGTGTGGACATAGACACCCGCACACCCACATACATACATACATACATACATACAGACAGACAGACAGTTAGCAGTAAGTTCAAGGTCAAAGGTCAAGTTCAAGGCCAAAAGGTGCAATGTGGTAGTCCTACCCTCAGATATACCAAAGTTCACCATTGAAAGCTTATATAGTAGATTATAAAGGGATTTTGCACTAAGTAGCCCTGTGACCTTTGACCTTTGACCCCCAAATTAATGGGTGACCAGGGTAGGTCAAGATGAACAGCTGTGCCAAGTTTGATTGTCCTATCTCTATTTTTCTCGAGTTATGGTGCCGACATAGCCACCCACACACCCACATGCAGACAGACAGACGGCCGTGACCGCCCTACCCACGGCCGACTCTGTTGGCATGGGTGACTACTTATTAGAAGCTTGGTTAAGTTAGAAACACAAACTACTCAGTTAGTTTAAGGAAAATGGCCCACCCTGTCAAGTGTATTACTAGATGTCTGAAAACAAGCGTCGGTAAAATAATATAAAGGTTTGTTGATTTGAAACATAAACTACTCAGTTTTAGGAAAAGGTCATGATTTGGACTTAAAACACGATACAATGTTTCAAGCTTTTCCTCTATTTTCCAGGTTAAACGGGATGATGAGTCCCACCCTGTCTAGTATATTATTGGACGCCTGAAAAGAGGCATCGGTAAAGTAATATAAAAAGGTGTGTTGATTTGAAACATATTCGTGATATGGTCACAAACAAATGTACTCTGTCAGAAAATACACTCCCCTTAGTTTAACATAATATTCATAACACTGGGTTGCTCTCTGAGTGTGTCTCTCTTTTTTTTGGGTTCCTTTGCAGTTTTGGCAGTGTTTGCCAGTGCAGGAATAGTACCTTTTCCTGGAGGATTTTCCACTATTGATCCAGGGTTTCCACTATCTGAAGGTACCTCCACACAAATCTGCATTTTTAGAACAGCCAACAGAAACCGGTTGTCTCTGAAAAGACCTTTGATTGGCCAAAGTTACAGGCTGTATTTTCTACAGTCTGAATACAGAGCCAAGAAGAGGTGCAGGAGTCTGGTTTCCTCTCAGATGCCTTGAAATACTATATTATAAAGGTGTTTGAAGATATATTGGAAATGAACCCTTCTCCTACATGCCTCTTAGTGGAAGGGATGGTGTATCTGCTTGATTAAAAAGACTTTTTCACCAAGACACAATGTAAATTAATCAGCTGCTACCAATATTTTTAGAATGACAGTGCAACAATTGACAGTGTAAAACAATACACAATATGAAAGGGGTCACTTGTAGTAATGAACCTGCACAGACATACATCTGAATATCTCCCCCTGGCTTTATGAAGCTTTATAGCCTGCATATACCTGCAGCTTTGCCGCTCTGTTCAATGTAAAAGCTCAGAAATCCACTGCACTCTGTCTGCTCAGCAACAAACAACAGACACATTTAACAGATATTTCCCTCCAGAGCTGGTCGAGATCAAGAACAGAGCTAAAAGACAGTGAATGTCACATTTGCCAGGTGGCAAGTAATAAATGAATGATAATGTAGCTCTGTAGCTGCTGGATGATAAGCGAGTGATTTGCCATACCAGCTTGAAAGGTGATAATATCTCAGTGATGTTCACAACTGGTGTAAAAAAAAAAAAAACAGTCAGTAAATGCAGGTTTAGATGGATTGACCTTGACATTTGGTCACCGATTGGATTTTCTTGAGAGGAAAGACCGAGTGCAAACTTTAAAGAGCAGGCATGAAGAGCTGCACAGAAACAAGACAAAGCAATCTATTTTCAGTTTGGTTAGTCAAATGGAAAGACTCCCTCGGGAGAGAATCTTTTTAAAAATCTTGTTAACATGTCCATATGGCATTTTTTCAATTGCAAGAGCAAGCAAAGCAGTTAACACTGTGGCTGAGCATTTCTACCTTGTAACTGCAGTTTACTGATGACAGTCTCAAAAACGTGGATTCAGGCTTATGCAAAAACCAAACAATGCATCCTGTCAGCTGATGGAGTGAAGCTGTATCATAAGTCTTCCACAGAGCTCCGGTTCAAACACGCATGACTGAATTGCTCCAGCATCCCGACTAATCACTGTGTAGTGCAGAGTAGTTTTACTGTGTTTAAGCAGAGTTGGTCGGCTGGTGTCCTCAAGCTGCAGCCAAGGTCCAACAGGGGAATGGAGAAGGAGTTGGGGACCTCATAGAGTCACATACTTTAGAGGATGCAGCATTGTAGCGTTACATATAAGCTATTTTAAGGCCAGAATGGATTATTTTCATGGTTGAAGATATCCAAATATGTCATTTTGACACACAGAATTGAGTTCTAAGGGGGTTAATAAATGACCAGAGGGGACTGTAAGGCTGTTAAGCTTTTCAGTCCTTTGGGTCCAGCAACAAAAGCACCTCTCATAGTGCTTTGGGAGTTTGAGCCTTTTTTAAGTGAAGTCTTTCCACCTTGGCTTTCACTCCTGTTGAAAATGTGTAGCCTCCATGACCAAGTTGAGACTTCATCATTCTCTTTACAAAAAGTTCCCTCAGTAGACATTATGCACCTTTTCACTGGCTCAGTAGTTCTCACCATGGCTAACAGACTGACTATTATGTCTACAATATGTGGATTTGCCCTTTATTCACTTACAATAGTTATTTCTGTGCATATTGCTCATTTACTGAGAAAGATGACCCCATGTGCCTTCCATGCTCATTGTTTCATATGTTAATGATTCTCTTGTAATCATAGGATGGCAAAACCAAACAGAAAAAGGCCCATTTGAAAATGTTCCTCTCCCCACCTCCTGAGTTATTCCTGTACCGCAGAACAACACCCACAGCTGCCTTATAATCTCATTTGAAATGTTCCATTTATTTCTTAAGAGGAAATATGTTTAAATTCTGGTGCTGTTGCCACCGGATAAATGTGAGGCAAATGACTGTCACATCCAATGTTTCATGTTCTTTTAGGAAACACTTTTCCGTTGGTGTTCAGCGCTTCAAGTGGAGAAAACAGAAAACAAGTAAGGTGACTCCGGGAAGGAAGCCGCGTATGAAGCTGTTATAAACACGCAGCGAACTACACGTCGAGAACTTTTGAGAAGTCAGAGTGTTTAATGGGTTTGGTTTATTACCTATCAATCATGTTAGTTTGGTGGCAAAAATACGAAAACAGAAAGATGATGAAGGAAAGTTCACTCTGAGGTGAGACAACAGCAAGAGAAGGAGAAAATAACACGAGATGAGACACAAGAAGTGACTTTACATGTCTGAAGCAAAGCATTACTGTGGATGGTGAATTAAAAAATAAATAAAGATTTTAGGGTGGGGAGGTGGGGAATTATCTCATGTGTAAGGTCCAAAAACAATCTCTAATAGGCCACATCTGTTGCCCAAAAGGCAACTGCAAAGTTGGACTGTACAGCTGAAGACATTATAAAACGATTGCAGATACAAGAACACATAGGGGTCATGTTAGAGAGGATCAGACAATTCAGCAAATGGCTGAAAACGAGTCATTAACTCGGAAACCATAAATCCATCTTTGATCAAATCAGACAAAGTGACTGTCTGTGTGATGTCTGATCGTGTGTGTGTGTGTGTGTGTGTGTAACTAGAACAAAGCAATTATCAAAGATGGAGCAGCGGAAGTATATTTAGTGTGAAGTGGAAAAATGGCAGAGAAGAGACTGAATTTCTTGTTAATGGAGCGTACTTTTGATCGTCACTGTTAGAGGACGTATGTTTACATTCATTTGAGTTCTCTAGTGCTTGATACATGCACCGATCAGCCGCAACATTATGACCACTGACAGGTGTATGTATTTGAGTGTGGTGTGAAGCCATTTCTTCATTTTTGTGTGGCGCTTTTTAGCTTTTTACTGGCATGTCTCAATAACTATGGGATCAACTGCCTTAAAATACAAAGCATTCCTTTCTGCTTTTTGTCTGATGCGCTATAGTATTTTTTGGGAGCATGTCAACTGGCTGTTTTCAACTTTGCAGGCCATTGTAGGGCAGCCCAAACCTTTGTGCATGTTCCAACTGCAAGAACTGCCTCTGTTGAACATCTTTCAGTGCCATTTACAAGGCAGAAAAAGTACCTACTCTAACATATACTGATCAGCCATAACATTATGACCACTGACAGGTGAAGTGAATAACATTGATCATATTGGTACTATGTGGTGTTCTGATGGAAAACCTTGGATTTTAACATCCATGTTGATGACACTTAGACACCCAAATAAACATTGTCCCAGAACAATGGGACCACCACAATATTAGAAAGGTGGTCATAATGTTATGTCTGGTTGGTGTATGTGTCAACCCAACTGCATTATCTAATGGAAAAATCTACAAAAAATCTATAAGATCTGTAAATGGTAGCAAAAATGTTTTAGATGCTAACGCTTCATTTAAAAAATCCACCAAACACAATGTTTAACCGCACCGTTCTGCACTGACACCAAAATGAGGAGTATACACATATTGCGAGGTCTGTGTTTGACACATCAAGGTGGCAGGTGTGTATGATGCAAAGGAACATTTTAAATCAGAACTGCACCAGAGGAAAATACATCAGAGGGCGAATCAGTCACAGGTGACGCTGCCCTGACAAATGCAGTAAAGGCTGACGTTACGCTTTGCAACTTCACAGCACAACACGAAATGCCGACGGCTGTAAAGAATCACCTGTCTGGTATCTTACCACACGTGTGTTGATTTTTTTTTTACGTGATGTTATGTATGCGTCTATGAGCCATTTAGAACTGTGTAATTTACAGACATCGCATGTAAGCTGGAAATGTATATGGATGGCTTGACGAACCATTGGACTGGAACATGGGAGACTGCTGTTACGTTGCTTTTTGCAGCCCATGTATGTAGGGTAGCACACATCACACTGAGCAACTTCCTGGTCGGATTTTATTGTGTACTTTCAAGTACCTCAGATAATTCAGAAAAAAAACTTCATCACTGCACGGAACACCTGGGGCTGGTTTTAGTTGTTTCTATTTTCCTTCAGATGTCAAGATGCCTCCTCCTTGTTTTGGCTCTAAAACCTGCATCTTACATAATTTCTGTGTCACTCAATTCTCACTCTTGTGGTTTGGCTGTGACTCATCAGTTTGATGGTGATGGTGCACAAAAGGAAGGGAGGAATAGAGTTCTTAAATGCCTAATGTTGTGATCTCGGTGATTTATATTCTTGGTTGTTATACCTTGACAGGGAACATGTTATCCTAATTAAAACAAGTTCCTCATTTCTAGAGCTGAATGTGGAATTGAATTTGGCTTCACTGTGGGTAGATGCAGCCTGGTTCTGGGTATTAATGAGGTCTCTTTTTGCCCCTTTCACAGCAAAGCATGACTATTTCCACTCACATGCTGTCTTTCTAGTTTGGGAGTGATGCCTTCGGACGCCATGAATTAGTAATGGTACATTCACAAATTGCAAGAGTGAAAAGTGCAAGCTAAAAAAGGAGGTATGTCAGTTTGGTTCCATCCTTTGCTCAACAAAAATAACATTTTGCTTCTGAAAAAGGAGACCAGTGTGCAGGGCTTATTGGGATCTATTACCAGAAATATACCTATGACAGCTCAGAATGAGCACTCTCTCTAGAGAGGAGCTTTATACGCTGAAGAGGCAGTCACCGTAGTCTCTCCTACATGCTTGAAAATAGAGATGCAAGGGAATGGTTTTTAGTCAGTTGCAGCCTGCAACCATCATTGCTGGATGCCACTAAATCCTTTACACTGGACCTTTATATCACATTCTATTTTTTTAGGCAAAAAAAAAAAATGCTTTCAGCAAAAACATGCAATTCCATTTGACCCACAGCACAATGCAACCCCACTGGCTGCCACACACAGAGAGAGAGCAAGAATCCTGTCCATTAGGGGCTACATGTGAAGAAAAGAGGTGTGTGCAACTAATATTCACTAGGCGCATTAATTTGGCACTTTCACTTTACATGAGTATTCCCTTTCATACTTTAAGATGCTCTCCTCTACATTGTTTGTTATGTATTGAAAGTACTTTTTTTCTCCACAACTTTAGTTACTAGTTGTGTATATTTGGGATTTTAAAAACAAATTAAACAAAATTCAAACATAAAAAATAGTGTGTTATGGTGTGCTAAACAGGCTGCAGATAAATCACATTTTAATCATAATCCTGATTTTGGCTTCCCACAATTAAATGAGCATGACTGACTGCAATACTGACATTTAAAATGCATGATTTCCTTAAAGAAAACTCTGCACATAGAAAACAGCCTTTGTACTAAAAATCACTTGGTTCCAAATGTGGTAAATCTTACAGTACCTTACTTTAATGCATTATTTTTAGTTGTACACCTGTTTGAGTTGGTACAGTAACTGAGTGGAGACTAGAGGCTTTTCTGTGCACAGTCGACTAGCTGTCGTCTACAGTAGCCTGCATGTGAGGGATCTTTAAATTGTAGTGTCTATAGATGCAGATGTTGAGCAAGTGAGGAGTTTTGAGTACAGTTTTACTTACATTTTTGCCACAGAAGGTCCACTGGATTCAGATTCTTATAAATCTTATGATGGAAAGATTTGTACATTAGCAGGAATGAAGCACAACAAGTGGAAACAGTATGCTATTTATTTGAAAGTAAAAGTGACATAGAACTATTTTTACTGAAAAATGTATGAATTATTATGATAAATATTTATGATTTTAGAAATGATCAAAACAACTGTGATTATGATTTTGGCCATAATCATGCAGCCCTGTCTTGTTTTAAACCTGCAGTGCAACCTTTTGTCTCCATCCATCAATCCATCAATCCATTCTCTGAAAACTATATGTCTTTTTTTTTATCTGGAGCATCAGAAACCTTTGTGGACCTTTCCAGTGTTTTTAGACTACTCCTACTCCTAGCTGCTGTAGCCCACTCCATCTGCACCTCTTTGCTCATCTGTGGTTGATGTGAAACACATCACTACTGGTGCACCAGTGCAGGAAAGTCACCACAAAAAAAGACTTAAAACTCTGATATACTGTGAGATATAGCGAGGCTTATCTGGTGGTGATTGGCTTAATCAGCATTCTGTGAACTCATTTGACAAGAGGTTGATTGTAAGAGATGTTCATTTATATGTAAAGGTCACCTTGGTTTAACAAACAAATACAAATTATTCAGGGCTTTAGCTTTTAACAAAGTGAATTTAGACTGTGGCAACTTTTATTGATGTAAATGATCTGAATACTTAAATTTCTACCAAATAAAAGCTGATTTTATGTAATCCTGGTTCTTATGTTTGTAAGCTTATAAGCCACTTGCCTGAATGAGTGTGTGAATTAACTGGATTAGTGACAATGAAGTGTATAACATCACGTCAAGCTGATAACAACTTAACAAAAGTATTTCAAAGTGAACACTGGTCTTGGGTTTGTCACCCGTAATTTGAGATTAGGTAAAAAGTTATATGGCAAATAGGGTGGTTTCTGTTTACATAAGGTAGATCATGGGTTTTCACACTGTACCATGTACACCGATCAGCCACAACATCATGACCACTGACAGGTGAAGTGAATAACACCGATCATGTTGGTACTATGTGGTGTTCTGCTGGAAAACCTTGGATTTTAACATCCATGTTGATGAGACTGAGACACCCAAATAAACATCGTCTCAGAACAAGCACACTCCCTCATGGAAATGGTGACATCTTAAGGAACATGACAATGACCCAACATGTTGATTTGACCTCCAAACTTCCTACACCCCATTGTGATCAAGCATCAACAGGATGCAGTGGAACAAGTTTGATTGACAGAGGCCCCACTGCACAAGCCAGAGTACCCAAAGGATCCTGGTTCCAGACCCCATAGGACACCCTGAGAGGTCCTCTTGTCCATGCCCAATGATTCAGAGCCTTTTTGAGTACATAAGGCGGGCCAACACAATATTAGGCAGGTGGTTATAATGTTCTGTCTGATCGGTGTATTGATCACAGCATCATTTTATCTCACACAGTATAGCATCAGACTGAAGAAGCTGTTGGAAAGAGTGGCATTACCATTTGAGCTATTCCTTTTTTGATGTAGCACCACATAGAAAGGGTGTCACGATACCAAAAAGTTGGAATATAAGAACCATCACGCTTTCTGATTTTTGCGATTGACTTGCTACCCAAGTACCGGTTCATGGAACATCCCCGAATCTGCTTACACTGCTTTTTTTAAATGCATGGGCACATTAAAAAGTACCACTGAAGCTGTGGGTGGTTCTACTTAGAGTTACTTGAAGTTACTACGGGGATTTATATACAAAAATTTCTCAAAGTTGAAGCCTGAGCTTGTCTGTCTGTGTGCAGCTCAATGCTACAAAGACAACAGAAGGAAAAAAAAGCCTCTTATTGGACTAATAGTAAAAGGAACATTTTAGAGCATGAAGAAAAAGAACAATAAAACAGATGACATAGCCGAGCATTATGTGGACATTGCTCTCCTCAGACCTCATACAATAATGCCTCTGGATATCACAGCTGCCTATTAGTTTTTAATAAGCACCTTCCCATCCGCGGTGAGCCATTAGTAGCTCGAAAATAATAACAGCAGGGCCTAAAGAGTCCATCGGCAACCTGAGCCAGAGAGAGAGGCAGAGATGGAAGAGTGGAAATTTCATTTCGTGCAGACGTGCAGCAGGAGTGAAAAGCTGTATGCACAAGTAAGAGAACACCCCACCCTGAAGCATGAACGCAAAACTAATTTTAGAAAGACACTTAGCAGCCTTGACAAACGCCAGAGGATAATGGTTTGGCAACAATGGATTGAAAAGAAGATTATTACACCAGGTTGTGAATAGAGAACAAGGCAGATATCCTTTTGGCAGTGAGGAATATCTCTTAAGTTCCCTCCTAACTGTCTCAGATTGAATGCATCGAGCAGTGACGGGCCCTGAAGCAGCCATGGTTCTGAATCTAGTTAACCTCAACACAGACCTCCTGTCAGAGAAGCAACTGTGGTTGAGATAGCCATGGCGCTGCAGCTACTGTGCCGAGTATTCCAACAATCAACCTGACGCCTCCTGGCTGTGTGACCCCTCAGCTGTGAAGGGCTCTTACTGCTGGCTGATCAGCCTTTCCATATATATCTTTCCACCTTATGGGAAATGACTTTGCCCATGAGTCCCAGCATGTCTCATTGCCTAATCATACATACATTTTTCATGAGAAAATCCATACACAGATAGAAAAAAAAAACCCAAAAGCCTCATGATCCATTGGGCTTCTGTGATAGTTATAAAACGCTTCAAGACTCAGCTGTCGCTTTGACTGTGATAAATTTCCCGATGGAAATGAGTGGCTGAAAATAAGACAGCTATAGTCGGGACAAATGCATCATTACGTGGTATAACTTCAGCGTTTTGGCTCCTTTCTCCTCCATTACTTACTTGAGATGATGAATAGTTTTGTTTCAGTGGCTGCTTCACAATGAGATAACTCCATGTTTAGGTTTTCCAGCTTTTAATGTGTGGCAGAGAGAGTGAAATGTTCAATGCTTTGACGGGAACGTTCTAGAGCTGTGATGTGGTGTAAAGAAAGAGAACGAACTGTGAAGCTGTTGTCAGAATGTGATATTGTGAAATAGCACATTACTTTTAAGACATTGTGCATGTCATTTCATGCTTTCAGGTGTCATTTAGGAAATTAAATAACACAGGAGAGGGTTAAGGCTATTATAAGTGTAAGAGGTCATTTACTCTGATAGACTACATGACAAAGTTGCCGTCGCTAATGGCGTCATTAGAGAGGACCGGATTACTACTTGATGAAGACATCAAGAGGGAAAAGAAAAGGCACTTCTTTTTGCTTCCGTGTCATTTTGACCCACTGTGGCTTTATTTTTGACTGCAATATAAAGTCTTGGACCTCTGTGGAAAAAGCAAAACCATGGATAGAAGTGGAGAGAACTCAGAAATGTCTTTTGCACAGTACAACATAGTAATAATGCCATGAATCATTAAAAACAACAAATGAAAGATACATTTCTTTGAATATTTGATTACAAAAATTGAAAAAATCTCTTATCAACAGGTGTAGCACCCACTGGTGTTGGCATTACTTGAATAAATGGCGATGCTACATACTATGGCTATTTTTTTCATATGTCTGCTTAGCTCTGTTTAAACACTGCCTGCAGCTCAACTGAAAAGTTCCTAAATTTGTCACACGACTGTTGATGACATTACAGAGTTATATTGAAATGAATCATTTAAAAAAGAAACAAAATGTCTCTGCTGGTCTTTTAAAATGAGCTAGGTTTTTAGAGACTTTGTGTTTTTAGCCATGAAAAGAGGGGCGTCAGCAGTATGTTCCCACAACCCAATGGTCCCACAGCCTTATGCTCCAGCATTTTTTAGATTTTTTTTCACTGAAAATTTTGAAAATTAGGTCCTCTGTTCCCAAAGCCCTGTGTTCCTGCATGTCTCATATTTCTAAGACCTTACAAAAGGGAAATGCAAATATTTCCATGCAGTTTTGGCCTATCATTTACCCGAAAACCCCTTTTTTAATCTTAAGAAAACGATTATTTCTAAAAACTCTGGCCAAAGTGGAGATTTTGGAAAACTTTGGTTTAGCGATCGCATGTAACAAGGGAAACCAGCGTTTTTGCATTGTGACACGTCGGTGTCTTATTTGTTTGGAATTTCTGATTGGCTGCCTGTTTGCTGAATTATAGAAAGTTAAATGTGTGCTGTGTCTAAATTGCACTAACTCATGGAGGTGAGTTTAATTTCGGTATGAGGGTTCATCACTCCACAGCAACCCCCATGTTGGAGTAGCGGTGCTGAGCTTGAGAGAGGTTGGAAGCTAGCTCTCTCCTTCAAATCCCCAGCCGTGGGATCAAGTGGCAAACCCCGAACTACCAGGGGTAGAAATTTGGGAACTGTGGGAACATAGGGCCTAATCTTGAAAAATATCTAAGGGATGTGGGAACATAGGGCAGTGGAAACATAAGGGCTGTGTGAACATAGGGCAGTGGAAACATAAGGGCTGTGTGAACATAGGGCTGTGGGTTTATAGGGCTGTGGAAACATAGGGCTGTGGAAACATAGGGCTGTGGGAACATAGGGCTGTGGAAACATAGGGCTGTGGGAACATAGGGCTGTGGAAACATAGGGCTGTGGGAACATAGGGCTGTGGAAACATAGGGCTGTGGGATTATAGGGCTGTGGGAACATAGGGATGTGTGAACATAGGGCTGTGGGAACATAGGACTGTGGGATTATAGGGCTGTGTGAACATAGGGCTGTGGGATTATAGGGCTGTGGGATTATAGAGCTGTGGGAACATAGGGCTGTGGGAACATAGGGCTGTGGGATTATAGGGCTGTGGGATTATAGGGCTGTGTGAACATAGGGCTGTGGGATTATAGGGCTGTGGGATTATAGAGCTGTGGGAACATAGGGCTGTGGGAACATAGGGCTGTGGGATTATAGGGCTGTGGGATTATAGAGCTGTGGGATTATAGGGTTGTGGGAACATAGGGCTGTGGAAACATAGGGCTGTGGGAACATAGGGCTGTGGGAACATAGGGCTGTGGGATTATAGGGCTGTGGGAACATAGGGCTGTGGGATTATAGAGCTGTGGAAACATAGGGCTGTGGGAACATAGGGCTGTGGGATTATAGAGCTGTGGGAACATAGGGCTGTGGGAACATAGGGCTGTGGGATTATAAGACTGTGGAAACATAGGGCTGTGGGAACATAGGGCTGTGGGATTATAGAGCTGTGGGATTATAGAGCTGTGGGATTATAGGGCTGTGGAAACATAGGGCTGTGGGAACATAGGGCTGTGGGATTATAGAGCTGTGGAAACATAGGGCTGTGGGAACATAGGGCTGTGGGATTATAGAGCTGTGGGAACATAGGGCTGTGGGAACACAGGGCTGTGGAAACATAGGGCTGTGGGATTATAGGGCTGTGGAACATAGGCATGCTCCCGAATGATGATTGTCTGCCCCAGTTTGATAATAGGAAACCAAGTACAACTCACTCTATGCTGTGTTGTTACCTTAATATTTTTTCCTTTTTTATCGTCAAGAGATCAGTGAGAATTTTTATTTAATTGAATCAATATGTACAACATGTTCGCACTGGGGGAAAATAGTTAGAAAACAGCCTGGAAAAAAGCTCTACTAGGGTTGTTCTTGCGGTTGGTTAACACACAATGGTTTGGGCGGCTCTAAATGGTATTGTTCCTCCAGTGGAAAAACGGCTAATGAGGTTAAATTGTGCTGGATCTCATGCTGCATAGAGTTCCTGCCCCTTTGTACGATGGTAAACTACCTGCATTGATTACAGAATGGCAAAAAACGGAACCATTTCTTACTGATAGTATGAAACAGACTAATTATAATGTTTTATCTCTTTTTGTTCAATCTGTATAAAAACCGAAGGATATAATCGACAAGTCTGCATCCTGCAAAATTTGTCACTTAGGTGCAAGTTGGCACGTTATGTTATGTTGGGACAGAGCCATGCTAGCTGTTTCCATAATATGCACAGTGGTATCAGCCTTCTCACCTAACTCTCACCAAGGAAGTGAGAAAAGCATATGTTTCGAAACGTGGAACGAGCGTTCTCTGCATCTCTCTGGGATGTCCGTCCGCTCTCATCGTCTTTCCCTCCTAGTTTACCGAACCTCTCCATGTGTCCACGACTCTTTCTAATCTCCCTTTTTTTGCTCCTTGTCTCGCTTCACTCATCCCTCCGCCTTTTCTACCCTGGATGGGAGACTAAATTAGTGTGTAATTATAGTCGTTGGCTCTTGGCTGTGTTGCTCTAATGGATCAGAGCCTCTTCATATACCTCAGTAATAGTCTGACAGAATCCAAATGAGGGGGGCTCCCACTCCCAAATGCTAACTCCATTCTCTGCACAAACACACACACACACACACACAAAGCAGTATCCCAGGCTGGAATTGGTACAAATGAGATACACAAAAGATTACACGGCAGATAGCTGTGACATTTCCAGTGAGTGTCGGTGCCGTTGCGGCAGCAGCTGTTGTTGTTGCTGCATCCATTTCTGCTGTGATGTTTGCACTGTACCGTATATGCTCATGGCACTGCTTTCAATAATGAACTAGTTAGAGAAGTTCATGATGAATTTTTGTTGTCAGTGGAATGGCTTTCTTGTTGGGTCATTAGAAGTACAGTATATTTTCATAAATAACGCCAGTCATGCATGCACATATGCACACACACACACACACACACACACGCACACGCACAGTGAAGCTCATTATCTCCTCGGAGTTGTCCCCATTTTCATTCCTCCAGCAGCAGAGGAGAGGTCTGTGCAATCTCTCCTGGAGAAGCTCAGCACCACAGAGGCCGATCCTGACCCAGATTCCTTTTCTCATTGTTTAGAGGTAAGGCTAAAATTTGGAGCTGCAGGTGTGCTGTAGGTAAAGAAAACATTTCCTCCTATTAAATATGCACCGACATCCACACATTCTCTCAGCTGGAGCTGGGAGGAGCCGAGTTGCATAAGGGATTTTTTAGAAAGTGGCCTCACCGCAAACTGTAAGTTATTATTGTTTTGTATGGAAATGGTGAGGATCAAGGCTAACGAGCTAAAGGCAATAGGGAGGTATGTAGTGGTGGGGGGTTGGTGGAGGGAAAAGACAGAGACAGGAGCGACATAAAAAGAGAGGGATGGATGTCCGGTGTCACTACAGAGTGACGAACTTCAGTTAAGCAGCATGAGTGAGCTGCTCAAAAGTGGAAGGCAGTTTTCGAGATGCCACTTATCTCAAACTCTAAGATGTTCTAACAAATATCCCACTGCCATCCCCAAGCAGCCAAATCCCAAGAGGCACTTTAGTGGTACTGCAAAAAAAAAAAAAAAAAAGCCGAAGCAGTTGCTGTGTAATTGGCCTTCTCCTCCAGCTTTTTACTATCAAAGAAAAAAATGGAAGGAAACAAGCGAGCGAGGCTGCAAGTATATCGGAGGTGACAAAAGAGAAGATTGAAAAAAAGGCATAAAGAGGCAGGAAAGCTAGACACACAACGGCACAGACACAAAAATTGCCCCCTATTATATCGGTGCAACGAGCAAGCAAAACAAATACTGGAAACTTAGCGCAGAGATCCAAACACACACTCTGAAAATGCTGCATCCATGCAGTGACATGGAAAATTATGGTTTTAATTCACCATATGGCTCAGTGTGTCTCCTAAGAGTTGTCCACAGTGGGTCTCTAAACCCTACACTATGTTACAGATGAAGTGTTAGTCTGGCGGTTCCCAGCAGTATGGCAACTAGAGCAGCTTCTGATGGAATATTTAATGCAGGAGGCTCTAAGAATGCAACATTTCTCACATCTCCTCGCTCTCCCTCTTGGTCTCTGCCCTTTTCTCTCTCTCTCTCTGTCTCTGTCTCTCTTTCTCTCTCTCTGTCTTCCCACACTGATACAAAAAAGATCCGAAAAGATATTTCAAAAGAAAACACGCATCTGCGCGTGTCTTATCTGTAGTATTTCACGAGCGTAACAAGCTGCTACGCGTGTTTCTACGTTGATTTATGTGTAGCTGCATCATGTTGTCAAATGTGCACATATGCTGAGGTGTGTGTGGGGGGGGGGGAACCACACAACTGCACACGGAGATGGAGGGGAGAGATGGCTTTAAATGAAACAGGAGAGCCGGAGGAGCGGTGTTTTACAGGAGCACGAGCCAGGTCGCGATGAATTATGTACCGCTGAAATGATTCCAATTCCCATTGTTCTCGCCAAAGAGCCACAGCTCTCTGCAGTCGACAGACCCTCACTCCTCCATCAGCGGATAAAAAATGCAGAGGCGATGAGGAAGCGAGGGAAGGGTGGAGGAATTCAGAAGGCAGATGGATGGCAGTTAGTGAGAGAGAGAGAGAGAAAGTAGGTATGTTCATGAGCCGGAGTGACATTTGTTAATATGTAAATCATATTTTTAATAAGCGCGTCTGTGCAGGGGGGGGATAGGAAGCGAGGATAGGTCAAATGAAGGGAAGTAGGAGACAAAAGAGGAAGGGGAGTGAATGACAGGGGGAGAAAAGAAAGATGTGGACAAGGCTGAGAGGTTTTACTGGAAGCACGTTAGAGATGGGACTATTGGGGAAAGAAAGATGGATGGTAAGAGAGGGAACTCCATTAGATTATAGCAACCTGTATCCTAAGGGACCACAATTTCACCACCGAATACACCGACTGAGCCCCTGTCTCACTCCCTCACTCACACACATGCTGCACATTACTGAGGGGAAATGCACTTTACAGGAATTTGGCCTGAATATTTCCTTTTGCAATCATTAAAACCATAAAGTGCAGTAAAACCAATGCCAAATGGTGAACTTGCAGCCGATTCTGAACTCTGGCTGCTCCGAAACATATTGGTGATTTCCTCTGCCAGTTTGCTTTGGCGTAAAGGGTTTTCGAGAAAACCTAATTGCTGCCTGATCATTACCGCTGGCAGTGTTTTCAGAGGGGTCCAGGAAGTGCAGCATCCTCCCTACAGAGAATTCACTGGGAGGAGACCAAGTTGCTTCAACCCCAAAATATTAGTTCCAACCGTCAACATGCGCAATAAACACCTCGAAAAGACTCCGAACGCACTCGGCATGGGAGCATACCACCAATCAGCTGGAGCTCTGCATATATGGGCCATGCATTCAAGTCAATAGCCAGTCAGATGAAGCCTCAGAGAAAATAAGAAGAGAAAATAATTTAAAATGAATCTGGAAAATTGAACTTTAGTTTCTTATAGCTATAAGAACTTATTTTAATTTATATTTGATAAATTGGTTTTCATGTGCAGTTTGTTCAGTCAAATCCTGTTTGAAGTCATTTTTTTCACTCCTTTATTCAGTAGACATTAACTATTCAAACTCCAGCATCTGTGCTAGCAGTGGCAGAAAGACATGGCTGTGTTGCTAACATGCACACTTCAAAAATTATCACAAGCCACATCATTTACACAATATTGAACAATGTTTTCGCACATCCGCACATGTTCTTCATATCCAGGAGGCCTGCTGAAAAATTGCATTCATACACTATTACTAATTTGCAACTTCAAATAAGTGAGAAATGCATGCAGATACCTGAGAGAAACACAATGCCACCTTAATTACATTTTATATCAACTCCATGGGGAATCTTTCAAATGAGCCAAGCTGCAGAAGGTAGAGTATACAGTATCTGCTCACCGGCAGTGTATTTGATTTGTTTTTCATGCAGTATCCACTCTTGCAATACAATATCTGTTTGTAGCAGCTAAAGTATGGCTCAGGTTGGTCAGGTCAAAGCACTTGGCGAAGGATAAGGAGAGGCTGTTGTCTTGGTAAACTATAGAATGGATATAAAAGATGGACTTAACAACCGGGATGTCTGTTTTTTGTACAATCGTTTTGAAGCCTTGTGGTTGGAATTTCACCATATTAGACATAACAAGTGGTTCTCAAGTTGGTGGATCCAACTAGAGAACCTGAGGACATGATGCATGGCCATATGATAGCAAACTGTAAATCACAGGGTCGCCACACTCTAAAACATACCCTGCTTTACCCCGTACTTTAGTCTAAATGGGTTCACATTTAGACACCAAGTCTTGATATGGGCAATCAACACCGTAAACTCATTAGGAAAATGTTTACTGAGGTAACAGATCTAGTTAGAAGTAGGCTCATTTTCACATAGACTTCCTTACATCTGGCGTCTTTTGCAACAACAAGAGTCAACACCTGCTGGCTCTTCTGCATTAACTTACCTTTTCATACCTGAGGCAACGTCCATCCTTTATAAATATTCTACGTTTGATACCAAAGTTCTAACTACATGCAATATTCAGAATTCAAACCCATAACTTTGAGCAAACTTTCGAGATGTCAGAACATCCCCATCTCCTGTTAATCGTGCCGTACAGTTGCCAGGAGAGACTATGTGTGGGTACTGGGACGGACCCAAAGACGGTGCCTACTCACTTGAATAGAAATGGCTCTGCCCCGCCTGCTCGTTCCTGCTCGGCCCATAGACTTGACATTGGGATGATGTTTCATGAATAAAACTTACTTTTCTAGGCTGTGGGAAAGTTTTTAAACTATAAAAACTCTTCATGCATCTATGAGGAAAAATACCTGCTGGGCTGCAGGTGATTTCAACACTGAGTGGCAATGCTGTATCCAGCCCAATGCATCTATGGTCTCTTTATGTTTAGTTCCCTGAGGTACCCCAGAAGAGACATTAATGAGTTAGGACTGCAGTAATTTGCTCAACCAGCTACTAAATTTTGACACAAAACTACATTCAGTGGCAAAGGCATCTGGGCTGTTCGTGTTTTTGTTTGCTTAATTGTGCAAACTAACTTTCTAGCAGGTTTGATGTCTTAATGAGAAACTCATCTGTCTTTTCTTCTAACAAACTTCTGATCAGAGACTCCCTTGGATGATTTTTAAAAAATGTTTCATCCAGCACCACAGAAAGATGTTCACTCACCAGGACTTATCGGTGTATCATGCGGTGAAACACGAGGTGGTGGGGAGCCGTCTCCCTCAATTCACCACTGAAGCACTTTTGTTTCCCCGTCGCTGAGGCAGTCCTTCTTTGTGCGGGATGCAGCTACATTATCATAGGGGACGCTGCGCTTGTAAGTACGTATCAGCTGCACAGAACATGCGGTGTCTTTCTTCTGGTGTGGCCATATGAGATTTGCAGATTTGCATAGTAATGTCTTGCTTTAAATTGGTTTCCACAGTGTGCTGTATATATGCAATGAGTACTTCCTCCTCTGCAGGGATGTTTCATCCAGATAAATAGAAGTAGTATCCGTGCGGCGCTATCATTTCCTGCCATTTGTCAACTCTCCTTTCACTGTGTTGTTGGCCACTTTTTAATTTGTAAGCCACCTGTGGTCCAGGTTATTCCTGCCGTTTTAAAGCAGCAAGGATTGTCTGACGTGTGGGGGTTTTATGTCCTTTTTGGGAGCTTCTATGCACACTCTTTGACCCTGATAAAGCTTTATACTGTACAGACTGCTTAGCAGGCTTGCCAGCAAACTCAGGGAGCAATCGCCCTCTAGATTTTTCCTTGCTTTGGCTTGCTGGAGGCTTAATCATTTATTAGCGGGGCGATAAAATTTGTAAGGCCAGGTGAGGATGTGTGGCAAAGTCCATTTCAGACACCCACTAGAAGCTGATGATTCAAGCTTACAGCACACTAAAGGTAACAGTTTAAAAAAAAATAACAGCAATACCCAGCAATTGGACACAGCAGGAGGGGAAGAAGAGATGGGAGCATCAAAATAAAAACTGGACAGACTACACATCTTACATATCAACAAACATGTAATACATGGTAGAAAACATAAGCAAGAGAATATTTCAGTAAGGATTCATACTGAGGTCCTAGCAAAGCATCCTAGCTAGTTGTGGTGTTTCTGTGGGGGCGAATATTTTCAAGGCTGAGCGCTGAGGTCCTTCCTCTGTCAGCTAGCAGCCCTGCCAGGAGCGAGCAGCACCGAGATGCTGCAGAAAACGTCTGCCCCCGCTGTCCTAACTCTCTCCTGATACCTGTCATTCTCATTTCACTAGTTCCTACTATTTCTTGATGAAGTCTCTTGATATGAATCGATGTGTTTCCTTGAATAATTAAACAAGCTGTGATTCTCGTGCATAAGCACAGCTGGTCCAGATCAACCCCAGAATGGCAGTAATAGCAGCTAAGTAAGAGAAACAGCTTTTCTCATCTCATATCTGGTCTGCTTCTTGGCGAGGCGACTGGCGAGGCGGCTGTCGTAACTCTTGCTAGAGCTATAGCCCCATTCCCGACCTACGCCTTGAGAGATGTAAAGGCTAATTTTGTAAATGACTCTTGGATGGACTGAATAAACTTCGCTAAATTCCTTCTGTAAATCTTTGGCACCCCTGAGCTGGGGAGCACTTTACAGTTATGGGGAGATTGAGAAGGAACGAGGAGGGAGAGGATTCTTGCAGAGAGCTGGAAGCATGCTTTCAATATCTGTGATAAGTGCTCTCAGAACTGCCAAACTGCCAATGCACTCTGGTGCCATTTTTGGAAAAAGGTTGTGTGATCTCTCCTCTCACTCCCTCCCTCGCTCAATCGCTTCTCCTGTTCTCATCTCTCGCTCTCACAAACAGCGAAGAAGCGCTCCATTTTTAGGACTTCATGTGCAGGAATCAGTGTGGGAACACATCAAGTTAATGCGCAGCAGCCACACCAGTCAGCCGGCACAGAATGAAATATTAATGCAGAGTTTTTCCAAATGCCTATTCCTCCTTCGCAGCTTTGATCTTAGCTAACATCAAATCGAATGATGTTTAGCGAGGTGGATCTGTAACAGAAGTGCAGCCCTGTATCATTCATAAAAACGAGCGGATTTCATAACTGACCCCTCGACAGTACCTGCTCATTGTTTCACAACCTGAATCCTTTGCAACATGTGTTCTGAAAAGCACCTTAAAATAAAGGTTCATTATGGAAACACCTTTATTCTCTCATAAAAAATTCAGTGGCTGCTTCATGGAGCTAATGCAGAAATATAAAAGTAGTGCTTTGTATTCTTCAGAAAACACATGCTTTTCAAACTGGTGGAAACTGGTGGGGGCAATTATTCAAAAGTAAAAACACAGCCATCCCATTCCATTAACTGGCGAAGCAGATAGAGCAATACATTTTGTGTTCGCTGTGATGCATTTATCCGCAAAGACTTTTCCACAGCTTTGTTTTCTTGGAGGTTCGGTCATAAATCATATGGTTATAAAGAGATACGGTGCAGTGATTTTAAAGCAGCCCCGCTAAAAGAATATTTGTGAGCCGAGAACATCTCTTTAGGGCAATCCACAGCAGATCTGAAAATACCACCTCCCAGAATTTTTTGCGCTGCACGAACATAGGAAATGCATTACCTTGAGGCAGTGCTGCGTGGAGTGCTGTATTCATCTGGCACACAACCACTCTGTAACCCCAGCATGTTGTGCTATCCACAGCACCAACCTTCGGATGAATTCAGAATAGATCCAGGTTGACAGTGACGGCCTGTGAAAAGTAAAAAAACAGCATTTCTCTTAAGGACATTAGATTAGAGTTTGCAAAAAGAATCCACACAGAGCAAAAAAAAAGAAAAAGAGAGGAAACACGGCGAGATAGATGATAGAATTATTGGCTGAAGTTCTAGTTTTGCTGCTAAATTATTAAGGGATTTTGTCAAATGTTTGTTTACAACAGTATGTGGTGATAGTGCTGGCTGAGGAGACGGAATTTTAGTTAAAGAAATAAGTATGGAGATTCATCTCCAGAGGCTGAATATGTACTTTTGTAACAGCACACAGTTCTCGGCTAAATTCTCACTTTCTTAACACTTATTTATATGTATACGGAGAAAATGCCCCAGTTGATACTGTAGTTTTTTCACCTGTGAGAGTAAGAGAATAGAGACAGATAGAGGATAATATGGAGAGATAACCTGTGGTCAGAACACCACAGTGAAGAACCAGAGAAAAGGTGGGTGTCCACACAGAACCGTGGTGTCCTGATTACCTGAACATACCGGTGCAGACTTGAGCGGCTCAGCTGAGGAGACCTGAATGTTGGGCACCTATAGCAAGCTGGTTTAACATTTAATAGATAGACGCATTGCAGATCTTCATAATTCAATTCTTCCGAGTAGAAAAGGACATTTCAGACATCCACAGTGTTACTATGGTCATCAGATGTTGTGCATATCTTAAAGTGGAATTCTGCCTGGTGATAATGTAATTACAGAAAACCTGAATCACAGTTTTGACTAAGCAGATACAATATTAATTACACCAGAAACTGTGGGAAGTGGAAGGCGGAGGCAGCCTGCTTTTCAAACTTTTTATCACCATGTCAGAGCAGCCTGAGGTCAAAGTTTGAGAAAGTTTTGACTATAAGTCTCAAATGAATAAAGCTCTCTTTCTCCACAAACTCCTTGCCGACATGCTCTTATCAATCTTATCCACCACAGTATCCGCATTTACTTCTGCAAATGCTCTCCAAATGTTTTTCTGGACCAAAAACCCAATGAGCAGCGCCATACGCAACAATTCAAACTAGTCATGATGACCCTTTGAGATGCTGTATCTGCAAGTGTTATTTGAACTAGTCAAGATGGAAATCGTTCGGACTGGTCAGACTGGCATTCTAAATACCTGGAATACGAATTTTGACGAGTCACAGTGTGATTACGATTGGTCAAAATGGTGTTGTTGATATCTGTGAATATAATTCTGGATAATCAAACTCAGCTATTAAATGTCTAAACAGCTTGCCCGAGGCAGCATGTCAGTTTTACAACTGGCTACCATCAGTCCAACAGCCACTGACATATTCACTGAAGTGTCCGAGTCAGATGGCCTCAGATCAGATCATTTTATGCAGAGTTGTACCTCCCTCTCCATTTCCACAAACACACTTGAAACAGACCCATGAGTGGGAGCAATGATTGTTGTTGGCTTTTTCCTTACAGAATAAAGTCAATCCAGAATTTACAAATCGGTAGCATTATCACCTCTGCACAGATTTTCCAAAAACTGATGCATTCAAGTGATAGGTTGTATCCCAGGTGATACGTCAAGAAAAGAATCATGAGTTGGAAGCCCTGAACATTATTCAGAAATGATGTAAAAACACCTAGTGGCGGCCATATTACTTTACACCATAACCAAATCAGGTATTTTGCACCACATCTTCTGAACCAAACATAGCATCATAGCAAAGGTGACGTCTGCCAGTATGTTTGGATGGTCAGTGATTACACCATATACAATATAACACACTGTTTAGGAGAGAGGTTAGTGTTGGACACAGAGACATTGTGAGAAGGAAATCAGAATATCTGTAAACCCAGGCCAGATGTCATGATTCTGCTGCATGCATGTTGTGGAGAGTTTTAAAAGCTTCAATGATTGTAAAGGGCAAAACAGTATCCAATATGACCTCGAACTTGTGCAGAGTTGTTCAAAACATGTCTATTCAGAACAGTATT
Source organism: Dascyllus trimaculatus (assembly GCA_024666655.1). Taxonomy (NCBI): domain Eukaryota; kingdom Metazoa; phylum Chordata; class Actinopteri; family Pomacentridae; genus Dascyllus; species Dascyllus trimaculatus. The sequence goes on along the minus strand of CM045460.1, from coordinate 8,980,056 downwards.
GCTGCTTGCAGTGACCAACCGCTCATCCAAACCACGGCACAGCTGACACTAGCTGTACAGGGTTACGAAACGGTTGACAGTAAAACTCACATTTTCAGGCACCTCATTAACCAGTGTGGTTGGGAGACAAGGTTGACCTAACCCTGTCTACATGGTTGACCTAACCCTGTCTCCACATGGCTCTGAGTGTAATGCAGTCAAGACCTGCGACTAATAAAAAAGCTCTAAATAGATTCATGAAACTGTGGTTTTTTGAATTAGATAACATGGAGAGATGCACCAAATAATTATCAACTATTCTAAAAATTCAAGAGATTTTTTTATGATTTAATGAAAAAGTGAACATATGACCTAAAATTTGGCACAAGTCACCTGGAATATATTACAAGCATGTTACCGCTCCGGATCTGCAGTTCCTAACTGTGGCAGAGTGTCCTTTAATTTTAGAATAAGTGTTTTGACACTGTCCTGGCTTGTGGCTGCTGCCTGGCCTTTACTGTTCAGACCAACTCTGCCCCGATGAAGAAAGACCAAGAGACGCTGTCATAAAGTTGCAAAAACCGAGTCTTTATTTCATTCTTGGGGGCAGCAAACATGGCACACAACATTTGGATAACTGCTGGACTGAAAGCTGAGTCTTTCTACACATTTCATGGCCTGTGACAGTAGCTGAATCACGGCACGCACTTCACACTTGCTGCGACTACATGCTCATAACTTACCCCTCACACACGCATCCCCAGCTGTCAGTTCCGGTTAGCAAACGCTTCGAATTGCACTTTACAGGTTAATTATTCACTAGGTTGAATTCTGAAGGAGGCAGGCTATTAAATTAGCGACATAAAACAACAAAAATCACCCAAAATCATCAATTGTCTCCAAATAAAGCCAACCGCCATGACCAGTAGCTGATATATTCATCCGAATCGCCCAATGTGGTGTGACGCGTAATTGGAGTAGTGTCCTACAGATTGCATTGGTTTCACACTGAACTAAAATGCTTTGCTAAATAAAGAAGATTCTCCGCTTACACCTACAAACTTATGGAGTGTAAAGATTCGACCGAAACCTGTTGGAAATCTGAGTCGGTTTAATTGATACACAACTACAAATATGACTCAAAATCAATACGGCTGTCAGCTGACGCGATAATCACAGACATCAGGCCCCACATGCTGGGAATAGATCACCTAATCTACAGACATCAGATCTGCCATTATCTTATTTTTAGAGCATGAAAATTACAAACTGCACCACTGATTTGCATTAATGTCAACCAGTAGCAGCTGTGTCCCCTTCTCCTTCAGTTGTGTTGAGAGCAGCTGTGTAAGGAGTAATATTCATACGTAGAAAACAAGCCGACATCTCAGGGTTGGCCACATGAGCTATGAGTCCCTGTTGTAGTGAAGGCACACAACAACAGGTGCTGCAGCTGCATTACTGACTCTTCTGTCTCCAGCTGTATTGAAGTTCTCCTTCAAACTTCCAGTTGTGAGACACTAAGGTGCATCATGAGAAGGTTGTTAGCAGTTAAAAACACACAGAAATAGAATACTTTAGCAGCAACTGTTACAAAAACATAGAAAACTGCAAGTCTGCTGCTCTTACATACTGTGTGTTTACTCAGTACTACAGTTCATACATGGAGGTTGGTTTGACTGATGTTTTCTGCTACTAGCCAATAATAACTCTCTATGAAACAATATCAATGATGTTAGGCTCGTGTGTTCTTTTGTGTTGTTGTTTTGCGTGCTTGGATAGGACTATACACCGATCAGCCACAACATTATGACCACTGACAGGTGAAGTGAATTACATTGATCATATTGGTACTATGTGCTGTTCTGATGGAAAACCTTGGATTTTAACATCCATGTTGATGAGACTTAGACACCCAAATAAACAGTATATAAATATGCAGTATTCATATGTTGCAACCACCTCCTGTCTCTAGCATCATTCCTTTGGAGAAAAAAAATTAGAAACCACTGGTCTAAAAAAATGGATTTCTACATGTATTAATTGTGCTCAAAGTACACAAACAAAGATATCATGGACACCCAATCACAGCAACACTGGTTTGCGTGTGTGTTTTTGCTGAACCCTCTACCTGCAGAGATGCAATTGCCAATCATGGGCCTGTTTTGCTAATTTGTTTTCCAATTCATTATTGCATTATTATTATTATTAAATGTAAATTGGAATGCACTGCTTCCTATTAGGAACTGACATCGGAGGCGGTGGCACATCTTGTTTTTGTAAGAATAACAAAGTAGCTTTAACAAATATGCTAAACAGGAAAAAAAAAAAGTCTCACCAAGTTCTCTCTCCCCCCATTTCCCTCTTCTTTGTGTTTCTGTTGTTTCGCTCTTGCTTTCCATATGTCTGATAATAAGGTGACAGGTTTCTGCTTCTCCTCACACATGCCCCCAACTATGTTGCTAAATTGGCAGCCTCGACTCCACCATGTTAACAATGTCTCCCATCAGTGAAAAGACCCTGCAGCAGATAAGAAATCATCGACAGAGCTGATGCATCCTCCCACATTTTCTGGTTGTACATTTGATCACTCCGAGATATGTGGTTTATTCATCAAAATTCAGAATTTGAATATGGTTTTATTGGTGCTGAACGCTGACTAGCTGCACTAGCATCTATACATGTTTTGCAAGTCTGTAATAAATCAGTACTTAAGTTGCACAATGCTGCAAACAGTCTCTTTTGAATGAGTGCATTGCTTGCCACATAGGAGGAGCAGATGCTGTTGGTTTGTTGCGTTGTGTACTGACTTAAGCCCACATATAGTCTGTCTACAAATGTATTGACAGCCTTTGTGTTACTAGAGAACAATGTTTTTGGTATTATAATGATGCTGTATGTCTGCAGTAATGTACTACAATTGCAGCTTTGTTGAAAAGTTCACCGGTGCTTGTCCAGATGCATGGTTGTTCCCTGAACCCAAAATCTGACGCAACCAGGAAGGACAGTGCATGCGTCAGTAGACACGAATCAGGACCTGTTGTTGCTAATCAGAGCTGCCATGCTCTCAAATAGGACACCTCATAGACAGTTAAAAGAATGCCAGTGCACTTCTGCATCTTATTTAAATGATGGATACTAACAATCTGGCAATATGAGGCAAAACGGATGAATGTAGGGGAAATGATCAGTTTTATATCAGGGTCTGTTAAATAAGACGCTAAATGACAAAAACTTACATTTTGACATGTCACAGTAGAAAAAGCAAGGATGTAAATGATTAAATTAATGATAGCTGGTTTCTGTTTAGCCGCTTTAAGCTACTCATGTTGTTCATGCTGGCGTGAATGTCAGAATTTCTACTTGGACAAAGACCGACACCACTTACCACATATTTATTTAACTCGTTGATTGCTTCAAAGAAAGTTTGCATTTTAGCACTCTGGTAGTTTAATATGACATTTCTATTCCGTTATCAACCCTGTGGTCAAGTGTCTCTGCGCACTGATTACAGTGCGTAACCACCCAACACAAATGCGGGTGTTGAGATGTACTAATGATGCCTGATGAGAAGCTGCGAACAATCAAACTCAAACACGGGGTGATTTTAAAAAAAGAAAAACAACAACAACAACTCATAGGAATAATCAAGTGAGTGCAGTATTTCCTACAACTCTCTTCTTCTGCTTTATACAGAACCATATATGTGATTTGTTCAAATGACCTCACACAAGTTAAAAGTCAAATCTGAGCTCATCCACATGTACAGTTCTGGATGATGCTGGCAGCTCGGCTCCATGGATCAGTCTATATAATGGTGTCTCCACTATTATTTCAACAAGTATTGGATGTATCACCAAGACGATTTGTGCAGATGTTCATCACGGTGCCTAGATATTTAATAACTTCCCTTTAGATGAACTGTAATAATTCTATGAGTCAAAAAACAGCTCACGTTCCTATAAGCCTCAGCGGTGTATTGTATATTTGGCAAGTTTTTATGAATTTACAAGCTAAACTAAAATAATTTGCATGCTAAACATTAGCAGCGTCATTGTTATCATGTCAGCATGATGACAAAGTAGACTTTGGATACACAACGTTCTTTGCCCGGGAGCCACTCTTGCAAAATGAAAGAGGGCCAAGGGTTTGTTAACCCTCAAGCAGTTACTGTGTGTTTCTTGCTCTTGTCACATTTTTGCTCATTCTGGGCTTGTTTTTCATAACGAGATGAAGTCCTTGACCTCTGTGAAAACAGCACAACCATGGGTGGGAGTGCAAAGAACTCTCAAGAGATTTTGTGCAGTGTAACACAATTAAAAAAGCCAGAAAAAAGGGGAAAAAATGGGGAATTTCTTTTTATTTAAATGTATCTTCATAAAAATTTGGAAAAATGGAATTAACATGTACAACATTACCTTAAGCACCCACAGGTGTCACCAGAACTTGAAAAAAGGTAGTTCTACTAGACATTGTAAGCCTACATACATTTTCCAGTTCAGTCCCACACTGGTCTTCTCTTTGCTCTGTGTAAACACAGCCTGCAGTCCAACCCAGTTCAGCCAAAAAAAGGTCCTCAAATTATTGTCACATGACTGTTTGTCCCAGCTAAGTTACCAATGGCTCAACAAATGTGCTGAAGAGCGCAGAATTTTTAGAATCTGATGCCAATGGTTTGTTTTTAACAAGAAATGATTTCGATGAAATATTGTGATTTTAGGCTGAGATTTGGTCAGGTTTTCAGATGGAACTGAACATCACAGACGAGTAGTTTAAGGACCATTCGAAAGATGAAAATCTCATGGTTCTTCCTGTTTTCACAGTTTGTAGCTCTAATAAATTGTACTATTCTGTCAATTTAAAAAAAAAGATAACACCGGGGGTTCAGAGGGCTCATAAAACGAGCTGATATTTATTAGATACAAATGAATAAACATTAAAAGGCCCGTAACTCATATTTCTTTAAAAAATATTCATTTAAAATCAATTGAGTAACAGCTAATGGACATTATTGAACATTTACAATATAAGGAAACAAAATATCCCCAGTGTGAATCAGTTTACTTTCACTATGAATCAGGTAACGGTCGGCAGGCCAGCTGGCACCGTCTGTGTGCCTGGTTTGGCTCGTGGGCCGTAAGTTGAGTATCACTGCTTCAGACTGTTAGTCTTGTTAAGAATTCTTTTCCGCTTTGGCAATAAAATGAGGTTTATTTTAGTTGTGTTCAAGCAGCAACACTGAAAAGTCTATACTTGTTGAAAAAAGTGTCAAGATGGTGATTACATAAAACTGAAATACAGCAAAGTTTTGCTTTGTTTATGCGAACAGAAACATTTATTGTCTTATTTGTATTTTTTTTTTTACAAATGTTCCCTTTCCCATAACAAGAATGATGATAATTATAAATGGTGCTTAAATATACTGAGGCTAATTGAGGTTTATATTTACATTTTGCAGGCAGATAAGCTTCCTGTACTTACATTATACCGTAATTATAACTGAAGTAAACCCAACTGTGCAGACAAAGGGCACAAACACACCCTTCTGATAATAGTGAAGCAGAAAACAAATTACATCCTACATCCTACTTGCTGGCACAGGTGGAGGGAGTATTTTCTTTTCTTTCTTTTCATCTCTCATTTGCTTTTGACTTTCTCACGAACGGTATCACACGTTTCCCTCCCTTCTCTCTCGCTCTCCATCTCGATCCGTCTCACTCTCATTCTCTTCCAGTCGCTCTCTCTCTCTCTCTCTCCCTCTCTCATGTTTATTTCATAGAGCCCTCCAGCATCTCAGAATAAATAAATTATACATTTCATTATGCACTCATTTCAAAGCTCCTTTCAGGAAAGGGACTAAGCTCATTTGTCCCTGAGCTTCTGTTTATCCTAAATGACTGCATCAGACATGATCATGAGCATCTGGGAGCCCCGACTGTCCATGCTCATTTGTCATGTACCAGACCTAATTCCCATAAAGTTCGCATTCTTCTTTCTAATACCGCAGCCCGGCGCTGATCCTTGCATTAGATTCGGCAAAGTCGACAGTGAAAATATGTGGAAGCACACACAGAAGGAATGCTCACATAAATTACATTATGGCTGGTGTTAGTCAAGTTGATACTCGCACCTGAAGCAGGCAGTTTTCATGTTTTTTTTGAAAGCATTAGGGCGAGAATGTTTCATAAGGGTTATCTGATGCCCTCCTGTTCTTTCAAGTCTTCAACCTGGGAGCAAATCCAATTTTGCTTTTGTTCTTCAGTTCCTTCTATATATATATTGGTTTTAACAGCAGCCTACACTGACCCTGCTGGGTCACGCTCCGCTCGTAATCGTGCTCTTGCATTTGTGTATGCTGCTGTGCCATGTTGGTGGGCCATGTGTGGTGGTGTATTGCTGCTGACCGACTGACGTTAGCAATGTCGTGTTCTTGGCCCTTCTCCTGCAGACGAGCCGCTCATGCTGAGGGTCAGTTTGACCCATGGTGCTGGTGGTAATGTTAGGGCCAGAGAATTGCCCAACAAAAAAAACAGAGTGCATACTCTTCACACATGGACACACACAAATTGACAGATTTATCAGTATGCACATGCATTCAATCACACAGAATACACAATCTATACGTGCACATATGGTACACTAAATCATGTAGATTCACACATGCACATGCATGTACGCGTTCATGTAGACACACAATGCCAGAAGAATGCTTGGACACACTCTCTACCCATATGGACCCTCACGGCCATCTGTCCCACTGCGTACGTGCCAGGCTCTGCTCATTGAATCTCCTCTCCCTCTTTGTCTGTTGGACCATAGTTCTGCCCCAATGCAGTAGGCCTCAGTATTTTAGCCCTTTATACATGAACTGCGGTAACCCATCGTGAGCTACACTCCTACCAGCAGCATCCAAGATGAGTAACTCCCACGACCTGTTCAGTTTTAATGATGAAAATGTGTTCAAAATATGATCAGACTAGTATTAAACACTCAGTTTGGAAAGCTACATTTTATGCAATATTTAAACAATATAATAATAATAATAATAGTAATAATAATAATAATAATAAAAATAATAATAACTTTTTACTTGTATGGCACCTGTCATACAAGCTTTGCAGTTAAAGGTGCTTTACAACAAAGAAATATCCACAATATTACAAATTAAAACAATTAAAACATTAGAAAATACAGTGAAAATACAGTTTCACCATCCCAACATTGCACAAAAGAGCCTTTAGAAAAACAAAACATAAAGATCAACCCAATATAATGAATAACAAAGCAAAGAAGCAATAATATTAACTCTCTAAACCCCAAAACCCACTTGTAGGTTTGAAAGGCATGTTATATATTTTTAAAAATCATCGAAATTACACCATTTGTCTGAGTGAGAGACTGTTAAAAACAGAAAAAAAAACATTAAATTTCAACTTCCTGACAGTTCTTGGACATAATTTATGTGATGTGCAATTATGGAAGCAAATTAAAAATGTGCGTAGTAAAATATCTACAGTATGCAGAGCCGCCATTTTTTTAAATGTGAGTGTATATCCATTCATATCACAAAGTTTCATAAACTAGCCTGTGCTGGTAACTTTTTCTAAAAAGTACACTGTCCACATGTTTAAAGAAATCCTACACGGCCTTTTAAATAATGAAACTATATGTGAAATGAAACTACAATTTTGGCCTGTTTCAATATTTAAATTAAACTGACTTGGGGCTTAGAGGGACAGAGGTTTGGAAATCTAATGCATTGTTATTTCTACTAATGCATCAGACAGACTGATATATTATTTGTTTTGACATTGTCCTGGGATTTGTTAATGTAAAAAAAAGAATACAGCACCAGCCTTATGCTTTAAATTAGGAGTCAGGCATACACACAGTAGTGCAGATGCTTACATATATAAACATTTTTCTTGTAAATATTTTAGGCTAAATAACACTGCCCACAATGTTTTCCTTGTTTCCTCTAAGTGTAAGATATAGTCAAAGGTTTGGGCAAAACAAAGAATGAAAAATTACATGATTTCTTATATTTATGCTAGACATAATTGTTTCAGCTTGCACATGTTACTACATCTCCTACACCAGTGGAAACAAATGACCTAGTTTAATTGAGACACACTGTAGCGTCATGTTTGTGATTATGTACCTGGTCCCATTCTGAGTGCTGCACCAGTGATATCGCAGGAAGCGTATGACTCATAGACTGTGGAGCAGGAGCCCCCAGGGGAGCCAGTCTGTTAGGAAGGCTGTTCCAAGGAGCTGATAGGCTCACCTTAAAGGTGTGATGCTATCCTCAGACATGTCACCTCATCCAAAAAAAGCAACCTTTTCACCGGCTTGGTGTGCCTTTCCAGATAGAAAACAAGTGAGAAAACCCAGGGTTATTTTTGAGTTATTTGTTCTCTGCCTCCCCTTTGATCACACGTCTCTTTCTTGTGTAAATTACAAACAGACTGATGTCCTCGTGGAATAGAACAACAGTGGCAGTAGTGATGGGAGGATAGTGAGAGGAAGGGAAAGTTTTAAGGTTACTCTGACCTCATGGGCCGTATTTATTCTTATATTTTGATGTAAATACTGAATAAATGCAAAGGTGTTCAATAGTTTTTAGATCATGAATAAACCATTTTTGAAGACAACATAAGACTGTCACATCAAAACCAAAAAACCCCAAAGAGGCCTGCAAGTATATGAGGCTTCTGTTCTGTACCTCCTTGTCTTTTGCAGGGCTGTTATGAGCTGATAATGACCAACCTTTACATTTAACACCTTCACACCTAAACAACAAAAGGGCAAATTACATTAGATGCTAGAGACAAATATGTAACATAATATGATGTGTTTCTGCAATCTGAATTCAAATATTATCACTAAGCAATGGCCGAATAATACAATTCAATGGATCGTGACTTCCAGTGACTTCCAGGTTCATGTAGGAACTTCTACCTTCAGTAACGTGTGTGAGGCCTTTGCATCTCTCTTTGATAATCCTGTCACAGCTGAGACTGTGGAGTGTTCATTCTCTGCTCAGAAATTTTGAAAACTGTTTCAGGAGCGCAGTGGGACAAGAGAAGAGAGGCTGAGTGGACTTGTATTAGGCTTTGAGAATAACTGAGCAAAGAAGTTTAGCCTTGAGCAGATTGTGGGTGGACTTCATGGAGAACAAGGCTCCCAGCGGGCCACACAGGCAGGTGAGTATAGTCACAAGCTCACTAACTTTTTATACTGGTTGCACCGGCATGGGTAACTTTTAACCAGCAAATCATTTCAGATGATCCCAAATGTTTTACTTTGAGTAACACATTTTAAGCATTGCCTTTTTTTCTCAGTTTCCATACACAGTGGTAATTTCTTAACACGTGTATATGACTGTAAACAGAAGTACAGAATACAACTGATTCTTTATCTTCATTAGGATGATCTGAGACTTGAACTTAGTAAAGTTAGTAAAATATAGATCTTCTTTGGTTCTAATATGAGCACTATCAAGATGTATTAGATGTGTCATCATGTCCGACTCCTCACGACTCGATTTGGCTTCTGCCAGCAGGCACCTGCCTCAGTACAGGATGACTTCCTTGGAGACGTTGTAGTTTTTTAAGATTTCAGTTAAGAACACTGATGCTCCAACAGCAACAAACCACTATTTTCAGCCATGCTTTGGCTGCACTCTTTGCAATGGCTGCATTAGCTGATGTGTCATATCCAAGTGTTTCCCTCTGTTTACTTGTTGTGATGGGTGACGCAGCTTGACCAGTGTGCATGCCAAGACCATGCAGTTGAAGCTGATGAAGCAAAAATTTACGGATGTCCCCAAATAGCCTCACAGGCACTAGTAATTACTACTAGGTGAGCACAGAGAAGCCTTTAGTCTCCGCTCAGTTACTGCCAGGCTGACAATTTAAACAGATGTGTGGAGAAAAACAGTGTTTAAAAAAACAAATGAAATGAGTGATTTTAAATATCTGAGCGGACCTCCCATAAACACGCAGACAGATGTGTTTAATCTCAGCGAGAAATTAAAATGTTTAGTTGCACTCTCCAGATTTTTGGTCCCATGTGCAACCAAAATGGTCACACCCTGGAGCCCTTAAACTTAGTGATGTGTCGGTCGTGAACGAAACTGCTCTCAGAGACGACTCTATGAAATGAAAGACCGGAGCCGGCTCCTGCCTGGGAGCTGGAGCCGCTTTTTTCTCTCTCTCTCAAATTTTTTTTCTGTTCAAGCTGCACGTCATTGGTCAGCCAAATGAAGTGTGGTGATGTCTGTGTGTCACACTGGCGGGGGGGGGGGGCACAGCATGCCAGAAAGGTGAGAACAGAGCCAACCCTACCCAATGTGGTTCCCTAGGTGAGATTTTCTATGGTGCAGTCTCTGGTTGTATTACACAGGGGCAGTGATGGCCTAGTGGTTTGTAAAGGAAACTTGTGACTGGTGGGTTGCTGGTTGGAATCGACAAACTGGCGAGAAGGGGAAGTGGTAATAACTTAATTTAAGCAACAAAAAAATATGAGGAGCCAAAAGAGCCGGCTCTTTTTAGTGAGCTGAGCCATAAGAACCAGCTCTCTTAAAAGAGCTGAAATTCCCATCACTACTAAAACTCAGTAATTGATGCCTCTCTTGCCTGAAGAGAACATCCACAACCACGGGGATGCAAAAGTTGTGCAAGCTTTGTTTTCACTGTAATGTGTGTTTTTTGTGGATTCTGGCTGCTGTGGACTTAATAGCAGCATCTTTCTTTTATGTAGCTAAATAATGCTTGTTTCATTCACCATGGTATCCAAAGGCCTTTTAATTTTTTGCCCCCCTCTCTTGTTAATTCTCCTAAAGCTACACCCAAAAAGTAGCACTTGTATATTTGTTCATTGCTCATCTGTTGTATGCCTCTCTATGGAAGTGATTTATTGTTGATGTGGACTTTGTACATTTGGCATTCAGGCACAGTGTGATGTTGCTCTGCAAGTGAACTTTGTAGTTATTGTAATAGAAAAGAAAGCTGAATTATGAATGAACAGAGCATAAAACCAACAGCAAAACATGAAGGAAATATTCATGTGAGACAATATTTTGCCATTCAGACTTGCACAGGATCAACTACATATTTGACAAAGACAAGCTTCCTGAAATGCCAACCCTTGTGCCTTAAAGTTGTGAGGCAGAAGATTCCTTTCCCAGCATGCCCCTGACCTCAAAAATGCATCAAAGATAAACCAGAACTGTTTGAAGTCCAAGAAACAGCAATCAGTTCTGCCTTGAAGGCTTTTCCTCCACAGTCACCAGACACATGCTCCTTCTCATACATCATGGTGTGCCATTCAGAACATACTTCAAAGATTATTGAATGAGAATCTGAGAATAAGGCAGAAATTCATGAAGATCGATGCCATCTCGTTTCCACAACCTTCCCACAGATGAATGCACAGAGAGCACTCCACAGTGTTACAGCTGAAAGCCCCACACTAATGATCGCATCCTCGCTCATCAACAAGATACTTGATACTTGAACCCCTTCACTTGAGGCAGCATCTGCCAAGAAGAGTCAACCCACTGTTTTCCACTATCGTACTGTGGACATGAAAGGGCTCATCCTCATCTTAACTAAATTACACTTGGCAGTCCCTACAAGGCACTAGGAGGTTAGAGCCCAGTGAATCCAGCAGAACTCAAAGAGCCAGACAGAATTCCGAAGTTGGGATGCCAGCATGCTCAGTAACGTGACTTTAACTTGCTACTTTGATCAGCTTTCTAAAGCTGTGGATGATACAAAGCTGATCAGTTTGTAGGGCAGAAAAGCACCTCTTCAGTGAGTAAAATCAATGTGCAACAGATGAGATCCTCCACGTTCTGTATCTTACGATTTGCTATAGTACATCTGTGGCAAATCGATTGCAGACCACTGAACATGACTTTGTTCATGTTAGCTATCCATAAAATCTCCTGCTGCCCATACTGAAGCCTTGTCCACAGCAATATGGATATTTTACAAAACATTTTCTGCTACATTTGGGCCTCTCATCCACATGCACATGTATTTCAGATCACTCAGACAGTTAGCATTTTAAATGCGTTCTATAGGGAAGATTTTTGAACACTCTGGTTTATATGATCAATGTTATTCTCTTCACCTGTCAGTGGTCATAATGTTGTGGCTGATTGGTGTATATATATATCTAAGAAGGTAAAGAAGGAAAATATGGTAGCAACTAATAACAATGAAACTTTTTTAATGTACTACGTGTTATTGTAGTTAGATAAACTACTACTAAACATTCACAATATTTTCAGAGTTTAGAAAATCATTATTTCAACTAAATGCCAGCAACACAGAAAGCACAGGGGTGATAATTACTTGGGGTATAAACAGACAGCATATTAAGGGTGATAATTATTTGGGGTATTATTCTGTCCTAGGATTTCATGCTTCACAGAGTGGAACTTTTTCTTTGCCTCAAATAAGCCGTGGCCCTTTGCCTCCCAGGCCATTTTAAGAGTCAGGTCCTCCAACTTACTGCTTAAGATGTTTAATTTCTCATTGAGCTTAGGTGATAATGGGTCCAGATAGTCTGGGTATCTGTCCAGGTTTTGTAGCTTTGTAGATAAATAGAAATTAATTGAATCAGTGATGATGAAAACTACAATTTAATCTTTGGGAGACAGGAATGCACAAACCTGGCTTGGAAATTATGGCAATATTGAATGGCAGGCAGTGAAGAGTTGTTCAAATATTTCCATCTTGGACACAGTGGTGGAACGACCGACAGATTGGCATTGCCATTCCAGAGTCACACTGCTAGCATTTCTACATATGCTCACAGCCCTGATTAGAATGAATAGATTTTACTATTTGGACACAAATTTGATGGACGCTGTATGAATTCCATTTTTTATTACTACGCCTACACATTTCTTTAGAATGTTTGACTGATCAATGATATTCACTTCATCTGTCAGTGGTCATAATGTTGTGGCTGATTGGTGTATATCAATGTGTAAAACAGAGACTTTACAAAGGGATAACGTGACAGCTCAGTGTACAGATGTGAATTGTTACTTTGTGTAATAAACAATGTGCCTGAAACAAGCAAAAGCAGCAGTAGTGTCTATCCACTGGTTCCTTTATGTTTGGTTAGTACTAGTGGTGACAGGTTTACAACTTAAACCTGGCATTGCTTCACCATTTCACCACTAAAGCCTCTGCTGTGCCCAGTATTACTTGGTCCACAGCATGTGCAGTTTAAAGTTTGCAGAAATGATGAAATGATGTATCTTTGGTGTCAACAGTCTTGGCAGGCTTGTCTTTTTGTTCTCGTGTGAACTGAGATATATTCTAAAGCGACTCTCATGCGGACAGAACATTTTTTTTATAACACAGGGGGAAGATATCTATTAAGAAAAATATCCGTATTAGTGTGTACAAGCCCCAGTCATGCAAATCCAAGATTACTTTGATGTACTGTACGAATCTAAAGCTCCAAATCCGAGCTTTGCAAAAGCCTCCAAAGTCCTAAGTGCACACTGGACTCCATGGAGTTTAATGATTCAATTCAAGAGAAGAGATTCTTTGGTCACAGAGGTGACCAAGAGCATGCATTTGTCATTCAGAGCTTCCCTGTGTTACAGAGTTGCCCTGCAGAGGTGGGAGAACCTGCAGAAAGGACAACTATGTTTGCAGTACTTCATGAGTCAGGTCTTTATTGTAAACTGTACACACAGAAAAAAGATGTCAGAGCCTACCTTGCTAAATGCCACTCAGAGCCAGGGGAAAGTATCATGCAGTAAGCTGCAGACACTGCAGCGTTCATGGTTTGAATCTGCAGGGGCTTTATTTTTACATGTTCTACCTCTCAATGCTTCCTTTGCATTCCTACATGTAGTGTCAAATAAAGCCAAGAACACCAACAGAATCTGAAAAGGAAAATGTTACATAACTTTTCTTCATCTGGCGTGGAGCAGAGAGCACATACTGTCACATCACGACACAGAAGGGAGGTTAGGTAAGCGCAGTCTTTTCTGACCAGCAGGGACTAGAGGACTGGCGGGGATAAAGGGAACATTTGAAGAAGTGTTCTGCAGCACGTAAGCCCAGACAATGCTGGAATAACTTCCAAAACATCCCTCCGCGAGCGGTCCAGCCAAAGCTTGGACTTAAATCTGTGATCTCAGTGAAGATCACAGTTCACCGAGGTGCCTCATGCAATCTGTGACAGAAAAAATAGGACAAAATGCACAAAACCAGGTGGGCAAAGCTGATGGAGGAGAAGGAGACGCTGCTCATTTCTGCTGCTGGTGCTGAATTTAAAAAAGCAACTAAAAACCAAGCCATCTCATCAGTGTTCAGGTATTACACCTATGTAGGTTTAGATGTAACATATGCTATCCTGACTTTCAGCTTTGTGGAGTTTTTGTGCTTGTCACTCTGCCACAGAGACGGCGTGGCACTTAGAGGTGCAAGCCAAACATGATCTGAATTCAGAGAGGACTGACAGATCAGCGAATCCCAAACCCACTTACCAACTTGAATCAGGCACGTTTCCTATATAGTCATACTCAGACAAGGTGCTCTGCTTTGATACCTGTCATAGCCCTGCATATCATAGAAAGCAGGGATGTGTGTAGGGACGAGAGAGGGAGGGAAAAAATGTGAGGATGAACAGAAAAAAGAGGGGGAGGATCAGGTATCTATCAGTTCTGTCTATTTCAGCTTCAAACAATTTACACCTAAGCAGAATCGAACTGAAAAATTAGTCCAGATTGAGAAGCTGGCTTATGCTCGAGCAAATAGTTGTATAACACTCTTCACAACTTTGCCTGGATAGACAGAATAGACCGTCAAGGGCATACTTGGCATGGGGGATATGTCCAGCTCACTTGTCTTACTTGTCTTGGTGAAGGTTGTTGAGGCCATGTGTCAAGAAAACATGGCTGAAAGAAAGCCTTGCAGCTCCTCTGCGGTTTGTTATTTTCAGATATAGTTAGAATTGATTACCAGCCAAAAACAATGCAGTAAAAGATAGTGCCCTTTGTAGAAAAGACAGAAATAAAACAGAATTTATTGAAGTTAATGGGTCAGTACTCACATATCGATAGGTAGTTAGAAAACCTATTCATATAACACAATAGTAACAATCTAAAAGTAGGAAGAAAAACATCAATGGAATGCAGTTTAATGCTGAAGTATATGTGGCTTTTATGGCTTACTAGCACTATTACAGAAAGCATGATAACCAAATTGATCATGAAATATCTGCTACATTATATAAATTAATATAGTTTTAAAAAATACCATTTACATTACATCCAATCAGTCACCCTTTGTGTTCGTGCAGTGATGCTTCAGAGGATAAAAGGTGCACCAGACAGGAGTTTATTTTAAGCTCGTGCCTTTCTTTTTTTTTTAAAGCTTATATAAATTTTTGCAAAGGGTAATAAACTATGAAAGACGTTCTGTGGTAACAACATGCACGCAAGCACAAGATGTCTCTGATGGTGTCGATGCTACTCCTATTCCTCCCTCCAGCAACAGCCACGCAGGATGAATTTTTCATAAGCTCCGACTAAAGAGCAAGACAGATAAAGCTGTAAATAAATATATAACCAAGAAAATATGTATAAATCTCTGTTTTTTTTTTTACTGTAGGCCATGTAACGTGAGTGGCTCAGGAAACACTGGCTTTGATGTCGAAAAAAAAAAAACTTCTCAGAGTAATTTGTTGAATTTTAATGGACAGGTGAGGTGGATTTTGTCAGGTCACAACCTTGTATCCGTGTGTCAGTGCTGTGAAGTCAGACCTGCTTAGTCTTTGGCTCTTAAGGAAGTTTGGATGCTTGTGCTTAAATGATGTCAAAGCTCAGACGTTCGCTAATCCATAGAGGAGGGTGTAATTGCATAATATTGATTGCATCAGACACCCAAATTAAACCACTAATTTGTCTGTCTCAACAAGCCTTTTTTCCTTTTTGGTTCTCCTATATTTATTTTTATCGCACATTTTATTTTGTAACCTTTTGGTCTTACAGGGAAAAGCAACCATTAAACACTTTGGATGTTCTCCTCTGAAGGGTTTGCTCATAAATTCTTGTCTTAGATTTAATCATGCACATTAAGCAAAAGGCACATTTGAACCAAGGTGTTGGCATCTGGTTGATCCCAATCTGTTTAATGAAATTTCACATCCTCTTTCGCTTAATGGGGGCTCATTTACGCCGAGCGAGGCGTTCATCAAAATGGCACAGACATTGAACCCTCAGGGCACTTTACAAACTGAAAACTGCCGGGGTGCGTCATACGATGCGCGTTAAGTGTTTCCCCATAACACCAATAGGAAGCATTGCGCTGCGGTGTGTAAACAGTGAAGAATGTACTACACATGTTTTCAACAACATGAAGAACACCCACCGCTTAAACGTCTTACCCAAAGAACCCAGTCTCTAAGCTGCACCTCATCTGGCAAAGTCTTTTTGCCACAGTATTCGTAATGACGGGACAGTGGGTCGTATAGCTCGGCATATTTTTCGTCCTCCACAACTACTCTCTCCTCATCCGCTGTTCCACACACTTGAGAAACATCAGAGCTGCCATGACAGCAAAGAAGAAGAGCTGCTATGGGAGACAAGATGATATGACGAGGAAAGTGGACGGTGTTGAAAAGTGACACGTAGGGCCAAACGATTTGGTGAAAGCATCTTATTTTGGCAGATTTGCATTCTAGCACCTAATCAGAATCTTCTCACAGCAAGAAGATCCCCGGTTCGCGTCCCGGCCTCGGCCTGGGATCTTTCTGTGGTGCGTTTGCTTGTTCTCCCAGTGCAGTGTGGGTTTTCACGGGATGCTCCGGCTTCCTCCCACAGTCCAAAAAACATGCTGAGGTTGACTGATGATTCTAAATTGTCCGTAGGTGTGAATGTGAGTGTGCTTGGTTGTCTGTCCCACCCCCACCCCACCTCAACCCTACAGAGGACTAAGCTGTGTGTAGATAATGGATGGATGGGTGGATGGGTTTGCATTGTAAATCAATCTGTAATATATATTTTTAATAGCAAGCTGCAGTTCAGTATCCACTGCGTGATAGATTAAAAACGTGATGGAGCATTACCACATGAGACATTATCAGTTCAGTTAAATTTTCAATTCAGTTTCATTTATTTAGCGCCAATTCACAACATATGTCATCTCATAGCACTTAACATAGTAAGGTGAAGATACTGCACATTTTAGACAGTGAAACCCAACAAACCCAAATTGTTTTTTTGGATTCCCTTTGAGCAGTACTCAGTGACAGTGGGATGGGACCAAAAAAACAAACATCAAACATCAGTGGGGCTGTCACACAGGGATGGCATGAATTTTTAAAATAACTGACTCTATGGTTTAAAACCACAATCACACGAATTGCATAACTGCTAACGTCATTGTTGCAAATTGTGATTTCAACTTAAAATTGATTAACTGTTAAGTCCTAGCAGCATGTAGCCACCACCAATGTGGGGTTTGTACATAGTAAATAATAGGGATGGCTGTTTTGATGCACACCATTTGGCAGTGGTGTATTTTGGCCTTCAGACCTCCTGTCATAAGAGTATAGAGTCATGAAATCTTTATTTTTTGTCAATCAATAATCACAATAGTGTGTATAAACATCAGAGCTGTCTAACAGCTGACACTTTGACCGTATAGTGCATTTGAAGTGCTCCAGTGAGCCATAACAGTGAGACATCTGGTATGACCCCAGAACTTGTAAATATTAAATGAATACAGCAAATAATGTCATTACACCTGTGGTTCTCTTGCCATGACATTTCAAAAGTCTTTCTGCAGACTGACCTAGCTGCTGCCCGCTCTGTGGACAGGTGGTTTTTTTTTTCCCCTTTAGTTTGGTTTGCCCTCAAGCTGCTCTGCCATGATGACTGTTAAGGATCGAATGGAAGCACAAGTCAAAGAAAAGCTCTTGAAAAGTCTTGCTCACATGCTCGGCATACTGTCAACGAAACACAGGAGGGAGGAATTGGAACACAGACACCGGACCAGACAATAATACACCAGACTGCACAGGACTATGGTGCTGAACTTTACCAAAGACCATCAGGGTAAAGGTGATATCTGATACCAACTTATGGAAACACATACTTTGATGTACTGTACTGTGTACTCTCTGCACCTTGAAAACCTGCTGAGATTCAGTGTTTACTTGTTATCAGTATTGATCGTTATCAAACCTGGCGCGATATTGACTTTTCCTCTTTATTGAGTTCTTGTATTTTCTTGTTCATCCCACAGGTGTTCTTGAGATATTTCTGCTTTGTATTTCTAATGACTGACTAGCAGACCTTTTTCTTTTACATACCAAACCAAATCTGAAGTTTGTTTTGAAAAAGATTCAACATGCTTTAGTTCAGTTGAACAGATGTTGTAGCAGAGACAAAAACTACCTTCCACTGAACAGTGGTTCCTGGCATCAGGCTTTAAAGTAGCTACGCCTTTTCTGTTTGTTGAGCTGTTCACAGTATCCTTCCTGTGTTCAGAGTAGGGCAGTAAGTGTTTGTAGTAGGCTTCAAAATTGCTTCTAAGGGCTGGGATTCAGGTTTTGTCCCTACAGACATCCTTTACAGTGCTGAGCAGGACTGAGGTTGACTTGTTGGTTTATCTGGCCTCTGTCCTCCCTCCTGGGGTGTGTGAGCTCCTTCTGAGTGCAAGAGAATTGTGAAGTGTCTTCCTGGATCTCACATTCCAACCAGCAGATAGATCAGCAAGTACAGAAATAGGAACTCACTGTGGTCTGTTAAAATGGCAAAAGCTTGACCTTATGCTGTGGATGAACTTCCCTAACTGGGGTCAGTGGTGGCCTAATGATTTGGGAAGCAAACTTGTAACCGATGGGTCACCAGTTTGTGGCAAGAGGTTGTGTTGGGAAAGTGGGAACGACTGCTTGTCCAGTCACCACCACTGTGAGCCCTTGAGCAACCCCTGACTGCTCCCCGGGCGCTGCACCAGGGCAACCCACTGCTCCTAGTATGTATAGTTAAGGTTAAGGTTAACTATGAATAGCATGAGTCAAATGCAGAGAAGGAATTTCCACAAGGGAATCAATACAGCCTAGAATATTGTTAGATTATTAGTATTAACAAGCTGGTACTGTCGGACCTACATTGCAGCTTTTGTTCTATATTTCCTAGATGCACCAACATGCTGATGAAGGACCAAACTCTCAGATGTTTGGATCATCCGCTGCTCTCTGAAGTGCCAGTTAGTGGAGCCAGCTTTGGTGTTGGAGTGAGGCTCAGTGTCACAGCAGAGTGTGTAACAGACTGACCGACTCACTAGAGGATACAGTGTCAATTTCGCGCCTAGACATGAAAAACAGATTTTCTTTGAGAAATTGAGTAAAAATCTGAGGCGGTAGAGCAGTTCCTCTTAGAACATTTTTTGACGTGGCAATAGACCATGTATTTGCTTTAATTTATCACCATGAAGTAAAGTGCACAACGTGATGGCTGTAAACTAATGACACCATAGACTGGTGTCCTATAAACCTCACTTTTAATCATGCAAAACGGTGTGCCATCGGGTCCCAAATCTTTTCGTAAAAAGTGAAAGAACAAACAAACTCACTATGGAAAGCTGGGTTAAAAAGCTCTCTGTTGCTAATTTGCTTTCTCCAAGACGATCTGAAGGGACCAGTGCTGTGGATCAAACCGTCAACCTCAATGAGTGGACAGCCCAACTTGCTGCCTGAGCTAAAGCCACCAAGATGCCAATATAGTTAGTGTTGCTAATTTGTTTTTATCTCTGGAGCATTCGCACATGTGTGCACTTTTTATCCTAGCCAATGTCAGACATTACTCTGCTGTTCTCCAGTGGACTGGCGGATCGATTAAGCACTTTGGCATGATATCGAGCTGGAAGAAAATAGCAGTAAGAGTCAGCAAGAAGCAGCTTCTTCCAATTTCAGTTGATCCTTAAGACTCTATAATTTGAAAGGCTATTTTCTATAGTAATCCTCAGCCATGAGAGTTATCTCGGATCAGGATGCATTAAGTTTGGTATAGTTGGAGTACCACCATGAAACATGTAATGTAGGTTGACGAAGTTGAGTCTGAACTGATATGTAGACATCAAAGTCCCTCTATGGTCACTGAATAAACTGCTAAAAAATGATCTCTGCATATCAAAGTTAGAAGTTTTTTCCACAGAAACAAACCCCTCCTTCTTCAAAAGGACTTAAGGTGTAACTCTACACTGTTGCTGCCTCTAGAATGTGCAGATCTCTGATATCAAAAGTCCCACACTGCAATTGGTTTCATAGGTTTGTTACGTATGAACACCTTAAAGTCCAGATGCATGTTTTTGTTCTTTGGTACAGTTTCAAAGTATTTATCCTCTGCCATAACCTTGACAGTTTACTTTGCCTATAATATGTTTTCTAGCATATAAAAACACCATATGGTCATATTTATGGAAGGGATCTGTAAAGTTTAGGCAGATGTCTCCTTGCAGATATGTCTCTTTAAAATGTTTCCTTATTATGTTGTTAAACTATTGAATATAAGTGTATTATTAAGGGTAGGTTGATTAAAGGGATAATAGCCATAACCTTGTAATTTTAACAATGGCTTTTAGAATGGAGTTCATAAGACCTAAGAAGACACCTTTTAATCTAACCCTTGAACATTATTTTGATTGGCAATTACAACAAAACACACATGTTTACATTTTGCAGACATTCTATTTTTATATGCATAAATTACAGAGTATAATTACTGTAATACGTTTATAGTACCAGATAATTTCAGAGAACTTAATCAATCGCAAATTAACCATGAATTATGCAAGAGGCTGCCTGATTAACTGTGACAAGGCGTGTGAGCGCATCCGCTGCGATACAGAATTCTTTTTAATAATGCATGCTCGCCGTTGCACCTTCTTGAAAAATTGAACCTGGATCTCAGACTTGTGTCTAATTGTGGTCCCCTCTCTTGCTAAGTGAGATTTGCCATTGATTTCAACCCACAGAGAGCCAGATTCACAAACACAATCACAGAATTCAATTTGTAGAAGCAACAAGTACTGAAAGAGACAAATATTTGCCATCTAAGGCGGTGAAACATAGATGGAATTTGTCTTCGTCTCCCCTGTTACTTGAATTGATGTCTGCTGGACTGCTGGTGTGATTTCCAATTACATGAAGCTCTGTGGTATGGGATTGCTTTCACATTACACAGCAGGTCCTGCTGTCATAAATAGTGGAACTTCATACAGGACGGATAAGCAGTGCTCCCCATAGTCCTGCTTATGATTCAACACCATAAATTCTTGGCTCAACTGCAGCACATCCTCCGAAAACCATCACCTCTTCACATCACAGTCTAAGCAAGAAGATGGATATTAAAAATGACATTTACAATGGACAGTGTTGGCCAGTAACACACGTGTTAATGCAATAATAATAAGGGAAAATAAATAGAAAGTCATAGTTATAAATACCAGTTACTAGGATCATAACAATATATCTAATTTTGTGAGACTGCAGTATAAAGATCTACCAGGATATTGTGCTACTTAAGTCTTTGGCTGTGGCTATGAACAGCATAGAGTGCGATCATACTAGTCAACAGGACAGACTCTTAGCTTTCACTAGCGTCTGTGTACAGACAGGCTCAGATCTAATGAGAAAACGGCAAACAATAAAGAAATGAAGAACTTGACACTGAGAAGGTGCCATCGTTGACCTTTAAAGCTGATGTGTCGCAGCATTTTGGTTTTCCCGTGACAGGGGTGGAGACAAACCTGACACATGCAAAACAATCTGCAAACACTGTCGAAACACAGCGACGGCGGAAAAAACACACCAAACGCGAGAAGCATGTTCTGGCTGGCACATTGCCACCCAGAAGAGCTCTGATGAGTACCTGCCATGATGAAAAAGCTTCAGCTCGGCCAAAGAACTCTAAGAGAAGTGTGTGTGAAGTGTTTTGTTTGCACAATCCAGATGCCACAGTAATATATTATTTAATTTTCATGTTTTTAATATATTTTATAAAGGAATGCCACTGTCGACTGCATTGTTGTCATTGTTTTAAATCATTCAGTGTCAGACAGTTCATGGCAGTTTTTGTACATGCTTATTTATCTGCATGTATCTTTTATTTTATTGAAGAAAGAAGGAAAGAAAAACCCATTTTTACAAATACACAGCAAAAGTTCTGTACAAATCAGGGTTTTTTTTAATTTAATAATACGCTTTTTCAAGTGATCTTTATATTTGTTGTTTTGTTAACATCTTGACAAATATCATTTTGTATGCTTTTTGGCACCACTGACCCATCAGTTACTTTAACAGTTCAGGGGTTGATTTGTTCTTTTTGTGAGCACTCAGAGAGCAGATTGCTGCAGGATGCATCAGATTGTCTCTAAAGCAGGATGTGTGAGGAGATGGTTAAACAATGTAAACATACAAATCAGAAAACCAGAACAAGAATGAGAGATTTTGCTCCATCGGTGATCCTCCAATCAAAATCAATCCTTCCCAGAATAATCCCTACTCATGTGACATATTTAGCACTGGACAAAAATGGGCGAAACCAATCATTTTTTTACTAAGTTTGATGTGTACCTGATCAGCCCTGTTGCCTCATATGTAAGGCCTTCATCAAATAGCCATATACTCACACTCTGTAGCATGACATATCAAAATCTTTATTGCCTTGGCTTGCATAAGTCATTAAACTAACTGACAACCATAGAAATGTCATATACAATGTCTTCAATGAATGAGACCAATCTCACTCCCAACTTTAGTCACTCATGACTGCTGTGTCAGGACTCTTGGCGTCACATGTGGATGCACTGTTTTTACCCTTTTGCATCATATTGCAATGCAAGGTAGTCCGATAGACCTATAAAATTCCCTAAACATCAGAAATATGTTGACACAGCAGCTAAATTCTCTCTGCTGATGTTGTCACTGTCCCTTTACAGGCAACGAGAAGTTTACCCTGTAACATGTACTTAATCATGTGAAGGTGTGTATTTAAAACCCTAACTGAATAGTTTTGGTTACCTTAAAGTTAGCCAAGCAGTATTAATGGCCACAGCAAGAGAAAACTAATAATGGTCTAACGCAGCACATGAACCTCAGTCTCTCAGGTCTTCCTGTGTCCTGTGATTCAAGCGACCAGCCATCTAAACTTCTGTGTCGCTCTTTTAAAATGGAGAAACTCTGATACGTCTGTTGGTATCTAATGCTGACGTGGGTGGCACCATCACCAAAGGACACCTTGTTTGTATCTCTGAGATGCCAGCGGCTTTGACAAAATGGCAGTTTTTGACAAGTCGGCGATGAGAACAGGTTGTATGAACTCGCTTGAGTGTCTGTGTGACAAATCTGAGTTTGCTTTAAGCAATGCGGGTGACGACTGACTGACACCGGGGCTTATGGTAGCTGTGTGGA
The DNA here is from genome assembly GCA_024666655.1 of Dascyllus trimaculatus. NCBI lineage: Eukaryota > Metazoa > Chordata > Actinopteri > Pomacentridae > Dascyllus > Dascyllus trimaculatus. Next base: position 8,956,617 of record CM045460.1, on the reverse strand, counting down.
GGCCCTTCAGTAATACAAATCAAATCCGCACTGTAAAAAAAGGAAACTATAAAAAAAACCCATAATATTCTAGCAGCTGAGGAGCCAAAAATAACATCAAATAAAGGGAAAAAAACCCATCTCAAATCTGAAGTCTCCCATAATTAACATATATTTCCAGTCTTAATCTTTCAGGAGATCATGTATATTCTTTATTGGCTTTGTAATGCTAAATGAAGCATGTATTAAACAATAAAATGACATGTATTATACACTGATGAAAACACATTCATTAGTTTTTTAAACTTATGAATTTATACAAGAAATCTCTCATTTTTACAAACTAATCTCTGTAAAATCAGAGAACCAATATGATTTTTTTGGTTAAGTGTCGCCAATTGTAACTAATTTTAAAAATATATTTACGACACCAACCTTGACTTAAAACTGTTTTATCCATGTTTTTTTTTTTTTTTAAAGTACCTTATTGTGAAGCTGTGATACATTTGTGGATGTTTTTGAAATCTTTTTATATGAGGAAAAATATGTTTCCTTTAAAAAACATGAAAATGTTGTTTACAGTTGCTGGTTTTGATGTCATTTTTTACATTAGACATGCAAATTCATAGGCTGTTTTTGTAATTGTGTAGAAAATATTTAAGATTTTTTTAAATCCAGAAAATTAAGGAAAATAAAAAGGAAACAGTCACTATAAAAATGCTGATTCTTATTACAGTGCGTGTTCTCTAAATTGAAGGCAAAGCTGTTCCTGAACCCATGCTGTTTAATTCACAGGCATATGTGCCCACACAGCATTACAGAATACGTAAAGCCCACCGCAGTAAATGGATAATTGATTACGTTGTTTATGTAATGTTCCCAGTATTGGTTATGTTGGAAATCTAACAGAAAAGCAGAGCAAGTGAGGAAAGTGTGCGAATAAATGAGAGTTTGATTGATGGCCACAGTGGTTCGGTTACTACTCCTATATTCCTTTCAAGAGTTTGTTGCCATCACATCCTGGCTCATTTCCACCACCTGAGTGTGTATCATGTGTTACAAAAATGTCAGAGTCAAAGCCCCAAAGGAGTTGGTTCAGCAGCTAATCCGACTCACTTCAAGACAAACACACTCAGTCTCTTACCCTCTATTTGCTCTTTTTCTTTTCTTCTCTGACTGTCTCCTTCGCAGTGACTCATCCTTCCACAGACACATTTTTACACACCTCAAGCAGTCACAGTTAACAGTGGAGGTGTCAGATTCCACTTTATTTTCCTCACTGAAGTTGCATCTTTTTCAAGTGGGAGAGCTGGTCTTGGTGTAAGATCCCACTATTGTGAAAGCACATGAAAAGGAGAATGCACGTCGTGCGCGTTTCCGGAAAACACACACCCATTGTCAGTTAATGACGAAAATGAGAACTTATGACACGCTTAGAGGAAGAAGGCAGTCATTTATTTATTATTCTTATAGTATATTTCTTATTTATGTCATTTGAGGATGTGACTGTAGGTTCAAAGACCCCTCGTTTGAAGCAATTCTTCAGAAGTGTTTTGAGCTCAGCCTGTGAACGGTCCTGGCTCTGGCAGTCAAGACAGCAATGCAGGCAGTTTGCTCATTAGCGCCTTTATCAAAGAAGAAATCAAGAGAGCCGATGACAAGCTATCAATAAGATAAGCAAATGTTTGAAAGAATGTGATTTATTGACCAGAAACAAAAGGCAAATATGATAATAATAATGCATCGGTTTTATACAGCACTTTTCTAGGCGCTCAAAGACGCTTTACATTACATTATTCATTCACTTCATACTCCATGGTGGTAAGCTACATATGTAGTCACAGCTGCGCTGGGGTAGACTGATGGAGGTGAGGCTGCCAGTCTGCGCCATCAGAACCTCCAACCACCACCAATCACACACTCTCACACTGCATCCACCCAGGCTTCCTGGTGTTCCCTCACGGTCTCCCATCCAGGTACTGACCAGGCCCAACCTCACTCAGCTTCCAAGATCAGATGGAATTGAGCATCCGCAAGGCGGTATGTCTCAAAATAAATAAATATGGTGGATCCTAAAGGGATCCGAAGAAGTGCCACTTACAATGAAGAGATCCCTTTAGGATCCAATATGTTGGATCCTAAAGGGATCCTAAAAGTGCCATTTACATTGAAGAGATGATTGGAGCCATTTGTGGTGGCTCCAGGAGTCCATGTGAGCTAAAAGAGGTTCTTATCAATGTTGAAGGTCCATTGCTGACCTTAGAAGTAGCAGTTTAACAATAAAATGATCACACCAAGGTCAACTCAGTAAAGACATCTGCTTGATTTCCTCAGCAGATGGAGTTGGCTCATCCGTCATGGAGATGGTTGAGTCAGCATTACGTGACAACTGGCTTCTTCGATCTTCCTTTGGCCGTTCACCAACTCCTGGTGCTTTGTGTTACTTTGTGTAACTTCACAAAACAGGAAATTGTGTAACTGGCAAACTGTGAAAGAACAGCTCGACTTCTCTCTCTGGATCTTCTTAGATTTTCACACAGTTACTTTTCGTTCATCAGTTAATCAAATGAATGCCTTCAAGCACAACTGTCCAAACCTGTTCATTGTTGTCCCCATTTGTATGATTGTTTGTGCCAACTGGAACGCTTTGCTTTTGGCATTTCATTTAACCTGGTTGGTTTCAAGCATCCTGAATCCCTGAGACTGTCAGACTTTGGAGGAGGCTTGTTATTCTCTATTTGCTTCTCTCCTCCAACTTGTCTCTGTACCTATTCACGTTTTCAATTTGATTTCATGAAGTTCCTTTACTACACCTGCAACACTTTGCAGTTCTTTGCACATTTCGCACCACTGAAATGAATCAAAACAAAAATGGGTTTGAAACTTTCATTATCCAAATCTTCCTCAAATGGATAATTGTGTTTCAAGTTAATTTGTAAGTGTTCACATTTGGGTTGTTGCTTCAGGGTTTGCTTTCTGAACTTAAATTGAAAAATTAGAATTTTCAGTATCTGTGTGGTTGTGTTTGGACTGTACCATTAGAACAGATAGGAGTGGGAGGGGAGGGGGGAGGAGGGGGGAGGGAGGGAGGGAGGTGCATCTACAACGAGCCACGCAACAACATTATGTATTATACACCAATCAGTCATAACATTATGACCACCTGTCTAGTACTGGGTCCCCCTCATGTGCTAAAAAATGCTCTGAACCATTGGGCATAGACAAGAGGACCTCTCCAGGTGTCCTATGGGGTCTGGAACCAGGATGTTGGCAGTGGATCCTCTGGGTACTCTGGCTTGTGCAGTGGGGCCTCTGTCAATCCAACTTGTTCCACTGCATCCTGTTGATGCTTGATCAGAATGAGGTCTTTTTGGCATATATTTGGGAGCATTTTCCTGCAGGGGTAGGCCAGTGATATTTGGGATTTCCACTTATATGAGGGAGTGTGCTTGTTCTGAGACAATGTTTATTTGGGTGTCTAAGTCTGATCAACACGGATACAAGAATCCAAGGTTTTCCAGCAGAACACCACATAGTACCAATATGATCAATGTTTTTCATTTCACCTGTCCGTGGTCAGAATGTTGTAGCTGATCGGTGTACATCTCGTCTGACCAATGAGAAATAATTTATCTACACCTACACCCAGGGTGCAAACTACGGGGGAGCCAGGGGGTCTCAGCCCCCCTTAATGAGATATGAGCTCCCCTGGAAACATGATTTGTGGATTTTTTTGGGGGGGTCACTTAAATATTGTGAAAATGCTGTTTTCCCATGTATTTCCTTATTTTATTATTATTTGTGTTATCATAATCATGGGTCTTGTGTAGCATTAGGCTCTTTTTAATGTATGATTTGCGCATCGCTATTTCACTTTAATAAAGATGCCGGCCTGCATGCAGTTCCTGTCCTCACCATTGAAGCGTGGGGGCGCTATGCCCTAAACGTCACTTTAAGTCGGACACCGGAAACTACAAAAAAAGACCGCGCTGGACCATTTGCGCTAGAGCCGGTGAATTTTAGTGCTAACTGTTGTACATGATTTGAAGTCAAAATGTGGAAGAAGAAACAGGGAAATTGCTCGCAAATTTCAGTTTCACGAAGAGATCGAAGACGAATGACTCTGAGGATCAGCAAGAGGCCAGTTCTTTGGCAGATGCGAAGTTGTGGACACCGCTGCACCTGAAGGGACTGCTGCCGGTGAAGGCCCGCCAACAGCCGGGCCTGGGGTCACCATGGACGAGCTGACAGAGGTTGGAGATGGAGTAAATAACGACAGCTAGGAGGCCACCGATGACGGCAATGAGGGCAATAGACTGCGCGAAAACAGCCTCTCATGGCTTCTTTTTGTGGATCTTGATGGACCCCCATTAGAGAGATTGGACCCAACACTCTTCATCACATCCTGGATTAAATCAGGGCATCTCCTGTCCACATCATGGTCTTCTGAACCAACAGCAAAGGTAGCTGATCCCAGGTCTGTATGGTCGCTTCTGTTTTAAGGTAAGCGCTAATCTGTAGGCCTGTAAACTGTATTATTAATTGTTAGCACTGTGTTGTGGGTCATTGCGTTCATTGCTGCAGATTTTTTTATCATGATTGCGGAGATTATTACATTGGCGGACGTTACACTTTTTTAAAAAAATTATGGGGGTAGTGTGTGTTTTGTCATTGATTAGTTTGTTGATGTTGATTCGTGTTACAGTATTTCAGAGGTTATTTTGCGCATGTTGATACGGACCTGTTTTGGTTCTGATTTAGATTTGATTAAGATTTGATGCGTGTGTGGACGTTTTATGTGATATGTGCTTACATGTGCTGACATGACGCAAGCAGACGTACAGGTCTGTAATAGTGGATGTGTTTCGTGTAAGTCCTTGCTCTGACAGCCAACAGCCGCGGCATAGTTTGCACACTGCCAGTGCCTACACCAGTGGTTCTCAACTGGTCCAGCCTCAGGACCCACTGTGTCTCTATTAATAACGGTCGCGACCCAAATTGTTGAAGTTTGCTGTTCCTGTTAACAAATTAAAGTCTATTTGGGTGTAGTCTGAACGCACTTTGATACAGCTTGGGAAAATTCTGGCTTACTTTTTGTTCATTTTGGTATATTTGGACACTTTTGCCAAGTTTTGGGCATAATTCGGCCCATTTTGACAGATTCTGAGCACATTTTGGTTCATTTTTGGCACATTTTAGCATAAATTTCTCCAATAAGCTGGCAGAGCCAAATCTAGAGGTTAATAGTGGGCAACGACTGGTGTCACCACCACTAAATATATATATATATATATATATATATATATATATATATATATATATATATTTAAATAAGCAAACTGTGTCATAAGAGACGCGTCCTTTAAAATAAAAGACTTTATACCACTGCTTTTTTTTGGGGGGGGGCGTGCTTCTGCGACCCACTTTTGGGTCCCGACCCATCAGTTGAGAACCACTGGCCTACACCATATGTTTGGCATTGATTAAATGCTATGGACAATATAGTGTATTGTTTCTAACATTCTTATGACAATGTTGTCTTTACTTTCATTCAGTAATTTATTCACCAATTCATTAGCCAGTAGGCTCACATGTATTTGAGGATTTGTATCACTGCACACACACACCCTCCTGGGTGAGTTGCAGGGGTTGCAGAGAGATTCACATCCAAGAAATGTTTGAAGGCAGTTTCTCTGTGTTTAATCTGAACAGCAACAACAATACATTGGCCTAAAGCTCAACTGTGTGAGTTATGTTCACATACATCTTCAAACCCTCCGAAAATAGTGTAGATGATAAATCGTTACATGATGTTTGCACTGCCTGGTCCGAGGCTGCATGTAGATTTTGTTCCAAAATCAAACTCTGACAAACAGAAATCATTAACAATTAAACTGAGATGCAGTTATCCCTTTGTGAAGATATAATAATAATTTCAAAAAGCCTGTATACTTTAAGTTTTCCTCTGATTCATTTTGATGGTGCGAGCTCAACAAACAGCTGAAAAGCGTTGCCCGGACTTTTTATCCTCCATTGTTTCCTTTGTTCAGATGCTTTGATTGCTTTCCATGTTTTCCCTTTATATCAAATGCAGTAAATAGCTTGAATAAAAGCAACCCTGAAAAAACAGGCTGCCAGGGACCTCAAACTTATTCACATCTGTTTCCATTGATACTACTTTGCTATTAAACACCAGCTCGAGGTGGTGAAACCATCAGAACGCACTGTGTGAAGATCAACACGGATAATAAATAACAATGAAATTACACCACCTCCCCTTTCTGCTCCCGCTGTGAGAAGACAAGGTACTAATCATCTACAGACTTGTGTTCTTAGAAGCAGTTACTAATGAGGAAAAGTGTTACAGCTACCTATGTGTGTAATGTTACGCTCCAGATATTTTAGAATGTCTGGGTGTGTATGTTGATAGCAATTAGAGATGTTTTCCTCTAATCTCTGTCCTAAGCTCCTCCAACCAGACGAGAAGAACAGTAAAAAGTCCAAAGTCAGCATTCAAACCCCGTTCATCTGAATGAAAAATGAAAGTCCTCTGTTTAACCCATTGTACCATCATTTCACCATCAACGTTGTTGCTGTTTATACTCAATCTTGGATTGGCTGAAGTCTCCCATCATGGACTAGATTTTCTAATGCATGAAAAAGAACCAACAGAAGATACAGGAGTGCAGTTTCCTTTGAGATTACTTGAATTACAATATGCTGAAAGGTTAGTATGGGCGTTTTGCCCACTGATGTCAAAAAATCTGCTTATACCAGCTTTAAAAGAAGAACCTTGCTGGTAGTTCATAGGCAAACTGGCCATCTGGACTATGGGGACTTTCACAGCAAGCTGGAAAACTTGTTACCTGGCAGTGAACCCAGCAACATAGAAGTACGAAGATGAAACGCTGCAGGCTGTTTGATTTTTATTTTAGTAGATAAATCAAAAATGAAATGAAATGAAATCCAACTAGGAAGAATCCCCACAGACCTCTCAGGACAGGTGGTCTCCTTCATTAGGTTCTGGTCCGCGACAGAATTACATATTAGGTCAAAGATGTGTGTGTGTGTCTCCACATCAGCTACCGGCACCATCAATCTGCCACTTTCCCAGTTTTCACTTGTATTCTATTAAATGCGCTCCGAGGTACACAAGGAGATAAATGAAGTGTGGCAGAGCTCAATAAATGTTTACTGCACGGCAGGTCACATTGAGCCGTGAACAGTCCAATACTGTACTCTTTGTCACACAACATAGAAGTATGGCTGACCTCACATAACCTGGATTTAATACATGGCTACAGAGGCCTGGATTGTGTACTTGCTAACGTATTTCTGTGTCTGATCTTCTCCTTCACTACACTCGTAGCAGCTGAAATTGGATGGTGTGTTGAGTGTCGTGAGAAAACACGTGTGTCTGCGTGTAAGTGTCTCCTGTGGGCAGCTTATTGGGTATTATCAAGAGCGGCACACGAGTGAATCTGTGTCTTTGTCTGACTTCGACTGGTCTCTGCACCTAAAGCCACCCTCAGACGACCTTCAGCACATCTCTCTACGTCAACAGCCTCTCTGGCGCGATGACACAGTCTCGCATGAATCCACAGAACTATACCTCTGGGAAAAACACAAAGGGAAGGAGAGAAAGGGGGAAAGGAATGTGAGGGAGAGGGGGGAAAAAGATGGAGAGGAATGAAGACAATAGGAAGATAAGACAGGTGAGGAGAAAATATGGAATGGGTAGGTAGTTCACCACAGTGCAATATTCTACAAAATATCTTAATGAGGCTATATTTTGTTTTAATGGTCACAGTTTGACATTTTGAGAAATGACAATAGCAATACTGCTCTCATCCACGCAGTAAAAAAAAGTAATATTCTGCAGCAGGGGTGCAAGAAAAAGATAAAATCATAGAAGATTACTGTCTCATAAACATACAGGAACTTTCTATAATTAAAATACATTTTGTAGTGTAATTTCTACCCAAGGCCATGTTTATTTTTTAACCTAACTCTCTATTTTTAATGATCTATCTATCTATCTATCTATCTATCTATCTATCTATCTATCTATCTATCTATCTATCTATCTATCTATCTATCTATCTATCTATCTATAAAAAGTATGTTTTGACAGATTACTCATTCTTATGGATATTATATACTGATGAAATATAAATAATCCAATAATTTAGTTTGGAGAGCTTTTTAATTACACAAGATGTTGCTTACTTAATAAACAAATTAATGTAAAATTACAGCACCAATCCTTCTTTTTCTGTTAATTGTCACACATATAATCTAAATTTTAAAATGTGTTTACAACCTTGATATCAACAGTTTAATCTGTGATAAAATATTATTAAAATTATGATAAATTTACAAATACATTTTAACAGTCATGTGTCTATATGTCAGGTTTCTTTAAAAAAATTAAATTGATTTTTAAAAATGTTTTAGTGTTATTTTGTGTTAGGCAGGAAAATTCACGTAATTTTATTAATGTTTTCATGTATTTCAAACACTAAGGGAAGAAAAGAAAAAAATCTGTAAAAATACTTTTTTTTTCTTTTTAATTACAGTGCATGCTAAATGTATGCCAGCACACTAAATAGAAGCTTCACCTAAAAGGCTTGAGCTAATTAGCCGTTAGCTTAGCTTAGCATAGAGACTGGAAGCAGAGGTGAACAATTAGCTTGTTTATGGTTGAAAATAAAGAGAAATATGGCACCACTAAAGCTCTGGAGTTAACAGTATATTTAGGAAGGACTAGGCTAGCTGTTTCCACCTGTTTTCAGACTGTATGCTAAGCTAAGCTAATTTCAGGCTTGCTTTTGTTTGATATTTACAGTACAGAAATAAAAGTGGTATTAATTTTGTCACCTTACTCCTAATAAAAAAATACAAACAGGGATATTTTCCAAAATGTTGAAGTACTAGTTGTTTTGCAGGGTGACACACTCATGTGAAGTAGTTATGACTAAGCCCAACAGCAAGCCACAAGAAAAAAAGTCTGTTATCCATTCATTTTTTGAATCGCAAAACCATTTTCTAGTTTTGACCCTTTACAAGCTTTTAAAGTTTCAGATAATCGGTACCAACAGGCTCGATTTGATTTTTAACCCTAAGTGTCTGCACATTGAGTTATTGCAAGTCATCATGGAACACACACAAATAATCATTGACATTTGCAAATGGCCGTCAAGGTCAGAAGCATTTTCCTTTTGCAGATCTACGGCACTATAAACTCGCTCGGTATGAAAGTGAGATGATAAAATGATTGAGTCATAACCATTCAGCCCATAGCCTCAAGCTGGCTTTTCTGCATATCTCCATTTGGATCACCATCAACCAGTCAGTCACTCTACAGCTCCTCATTGATTCTCTGATGGAGGTCTGCGAGACAGGCTATCATCTTGCTCGGCCTCTAATGAAATGAGGTCAGATGAATGATGACAACCACATAAAAGAACTAGGTGTGTGACGTTCTTTTATACCACAATCTCTACTGACAATCAGCCTGCGATGAGACTTTGACGTGTGAGTGTGCGTGAATCTGTACGACCACGATTATTCATTATTATATGTACTGCCACAGAGAAATAAACCTTGTCCACTGTCATGAAATTCGTGAGAGAGAGGTTATGTACAGAATGTGGATAATACCAAGTTTGTTGCAACTTTGGTCTTGTTTTGTTGCTTCAGCCACTCTGTCTTTCACGATGATAGCTGCAATGCAATAACAACCCCATAGAGTAAGCTAATGGCAAGAAACACAAGCAGTGAGACAGTTATATAGGTTTTAAACAACCCAGCAGGCAGAGCAAAGTTATTTGGAAGAAGACATAAAGGCAAACACTTATCCAAAGTCAGTGTAAACACCATCAGACTGACTTCCTTTGGCACAGTGCATTTACTGATAGCTCTCTGAACACAGCGTTCCTGTGCAACTGGGCATTTTTGGAGATGTTTTTATCTGTGATTAAGGTGGTTTAGATGATATGGCTAAACCTTTTACGACCTACTTTGTCTGACTTTGTGAAATAGGAGTCATATGTGCCAGAGATAGACGCTTCACCAACAGCGATAAGAAAATTGTTTAACAGACTGTTCAAAAAGTTTCACTTAAATGCATTAGATGCCATTAAAGCACATCAGGAATGTGCAAAGTTCAGTTACATGAGCAAGCCAAAGCATGTTCGCTTCCTGGCTCATAAACAGCTTATCATATTCCTTGATAACAGAGCCCTCTTCACCCTCCATCACTCTCCCAATGGCGTCCATGCAGGTCTCTCAAACATGCTAATCCACAGCCATTTAGGCCTCTCTTCAGACCTGTCCAGGTGGAGACTGTGGCCGTAATTTCCAGTTATAAAACCTGCTACTTGGACCCTTACTTGCTTTCTTTATTTAACGTGTATGAAGGAGAGATGACTTATTTATACTCTGTTATTTTCATTCATGTGTCAGTTTATTTTTGTAGCTGCATAAATCACCTAACTCTCGCTTCTTCCCCCTTAAGACTTTGTGTTAGGCTCCCCTTTATGTGCACCTCTATAATCATACTGCACGCTTTAACAGTTTTTTAAAAATGTAGTCTCCAATTCAAACAAGGTACATCCTCAAATCTTTGGGAAGAAAACATAAAAAGAGAGGCAAGGGGACTTTTTGCAAATCTACTTCAAACTGTGCGCAAGACGAGAAAAGGTACATTTAGAACCTGGGATGATTGACATGTAGAGAATATAGTCTGTCTGTAGTGAAGTTCACTTTAGTGTCACAACAGAGTCTCAGTCAAGACCACAGTGAGCAACAAGATGTAGAACGCTCTCTAAAGATCCCCCCCCAGTTTTTGTTAACATGTCGATATGATGTTTTTATATGTTAAGGACATTTAATAAACAAAAAAAAGGGCAGGAAACACCTTGAAACTGATGTGTACGGTCTCAAAAGCACATATTTATACACATCAAGGTTAACAAACCAATCCTGTCAAGGAAGGGCTTTCCACATCATGATTCTTCTTCAGTATTGGTGTCCGGTTAGACCACGTATGGCTGAGTTACTCCCAATATTAAGACTTGTCATTGTGTAGCATAGAGTAGTTTTATAGTGTTTGAGTTCTGGGTGAGCTGGTGTGCTGGAGCTGCAGCGAGCAATGGAGAAGTAGGTAGACATAGAGACATATAGACATGTAGACATATTTTAAAGGAAGCAGAGTTGCATCTGAACCATTTGAAGGTAGGAAGGGAATATGTTTTCATCAGAAAAACAACTTCTAAATATGTAGCTTTGACACACAGAGATAAGTTTTTAAGGCTTTAATCAATGTTCAGAGAGGGATTTAAAGTAATTTAAAAATGTACATCAAAAATCCATCCAACAGCCAGAACATATCTTTTTTGGTAAGTAATCAGTAACTGTGAGCCTCCTCAAACTGAAACTCGAGCAGAAATGTATCTAAATTCTAAAATAAATAGGGCAATTCTGGGTTTTGAAACAGCTTTTGTACAATACTCAGTAGAGATGATCTTGTGATAGCTTTTGATTAGCCCATCCAAACCAGTGTTGTTGTAACTGAACTGCTAAGTTGCACAGGTTGGCAGTTTTGGAAGTTACCAAACACCACACTCTGGAGGTGAGCAGGGCCACCTCATTTGCACGGCCCAAATAAACCAAGACGGATTGCGATCGGATCTGTGGTCTGCCCACTGCTGCATATTTTATGTGTTGCTTAATCAAAACAAAAGTGAATCAATTTAGGCAGATGCAGGGCGATTAATCAAGCCCCAAACAAAAAACATCTACATTTACACCTTTACTCGCTCAACCAATACACATGTGTGGATACTGGTCCAGGGATCTTAGCAATTGTAGCTACGAGCTAATATTATTACACCATAACTTGTGTATTTCCCTGCAAGGCAATAGATGGCTGAACACACTTCTCTGCCTTGAGCTAATGAGGTCCCACCAGAGTCAGTGTGATCAACATTAAGACATAAAGCAGCTGCATTACAATACTCTCCGAGGAGGTGTAACCTCTCTTCTCTGTCTCTGCTGTTTTCTTCTGCTCACTTCAGCTCTCCACTGATTCCCACCCGTGTCCTCCTTTTTTTTTGTTACCTCATAGCCAGTAGCCCTTGTTTAGCTCTTCTTGTCGCCGTTGCACTCCGTCTTTGTCATGGGATCCATTTGATGTAGTTAGGCACAATGAGATTCCACTACATCTGGGTCAATTCTCTGTCTGAAGATTAATTTTACATGAACCTATTTCTAGAGCTCGCCAAACACACTCGTACATGCACACGTACAGACGCGCAAGCTGCACACACATCTATTCATCATGTTACAAACTGTACCATCCCCCCCAACTATGACACACATACACACACACACACACACACACACAAAGAGGACATCCTTATTTTGCTGGTTTACCAAGCAGGCAAGGAAAGAAGTGAAAGGCATCGTGGTTATGATCCTCCAGGAGCAGAATAATCTGCTGAGAAGGGGGAAGCGGACGATTTGGATGTGTAGATAATTAAATCCTGGCCTGTGAGAGGACTAATGATGAGATTTTCTCAAAGCTGCTCGACCTTATCGTCTTCATCTGAGCCATGAATACAGCACTGACTGCGAATCACGCTGGCACTTTTATTCATCACTCAGCAGTTCGCTCGCAGAGAGGAATTCTTTTGAGACCAGGGAAAGTCTAGATATAACCCAGTGTGAACCCGATGCTCTGTCCAAAGCCAGAGATAAAGACAGACCAGCCAGAACCGCCACACTCCAGCCAGACCCCAGGTTTAATTATGTGAACATATGGCTTGCAGACACTTCTGACAGATTCCTTAAGATAGTAATGGGATGGGAGGATGGATGTTGCAAAAGCTGCTTGCCGTCATCTGCATGTAGTTTGCATTCAGGACGAGTAAGAAAGTAAGAACCTGCGTTTTCAATAAGCGTGTGATGATCATGCGTTTTGTATTTCCCTTTTTTCTCTTTGGCACAGAGTTGAGAGGTTGCATTTGCTCTCGTCTCTCTTCTCATTTGTTCCACATACAAATGAGATACAGGATTTGCTCGTCTACGCAGGATTTACATCTAATGAGAGGAATTGTCATTTTCAGTTGTTGCCCTTTCTTGTGCTCCGACTAGAAAAAGGGCACTTTTATGTTCAAGGTTTTTCAGCTATTGCTAAGCAGCTTATATTATTTAAATGAATGGTTTAAGGATTATGTAACCTAAAGTAAAATAGAAAACACAGCTTTCTTTGAAATCAGCTTTATTAATAGATTGAATCAAACACGATGCCTCCGACGCAGGCTGACATTTCCCTTAGAACAAGATCTAAAGCCTCACAGATAGACTGGTCCAAATATGTTGTCTTTTTGTGGTTCACTGGAGGATTAGGTTTCTTTTTGCTTTGTTTCCGCCACCGGGAATGCCCTGCTGCTATTTCCTTACATTTTTAGATTGTGCACCGTTCGGCAACGTGATAGTGTGGGTTATTTTTATCTAGTGCCTTGTGCTATTGATCTTAGCTTTGCAAGGGTAGAGGCATGGCAAAGCGGTTATCTCAGGCTGGTTGATCAATACCACAGAATTACATGATTCTTGTGGAAATCGTTTGTGGGAATGTCCTCTGCTTCCTCTACTTTTTCAACCCTTAGTGAATGTATGTCTCACACCAAGGGACATTTTTACTCTCAAGACGTGGCTTTTTTAGAGTCTAGCTCCCTGCTACGGCTCTGTGAGGCTGCTCCGCACGTGGAGCTTTGAGCTAAAAACTGATATAAGGACGCTGACATGCTTACAGTGACAGTGACAACACGGTGCTGTTTTACAATTGTAATGTTTAACATGTTTAGCGTCTTAATTAGTGTGTTAGCGTGCCAATATTTGAAAAATTACAAGTAAAAAAAAAAAGTTCAGCTGGGGGCTGATGATTAATGAAAAACTTTTTCTCATCGAACATCTAGTAGATGTTAATATACATTCCCTGGATAAATGAAAACTTTGAGCTGCTGGCGGTGCTTATTGAAAATCCTCAAAGTGATGGAGATCATAGACACTGATTCCATGGGTGCTCGGGAGCTCATACACCCACTGCAAATGGTGAGCACCCACTGGGAAATGATAGCGTGTGTAGGGAATTTCAAACGTCGTGCCTACTCTTGAAACAATTCTTTTGTCCAACAGCTCCCCCTCAGTTCTTCTAAAATATCATCTTTAATTGACAGGCGAGGCTATAACCCTACTGGCTCTAGGTCAGATGGCTACATGGTCCTTGGCTTTTATTTCATCAAGGGTTTTGCGAAGATGACTAACTTTAGACACACGTAATCATCGCCTTATTGTGATGGTTTCTTCAGCATTTTTAAATTTGTAGTGATGTGGTTGTTGTTTAGAAGAGTGACACCTGACTGGCATTAGGCCTGTGCTGATGTGTCTCTTGCAAACTGATAGCATTACATTTCAAGTGCCCACTGGGAGAAAGTATAAATAGCGCCTATAATCAGGATTAATCCTCTGGGAGCCAATGATATTTGTACCAGATTTTCTGTCAAGCAGTTCAAAGAGCTGCCAAGACATTTTATTCCACATTACAGATATCGGCTTCAATGAGGAAAAAGTCAGGGGATCACCACATCCATCACTATTCATCCTCTGAAATTTGTGGTTACCAGTTATCCATGCCTTGATAAGCCAAGGCTGTTGTGTCCTGTGGTGTCTGGTGCTGGCACTGGCAGGTTGATCCTTTGCGGCGCATTCCATGGTTGCTTGATTTGGATTGGGATTTGGGGAGTTTTGATGCTGGGTTAACACCTTTGCATCTCGAGCTCTGGGATCTGGCATGTTTGTTTTGTCTTCACCTTGCAGCAAAGAGAAAGATGCTTTAACTGTGTCTTGGCAAAATAATGAGGGGCGTAAACTTGCCTTGGTGTTCTGGTGAAACTGTTTTTTGTGTGGAAATGAAAACTTTGTCATCACAATGACTAATTTCTTGCAAAAACACTCCCCAAAAATAACCCAATAAAAGTCGTATGTCAACTCTGTGATGAGATTTTTATTGATAACAGAGACAAACTCAATGTGATAATTGGTGCCCAACCAGTGTATCCAGCCTGTATGAGCTCACTGGACTCATTAAAACCACAGACGCCAGTGGTAAATGGCTCCTGCAGAACTTTATTGAACCAATATCAGAGAAGCTTAAGTGATGTGGAATTGATCTCTACATTGGTTAAGTCAATGGCACGTGCCGCTTCCAGATGGAGGTCAACTCTGCTGTATCAGAAAACAGACCAAGATAAGCTAAACGGAAAACTGCATTGATGGGTTAATAAAGGATTATGGACAGACATACAGACGTTTTTTCTATGATGTTTATTACCAATTTCCATTTGTCTTTGTGTCTGGGATACAAAGTTTTGCTGTCCAGAGATGTATTAAAGTGTCCGTCACAATTTACCCTTCATGTAAAGATCTGAGGAGGAGCTAACCTTATAGTCCTCAGTTTGCCATTTCAGCATGTACATTGCTGCTTGGAGGTTGGTGTTGTTTTTCTGTACTGACTGGACTTTTGAAAACAGTAATACGTAGAAAATGAAAGGGAGGGAGAAAGCCACCTGAAATGAGTGACTAATGGTGGGCTTATACTCACAGCCTACTTCCTGCTTGGTTTGCAGCACTGTTTAGATGGGGGGGTTTCTGTCAATATAACAGCCGCATCAGTGCAAGAAGTCAAGGTTTCCCAGCAGAACATTGCATGTTAACAAGACGATCAACATTCACTTCACTTGTCAGTGGTCTTAATGTTGTGGCTCAGTGGTGGATGTCTGTACAGAATGTTAGTCC
Organism: Dascyllus trimaculatus; assembly: GCA_024666655.1. Classification (NCBI taxonomy): domain Eukaryota; kingdom Metazoa; phylum Chordata; class Actinopteri; family Pomacentridae; genus Dascyllus; species Dascyllus trimaculatus. The sequence continues at coordinate 8,940,777 of CM045460.1, read as the reverse complement.
TTCTAGTAGTTACTCAGATATTTCAATCTGCACCAAAATGGTAGGCCAAACCACACACTGATGGTCATCCTTAGATCCACACCACTAACATGGCTAAATAAATAAAGCACGGATTTCCAGTGAAAACGGTCATTATCAAATTTAAACTACTGTGAACAACTAACCCCAGAGGATATGTTTATTAATAAATCAAATTGTGCGAGGCATGATGCTAATAAATGAGAAAACACTCTGAGCAATTGAGTAGTGTCAAAATAAAATAGTTCAACAGAGACATTAACTGAGAAATATGAAGTTCATTAACCCTAACCCTGCAACAGCTGGCTTTTGAAAAATGAATGAGTCCAACACTAATGTGTAGAAAACATCCAGGTAATACAGTCCAGCTATTGCACCGCTCCATCTGTCACACACGAATGTTGAATAAATAACCTCACCTTGTGGATGACCTTTGAAATAATATGCAGGGTAAAGTTAAAAGGATATGGAGCTCTCTGAAAAAGCAATATTATTATTTGCTGGTTATATTATTATGGATTTATCGGTCACAGGTAATTAACAAAAACAAATCTCTGACAACAGCACGGCACTGGTTGAGTTTTTGTGTGGTTGAAAGCCTCTAAAGCCCATTTGAAAAATGGCTCATCTCATGGAACAAAGGGTCAGTTTGCAAAATGGCATGGTGTAAACGCCACAGTGGTGAAAAAATTATCACATTTAAAACTCTCTGCTCTCGTCTGCATGACTACCTATAATTTAAGCCATTTATTGATGCTCTGCTCTCTGCTGTGAAAGATGAGTCCTCTGCTGCCTGGTGAAATAAGCACATAGGGTGCAGTGTTTAACCTGCTGACAATTGGCCTTTCAGATAGAACTGCGACAGAGACGGTGCTGTAGTTAATAGCAGTAATTCCTCTTGACAGAAAATAATCACCTTCTATTCAACTTAAAAGGCATAATGTCTGCTTTTTGAGCCTTCACAGGGGGTCTACTGATGCATGGTGGGAATATGATTCATAGTTGCAGTGAGACTCTGTCCAGCGCCTGCAGCACAACCACAAAATGAAATGGCATTTACGCTTTGTCACATAACTTTTTAGGAGAACAATGACACGGGGGAGGGGGGGAGGAGGAAGAGTTTCTGTCTTGAAATAGCTGAAGAATAAAAATAAGGCTTCAATTAATAATTACTGTCTTTACTGTTTAATCTTTTTCATCTACAAAATGTCACTAAACACTATACAAATACCCCCGGTGACGATTTTAGGTGATATTCTGTGTTCATATGCTCAGTTTAGAATTTGGGTACAAACTACATTGAAGCCTGGCTCCTCTTAAGAAGACATGAACTCCTGAAAACATAAATTGTGGAATTAAGGTGGCCTCTACAATACTGACAATCATGAATCATGCACAAAATTAGGTTATTATTAGTCCGGCACTGCAAGACCTACATCCACAGTGCTAGAGAATGATCTGACTGCACCCATTTTTATTTTGCTATATGGGTCAAAAGGCTCTGATTTGTTTGTATTTTTTTAAACCAATCACAGAATGTCTTGGGTGATGGTGGCCCTGCATAGTCGTACCAACTGAAGTGGAGCATTTGCATTCCGGGACTTGATCACCATCATTAAAATAGCCGACTTACTGAAAGAACCAAGCAGGCTTCTTTTTCTTTGGCAAAATGTATAATGTTCAGCACACAGGTTCCTGCTCAGAGGTTGTTGATTGCTGTAGTGAAGGGCATTTTGAAAACACTAACGCAGAGATAGCTGAAGGGGAGGGAAGTGTCACATAAAAAGTGCAGCAGAAATGGCACTTATACCTGCAGTTTAGAGTTTGATGCTTATATGTTAGATCACTAATTCGCTTTAATCAATGGATATTACCATAATAAATGTCGATAAATGCACAATATAGAAAACTAAAGTCAAAAATGAGAAGACATCGTCGCATAGATCACACACTGTTTAGAGCAGGGGTGCCCAATCCTGGTCTTCGAGAGCCCTCTTCCAGTACACCTGATTTAAATGATCAGCTCATCTTTAAGCTCTGCAGAAGCCTGATAACAATCCTGATCACTTAATCAGGTGTGTTGGAAGAGAGAAACATCTAAAACATGCTGGATAGTGGCTCTCGAGGACCAGGATTGGGCACCCCTGGTTTAGAGTGACAGGCCCTACATGGCAAAGAAAGCCAGCAAATCCTACAATTTGTCTTTCACTTAGCAGACAGACCAGCAGAAGTTGCCTGGAAGCTAAAAACAAATAGCCGTCCTGACTAGCTTATCCCCAATTAAGTGCTGCTACAACTTAGTTTCATATTGAGTTTCGAGACACAGCAGTTTGATCCATCCTCTCAACTTACTTTAGGCAAACTGGACTGATTCCCTAAAAAATGGAGCCCTGCTGTTGAAAAAAACTTCATCCAAGCTTGATTTGACTGAACTTTTTTTCCCGTAGATATATTATTTAAATTGACGTAATTTGTTTCAGAAAACAACCAAACAGCAATTATGCCGAACATGTCGGCTTCAAACTTTGTTGATGAGGACAAGTTTATGGGAGAACAACAGAGGCACATAATACATTTGTACAACGTCTGCTGATATAATTCACACAAAGCAATGAAGAAAATGCACTGATTTACTGAAACAAGTAAATTATGGGGAAGTACTTAGCGGGTTTGAATTAAAGACTGGCTAGAGGCTAACTCGTGAACCAGTAATACTATATTTATCCTCAAATTGGTAAATTGTGACCTCAAAATAATTTCTTAGCCCTGGTGTGACCTCCTGACTCGTATTCAGCAGACTGTATAAATAATGGGATCGATAGATGAAGTTGCTTGCCGCCTAAATGGGCAGGTTGACACGAGGTTGTGACAGAGCAAGGTTTGTGATTTCATAACACAGACCCCTCTCAGAAATAACCTTCACAGAGGGTGAGGCTACACCATTACACTAATTACTGCCCAGACGCTGTCAGTCGGGATATTCATTATGTCTTCTGCAGAGAAGGGGATGTGAGAGGGAGACAAGAGATAAACAGAGGTATTAAGGTGGTTGCAGCATGGGTAATGAGAAACCTCACAACTCAATATCTGTAGCACTCTCATGAAGGAAAGCAAATCAAAAGGACTAAGGAATGCCTAATAAGCTCTGGTCATCTTTTGCAGATGAGGTGTAGCAAAGGATGGGGCTGGGACATCCATCAATGACTCTATTAGCATGGAAAGGGTGAACGCACTAGTGTGATACTGGATATTAATACTGCAACTTTATCTGAAAGGTCTTGTCCTAGGCATGTATATTTCTCCTTAATCTGCCTTATTAAAATGAAATGAGAATTAATTTGGAGCAGGGCGGGAAGCGAGATAATACAGAGAGAGCGTGGTCGGTAAAATTAGACGGTGGCCATTGTGTGGGAGATGGGGTAGGATTGGTTTAACAACAAAGGAACACAGTGTCTGCCAGAAATGACAAAAGGGAGGGAAATGACAGAGAAAGTTAAAAAGGGCAAATGGATGCAGAGAGAAGCGAGTGTGAAGGAGAAGGAAAGAAGAGGGGAAGATTAGAGACAGGCTGGCTGCATGATTTGTTCCAGCTGCACTTGATTGATCCGTTCCAATAACCAGTTGTATGAGCGCAGCCAGCAATGTTCAACCACTGAGCAGTGTTCTTGTCACTGTCTCTGCAAACCCTTAAGGCCTGGAAATGTCCAGTCAGAGTTACTGTCCGTATCTGCTTTCAAATATACAGCCCTGAACAAAAGTTTACATTCACTTGTAAAGACCAGTCTTGAGTCTTTAATGAGTCCTATCATTTTTAATTTTAAAAAAATGTATATAGCAATACTAATATTTAGGTAAATGCCCCTTTGTCTGTTTTACCTCAACTAGGTGCTTTTGGTAGCTGTCCACAAGCTTCGAGCAAGCTTCTGGCTGTGTCTATAGCCTCTCTTCTTAACAAAAATGGTGCAATTCAAAGGATTTCAAAGATTCAATCGGAGAATATTCAGAGGTTAGGGGTCGCTGAAAAACAAGTCTACCGGGATATACACGGTCTTTACAAGTGTATGTAAACTGCTGTACTTGACTGTATACTGTACAGGTTTCCGTTTTGCCAGTGGAACTAACATTTGGATACCCTGTTTGTACTGCGTTCCTTCAGATTGTTGACTGTGTGGATCTTCAAATTAATGTTAAGGGTCCATAACAGCCATTGAAGGTCATGCTGTGCATCAGGATATGACATAAAGGCAGAAACATTCTTAACAGGGCCCATGGTGGTAAAATGAGACATTGCCCATCTGGTCTAACTCAGTACCCACATCAGGGTCTAGTATAGGGTTGGTTCTTGGTTCCTCAGCAACAAGCGGATCAGTAAAGACCTTTCTTCAAGTCTAGTTAGTTACTCAGAAGAATATAACAGCTATCCATGACTGTCCATTGGTGGTTGTGTTTTTCGAGGTTTGGTTTTTGTCATTTTATTTTCTGAATTTAATAGTCGGTCTTTTTAAAAATTCACCACAGCAAAAGCCTAATTAACCTGTAATGCACAATTCTAAGCTGTGCTACAAACTGACAGATGGACTTCCATGTGTGTGTTAAGTAAGTTACCAACATGTAGCTGCAGCCACCGTGAAGTCCATGCCAAAAGAGGTAATTAAGTGTATAGACTGGCCCAAATTTCAGTATGAGAGTTATCCAAATGCCGTGTACCATGTTCTCTACCCTAGAAAATTAAAAAGAGCCATTTTATACAATGTTATTACGGCGTCTCTGCTTCTCCTCACTACTCCAAAGTGGGTTCAGACAGTAAAGGTAAGTTAGCAGTTAAGAGCAATATTAGAGTAAAGACGCTTTGCCTAAAACCAGAGGTCTTTTTTCCACGGTTCATCTGAAGAGGTAACTTGGCCCCTTACGTGTTCGTAATAGCTTAATTATAGATGGGTTTCTAACAGCCCGGTGTTAAGAAAATCAATAAACTCATTTGTTAGAGTTAACTTGAATGCATCAGTTTTGTGTGCAGGGGTGTTCATGACACTAACCACTGTTGAACTGTGGATTCATTCTATTCTGCAGGGTGAAGCCAACAACAATACCCCATTCAGAGTGTGCACAGAGAGGAGGGGCTGGTCAGACAGGTCCGTTGTCAGTGTTAATAAAATAAGATTTTATCCATTTTAAATTGTAAAGAAATAGAAAATTGATATATGGTGGTCAGAGGTGATATTTTGGCATTGTCACCACAAATAATTCAGACACTCATCTGCCACTAGTACATTACTTACTTAGGTAGTCTTGCATACTTCCATGAATATATCGACAATCGACAGTTGGTGGATTGGTGGTGGCCGGTTGGATCGCCCAGCCCAGTTCCAGTTTCAATTTATATTATGTGATAATCACCTGTAAGGATTCTGCTGTACCTGTATATTGTTTTGATACTAATGATTTTAACAATGAATCCATAAGAAAGAAAAATGCATGGTCTTAACACCTGAAAGGATTTTTTTGCTAATTCCATTTACTTCATGATGCCTAGCTGTTTTCACCTGATCTCTCCAGATAGACCAGTATACACATTGTCAAGTGTATTGCAAGCCATTTACTGTGTAGCCAGGTTGAAAAATACCGTACATTATAGCATAATGGTGTTAGGAAAAGGTTTGATAAAAATTAGGGATAAAAAGTACATTTGAATAAATAATTAATAAATAACAAGCAGCCCACAATAAATAGTTTTTAAAAAGGTTGTTAAATCCATATATTTTTTATTGTGATTAAAAATGTCAAATTCATGGTTAAGATATTTAATTGTGAATATTTTATTTCATGATTAAAATAAGAGAAATAATTTTAAACAAGTGTAATCCTGCTTGTCTTTGACCTGTGATCTCTGACCTGTGAACTTTGACATCTGAATGGGGAAATGAGGAAAAAAAAGTGCCAACTGCAGGACAGGGACACACACACGTTTTCCGACAGCCACAGCTAATGCTGGAGCCTTATGCTCATATCCTGTTTCTGTTCTATAGACTGTTGGTGAGACAATACGTGAAAGGACATGTATTGGTAAGCGACAGATAATTTCTATCCAAAGTTACATTCTGTTGCTTATCATTTTGAGGTCCGCTCATTAGCTAAGTGAGTGGCTAAGCTAATTAGCAATACAGCCAGACTGTGGCTTCTGTTAGCTAACGCAGCTAGCCGCGTGACTTATCCTGGATTGTTTCCAACCTGGAGACAGCAAGAGGGACGCCAGATAGCGCTCTGAGTAACCGGAAAAGCACAGACTCCTTCTGGCAATGTGGGAAAAAAAGAAGAGAGCTCTGCTGGTGATGTGTCACTAATTATTTGCTAGCTGACTGAGGCTAATGATTAGCCTCAGTCACTGTGAATGTCACTGGACATTCACCGTTTGCTAGAAAAGAGGTATCACTCTGCTCAGGATTGCTGAGTTTTGGTCGTGGAATCCTGGACAATGATTCAGGCCTACATCTTGGGTTTTTTGTTGTTAAACTTGCCGGCTTAGAGACTAAATAATGGTGTGCACACAATAAATAGAAGGAGACCCTGACAGAAACATAAATACTGTTAACCAGATTATGTCAGTTTTTTGCTATTGAAGTTGGGTTACTATGAACCTTTGGGTTTGTGATTGTGTTTTGTTTTGTTATGCATATTTCCCACAAATTTAAGGTTTAATTAAAGTGGGATTGTTTTTAGTTTGATTGTTTCTGATGTGATTATTCATTTAAATGGTGTTTAAACTAGCTCATTCTTCATTTTGCATTGAATAAATTTGCTTAGAAATTAAAGTGTTAAAGTTGCTGTAGAGACCCAAGAACGAACGTAAGTCATAAAAAATTTATCATACGAGAGTATACATGTTAAAAGAACTCAGGGCCCTTTCCTATATAAAATAGCGATAGATAGGCTACAACTGTATGTCTATTCGTGAGCATGGACTACACTATTAACTACGATTTGAATATGTTGGTGTTAGAGGTGAAGTACTGCTCCTGAATATCTCCTAAATCATCTCCGTTTTAATGTGTCTCTTGGGTCTGTGTCCATTCCAGCAAACATGAGCATGTGCACATCATGCAAAAGATTTAGTACTGCCATCTATCACTTTAGTGCCTTTCCTCCTTCAGTATTATACTCTTGTGTGTGATTCATTTTCCCCCTAAATGTTGTTTACCATTATATTTTTCCGGAACAGATCAAAACACAGTTTGACTTTCATGTACTGTAATTGACCTTACACTGGGTCCCACTCGGTAATAAGTGTTTGGATTGGGGCTTTGTACTTTTCTTGCCAGCTATTGTAAACACATTACTGGAGAGTTTGCCCAGGAGCTAACGCTGCAGAAATAGTGTTTTGCTATCTTGAAGAAGCAAATGGAGATGAGAGCGCCGTGCATTGTGTCAGTCAGTGAAAATACACTATAGATGCGGCATTTCCTAAAACTTAAAATGAGTCTTCTGAATTTATAACATGGATTGTGTTTTTGGGCAGGTAATAAAGTAGAAAAGCAGTTTTCCCCAATGTTACATACAGTCTACTGTGGTTGCCACATTGCCTTTTCATGTCTGCAGTGGCTCTAAAAGGCAGTGAAAACACTCAGTTTCAATAAGCAATTAAAGCCAGCTCATTCATCAGCTGCATAAACAAGCAGGTATTTCAGATTGGAGATTTATCATAATTACAATAAAGCAATGTGGCTGCTGAAGGCTGATAGCTCATCGGTTCCCAGCAGCCCTGAATATTTTTAGCTATCAGCGCACACATTAGGCCTTTAAAGAACCAATGAGGTTTGCTGAGAGCATTGGCGTAGGTGCGGCTGATTGTTGCCAGCGCACGGCCCAGACTTGATATATTGAATGAGTGATTTTCTGCAGACCTGCATGTCAAGAGACTATGCCTTTTGGGGTGTAACAAGAAAACAGCTGATGCACAAGGTCTGCTCCTCTCGGAAAATGAGAATATTCAGTCATTCAGAGTGGAAGTTTCACATGTTTTGATTCCCTACTGCCAGCAACACATTCCTCATGCTTTTCCTGTAGAACCAAACAAAAAAGAGATCCATCAGATTTACAGCCTGTTGAGGTTTTTGCTGTGAACCGGTTTTGCCGGATCAGCGTTTTCCCCCCCGACCAATAGGAATAAAGGAAACTACAATCATACACACACTCATCTCCTGAGCCCCGGATTTATGTTGATCACGCTCCTTGCTTATATCATGCAACAGCACCTCTTGACATTAAAATCTACTGTAGATTTATGGATAACAGCCCTTCTTAACCTCCTGACCCCTCCAACATGCAATCCTGCAGCAGGAGAGAGTGCAGACTGGGGAGGCGAAAGCCAGATCAGAGGAGGCGGGGGGGGCAATGCTGAAGAGATACAGCTGGATCACTGCATTGCCCACGGTGCTCTAGGCATCGATCAGAGAACAGCCATAATAACCTTTCGAAAGTATGCTCCTGGCAAGGGAGAACGAGGAAGAAAACACCTGCCTGAGTCTGTCAATAGGCATCTAAATTATATTGTAGCAGCAAATGAATAGGCGTACTCTTAGGCTTGGTCTCCCGGTTTAGAGTTAGACAGATTTTGCTGTGAGAAGAAATAAACCTCTTATCTGTGTAGGTGAGGTTTCTATCTACGAAATAAGTTCACCTCCTGAACCCCAAAATCGTTGGCGGAATGGAAAAGCATGTTATCTTTAAGAAAAACAAATTACTGCTTATCAGAGTCAGAAACTGAAAAAAAAATTAAAGTGTGATTAGGTTTTCGACTTACGGGCGGTCCTTAGCAGTTAAATATCCCAATCTAAGCTTAAAATCAAGGCTTTTAATTGAAATGATGTTATTCTACATGCATCCTTTGAGAAACCACTTCTCTCTAGAATCTGTAAAAAACTAAAACGTCTGCACCCCTGTGTGGAACTGAAAAGCCAGTGACTCCACTGCAGTCAACAGTTACGTGATCAGAATGTTGCGATTTTCAGCTGAACTGCAGGCTGTGTTTACACAAAGCAGAAGTAGCAGCATGTAGAGTCACCATTGTTCCCCAGTATTGGTAACACTTGGGGGCACTTGGAAATACGTCAGCCTGTCGATTCCAAGTGTTTTCGTTTCTTTCTTTCCCATTCATGGCATTACAACTTGGTTACTCATCCAATGCATACAGTTTTTGAAATATCTCTACTTCTAGCCATGGGTGTAGTGTTTCCACAGAGGGCAATGGCTTTATATTGCAGTGAAAAAATGAGGAAAGAGGAAAAATATGTCAGGAGCAAATAAAATGCCAGGAACTGCTCGGGGCTCGGAGGGATTAAGAAAGTCACTAACAAGCAAGAAAACAAATTAAGCAAAATTTCACACTGGCATCAAGATAAATTAAAATCTATATGACACCAGAGCACATGACAGGAAATTGTAGCACAACAATATGCATAAAGTGACAGGGGCAATAGATTTAAATGTAGCTCCGGTGCAACGGCTGATTTATAAGTTTATTTTGAAAGGCCACATTTCACATTTGTCTTTGTTGCTTTGATATGCATGAACTGTTGCTCCCCTCATCTTGAGCTTTCAATCAGCCCTCGCTGCTCCGGTGTATGGATGTTTACAGATGGTGTCAGAGAGAGAGAGAGAGAGAGAGAGAGAGAGAGAAACGAGAGCAGGAGAATCACAGAGAGGTAGAGGCAGAGAGATAATGAGAGAGATGTAAAACACAAAGATGATGTTAGAGAAACAAGGAGGATTTGAACCAAACACAAATACGTCAAAGCGGAGCATCAAAGCAGCACAAAACCAAAAGGCAGAAGTAATGAAGTAGTTTGTGGCTTGATGCAGCACAAACTTGGAAAGTCTCAAAAGTAGCTTGAACTAAAAAAAAAAAGCTTAAAGGAGCTAATTTAATTTCTCCTTTAATTGTGGTGCGGCTGATTTCAAGAGCAAAGCAAAAAAAGAAAGCAAGGAAAGCAAAGAAATCCCAGTATGTAAACAGAGCGTGAAGCACTGGCAGAAATTGATCAAATGTGCTTGGATAGATTCCAAAAGGAACCATTATTTTCCATTTAGAGGAAACTAATGGTCAACTGCTCATTTACTAATGGACCCTGCCAACACACAAACAGAGAGGAGGGCGGGGAAACACATTTTCATTTGTTCCAGTGCATTTCCGCCGGCCAACCAACCCTGTTTGAAGACACACAAGAGCCATTTGGCAGGTCTCGGCTCCCGCTAGAAGAAAAATACCCCGGGATGTTCCATGAGCATTTTTTTTCCTTCCAGTCCTAAAGGGTAGCTTCTCCAAAAGTGTCCATGGGTGGATATAAATATCGCAGCGTGGAGAAAGCAGCTTGAACATGGCTGCCCATCCAAAGCTCACACGAGGCGAAGTAAGGAAAGAAAGCAAACTAAGACAGCAAATTGCATTACAGGGAATAAATTTCACTTAGGCCAGCAGATCCCTCTTTCTATGACTCTCTCTCTCTTTCATGGAGTGTCAAAACAGCCAATTTTCCAATCAAAGCAGTTTGCCGTGTGATTAAATATGAAATGCGATTATAGACGCTGCTGAGAAAATGATGTGTTTGTGAATGCACGCCTACGCATTCGCTCAGCATACGTACATATGCGCTGCCCTCATTGGCATGATGAGCTGGAAGAAACTGATTTTCATTTTGTGTGGTTGTGTATGTGTGGTAAGACCAGGTCAGGATCAAGACGGAGCGCAGCAACACCTGCTTTTGGTTTCGTTGGTCATAAATCCTGAGGCTGCTTGAAAAGTCCATCAAATCTGAATGTTTCCACTGACAGCGATGACAAATAGGAGGTGAATTAGAGTCAATAAATTGAGTCTCTGCCATGGCCCCCAGTGTGGCTCACAAATGCTGCTTGTAGGTAAAACGAATCAATTTCTCATTATAATTACAGAGAAAATTCCATTACTTTACTAATTACTCGTAGGCAAAAGAACATTACTAGTTACTTAGTGTGTTTTAGCTGTCTCGGGAGAGTCTGAGTAACAAGCATGCAGACCTACAGTTTGGAGGGATTTACTGATTGGCCATCTATCCATTAGCTACATCCAGCTTATCCTGTGGCCTGTAGCCAGTTTTCAGTTACAGACACTGGCTGACAGATCGCCAGTCAATCACAGAGCAAACACAAAGAGACAAGCAACTATGCACCCATGCAGAAAGGCACCAATTACCCAAACATGCCTGTCTTTGGGCTGTAGGAGGAAGCCAGAAGAACATTTGGACTGATACTGGGATACTACTGATGAAGGCAAATAAGATGGTAGCAAACCAAGAAATAAAGTCTTGGCTTTCCTGTCAGCTCAGTATTACAGCAACTGTAGTTAAGCAACATCTCGGCCTTAGCCTGACAGGTTAAACCCACCTTGGAACAGATTAGTGTCCCAGTATAAATTACCAGAACAACTGTCCTTGAGTTACATTAAATTTGCTCTGTGGAAGTGAAACAACTTGATAGTAAGTCAGACTAATTGGAATAAGCCAAGCTTATTTAATAAACTGGCTGTAGTTAACAAGTCCAATAGGAACACACCACCTGTGAAAATGACAACTTTCCAATTAGGTGGAGTTGCATTTTTTCTCTTTTGGTTGGGCCTAACTGCCTTCCCCCATCACATCCCCACCTCCTCCATCCACTGAGCACAGAAAGACCAAATTGATATTGATCCACCACCTAAATCTCATTATGACAGTGAACAAGCCAACCACCACAAACTGTCGAAGTAATGGAGTGTTTTCGGTTTGAGTATGTCATTCCCTGAGTTTCATACAATTTTTCCTTCAGAAAAAGTAATCGCATTACTGTAATATTTGACCAAGTGATGTGTTATTCCCCAGCTGGTTTCTACCACAGAAGTTTTTTTTCCCTTGACTATAGTGGATGAAAACAGCAAGTACCTTCCTCTACCTCCACCCATCCATTATCTATACACTGCTTAATCCTTTGTAGGGTCGCTGGAGCCTATCCCAGCCGACTCGGGCAAAGGCAGGGGACACCCTGGACAGGTCGCCAGTCTATCACAGGGCACCTTTCTCTACTTTAGTTTCAATAAAGATTGAGTGCTGTCATTTTCAGTACATGTACATTCTCCACTTCAGTCATACAATTTAAATAGATTTTCAAAGACGGACGCAGAAGATGTAGAGTTGGTGGCTGTAGTCCCGGCTGTGTGCTGTTTGTGTCTTGTTGAGCAACAGGTGGTCTGCTGGTATGGTGGGGTCTATATGGAGGCCTGGTGAACACAGACAGGCTGACACCGCCAGATGGAAATAACATCCGACAGTCCTCAGTTGATTTGCTTTTGCTGCTTCATCTATCGTCATTTATCAAATCCTGAGTCCTTCCTTTAATGCAGTATTCTTGCTAATGTCTTTTTTTCTCAGCCCCCAACTAGATTTAAATAATAAGTCTTTCTAACTTTCTATCTCTACTAACTACCTGTTGGAAGGACCAGACTGCTTTCCTCAGAGCCTCACAGCTACCAACAATACAGGACACAAAATGATTGACAACATGGCTACTGCCAGCAGCCCAGATACTCTCCAAAACAAGACACAACCATAAGAATTCCAATTTGAACTAGAAACCCTGATCTCAGGTCTGTGATAAAGGTTATATCAATCCTTGTCCGGCAGAAATAATACCAACTGAACTTTGGTTTTCAATCCTCTCAAGTCCAGGACCTCTCTCTTTCTTGAGTTAATATCCATGTGAGGTTCTCTTTAGTTTTACTTTGGTTTCTATCACTCTCTCTCTCTTCGCCTTTTCCCCCCTCCTTTGACAATAACATTCTATTCTTCAGAAAGGTGGAGTTTCCACAGTCGCACTGGATGTTCTTTTTACTGTAAATTGAGTCTTAATTTTCCTGGGAGATTTCCAGCCTGGCGGCAGACACAGTTGCACAGTGAAAGTGAGGCTTATGAGGAAGCAATTTAAACGCAGATGGTGTGATTATTCTATAGTCATTACATAGTGCAATCAACATTTACTTCATAATGGAAAGTTGAAGGTGCAGTAGGCAGAAATCTGAAATATACAGCTCTCCTGCTGCAGATCTTGCCTTTCCTGTCCTCTCTAAGCCACTCCCACCAAACGAGCAAATGCTTCAAACATATTCAGACATTTTTCTGATTGAAAGTCCTCCATCTAGCCGGTTCCACCATCATAGACTTTGTTGTTGTTTATACTGCACCGATCAGACATACCATAATGACCACCTGCCTAATATTGTGTTGGCCCCCCTTACATGCTCAAAAATGCTCTGAACCATTGGGCATGGACAAGAGGACCTCTCAGGGTGTCCTATGGGGTCTGGAACCAGGATGTTGACACTGGATCCTTTGGGTACTCTGGCTTGTGCAGTGGGACCTCTGTCAATCAAACTTGTTCCACTGCATCCTGTTGATGCTTGATCAGAATGGGGTATAGGAAGTTTGGAGGTCAAATCAACATGTTGGGTCATTGTCATGTTCCTCAACATGTTCCTGATTGTTTGAAGTTGTTGCCATGTGGTGAGTGCGTTTTCCTGCTGGGGTAGGCCAGTGACATTTGGGATTTCCATTTGCATGAGGGAGTGTGTTTGTTGTGGGACAATGTTTATTTGGGTGTCTAAGTCTCATCAATATGGATGTCAAAATCCAAGGTTTTCCAGCAGAACATCACATAGTACCAATACGATCAATGTTATTCCCTTCACCTGTCAGTGGTCTAAAGTTGAGGCTGATTGGTGTATCTCACCTGCTCTTGGTGAAATCCCTGTGATTGGCTCAAATCTCCCATCCCAGACTAGATTTTCTAAAGCCTGAGAATGTAGACAGGAGGAGACACAGATGTCTCGTGTTTTTGTAATTGGATTACAAAACATTGAAATGTCAGCATAAAGGAAGGTTTAGCCCAATGAAAAACATGCCTATTGCCACTTTAAACATAAAGTGCCAAAAATATGCTATTGGAAAAGCTCAATAATGCTTGTACATTCTCTTTAAAGATTGTTTGAATTCTCTCTTTACATTTTTTTAATAGTTTTAGAATTAGGTAAGCCATTTAAAAAATAGAATCAAATCTTTATTGTACACTAAGCCGACTGTCTTCTGGCTTCAATATAAAAAAGATATTAGAGTATTGATCCTCTCATCAAGCATTTACTTAGATGGTCCTGGCAAAAAAGCAAATAAGTTTATAGGCCAAAATGCCTGACTATTCATTTTAACAGTGCAATTTAAATCTAAATTGTTGCTTTTCTCTTATTTTTTGGTCACTTGCAGTTGACAAAGTAAGCCGTAAACTCAAAACTGCCATAGATAATTTTATAAAGATATGAGTGTATTAACATCCAACAACTAACATGAGCATCCGTGCCAGGTTTCTGTCCACCTGATGAATATAAATCCAATATTCACTCCAGATAGTTTCCAGATAAGTTTGTCTGTTGTTGGGCAGGTCACTCAAAGCTAATTGTGGCTTGAAATAAGTCTGATCAAAGCAGTGGGAGTGAACCAAACAGTAAAGCAGTGAGTTGAAAGATGCTAGAACTGCAGTCTGGTGATGATTCTCTGTGGAGTCCTCACTATGAGCGAGTCCCTTCACATTACACAGTGATTTTTTTCCACTGTTGAGATACAAATATTGATTAGTGCAGGTTTACGGTTATTTTCATTCCCACAGAATCTCTTCAGACTTTCCACCTCCGTATTCCTCCCCTCTTTCCTCCCCTCCTTCTCCAGGTTTCATCATCTTCACTGTCTTCCCCCTCCCCTCTTTCTTCTCTCATCCCTCTCTGTTTTTCTCCCACCAGAAATCTGTATTTTTATTCCCCTCCAGTGACGTTGCCACACTCCTCCCACCCCCCCCACCACCCGCTCTGGGGACTGCATATTAAACCTCAGCTCACGATCGATCTCGGATAAACACATTATGTTCCATCTCGGGCGCAAAATGCAATTTTTATCCCACCATAATGACACGGCGTGCGGGGACAAAGTGAAATAGCCACAGCTAACAAAGTGCACTCACATCCAAAGGGTTTTGCCATTCAGGTCAGGATTGTTAACACAGTTTGTGTTTTGCTTGCAAGACCAGAACAAATTGAAATATTGATGAACATGTCCGTGGCAGTCCTTATTTCTCATATTTTATTTTTTATTTCGCCCACATCTAAGGTGATGTGATGTACAAGGCGCTTCATGTTAATTACCAAAAGTGTAGCTTTAAAGGTTAGCCAAGAAGAGGAAGACCTCCATCCTCAAAGCCAGCTGGAACCTTGGAGTCAGATCAAACACTTACTGGCTGCAGATGGTAGAAACATGATTCTAGCTAGCCTGCATTAAGTAATTCCCAATTACATATAAACATGCAACAAATGCTGGAGTGTGTGTATTGTGTATGCACATTTATGTGCTCACTCGACCAAATATGATCATTTAACAGCTCAGTGACTGTCCTAGAATGATCCGTAGAGATCTAAAATTCTGTTTCATCTGTATGTGGGAGCTGTATATGTGCACAGTATGAAAACGTCATGTGTTTGCAGACGTGTGTGCATGTTGTTGTGGTTGATTTGTGAGCCGGAGGGCTGCAGCAGTGTTTCCACAGTCTGCATCCAGATAGTGTTTGATCTGAATCCAAGGTTGTGAGCCTCACTGTTGGCCATGAGGATGAAGGTCTCTGTGTTTCCAGACCCTCCGTTCATTGAACATACACACGGATTCTACACAGACAACAGCTGTCGGGACAAAACTCTTAAAATGCAGCTTTAACTTGCTTGAATATAAATCAAATGTATTCTTGAGTGAATTAGTGTTAATCACAGGAAACAACACATTCCCACCTGCTTCTTTCCGGAGTTGACAGGATGGATCAAGTGTAATCTATAGATTGCTATAAGCAGAGCTTAATGATTGACCTGGATCTTTGCTTGGAGGTCCCATCAGGCACCACAGCAGTGGCTTAACCCCCATCCCAGCTGCTACATCACAGTGTGGGGAAGGCCATATTCATTCTATGAGCACAGAGCATCTGACTGGTGGGAGCTGGATGATAACAGCTAAGTCAGACACAGACAATAAATCATGCAGGTTTAGCAGCAGATTTATCTGAAGATGTTTTGAATTAAATTCCTAGTCCTCAGGAAGCCATGACAATCAATATTTCGTGCCCTTGCCGAAGGAGCTAAAACAGAGACTGAAAAAGAGATATGGGGAGACTTTGTGACACGGGGGTGACAGATTTAGACAGAGACAGAGATAGTGAAATTTAAGGTGGGCTGAGACAGAAACAAGACTTTGTGAAAGCAAATGACTTGTGCGGGACTCTTCTGCGTCCTCACAAGGAGCAGTGAACCTGAACTGTTATATATTCGTGTAACGCATAGCCATAATCAGTTTACTGCTTGTGTGTGAATTGATTAGAGCGCTGATATAACAACACAGGACGTGGAATGTATTTATGATGCCCGTATATGTTGTTATTCCATTACAGGGAATTCAGCAAAATGCAGCAGCATGTATTTTAGATGAGCCATCATTTATATACTGTAATTAGGGCCCGAAGCACTACAGTGCGTAGGACCCTATTGTTCCTCTAGTGTTTCTTTGGCGGTTTGTTTGTTTCTTTCTTTGTTTGGCGGTTTCTTTTTCTTACGCCACTTTGAACCTCAATTTGACCCCCTAAACATGCTCAAAAACTCACCAAATTTGGCACACACATCAGGACTGGTGAAAAATTTGATATTTTGGGGGAATTACACATATGAATGGCAAAATGACTCAATAGCGCCACCTTGAAAGTTGGGCTTAAGTGGAGTTAATACGGCTAGTTTCACGTAAACTCATGAAATTTGGTACACAGGTACAGTAGCCCGAGACAAAAACATTCCTGCTTTTAAAATTTCAAAAAAAGCTCAACGGCGCCCCCTAGAGCACGTAGTGTGCAGGCATTGGAATTTAACGAACTCCTCCTAGGATTTTTGTCCGATTTTTACCAAATTCGCTGTGTGGCATCTGGACCCCTCCAGGATGAAAAGTTATTAAAATCTTGTGGCTGCGTCACACGGTGTGGGCGTGGCATGGCGGCCATTTTGAACAAAAAGCTTAAGATTGTACAATGGAACACGTGCGCAGGCATTGGAAATTAACGAACTCCTCCCAGGATTTTTGTTCGATCTCCACCAAATTCGCTGTGTGGCATCTAGACCCCTCCAGGATGAAAAGTTATTAAAATCTTGTGGCTGCGTCACACGGTGTGGGCGTGGCATGGCGGCCATTTTGAACAAAATGGGTTTTGGAGGTGAAGTGATCCATGTAAAATCACCAAATCCACACAAAACCTCATTAATCTCAACACCTAATATTTAATATACAATTCAGAAATGGGCGTGGTCAAACGGCTCCACAGCGCCCCCTACAAATATTCAAATACTCATATAAAATCATTGCTTTATCCTACAAACATGAAATTTGGTACACACATATAGTATCCCAAGACCAACAGATTTGCACAGTCAAAATTCTAATCGGCTCTACGGCGCCCCCTAGACAAGGTTGTGTGGAGAGGAGCATGATCAGGAGCGAGGGCCCGTTCGACGCTGCTTGCAGCTTTAATTTCTATTTGAAATAAAGAATACACACCAATAACGACAAAATTTGTTTTTTTAAAGAGCATAAATCAAATATTTTCTGTGTTGTATTCAATAATGTCAGGCTTAAGCTTTAAGGTCCTACAAAACTTATGGGATATTTCTATGCAATTGGCCAACCTAATGGTTAATTACAACAAGTACCTTCAGTGAAGCAGCATGCATTTTGTTACGGACGGTGTGCAGAGACTCAGGCGCTAGGCAATAAGACACAGCAATGAAACTGATTTAAGGATTTCTTTAATTTAACAAAGGATAACTAATATAACACAAACACTGACCCACACCGGGTATGACCAGGCTAGGAGAGCGACCACTGCAGACAGAACCTGGACTAACCAAAATAGTATCTAAAGATACAACAACAAATACCAAATTGCAAATGTACAGACTGGCAGACAAAAGTATTCGGAGGTCAATCACGTCTACGTGCACTCTGAACCTACAGACTGACTGAATGGCTACAGACCAAGAGCAAACAAACAAAACCTTTCTAATAACTAAAGTATTTACAAACTCATCTGTACCAGCGGAGAGGGGGGAGCAGTCAGGGGTTAGGCAGGCGGAGCATCTGTGGCGATACGGACAGGCGAGCCGACAGGCAGACGTGGCAGGGAATGGCGGATGGAGCTGTTTGGGTGAGGATCCAGTTGTGGTCTTTGGCTGGCAGCAGAGGAGGTTTCCTGGGGTCTTTGTCTGGTGGAAGTTTGCCGGTGATCCAAAACTGGTGAGATGGAGAGAAAGGGTTAGTGTTGGTATTTCAGGTAAAGAGCTAGACAGAATTGACGGCATCAAACTAACTGATGACTGTTACGGTCCAGCGATGAGACAAAGACTGGTTGCTGCTTTTAAGCAGGGCAGAGTGGAGTGGCTGCAGTTGCAGCTCACAGGTGTGCCTCCTCTGCTGATTGGAAACCTGCTTCACCTGTGCACATTCCCTGCTGCCACAAACGCTCACGCCCACCTAGAGAGAAAGGAGAGGGAAGAGAGAGAGAGGGAGAGCACTGCCACTACCTGGCCCCGACAGCTGTGGCCGTGACACATTTCATGCTACTCAATGGTTGAATTGCAGGGTGTAACCGCATATTTAACTTTTGGTTTTCTTATTTATTTTCATTTAAAAAATATATCTTCCTTTTGTGAAACCTGCCAATGGATATGTCTGTTGTTATTTTCTATTTATTTTTTAATGTATTTACGTTCATTAAGGTAAACTTAACCCCTCTGAATTACACACTGTACATCCTGATGGTCACCCTTGTATTGAATATTTACACCTGAGTACTTTTTTGCTCTTCAAAATTAGTGTAACAGAGAGGAAATGAACATGGAGCGAGGGCGATAGGTAAGATAGGCAGGTTGTAAAGTTGCTTTTTACAGTGCTTTTGTTCACATTTTGCAGAGGGACAGGTCCAGGATGAAGACTGCAGAGTGTAAAGCCTCTGTTTGTGTGTCAGCAGACCAGTGCACACACACACACACACACACACGGAGCTCTGCAACATCACAAATCAACTTTGCCGTCATGTTCTTCTTATACTTCTCCCTCGTATCGTAGGCTATCTGCTACACCTTTTTTAACATACACTATATTATACTGATGCACACGGACACATGTAAGTGATGCTTCCTGGACTCATCAGGTGTCTCAGCATCACACGTCGTCACCCAGGCGACCCATCTGGGGCAGAGCAAACCCCAGCTTGTGTCCAGAGAGCACTACGCCACTCCTGGGGCTCCATTACATAACATATTGACGTATCTGTTAAAACACAGCTGCTGTGTGACTCAGACAGATCTGAAATGTGATAGATTCATGTCTGAAACATTTAAGTGTCTATACTGATATCCTATTTGCTGCCCACAGCTGTTTAGATGTCAGTTTGCATCCTCTGACTTTAATAAACACCTGCAGCATCCCACAGCAGCAGAAACGATAAGTGCTTCTTTAAATTGAGAGTGATGTACGTGTTTAAATGCGTGGCACCGCAGCGGTAACTTCATTGACACAGGCTCTGTGTTGTTCTACACATCCGACTGGTGAAAACTGAGCTCCACCAGAGCTGCCAGGACTTTTTCATTAAGATAAGCCCATCATTAGGCACAAAATTACATTTCAGTGTTTAATTGTTTTATGGGACTGGAATTATAAAAGCAAACTTTTTAGCAGCCTTAAATAAACCCGAGCCTTCCGACACTGTGAAGAATTTTGTTTTGCCACTCATTTTAAGAAACAGGTTTAGATACTCTTTCCTAAACTGATAAAGACATACAAAACACATGATCATCTTAAAAATACAATGCATGCAGTCTGAACAGTGTGTAAAATAAACCGTTTGCAGTAGGGTTCAACCACTTATTGGCTTGGTGGATCAGATGTTAAGTTTTTTTTCGAGATAATCTGCATTTTATTGTTGTTTTTTAACTTGATTTTAGGTAAGATAAATCAAAAATGCAATACTTTTGCTCTGATGCAGTCACCTCTTTCTATCTGCAATGTCCCGCCCACTGCACCATCTGATTGGTAACACATGACCAGTAACAGCCTATCAGCATTCGAGGATAAAATGTTGAAGAATTCTCTTTCAATTAGACGTACACAAAACATAAGCAACAGAGTGAAATAGAGTGTTGTGCTTCTTGTCTAAATTGCAAAGACTTAGTTTTTTAATTGCAAATGTATATCACTTTAAAATATCGGTAATTAGTCTACTTGATTACAAATAATCTGTATCAGCACTTGAAAAAAAAAGAAGAAAAAACACATTAATCAACCCCAACTTTTCAGACTCGAGATATTTAACATTGCTGCTTCATCAGTCTGTCAACATGATGACATTCTGCCAATTTCACATTCTTACTTAAACAACGGTCCTCATGGCCTCAGTCAGACGCACCCGCCACAGTGATGGAGAGAGTCACGGTACATCGGGATATTCGCCCTACACCTGAGGCTGGACGTCAAGTTTCAAGGAGCTGCTAATAAACAGAAGACGTGTCGTGTTGAAAAGTGGTAAACATTACTATGTGTGACCTAGTAAGAGTGCCATCGTGACTTTTACAAAAACACAAGCGTGGTGCTCATTCAAAGACGCATCCCACACGTTCAGATGAAAGGAGTGCATGTCTGAAAAGGGTCTATAATTAGCTCCACCAGCTAACAGGGGCCTTTTTGCATAATGAATAATATATTTAAAGTAGATTTTGCTGATTTCCCCCACTTTAAACAAGATCTTAATTTCCTAATGCTTTATTTAATCGCTGAACTCATCACACACAATGCCGGCGCTTGTTTACCACCAGCTGCCGTCGAGCCACAAGGTGACCCTGCAGAGATAGCATTCGCCTCCTATTCCGGTCTTCGGGGACTTCGTGGTGCTACAGAGCAGGTTTAATGTAAAGACCAGGGGTGAGAGAAAGAAAGATGGCGTTACCTCACAATTTCCAGCTGCTCTTATTTGTTGCAGATTGAACCGAGGCCAGCTGTGAGAGGAAGGAGGTAATTTAGGCACCTGTGGTGGATTGAAGACCTCGTGTTTCTCTTCCATCATCCTCTCTTCTCTCCCCTCTCGTGTTATTGCACTTTCTCTCTCTCTCTCTCTCTGTTCTATTTTCCCCTGCAGTGGTTATTCCTGTCCCTCTCTCATGCGCCAGCCCCGCCGTCTCATGAGCTAAAATGATATGTACCCTCATATACAGCGGAGCATAAGTAAACAGAAACTCAGTCCCAGCGTGGAGAAATGCAACAGTGTATGCCTGACAAATTTCCTGCTCCTGTCCGTGGGGAGGAGGGGGAATAAGAAAATGTTTGAGATACTCACTGACTGACTGAATTTAATCTCTTTCCCAAAACTTTGCTTTCTGCTCCACTCTGTGTCAGACGACGGAGAGGAAAGTGTGAGTGGATGTGAGAGGCTTAAGTGACTGACACAGGGAGAGTGCTGCAGAGTGCTAACACTTTGAGGGTGATATTGAGAATGTGGGAGTATGAAAGCCAGATTAAATGCGACGGGAGTGCTACAGAAGCAGACTGACAGAGGAAGAAAGAGCAAGAAATAATTAGGCCGAGAGCGTCTCCATTCATATTTGCCTTCTCTGTGTTCTCACTCCTGCGTGTATTTGTGTGCGTGAGTCTGCATCTGTGCATCCTAGTTTGTGCATCAATGTGTCCGTCTGTACATGCATGCCTAAGAGAGCCTGCACATGATTAATGGTAAATGTAATCTGCATTTGCACCGCAATTTCTTTTAAATATAGTACAGTCTCAGGAGATAAATGAGGTATTCTCTTCTACTGTGCGCAAATAATTTCAAGGAAGGAACATTAAAATATGGATTAAGGCTTTAAAAGGAATATAAAGACAGATTATGCTTTATGGTCCATACACAAAAGAAAAGAAGGTAAAACGGATTATATTGCACGCGTTGGAAAATAAGGGTTTTATTGCATTTCGTAAGCATGTGCTATATTTTAGTCCCCTTTTATACATGCATAATTCATTTCCAGTCCAGAAGTTAGAGAAATAAATGATAAGGTCTATGCGTCATCTCTGCCAGACAGCACCCATCTGTGCTTCGATGGGTAACATTACATCAGTGAGTGTGTGTCAGTGTAGGCTGGTGTGTCTGTATTTGTGCAAGAGGGAGAAAGAAAGAGCAAAAGAAAAAGGGAGAGCAAGGCAGAACATACTGCCAGGGAGCATTCACAGCTTGAGTATATTTTTACAGGCTTCCCTTAACAGGAAAGATAGTCTGGATGCTGCTGGGTGTAAGTCGTGTCATTAAAAGTTTCGCAGGCACACTGGATAGCTGTCAGAGCCCATGCCAATTAGTGCCACTTTAGGTGTCAGTCTGGTGGGCAGGAGAGACGAAAGGCAAGGAGGCTGAGAGGAGCACCAGGAGAACCCTGCTGACTGAGCCTTCCTGCTCAGCTGAGCGTCCTACAAAGCACCGGCTGGGTTTGATACAAACACAAGCAGAAGCCTTTGTTTCATCCACATGCCGATTTCCATTTTCATTCATATAGCTCTTCAAGTCCGAGAGGAGAGAACACCTCATTACGTCGATCCTAAACAAATCCCCTGCTCTCCACCTTTAAGCTGCTTCCATTTTCTACCAGGTAGGCATTCGGCTTAATTGAACTGAGGCCAAAACAACACTAATAACATCCAAGAGTTGCAAAAGACACAGCGTTGTCCTTTTGATCTATTGGCCCATATTAGTTTTGACATCCTTTTTCAATTTTCCCGGCCTGTTAAAGACGCCCTGTGGAGTTTTTGACCTCTACTTGTGCTGTGGAGACAACATTTTGATGAGCTAGTGCCTCCTGTTTTTGTGTGTGTCCTGAACTTTAATATGATGTGCACAAGTAGAGACATGCACATCACAAGCGTAGGGGTGATGTAAAACCCATTTCTGCAGTAAGCGGTGATCATAATGTGCCATAAAAACAAAACACCAATAGAAGAGGAGAGAAGAGTAAACAATGTTGGGAGGGAAACGGCAATAGAAATGTTTTAATATACCTCAAGGGGGACACATAAATGTGTAATCAAAATCTTCTTTGTTCTCGACTAAAACTCCACACGGTACATTTCAGCTTGTCTTAATCTGTTAAAAGGGCAAATGAGAGACTCAGACAGAATTATATCAGTAATTCAAGCGAGGGCGCCGCCATTTAATGCAAAATCATCACTCAGCCACACTCACTTCTCACAGATATAAACACTGGCTGCTAAGTTGTACAGATTCACAAAAGGGAGCTCTCTTGTTTCGAGGAGAGGACGATGGGAGGGGGAGAGAAATAAGAGTCTGAGGAGTAATAGTAATGAACATGTTAGAGTAAACCATTGGGGTTGTGCATGATTTGATAATGAGGGAAGAGAGCCTGACAGCGACTTAACCTGTGTCACTTCATTGCAGTGTCCAGATTGTGTGCTTTTAAAAGTAGAAGTCAAAATAAGTGTGAATTATACTGCAGCTCTTTGTAATACAGTGATTATATCCTACAATTATATAAAACTACAAGTATAACAGTAAACTGCTGGACACTTTGTTGACACTGTACTTACCTACAGCACTACCAGGGTAACAGATTCTTTAGCATTTGTAAATAGCACTAAACAAAGGGTAATCCGCAATATTGACATTACATATACACCGATCAGCCACAACATTAAAACCACTGACAGGTGAAGTGGATAACATTGATCATATTGGTACTATGTGGTGTTCTGATGGAAAACCTTACTTTTTAACATCCGTGTTGATGAGACTTAGACACCCAAATAAATATTGTCCCAGAGCAAACACACTCCCTCATGCAAATGGAGATCCCAAATGTCACTGGCCTACCCCTGCAGGAAAATGATTTTTTTGCCAGGTGGTGGGGTGCAAACAGTCAGGAACATATTGAGGAACATGACAATGGCCCAACATGTCGATTTGACCTCCAAACTTCCTACACCCCATTGTGATCAAGCATCAACAGGATGCAGTGGAACAAGTTTTGACTGACAGAGGCCCCACTGCACAAGTCATAGCAGCCAAAGGATCCACTGCCAATGTCCTGGTTCCAGACCCCACAGGACACCCTGAGAGGTCCTCTTGTCCATGTCCAATGGTTCAGCACATTTCTGACTACATAAGGTGGACCAACACAATATTAGGCAAGTGGTCATAATGTTGTGTTGATTGGTGTATATATAAATGGATCAGCCAAAACATTAAGGCCGACTGTTATGTAGATCCTCTTCATGCTGCCAAAATAGCCCTGACCTATTGAAGCATGGAAACAGGATATCTAGGTGAGTTCTGGGGTGTATGGCACCAGGACGTTGGCAGTAGATCTTTTGGGTTACTGGTTGGAGCCTTCGTGGATCAGGCTTTTTCTGCAAATTTCATGAATGTTTGGTTGGATTGGGACCTGGCCCAACAAGAAGGGAAAGTTCCCACAACAAAAACACAACCAAAACCGTTTTATCTAAAGTTCAAAGAACGTTTCCAGGATCTTTATCATTTCAAATAATGTCCTTATGAGATTAAAAGTGACCCAAGACAGAAGGTTTTATCATCAAAGGATGTTCATTCAAAAATGTTTTCAAGATATTCTCAATGTCTCAGAATGTTTTTTTTAAATAAAATGTTCCTATACTGTGACATATTAACAAAGGTAGAACAATTTGCCTATAATAAAATTCTTACAGTGTTCCATGAAACAAAGGAAGCATATTCTCAATGCAACATGAGGAAAATGTTTTAAGAACATTGCATTTAAGAAGCACAATCTTGGAACTCCAAAAAAACCTTTCTGTTAATAATATTACTAGAACTTTCTCAAGAACTAAGAACTTCTAGCTGGTAGGGAGTTTACACTCCCAGTCAATGCCTTGGGCTCTTTGTTGTGCATCTTAACCAAGACAGAGGAAAATATATCTGTCACTTTTAAAGACATTGTATTAGTGGACTGAATTTGTTTTTATGCTTTTTGTTATTTATTTGCAATGGTGGAGTGTGATGTACTATATGTTGGCTGCAGCATGGGTAAATAGCCCAAGACAAATCTCTCATTTGTGAGACAATAAAGTTTATCTTATCTTATTATCTTATCTTATATTGTGAGTTGTTGCTGAGCAGTATTAGTGGTGTGACAGGAACACATACTCCTGCAGTTAGAGGCCACCAGTGTTGGAGGCGTTTGCCATGGAGGGATGGACTTGAGAAATGATTAGGTGGGTGCTACACCTACAAGTAACATCGACATGGATCCCAGGACTCAAGTTTTCCAGCAGAACATTGCATTGTTACAAGATAATCACTTCACTTTCAGTAGTTTTCATGCTGTGGCTTATCGGTGTACAGTGTACAATATGGAACACGTCCCACTGTGCCTTGGACAAAAGACAAGAAAAACACCATCCAGCCTGTGCCCTGAACGGTGCACTAATCTTTTATATGGACATAATTTGTTGCTGGATCAGTCAAACATTCTAAAGAAATGTGTAGGCGTAGTAATAAAAAATGGAATTCATACAGTGTCCATCAAATTTGTGTCCAAATAGTAAAATCTATTCATTCTAATCAGGGCTGTGAACATATGTAGAAATGCTAGCAGTGTGACTCTGGAATGGCAATGCCAATCTGTCTGTCGTTCCACCACTGTGTCCAAGATGGAAATATTTTAAGAACTCTTCACTGCCTGCCATTCAATATTGCCATAATTTCCAATCCAGGTTTGTGCATTCCTGTCTCCCAAAGATTAAATTGTAGTTTTCATCATCACTGATGCAATCCATTTCTATTTATCTGCAAAGCTACAAAACCTGGACAGATACCCAGACTATGTGGACCCATTATCACCTAAGCTCAATGAGAAATTAAACATCTTAAGCAGTAAGTTGGAGGACTTGACTCTTAAAATGGCCTGGGAGGCAAAGGGCCACGGCTTATTTGAGGCAAAGAAAAAGTTCCACTCTGTGAAGCATGAAATCCTAGGACAGAATAATACCCCAAATAATTGTCACCCTTAATATGCTGTCTGTTTATACCCCAAGTAATTATCAGCCCTGTGCTTTCTGTGTTGCTGGCATTTAGTTGAAATAATGATTTTCTAAACTCTGAAATTATTGTGAATGCTTAGTAGTAGTTTATCTAACTACAATAACATGTAGTACATTAGGAAAAAAAATGTATGTGATCACTGATAAACAGAGACTAGACGAGACTACTTCGGCGACTTCTGCAGTTGTACAAGTACATGTAAAATCTCCAGTAGAGTCGTCGCCCTGAGAACCTGCAAAATGGACTAATAACTTTGTGATGAACATAGCGAACCATGGTCTTTTCCTGAACTGAACCAAACAGTTTTGGTACCTAAACTTAACCCAACAGTAAGTGAAACCAGGAGTTAAAACAAAAACTTATGTCAACAAATAACATGAAAATAATGGTGTCAAGCTTCAGTCTCCTAATGTGGACTTTTGTTTCTGTTTGAAAGTAGAAGCATTCAGCACCACCACCATTAAATGAGGTGTTTATGGGCTACAGAGCCTGCTGGAAGGTGAAGAAGACCACCCACTGCCGATATCTATGGATATAATAAGATCTTTTACCCGTCATTTATTGTAATTTGTTGGTAACAGTCGAAACAGCTGTGTTACCGTGTTGAAGCACAGCCTAGAGGTGCTAGCGTTGCTGACTCTTGACCTTGGTCAATCAGAGATATTGACTAATATTTCATAACTTGTAGCTACATAAAAAGTGAAACGACAATAAAGAGATTTGTTTCTATGGTTTTTCTGGATACAACACACTGTAAAAGAATCTTAAAAAGTGTAGATGGTGTGCGTGCTTGTGTTTGTATCATTTGACCCAACATAAAACTTTCAAATGTGTTTTTTTGTGCCTCCGGTATAAATAATTTGTGTAGCGACTTCAGAGGAGTGTTTGGGAAAAACAAATCCATGGAAACGCACAAAGACCTCGCACCAGCAGATGCCTGAGCACTATCAATTATATACAGGTTTCTCCCACCGTATTGATGTAGGAAATTGTCTCCAGCAGATGAAAGGTTACAAAACCAAGGCACTACTGGAATCAATTCAGCATTGTCTTTGTTCCAATTATGCCGAGCCTTCTGGAGGTGTCACACAGATTTGTCCACAGGCTGTGTTAGTTAATTTGTACTCTACAGTTTGTGATACGATAAGAGACAAACTGAATCTGTGAGTGGTCTCATTAATTAAACTGCTTTCCAGCTGTCCACTTCGCTCAGAAAAGTTTCTTCGTTCCAAATGTGAAGATAGCAGTTTAACTCTAAACCCAAGGTGCCTTTCTGTTGCTTTTGCCGTTCTGTATTTCCCCATAAGCCGTCTCATCATCTCTGCAACTTTCACATTTGTAACGTGGGTTTTTCACACATTCTCCTCTAGTACAGCACTAGTTGCTTTTGTCTTAAGGGCTTAGCCAAGACATTCACTTTCAAAGATAATTTAAAAACCATAGTACTCTGAAGGGCGACAGTTCGCGTGTGAAGGCCTGCATTTAGCAACATTTTGCTTTATATTCACATTTAATGATCCATTTAATTTATCACTGACCTTGTGTTAACACATATGTAGCAAAGGAAGTGTTTGCTTGTTTGTAACTTGATACAAACAAGCTATATACTGTTTGAGAGCAATGCTTTGTGATTCAAACAGTGTAAACACTTTTTAAAGTTTTAGTAGACCAATTAAGCGACAAGCTGATTAACTAAGCTAATTAAATGCCATTTTGAAATAATTGGCATCAGTCAGGTATTCAGGTAGGTCCGTGTACGTCGCGGCCATTCGTTTTCTTATTTTGAGATTTCAAAATAAAAGCAAAAAATAAACCGTTTCCCGTTTTTTTCAGTGATAATACAAAATGAAGAACGGAAAACGGGCCGTAATTCATTATCCATTATCTGATTTAATTAGATGCGTTTGTAAATGGAAATTAAAATTAAAGCTGCAAGCAGCGTCGGACGGGCCCTCGCTCCTCACCGCACTGCTCTCCACACGACCTTGTCTAGGGGGCGCCATAGAGCCGATTAGAATTTTGACTGTGCAAATCTGTTGGTCTTGGGATACTATATGTATGTACCAAATTTCATGTTTGTAGGATAAAGCAATGATTTTATATGAGTATTTGAATATTTCTAGGGGGCGCTGTGGAGCCGTTTGACCACGCCCATTTCTGAATTGTATATTAAATATTAGGTCTTGAGATTAATGAGGTTTTGTGTGGATTTGGTGATTTTACATGTATCACTTCACCTCCAAAACCAATTTCGTTCCACATGGCGATTTTGTTCAAAATGGCCGCCATGCCACGCCCACACCGTGTGACGTAGCCACAAGATTTTAATAACTTTTCATCCTGGAGGGGTCTAGATGCCACACAGCGAATTTGGTGAAGATTGAACAAAAATCCTGGGAGGAGTTCGTTAATTTCCAATGCCTGCGCACGTGTTCCATTGTACAATCTTAAGCTTTTTGTTCAAAATGGCCGCCATGCCACGCCCACACCGTGTGACGTATCCACAAGATTTTGATAACTTTTCATCCTGGATGGGTCTAGATGCCACACAGCGAATTTTGTGAAGATGGGATAAAAATCCTGGGAGGAGTTCGATAAATTCCAATGCCTGCACACTACGTGCTCTAGGGGGCGCTGTTGAGCCTTTTTTGAAATTTTAAAAGCAGGAATGTTTTTGTCTTGGGCTACTGTACATGTGTACCAAATTTCATGAGTTTACGTGAAACTAGCCGTATTAACTCCACTAAAGCACAATTTTCTAGGTGGCGCTATTGAGTCATTTTGCCATTCATATGTGTAATTCCCCCAAAATATCAAATTTTTCACCAGTCCTGATGTGTGTGCCAAATTTGGTGAGTTTTTGAGCATGTTTAGGGGGTCAAATTGAGGTTCAAAGTGGCGTAAGAAAAATAAACCGCCAAACCGCCAAAGAAACACTAGAAGAACAATAGGGTCCTACGCACTGTAGTGCTTCGGGCCCTAATTAAAATACACCCGTCTGACTTTTGATGAGGAAGGATTTCGTATCTAAGAGCTCCAGTGTTAGCTCACAATTAGCAGACCTTGCTGTGTGCCGTGGCCTGATGAAGACCCACTGTGGGGTCCAAACGTTGCTTGGCACACACTGTTCACTATTTTACAGAGGACTTTTCACTAGCTAAAGTAACAGAAAACCTCCAGACCTCCACAAAAAGGTCCCGAAAAGCAGCTGAACGCTAGTGATTTAGCGCTAGCGGCGGAGCTAGCGGCGGACCTAGCAGCACCACAAGGTCCCTCCAAAGGGACAATATAAATCCCACGCTGGTGGGGAGAAATAAGTTTTACATTTTAATTTACATTTACAAACACATCTAATTAAATCAGATAATGGATAATGGATAATGAATCACGGCCCGTTTTCTGTTTTTCATTTTGTATTACCACTGGAAAAAACGAGAAACGGTTTATTTTTGTTTTTATTTTGAAATCTCAAAATAAGAAAACGAATGGCCGCTACCCAGGTATTAACCATTTTTCATGTTGCATAACAGCTAAGATAAATCTCTAAACAGCAGTTGAGTACAACACATTGGCAACAGGAATTGACACAGTACCCTTATCGCAACATCTGCCATCAATAGTTTTACCAGACCAGTGGTCGGGGAGACCGCCATCTAACGATAAATGCTATTGAAGTTGCACTAAAACTTTATTTTTTATTCCTTCATATGTTTGTTTTTTTGTGGCAAAGTCTATTTTTTTAATGACCTAAAGATATTTATATAATTTTCAATTTGAATTTTTTATTCAAAATAAGTTTGCTGCACTCGATCGAGCTACTACTGCAAAAAGAGATGATGCAGATGTCTATTTAAATCAGAAATGTCGTGTCTCATTTGTTATTATTATTATTATCAAATAATAACAGTGTTATACCAGTGTTTTATCAGATGCAACACAACAACACTGGCATTTGTCATTAGAAAACCCATGTAATTCCTAAATACTAATATAGCAGCCATGATGGGTTCTCACTTTGTAATTGGAATGCATACACAGAAAAATAGCACTTTCTTACCTTTCTTGTCATCTGTGTACAGGGGCACATGCTTGTTCAGTCACTATGTGCTGCACTGTTAAATGGTTAATCAGTACATTATCTAGCAAAATGAACAAAAATGCAGGTTAATAACCACAAACACAAAGAGGGAAATGTGGAGAGGGCAAAATGCTTGTCATATTTAAGCATCTAAATAGGCCAAAAATACACTGATCACCCACAACATTGAAATCACGAGGCGATTATTGTGTAGGTTGGGCACGGAACCTCTGAGGGTGTCCTTAGGTGTCTGGTACCAAGACATTGGCATCAGATTGTTTGGGTCCTGTTAGGGCATCCAATCATCGGGGTTGCTATGGTGCATTCTGCAGATACTCAATTAAATTAGGAGTTTGGAGGCCAGGTTGTCACTTTGGGCTCTTTGTTGTGTTCCACGTTGTCCTGGTCAGGGAGGTTGTTGGGAAGTTTCATTCCTATGGGGGTATACTTGGTCTGCAACAGTGTTTAGGTGGGTGGAACATGTCAATGTATCATCCACATGATGCCATGATCCAAAGCAGAAGATTGAAACAAGATAATCAATGTTATTCATTTCACCTGTCAGTGACGTATTGTGGCTGATTGGTGTATGTATGCAGAATACACTAATTACCCACAAAGCCCCCTAAATGTGGCACAAAATCGGAACTACATTAGAAATGTTGCAGCCGATTAACATGTACTCCCCGTATAACAGTCTCCAGTGGCCACAGAAACAGCCCAGACCATAAGTGGTTCATCTTGTTTATCCAATCAACCAAAATTATTTGCACTATCGCCTGCAGCTACTGAAAGTTTAGTTATAATGAGCGGGGGAGTTTTGAACTATTCAAAATTGAGGTCACATTGCCAGAGCAGAAAAATTTCCTTCTTTGTTTTTTGTTTCACCTGATCTTGTGGACATAAAGACTAATGGTCAGCAACCGTAGAGGCCCTGCTGCTGCATGCGAGACAGCCTTATATTGATTTTAAATAACACATGTAAGGACCTACAGTCAATAGAACATCTTGTACATTTCATCTGAAGTGTGTGTAGACAGTGTGCATCTATACTAGAGCTATGTCTGGACTTAAATTCCATATCCGGATGTGTGCGGATAATAGCTTTGCATGAGCCTCGATCATTATGTTTTCTTTCCTCTTTTAATGAGCCAGTTACAGTACCAGTTTCAAAGAAAAGCTGCCCGGCTTATTCCCAGATTTGTCATGTACATGTAATGATTAGATTTGGTTGGTATACTTGTTTATGCGGTATTGATTAGTTTTATATTTGTATGCTGTTTGGTTGCTGTAAGATTAGACTGCGGTGCATTTGTCAAAGGAAACATACACTGTTTGTGTTATTCCTCCAGCTGCTGTTTGCAGTTACAAATTAATGATGATTTTTCTAATTTCCTAAAATTGGCACCAACATCCAGGCTCTGAGACTTTCTCTGCACTTCTTAAACTTAAATTAAAATTGTGCCGCATTAATGATAGACTAGATCTTGCTCAGTGGCGCTGAAGTGAGGTCCTGTGAGAAACACTGGTGGACACTTCTCACTGGCCATTGCGTGCTGACGTTACTGGGACAACCTCTGTTTAAAAAGTAAATGACACTGAATTATACATAACTGCAAGTTCATTACCATGAATGTTGCT
Organism: Dascyllus trimaculatus; assembly: GCA_024666655.1. Classification (NCBI taxonomy): domain Eukaryota; kingdom Metazoa; phylum Chordata; class Actinopteri; family Pomacentridae; genus Dascyllus; species Dascyllus trimaculatus. Next base: position 8,908,802 of record CM045460.1, on the reverse strand, counting down.
GAAAGTAATTAACTCTGGGGCGCTGATTTTTAAAAACGAGCTTCTGTCAAATGCACTGTTCATTATTTGGCAATTTGAGAATTACCAGGGTGTAAACATGAAATGAAAAACCGCCGACATCCTTCAACATCCGTAGGAATTAAGTGAGAGCAATATAGTGTATGCACTGTCGATAAAATGTGGTAGCGCTTGAGTCAAAGCACGATCGCGTAATGGCACTGACTAACCGAGCATTATACATAAATCAGTGAGATAGCAACCCCAAAAAAGTTCAAGTGTTAAATACGCAAGAATGACTCAGTGGCTATGAGTGATATAATGGGATTTTGAAGCCACTGGATTTGTCTTTCTACTGTTTCATTTTCATTGAATTCGCTTCTAAGATAAAGAGCTAGTGCTGATTAAATGGACTCTTCTAAAGCTGAAAAGACTGACCCTCCCAGTAATTGTTCAAAGCTGAATAGACCAAATGATTAGTAAAGAATAGTTTGTTATGAAAGGAAATACACTTATTTGCTGTCTTAGAATAAGTTCAACAAGAAGATAAATGTGACTTTAATGTCTGCACAAAAATATGAAGTTAAAGTCAGCAAGCGGTTAGCTTAGCCTAGCATAAAGACTGCACTTAATTTCTTGCACCATTTCATAAATAACCTCTGTGCATACTAATGCCTGAAAGCACATGGCCATTCAGGTACGCTGGACATGCAAGTGTCAGCCCTGACCTGAACCAGGGAGTCGGCTGCTTAGTTGTAAAACATGGCAAGATCAGAGATGTCCCAAAGTAAGACCACAGAATTGCTTAGCTGCCCGACAGCTGATAGCATTGACAAAAAGGTCAGCCATTGGTAGTCAAGGCGGATGTCTTTGTTTTCTTCTGGAAAAAGGTCTCACGATTGGAGGGTGACAAATTCAGGAATGATATGTAGTGACAATAAAGACTCAAAGACAAAGCAAACATGTGTGCCTTCATAAATCTCCATTACCATCTGTCCAGACTAACACGCAACTTCAAAGCAAAACAGGTCAGCAGGATTTCCAAAAAGCTTCATTTTAGAGGTCCTACAATGCCTTATTTTTTGATACCTAGTGTCCACACAACTACAGCATGCTTTAAACTGAAAACATACATCGATCAGCCACAACATTCTGACCACTGACTGAAGTGAATAACATTGATCATATTGGTACTATGTGGTGTTCTGATGGAAAACCTTGGATTTTGACATCCATGTTGATGAGACTTATACACCCAAATAAACATTGTCCCACAACAAGCACACTCCCTCATGCAAATGGAAATCCCAAATGTCACTGTCCTACCCCCGCAGGAAAATGCACCTCACCACATGGCAAAGACATCCAACAATCAGGAACATGTTGAGGAACATGACAATGGCCCAACATGTTGATTTGACCTCCAAATATCTGAGACCTGATTCTGATCAAGCATCAACAGGATGCAGTGGAACAAGTTTGATTGACAGAGGCCCCACTGGACAAGCCAGAGTACCCAAAGAATCCACTGCCAGCGTTCTGGTGCCAGACTCCATAGGACACCCTGAGAGGTCCTCTTGACCAACACAGTACCAGGCAGGTGGTCACAATGTTATGTCTGATCGGTGTATTTACCCACACTGATTAGTCAGCCATGGGTAGGGCGGTCACCATAACTCAATAACAAAGACAGATAGGAAAATCAAACTCAGCACAGTTGACCGTGACCTACCCTGGTCACCATTGAATTTTGGGATCAAAAGGTCAAAGGTTAAGGTCGCAGGGCTACCTGCTGTGTTTAGGAAGGCATCTGATGTGGGTCTGCATGTCACTTGAGTGCATTCTGGTTATATATACATTTATTTACATTGTTTTTCCAATTATGTAGTAGTGACAGACAGTATTGCTGCTGGATTATGTTCAGAAACAAAGAGCATGACAATTAGGAAGTCTACTGGAACTAAAGGGAGACAGTCAGACAGGACTGTGACACCAGAGTCAAGGGTTTGCACCATCTCTCCCATCTGTGGTTTGGTTTATTCAACAAAAGTGTTTTGGTTTCATTTAGGGAAAGATAGGGATTTTGGTTACATGTAAATAAACATGAGTCTGAAGTCCTTATTGGCACTTTCTCTATTAAACCAGACAATGATCTTTCCTTAACTTTCACCAGCCATAACCTTGAAAAGTTTTCTAATGCTATAGTCATAACAAGTGGATGTTGTATTTCAAAATCAGATATTTTAATGGAAAACAAAGTAAATGCATTGCCAGTTTATACCACTCTGATACATTCAGTGTCAACATACTCAGAGTATACCACATAATTTAAAAAATGCCTCGGGTGAAAATCTGTTGTTTTTTTAGCTTGCTATTATGTCAATATGGTGTTTTTATAGGCTAGAAGACAAGTCAAGTATGCAAAATAATTAGTCAAACATTTTCTTTTGAAACTGCAGTGTATCAACGACAATCCATAATAAACCTAAAAAAAACAGTCCCTTGGGCATTCTTCATCACATTTATATTTGGAACTGGTTCCCAATGCGATTGTATATGGCTAAATTTCTCCAGTATTACAACTTACTATTGTTTAACATCGAGTAGTTGTTGTACAGTGTTTAAGTAGAGTGGTAAGTGAGCTGGTGTGCTCGAGCCGCAGCAGGTGGGGAAGGGTGCATGGAGAGAGAGGAGGCGGCTACTCAGATCTAAGCCATTTTAAGGAATGAGGGTTTAGTTTTGAAGGCTGTTTGTCTTCAAATATCGGTGTGGCAGATGATGTGTAGATGATGAAGAAATCCTCCACCGATACTGTCTTGTTCATATATAAAAAGTTTATTAAAACAAGTACAGAATCTCTGGCACCAGCTGGTTGCCAGCGAGAAGATTCAAAGCCAAACAGAATCAACCCCCGAGCAACCCTTACGTCTACCTTATATAGGAAGTCGTGTTCATGAGACGAGGATAGGACATATGGTACATAGCAGAGAGAGAACATATAAACATTTATGCTGCGTCTTCTCCATAGTCGGTAGCAAGAAGGTTTAAGTCGTGCATACCGGTGGCCTGATGCCTGAAACTTTTGGTTGACCTGGGTTTAAACTCCAGACACCACAAGGGGATTTTTTTCATGGAGAAACCAGACACAGACGAGCTTTCACAGGTTTAATCAATGACCCGAGTGGGACTCTAATAAGCAACATTTTCTCATTGTGTTAATAGAGAAAGTAATCTGGTCTGCATTACTTTTTCTTCAAAATGTATTAACTCTTGTATATAAACACAATTACACAGTATACCTCGTTTATTTTTTTTGTACAGCATGCAACATTCAGATGAGCACAAAGAACAGCTTGAGGTTTACACGGGTTCAGTTCTGGACTGTTTCTTGGCCGAAAGCTGTACCTTCCCAGAGTCTTGTCATCACCGTGAGGTTGCCAGTTAACCATCTGGGACTCTAAGAAGTCACTGCTTCTGGCCAAGGAATAGACAAGAAATGCAGAGCAAGGCAACGCTCTAGCTTCACATTTACTGTACTGACATGAGAGTGGCATCAAAGCAAACTTCACAAAATGTCAGACTAAGATCAAAGATAAAATGTTGTTTTTTCCAACTCTGAAATAAGCAGGTGAAGGAGAACAGAAGCTTAAAAGCTGATCGGGGTCTTGGGATTGAATGGCAACGCACAGATATTGGCACTACAAACACATACACCAATTATATAAAAGCTACTTCTCAATCTTACTGAGGCAATTTCCCGAGGCCTTTGATAGCAGAGGGCACCACTCTGCAGCTTTGTTCCAGATCACAGCTATCTAACGGTTTGAGAGGGGATTTAGGGTCAAACTTTATAGGTTTATGTTTTTGTGGTTGATAAGTGGGAAATCAAATGTTTGTCTGACACTCACACTCGGGGAGTTGGCAAACGTATTTACTTTTTAATATATTACAGCAGAGCGGAGTGATGATTGCCATTTGTATGCACAGGTGAACAAAGTAATTTCCCTTTGTCAATTTCATAGTAATGACTCCCACCTGTTAGCACAGCAGAGCTTAACACAGCAAAAAGATGGCATCTGCTTCTGTTTCTTTAGTTATTTTTTTTCCCATTTCTATTTGTCATTGTTTGGCATTTATTTCAGAGGTGACACTGACACCCACAACCTTGAGTGCAAGGCTGAATCACAGAATCACTATGCAGCCCGTGCGAGGTCTCCGGCTTCTTATGAATATTGTTTTCTCTTTGTGCTGGTGAATTGGCAAGCAGTGAAGTCAAACTCTGTGAACTGCCGTGCTCTTAGACATAGCTTGCGCCGTCTATTGTCAGATACAGAAAATGAATGCATTCGATTCACTGTGACAGAATGAAATGCGCACCAGGAGGAGGGATTAAGCTGATCCGCACCAACAAGAAAATGTAATGATCACAGGCATGGAAATCAAACACAGAGCAGAAATCCCTATGTTCTCTCTTTTTTTTTCGTTCCAGAGGCAGATCACACGCTTGCACACACATTTTCGAAACACGCCTCAAACTACTGGCGTATTTGTTGCGACTGTTATGCTCCACAATGCAGGTGAAGCTCCATTCGCTGCACTGTAAGAGGAATAGCGCCCTGTCAAAAGGGGCCATTTTGCTGCTGCCTGCTGGTTGCTTTGCTCTTACAGCTCATCCTCCCCCAGACACAGTAGCCTTAATAACCTCTTAGATGCTATGTAACAGCTCGTCCCATGAGGAACGACTGCCAGTTCGACTCGTGTGTGGGGGAGAGGGGAAAGGCCAGGGAAAGTGTTTAGAGCTGAGATGCACATATCAGTACAAAAGAGCACTCCTTTTGTTCACAGAGGAATGAAAATAGCTTTAGAGTTAAGTTATATATCTATCTACCTTTAATGATTAAAAAAGGTGTATTTTGACGGATAATTCTTATGGATATGGTATACTGATGAAAACATAAGTTTTTGTTGTGATTACTTCTTTAATTACCATAATTTCCGGACTATTGAGCGCACCTGAATATAAGCCGCACCCACTAAATTTAAAATGAAAAAGAAAATTTTCCATACATAAGCCGCACCTGACAATAAGCCGCAGGTGTCCATGTTGCAATAAGAGATATTTACACAGATTTTTAAAAACTTTTTATTAAATAAATGCTTTTTTTCAAACAGTGCCTGTAACATGGCATTAACAGTGCAGTAACACAGCAGTAATGTGGCTGATTAAAAGTCAGTTATCGCTGTCGTAACCTTCCTCCTGCACACTAAAACCACTGAAGTCATCTTCTTCGGTGTCGGAATAGAACAGCCTCAGAATTTCTTCGTCACACACTTTTCCAGTCTCTCTTTCGTTGTCGCTCTCATCGTCACTCACGTCTCGAAGCAAATCCGCGCTTGAATTAGTGTTGTTCCTCCATGATGAGGGTGTGTGCATGAAATGCAAAATAACTGATCTGAAGAATTTGGTGCGCGTAAATGATTTTATTCGAACAGTTTCATTGGTCCACTGTGACCTGTTCGGTAATTTCATTGGTCTGACGTGACCAGGCAAAAAACCCGTATTGGTGGCATGTAGCGCACCCTTAAAAATCCATACATTAGCCGCACCCTTAGATAAGCCGCAGGGTTCAGAGCGTTAGAAAAAAGTCGCGGCTTATAGTCCGGAAATTACGGTATACAAAATATTGCTTACTTAACAAACAAATCTATATAAAATTAAAGAACCAATCCAATCTTTTTCTGTCAATTTTCATAAATTGCTTTTACAGTGCTAATCTCAACTTTAACAGTTTAATCTATACAGATGTAACCCACTGAAAATAACCAAATTCAGGATTAACTCATTTCAGTTTTTTTAAGATGTAGTAGCCACTTTATGCCAGCAGGTGGCAGGTGGTAGCGCTGCAGTGAGAGAAAGGGTCAACTACCGCTGTAGGAGAAGCAGATAAAAAATGGAGCAGAACAGACCACGCGGAGTTCATTAGCAAGAGAACCGAGTGAACTTAAGGACTTTTCTGAATAAACTGCGTTTCAGGAAGAGTCACAAGGAGTAACTGGTCGAAGTTTTGTCAAGGAGTGTCAAGGATTTAAAGGTTTTTGTTTTCCTATTCTCCGGTGAGTGTCGTTAGTAACTGTATATGCCGTGCTAGCTAATGTAGCTTAACTAACGTACTGTTTTACAAAGGGTAACATGCATTTAGCATGGATAAATGGTATGTGCTTGCTATTCTCTGTCGTTATTGCATATCGTTTTTAAAGTTAGGGGACGGACCTGTTAAAAAAAATCAATCGGAGTATGACTTGTGTTATGCAAACTAAAGTATGAATCGACAGAATGTTGAAAAAATGTTGTCATGTTGCTCCGCGTGTTGTACTTGTCTATAGCAAGTTAAATTGAATGTGTTGGAGCTTTGAATGTACTTTAAATGTATATTTTAGAACATTGAACAGAAAAATTTCAGATCTGGTGATGTTTGAGATTATGGGAGAATAATTGATGTTGCCCTGCTTACGCAGGTTGGTTTTTCATTTACCCTGACAAATTGAGGGAAAGAAGCTGAGTTTATTCTGAAATCGCCCATGGGCATACAGACGGACAGAGGACGTGCTACAGACGAACGAAGAGTACATCGCAGGAGTGAAGAGGATCGCTTTGCTGATTGGGACGACGACGACTTCAGTCTATATTCTTCAGTTCACCGTACAGATAAGCACTGAATAATCGTCACACTACAGCCAAAGGAAAAAAAACACACTACCTGGGTAGATGAACTTTGATTTTCATTTCATTTAGTTTGTTATTTTGTCAGAGCTCTGATATTATTTTGTTTCTTACTTCATTCTCTCCAAACTGAACTGATTGAGAGGTCATGGAAATTTGAGTTTTCCAACTTAAAGGAAAGAACAATTGAACTCTGGATCCTAACGAACTGAATCCCATTGGACAGAGAGGTTTTGTTTCATTTGAAGTGTGGGGTATCATAAAAGTGCACCAGAGGTGTTCATCGTATACTGCTAAATGTTCCTGTTAAATAAAGGCCGGCTATATGTTCTAAAAAAAAATAAAGTTAAATAAGTGTTTAAATGCTTCTCCTCTACACCTCATTGAAAAGTACCTAGGTTAAGAAATTGTGGCGCTTCCTATCGTGTACAAAAGAAGTGTTACACAGGGTTTCCCCCAGTGCTTTATAAGCCTGGCGGGCCGCCAGGCTTTCCTTGCCCCCCCGCCAGGCTAAGCGTCACTGGTATATTTATTTTAAATAGGTTTTTCTGTGCACCAAAACAGTGATACCAAAGACGATGTACAGAGCTTCTGGTGATACGGTTGAAAGCGCAATGACGACATTTTATGGTCGATACGTGAACTTTTTCCGATGTCGGAGGAGCACTGGAGGAGACGATGAGCTCGTTCACCTCCAGGGCAAGGGGAGTTCATCCCCGGCGAGCCGACCGAACCGCAGCTCGATGATGAGGCAGAGCCAGTGGCGTTAGCATGGATGTTAGCACGTCATTGGAGCAGCCTTCTGCGAGCCGCGATGGTAAACATCCAACTAGTGGATTTATCCAAAATGGTTAGCTGACCCTAAATTTAGCGGATGGATCTACCAGACCGAGTATGGTAAACCCAGACGGACTGATGCACTGATCCAACCTGAACCATGTGGAGCAATAAGTAGAACAGGTCACACAGCACAGCAGACCTGTTCAGCCTCTGAGTTCCCTGGTTTTACCCCTTGGCCATGTTTGCACTTTTTTATTTATGTTAATTTATTTTACTTTTAAATGTGACCAGCAACGGCTTGTTTTAAGATTCACTAGGATTTAAGTTAAGTGAAAACAATTTATATTATTTATTTTGATTGTATTTTTTTGTGTTTGTTAAAACCGTATTTCAAGATTGTGCCTTTTTGTAAGACTCTATGGTTAAGTATTGTTAATAAATGGCTTGTAATTACGTATAATAGTCATAATTTTAGAATTCTTTAAAATAACTTTTTTTTTAAAAAAACAAAATCACGATGGGCAGCCGGTGGGCTTCTCTACCACCGGGCTTAGCAAGTTTTCTGGGAGAAACCCTGCTATATTATAATAGGGAAATATTTATGAAATTATGATACATTTGCAAATACATTTCAAGGGTCGTTTTGTGTCAAAAAATGTCCATTTTCTTTTTAAAAATCTGAATTTTCTAGATTTTAGAGATGTTATTTTATCTTAGACATGAAAAGTGACAGTGTAATTTTACTGATATTTTCATGTATTTCAAACATCATAGGAAGTAAAGTAAAAAATTAAATTTTTTCCTTTATTTCTTGTTCTTTTTTTCTGTCTGAATATAAAAAGAAATCTGGCTAAGCAGCTCTAAAGCTAAAGAGTTAACAGTGTATATCTATCTATCTATCTATCTATCTATCTATCTATCTATCTATCTATCTGCAACACACAGACAGAAATGCAATTGCTAAATGACAGTTATTGTAAGCAGTTCCCGTTTTAGATGCACATTGATCATAATGATACACAGATACCACACTCCAACTAATGCACATACTTCACCACCACTCCCGACTTCAAAAAGAGCAGCTTCACACCCCCCTGCAACCTCTCAATAATGGACCGGGGCCCCTTAAGTGATCTCTAATGGAAGCTCTTAGGGGAGGAGACATTCATTCATATTCCATATTTCATCCCGCAGTACCACCACTGCTGCAAATGGGTCAAAGAAAATGCCATTGCACACCCAGGCTTTCGACTCTCCAGGGAATTGCCATGGCCAGAGGGCGATGAGGCCGCTGGTAATCCAGATTATATTGGGACCCCAGCCGCCACCCCTCCTTTCCTAATCTGTATTAATCCAAAACAAGCAGTGTGTGTGGCTCAAGAACATGCCAGGCCATATGTGATAGTGTTGACAAATATAGCTTTACGCATCATGCCTAGACGGGCCGAGAAAATCTGAATAGTTTGACATTTGGAAATATGTTTCAATCATACCTCATGTTCATTCATAGGCGGCCTCTCTGCCAACTTGAATCCATTCATGTGGGTGACTCAAAAAGCGCTGTCTCCAGTTTGTGTATTATGCAAATGCTTTCCTTGCAACCCTCCACTGTAATTTCTGATGAAATTAATCAACACTGGTAGGGTGTAGTTAAAAGGCAACTCATTGAGAATTATGACACGCCGGAATGAGAGATCAGGAAAAAGAAAAGAAGAAGAAGAAAAAAAAAAAGAAAAAGGAACAGGCCTTGCTAATTAGCCACAGGCTCACTGATCATCCCGCTATGGTTTGCACACTGTTGTGACTTGTTTTCTCCATTAAGCAGCAAGCAGAACATGGCTCAAACCTAATGCTTCATAATAGACAAAACCACAGTGGCTGTTAGGCCAACATGAATGCCAATGTCACAGGAATACAAAATATCAGAACGGGGAGACAGAAAGCACATCAAATATTGATGCACTTTACAACAACATCTGCTGTGTGTCGTTTATGAAATATTCAGGGATACACACAGAGAAAGGGATATACATGGTGGTTTGTCATGGTCTGGGTGCTCCATATTTTGCAGTGTATGTGCTGAGCTGTGGAACCGAGCATGAACACGGAGATACCGTCTATCTGCTTATCCGACTCCACCCTTCCGCTCTCCCACAGCCGCCCTCCAGTCCCCCAAGCCTCCCGCTCCCTCATTCTGTCTCTCTTCCATCTCCTTCCTTTCCCCCCTTGTGAGTGTGTTCAGGGACCCGCTAATTCAAAGACCAAGCGGCACCTCATATCTGCGATCAGTCGGGTTTAACCAAACTCCCTTAGCCTGTCGACACATCCCAAGTTCAAAGAAGACAAAAGGAAGAGTGGCTGTGGGAAGAGTCAGCCACCCTCCCCTTCAACTCCCATAAATCTTTTAATCATGACACTGACAGAAACTATTTTTCCCCTTCCTATCTCCCTTGATATGCCAGTATTTTTCTGTTCTCCTTTCCTTTCTTCTCTTGTATTTAACATCCCCCTCTGCTCTCTCTCCGTCTCCTTACGGCCGTCTCACCAAATAGCCAATCCTTCTTCTTCTCTCCCTCCCCATTTGACAGCACTTCCACCTCCTTCCCCCGCCTCCCCCTCCACCCCCCGTTGTCTGTCTACTGTAGAGCCTTAATGAGTACACTGGAAAAGTCTGTAAATTATTCAATAACTGGGAGAAGAATCTCTGATCCGCCACCCCCACTTGTTATTCCAAAAATAGATTTTCTTATGCTGGGAGTGAATCATTCACAGCTATTAGAAACTGAGAAGCTCATAGTTCCGTCCTCATGGAGTTGAGAGCGCCAGATTTGACACCACATTGTGAAATATCGGGACGATTACGATCTTATTACTTTGCATTTCTTGGCGTATCCGTGCAACATCAACATGAGACGGTGAAAACGTGCTCTCGGACTAGATGGGTAAAAACCAGTTCTTTGCAGTATTGAATTATAACACATCATGAGCTAAGATTACATCCCCAAGCAGGTTTATAATTAGAAGAAAATGAGTTGATTTTACTGTGACTTAAAAAAGCTTCACTTGCTATTATGTCGGAGGCTGAGAAATCTCACTGTAAACCATGGAACATTGACAAAAAAATATGCTCTAGTTTTGAAATCCATCCAACATTATAATTTCCCCATTACAATCTAAGCGCACTGCAAATGAACTTCGAATCACTAAAACTATGAAAACAGTATGATGCTTTCTATGGCACTGCAGGAATGAAAGAAGAGTTTTGGGCTGGTCCTGAATATTCAAATCAGAATCAGAATATTCGTTTGTTGTGGTGGTATTCGGATAATAATTTTGATATTCGAATAGTTGTTTGCGTCGCTGCCGAGCGCTGCCGAGCGCTGCCGAGCGTCACCGAACGCTGCCAAGCACTGTTGAGCATCGCCGAACGCTGCTGAGCATTGCCGAGGCTGTAGTGCGCCGCCAAGGCTCTAGCATGCCGTCGTGGTTCTAGTATGCAGACCTGCCAACTTTGGTGTCCAGCTCCGGTGTCCTGCTCCAGTGCCCCCAGATTCAAATATTTGGCGATTATTGGATCCGAATATCCAGAGCACAGATATTGCTATTGGACCAGCCCTAGAAGGGTTTTTAGAACTTGGCTTTAACAAAGAATGCAAAGTCTGATTATCTCTCTGTTGCAAGTCTGCCATCTTTATGTACATGCAGCCCATTTCACACAATAATGTGTAAAAGCTACACTGGTTTAAAGTGCATTAAAAAAATTGTGAGATACTCATATTTTTAGAGACTATTCTTGTCGCGCTTGGAAAACAACTGGAGCCTTTATCCAATCTATGATCTTTTTCAAGACATTACCAAGTAGTTTTGTAGCAAAAAACAAACAGTTACTAAAAACAACAAAAAACTGTGGCCGGAAATCACATAAAAAAGAGACAAAGTGCGTAATAAGCACGAAAAAAGAATGGTCTAACGCTCAACTTGGACTTGAGCATCATTCAACCACTTTTTATGCATACAGCAAAAAGAACTCAGGAGTCATGTCATGTGGACACAGGCCACGAAGAGAATAAACCAAAAGAATTTTACAGCTTTTAATGTGAAACTAATAAGTTTTGTGCCTGGGACTCATGAAAATATAATCTATTATAAGCTCTTAGTTTAGCATTTATTTATATGCTAATGATCTATTTGTGCATTCTATGTTTATGCATTTTTATTTATAGGATAATTATTTCCTGACTTTCTACAAACTCAGCATGTTTGTGTTCAGGTTACATAAGGTTCCAAGAAAAGGGGTCAGACAAAAAGGCTTGATGTCCACCAAATGAGGTCGTTTTCTATCCTTAAAAGGCTTTTTATCTTTGGAAAGTTGGACTTAGCATTTCTTAAATGGTACGGAAAACTGATTAAAGGTTAAACTTACAAAACTATGTACACTGATCACGCATACCATAATGACCGCCTGCCTAATATTGTGTTGGTCCCCCTTATGTGGTAAAAATACTCTAAACCATTGGGCATGGACAAGAGGACCTCTCAGGGTGTCCTATGGGGTCTGGAACCAGGACGTTGACAGTGGATCCTTTGGGTACTCTGGCTTGTGCAGTGGGGCCTCTGTCAATCAAACTTGTTCCACTGCATCCTGTTGATGCTTGATCACAATGGGGTGTAGGAAGTTTGGAGGTCAAATCAACATGTTGGGCCATTGTCATGTTCCTCAACATGTTCCTGATTGTTTGATGTTTTTTTTCCATGTGGTGGGGTGCATTTTCCTGTGGGGGTAGACCAGTGACATTTGGGAATTCCATTTGCATGAGGCAGTGTGCTTGTTGTGGAACAGTGCTTATTTGATTGTCTGAGTCTGATCAACACGGATGTTAAAATCCAAGGTTTTCCAGCAGAACACCACATAGTACCAATATGATCAATGTTATTCACTTCACCTGTCAGTGGTCAGAATGTTGTGGCTGATCGGTGTAATTTACCAACAACCCAGCAAAGTGTTTGTTTTATTATTTAAGATAATAAGAGGTAAAAAATATTTCACATTCTGCTGTGAGACTTCATTGAAAAGTACAATACTGAGCTGCTGCGGTGCTCCTTTAATAACATTTGGTTTTCATTTGCTTGTGTCCTCACAGCTGAACAAATGATGTGTAACCCTGTAACGGTAACTACAGAGGAAATAATGGCACAATGGCTGGTAGAACAAATGTTAGCACTTATATTTAAAAAGCAGTTTTTACAGCATATTTGTTTTTAATGTTGGTTTTGTGGCATTACGTGAAAAATATCCTTTAATGGAAATTGCTTCTCTCTTTACTTAATGATTTACAAACTCTGTTAAAAGCTGCGTAATATAAGCCGAGCAGGTTATTGCTCTTAAAGTGATCAATAATGTCCTTTAAAGCCAATGGAGGCCAAGGTAAGGCAGTGAAAAGGGAGATATCTGATACCTTAATTCGCTTATAAAAGACAGCTGCAAATAAAACTGTGAAGAGCTTCGTGGTGCATGTAAGTGTAAAACAGTTACAGCCATGAACATGTGAATGGCTATTTCATGCTCTAATATACTGGTTCTACTCCTGTAATTCTATAAAATGTAAAGAATGTTTTAACATGAATTGAATAAAACTTACTAAATTAGTATTTTTTCGAAACTACTAATAGTGTGCCTCTAGCTCAACTTGAGCATTTTCTATAGGTTTTTCAGGTTTTTTTTATAGAGCTGTCATGTGCAGTAAAACACAATTTTGGACCTCTATTGTATACACCAATCAGGCATAACATTGTGACCACCTGCCTAATATAGTGTTGGTCCCCCTTATGTAGTTAAAAATGCTCTGAACCATTGGGCATGGACAAGAGGACCTCTCAGGGTGTCCTATTGGGTCTGGAACCAGGATGTTGGCACTGGATCCTTTGGGTACTCTGACTTGTACAGTGGGGCCTCTGTCCATCAAACTTGTTCCACTGCATCCTGTTGATGCTTGATCACAATGGGGTGTAGGAAGTTTGGAGGTCAAATCAACATGTTGGGCCATTGTCATGTTCCTCAACATGTTCCTGATTGTTTGATGTTTTTTTCTATGTGGTGGGGTGCATTTTCCTGTGGGGGGGTAGGCCAGTGACATTTGGGATTTCCATTTGCATGAGGGAGTGTGCTTGTCGTGGGACAATGTTTCTTTGGGTGTCTAAGTCTGATCAACACGGATGTCAAAATCCAAGGTTTTCCATCAGAACAGCACATAGTACCAATATGATCAATGTTATTCACTTCACCTGTCAGTGGTCAGAATGTTGTGGCTGATCAGTTTATGTAAGTGCCAGTGTTCATTTTTTTCACTGTTTAAAAGAAAACTATAGTCATAACTGATCAGTATCATTATCTGGAATAACCTAAAATAGCTAATAAGTACAGTCTTGTTTTTATGAAGAGTGCACATTCCATGTACCTTTTCTTTTATTTAATCTGATATATCATTTTACACTTCCAGAGCAACATCAAAAATACCTACAAAAACTGAAATAGCTGCATATAAGAGCTTTCCCTGTTAAGGAAAAAGGAGAGTGACTTGCGTTTATTTTTGCATATTTGGTTACCAGCCACAGTGAATGCTTTTCACTCTCATTTAGTAAACATAACTTTAAGGCTATAACGGACGTGCTCGTATTTCATAGCAGATGCATCAGTATTTAAGAACGAGGCTAAATTACATTTACATGTAAGATACATGATAGCTGCTGCAAAAGCATTCAAAGGACGGTTTCTTGACTCTGCATTACAAGTGCAACAGTCAAGGTCACATCCAAACCCTATAATTTCAGCAAAGATAATTGGCCTCTTTGGACAGTTTCTGACTCATTGTGCTTTGAAAATTCACATTTTTTAAAAAAGTTTGGATTTATTGATGTCTTTTGTGTCCGCCTAGTTCTGCTAATTGGGATTTAGTTGATATTCAAATGCCCTCCATTCATCAATCACACTATTTAGGACTTGCAGCCACAGCATCTTCTTAGTTCTTAACACGTAAAGGTTATCTATGCATGACATTAAAATTAAATTTGTTGTTAGATCTAAGTAATTAGTAATAGTTTTTATTAATGTATTATTTTTGATCAATGTGTTTGATCCACTGTTCTATTATAATGTCAGTCTATCTATCTATCTATCTATCTATCTAGAAATCGCTGTAAAACAATTTAAACTTGCCATAGTTTGTTTTTTAAATGAAAATCTATACTTGCTATGCTTACCAGTTATCTACGGAAGCCCTAAACGGCCATGGTTCAACTTAATTCTTTTCTCGAGAAAACAAGATAACTCTCCTCTGTTTTCTCGTTATAACAACATAAGTTTGTCGTTATAACGCGATAGCAACATCCGTTATGTCATGACAACAACAGAATTATCTCGTTTTTTTCAAGAAAAAAAATCGTTTTCTCATTATAACAAGTTAATTTTCCGGTGAAGCCACTTACTGTTAAGGACGATAACTTGTATCCCAAGACTTGCAAAAGTACAAACAAACACATGGACAGGCTTAACTTACCTTACATTAGAGTGTGCAGCTGCAGTAGAGCATGTCCAGGCCTAGCATCAGTCGGTAGTGTGCAGCAGCAGCAGCAGAGCACCTTCTCGTATGACAGGTTGGATTCGCTTTCTACTGCACCAGAAAATTAACTCGTTATAACGAGAAAACAAGATAATTTTGTTGTCATCACGACATAACAGATTGTGTGATCGCGTGTTAACAACAAAATTATGTTGTTATAACAAGAAAACTGAGGAGAATTATCTCGTTTTCTCGAGAAAACAGAGCGAAAAATCTAGTTGAACCGTGGCCGTTTAGGGCTTCCATAGTTATATACTTGACGAATGCATTTTTTAAACTCAGGTATTTGAAAATGTAATCTTCTAATATAACATAAGATTTTCCTTCAGTTCTGGTGGTCCCAGATTTCTGGAAACAACAACGAACCATGGTGTCTATTACTCTATAACATTTCAAACTGGCCTCCTGTCACCATCTTTTTGTCTTTTGACAGCCCCTGTGGTGACTGATTGCAGTATAGGTCAAAAACCCTGCCCCCTCTGTGTTAGTAGATAAGACAAGAGCAATATTAAAAACATGAAACTGCACCTTAAATAAATGTGTCTCTAATATAGTTTCTGTCGAATTTAGCATTTATTATCACAGTAGTGTATGACTGATTGATATAATTCAGTTGTAAATGGCATCAGCAACACATGATGGCAGTGGTCATTTTTGCAACATGTTGTGTGGTGGGAGGAGGTGACACACAACCATCCTGGTGTCTTGGAGGTAAAGTTGCTCCTATAAAATGATCGGTTGTCAATTATTACATTTTACCAGCTATTCTACTAATTGATTATTTGGTCCAAGTATTTTCTTTAAAAAAACTCTCAAATTCCAGCTTCTTAAATATGAATATTTTATTGTTTCTTCACTCCTCTTTAACAGTACATTGAATATCTTTGGGTTGTGGACAAAATACAACATTTGAGGACGTCAACTTGAGTTATGGGAAACACTGATCGACATTTTGCACCATTTTCTGACACTTTATAGACCAAACAACTAATCAATCAATCAAGAACGAAACTGTTCGACTACTCCGCTATGAGAATAAACATTAGCAGCAGCCCCAACATGAAAGCAATTTACATTTTTAATAAAAAATGGCATTCCCAAAAGTATTCATATCCTTTCTCGCCACCACGGCAATTATGTTTCCTACAACTGCTGACAAGCTCTTTGCGTGTCTCCACTGGGACTTTGTTCCTCTTCTCTCCGGTGACGATCTCCATGTCTTTGAAGTTGGAAGGCTTTCTTAGCATCGCTCTGGTCTTCAGTTCCCTCCACAGATTCTCAGTTGGATTCAGGTCTGGACTCTGGCTGAACTGCTCAAAAATGTTTACTGTGTTTTCTTTTAACTATTTCTTGGCATCTTTGCTTGCATGTGTCCGATCATTGTCTAGTTGGAAGATCCAACGCTGCTCATGGCCAAGTTTTTCTGCCTTGGTTAGCGTCCATGGAGACCAGCCTTGTGCAGTGTCTACTCTGAGATAGTGGGGCCAGAACCACACATCGAGTTGGTGTTGGTACTGGTCCTTGGATTCTTCTCACATGCATGACCTTCTTGCCTGCATATGGGTCACTTCTGTCTTCCTAAAAGACAGTTTTGGTTTTTTTTACAGTGTTGAATTTCTTTGATTTTGCTTTGCACTCTGGCCACTGGCACTCGAAAACACTTAGCTATGCCTTTTTAGCCGCTCTCTGTCCATAATGGACCTAATAATAGCAGCTCACAAAGCTCTCTGGTTTTAGCCCTGACATGCAATTGACCAGCAACTTAGCAGAGAACTACTGCCTGAGCTTCTCTAAATTTATAGTGTATTAGAACGCTTTAAAACATGGTAGAAAAAAATGTCAGGGACCATTTGGAATGATATAGAAAGTGCACTTTCTTAAAAACTGGCGACAGTTTCAAGGGATGTGAATCATTATTCTTGCACAATGTCATTTCCAGTCGAAAGGAAGCTATTGGTCAAATAAAAATGAAATCAAAATTCGACATTGGTATGAATAATTTGGGGCTTAAGTGTTGGCAAATACAATACAGAGTGTCATTACATTTTAAGGCTATTGCAGAAAAATCCCAACCATTCTAGATCATAGTTTCACAATTTCATTTCATGGAAATCTTTAATATAACTCTACATTTAACCTAACTGCGTCTGTCTTTTCTATTTTTTATGTAGTGTAACACACTGTAGTCTTTCAGTGGAAATCCTTTGAACTGCCCCAGTAATGTGAAGCAAATCATCACACTGCCATGAAAAAGAAATGCCTCCCAGAAACCAGGGTACTAAAGATCGCCAGGGGAATTGACATTTGTAAGGGCTCAGCATTATCATCTCAACCATCCGCCCGTTATTGTACATCCGCACACATGCACAGACACACCTCCCCTCCTCCCGCCCCCCACCTCCGAAACCAAACACTCCATCATGTGCGGTGTCAGAAGAGGATCAGGAGAGGATGAAATGGCCTCGTGTTGCCTTATAAGATGCCGCGCTTTTGATCAGATCCCCGACACCCACCTCCTCCTTTTCCCCTCCCGCTGCTTCCCTCCTATTTCTCAGCCGATGTGGCGAGGAAAATGTGCCTCCCCGAAAATGAAACAGAACAAACAAATGAGATTGGGTGTGCGCTGACCTCACTATGTAATCCCCCATGAAATATGACTTCTGATGCAGGCTTGAGTGTTAAAGTAGGTACTCTCCATGCACAGAGAATGCCGGTTCATTTGGCGGGTGAAATAGTTTTTTTTTCTTTCTTGCATTCGGCAAAGAAAGAAATTCATAATTCATGATTCTGGGATAAAATGTGTGACCTGATTAATTAGACGATCGGGCGAGAGCTCAGAGGGAAGGAGATGGAGATGGAGAAGTGGTGGGAGGGAGCCAGGATGTGATAACAAAGAAGATGGATGGTGCTCGGATGTGAGCAGAAGGTTAAAGAATATTTATTTTTCTGTACTTTCTCCACCATTGTGCATGTGCATTTGCATATTTGTGAAGTGCTCATATGTACATAAAGCATGCTTCATCTAAGCGGTGTGATAATTTGCTTCTTTCTCTAAATGAATTTGTGCTTTGACTCATCTGGATCATCTGTGTTATGGTGCATGATGGTTATGGTTTCCTCAAAGAAGCCAGTAAACAGGGTATTGACTTGTAGAATCAACTCATTTGTTAGATGCTTTTTTAGTTTAAAGAGTCGTCCACTGATTTAGCTTGAATTCCCTAATCAAGGATAAAATTAGGCATGATTTTACAGCAGTGTTTTTTTTTTTTTTTACATTCATATCTTGATATAATACGGCTGTCAGCTTGGGTTTTGCAAGATTGGTGCAGTAACGGTCATGATGATGAATTTGATGTATCTTTCTCTTTCAGTGATAATGATATTGAACTTTTTATTCCACTACGTTTATCTGACAGCTTCAGTTACAGAAGAAAAAAATAAGATTTTTGAATAAAAAAGATATTAAGAACTGAGCAAAAGTGTTATTATATATCAACATACCCAACAGTTATACAATAACAGCTCAAATGATTAGTCGATTAATCAACTGGAAAAGCCCTCAGAGAGCACAGACCTCCGCTAAGCAGCTCATTTCACCCCATATTGGGATTTACACCCAGACATAATAGTCCCAGGATTGTTTTATTGTCATTATTAGTTTCCCTGACCCAGAAAACATACCCGTAGCATTTGGATTCACATTGACGTCATTATTAGTTCAATAGTTATTTACGAAAATCCCTTTTTGGGTAATGGTGGTTTCTTCTGGATCTAGCTCCATAGCTATTGATTATAACACATATCTGTTGGCCTACTCTTGATTCAGCAGAGTCTCAGCTACATTTGGTGTTTATTGCATATCTGTGTCTTCATTTGTTACCTTACAGTGATGACATTTCCACAGGCCCTCTATTGTTTCCTGTTCTGGATCGTAGTATCTGGAATTTTACCCGGATCCAGGTCAAATCTTGAGCTGCAGTAGAAATTACCAGGAACTTCGCCTGTATTTTTTGCCAAGCAGCCTGGACATGTTTTGTGGAGTTCCATGCACACATGCATGCATA
The DNA here is from genome assembly GCA_024666655.1 of Dascyllus trimaculatus. NCBI lineage: Eukaryota > Metazoa > Chordata > Actinopteri > Pomacentridae > Dascyllus > Dascyllus trimaculatus. The sequence goes on along the minus strand of CM045460.1, from coordinate 8,889,624 downwards.
TTGCCCCATCTCCCAATGCTAAAGAATTCCTGGATCCAGACGATGATATGGATCACCACCAAAATCTAATCATCTGTCCGATTATCCACATTTCCTGAAAATTTGATCAATATCTGTTCATAACTTTTCGTGTAAAGTTGCTAGCAGACAAACAAACAGATAAACGCTTGCAAAAACATGACCTCCTTGGCTGAGGTAATAATTAATCAACTGGCAGAAAAAAGACAAATATTTGGATATTCATTTATAAAACTCCTGACAGCATTTCTCTGCATTTTGACAACTTTTGCAAAAGAAACAGTCGATTGATGGAGAAAATAATCAGCACATTAATCCATAAAATAAATTGTCATGAATTGCAGTTAATAGTTCCAAATTAGCTCCACCTCAAAAGTCTGCTTTTACATTGATGCATGACAGTAATTATCTATTATTTATCTGATAGTCTAACAGTCACTGCAGACATTTTTCTGCATTGAGGACTTTTTGTTTTTTATTCATTAAGTACATTTTTATGATAATGTACTTTATGTAAATGTTTCTTGTTTGTTTGATTGTTTGTTTAAAAAACCTATTCTGACTGATTTGAAGTAGGTGTGAATCACACAGGAAAAGGTAATGTGAAATATCTGTGTGACCAATCAGAACTGACCAATATTCTAATCCAAGTCTGATGACAGATAAGGGGTCATTAGTCCATGTTTAAGATTACTATGACTGTTAATAAAAACCTTTTTAAAAACTTGGAAATGCAATAATATTAACACTATAAGCTGATTTTTCATGGCTTTGATAAATTATCCCTACAGATGTTTTTATTACTTTGATGGTTGCCTAATTGGACAATTAATTTCTCAGCTCAGAACAAGTGTCTATACCCAAATTTGAACTACGGATCTATTTTGAATGTCTAAATAGCCTATCTGACATTAATAAATGCATCATTAGTCCTTACTTAATGTTTCAGAGAGCAGGGAGAGTATAATTCAGATTTCACGCCACTCATTTTTAGAGAAAAACATCTATCACACAATACCACGTCCTGTTTCACCTAAGACATGAAAACATCACAGCTCACAATGATTTAAATACATTTTATCGAAACTGAAAATGCCATGGGAAGCAGCCAGTTTTGTGGGTCCTGGAGTCATCTGAATGACATTTCTGCTGCCATCCTGCTTTTTGTGTTGTTCTTTGACATTAATGTCTCCCTCATTATCTGGATCTTCATCAGAGGAGCTGTCATCAGAGTTGTCCTCCAGGTCCTTCCTGCTCTCACACATCCTCCTGCAGATCACTTTCTGCTTCTTCATCTAGAAAGATCAGATCAATGTCATTGCTGCCATAACCTCAGTCACTAAAACGGCAGCTCAGGCACCTTGATAACCTTACGCTCATATGCTGTGGCTCAGGTGGTAGAGCAGGTTGTCCACTGATCACAAGGTTGGCGGTTCGATCCCCGGCCCCTCCATGTGCCAAAGTGTCCTTGGGCAAGAGACTGAACCCCAAGTTGCTCCCAATGGCAGGCAGGCACCTTGCATGGAAGCTCTGTAGCCATTGGTGAGTGAATATGTGTGTGAACGGGTGAATGTGAAACACATTGTAAAGCACTTTGGATACGACTAAGGTAGAAAAAAGCGCTATATAAGTGCAGACCTTTTACCATTTACCATTCACAGTCCCCCAACTCCTCTTTGGATCTCTGTTTTGACCTCACTAAGCTCAAAATGAATGGATTCTAATTTGTTTTTTGAGAATATTTTGTTACACCGCAGGCGCTTGTGCTTGCAGGTGCAGATCTTGCAACTGTGTCAAGGCACCCTCAGACTTCTGTATGAAGTTTTTTTTTAATGTGCAACAGGTATGATTATTCCTAAGCAGCTTTACTCTTTCACTGTTTTGAGATTCTCCCATGATTCTAGAAAGACCAACAGGTGTTTGTCTCTGCAGGAACCTGGGCACATGTGGTGGGAACATAGACAGTTCTCGACAGAGTCAAGGTCCCCACTGAAAATACACACAAATATGTGCAGTTTTACAGTTTCAAGATTCCCTAAAACCACAGTTTTGCTTGATTTGACCGACGCTGTAGAATCTAAAATCAGTTTCAGTAGATAAATTTGACCTGGAACAGCCTCAATTTGCAAAAATTTGTAGCATCTCTACAAAAATATAAAATTTGATTTGCATTTTTTTGTGTAGGGCTGCAGGATGGCTTGGTTATTTGCACCATTGCCTCACAGCTAGAAGGTCCCCGGTTGACGTCCCGGCCTGGGCCTTTCTGTGTGAAGTTTGCATGTTCTCCTTGTGCAGTGAGGGTTTTCTGGCTTCCTCCCACAGTCCAAAAATGCAAGGGTTAAAATTTGATGCCACCATCTCAGGTGCTTTCAGGTCAGACAGCAGGGATTGGTTGTAATCAGTGAAGGGCTCTCACGAAGATAAAAGTTGCTGCTTTATCGTTGTATTGGTGTTTGCGGTGACTATCCCATTTAATCAGTTTCACTCACCTCACTGCAACAAATCTGACAGTTATGACTCGGCCGCCTTTGATTAATATCTCGGTAAGATAAAATACATCCATAGCCGTGTTGTGCTCCAAGTCTTCCAGATGACACAGACAAATCAGTAAAGCCGGCCGATGCCCAGGACTCCTTTTCTCTGTGTAAAGAGACGGGAACGTCCCATCCCCAAACAGAAAACATGACCTTGTCTCGCCATCACTCTCTGTTTGTCAGCTGCTTTGTGTATATATCATTATGTTGTTCCAGGTTCCTGCCTCAGAAATCCATGCCCCGATGCTGCAGCCGACAGGGATATGACTAAACAGAGGGAAAGACGAGCAAAGTTTGATTTATGCCATACTGAAGATTTCCCATTACTTGTTGTGGGATCTCAAAGCCTTTTATTTTCTCAGAAAGTGGGACAGAGATAGACAGAAATTGAACTGGAGCTGCCTCTGCTGCAATTCCCACCATGCTATCACGTGAGAGATCTCATAATAAATGAGCAATTTAGATTATCCACAGCCCTTTGTAATACGTTTGCATACTAGAGGAGTGCTGGTGTCTATTAATGGGAAGATGAAATGTAGATTCTGGTATTTATTGAAGCTGATAACAGAGGATGAAATGAAAAGAAGAAATGAGGCAAAGACAGAAAATTAATGTTTGTCTTTTAATTTTTTCAGGGACTGTGAACATTAATCAGCATCATTGTGAATGTGCCAATGTTGACTAAAAGGCTAATTTTCAACTTCTGTCTCTCGGCCAGATGTTAAATAACAAAATTTTAAGCTAGTGCAGGAGAGAGCTGACAAAAACAGAGGGAAAACCTGAAACTAAAAAGCATGCAGAATGCATAGTAAAACACAGACACTGCAAGCGATTGATAAGAGACACTACTGAATAGACAGCAAAGGCAATTACTGTGTGTGTAACATAAAATCCTATTATATTACAGGCGACAAATGTGAGAACACAATCTGACAAACAGACTAAAGGCAAATGAGAGGAGACAAGATTCTTCTGTATGTGGGAATTTTGCCGTTTGTACATCACAAAATCAACATGCGAAACAATTCCAGCATAAGCTGCAGAGACAAAGGATCTCACTCATCCTAATGAAAAGACTCTTAGTTGCTGCAGTGTTGCTTTATAAGGTCTTCCAGTATGCTATCTGTTAGGTTGCCATAGCAGGCAAGAAGAAGCTTCCTTTTTCAATTTGTTTTACCTTTTTCACTTCAATGTCAATTCAGTTCTTTCCACCTTAAAGTAAAACATGATCTCTCAAAGCCACCTTGTGCCTGATGGTGGATGAGACATCGATCTGACAGAGCAGTAAAAGCAGCCACATTACACATCTCAGTCAACCATGCTAACGTGTGGAAGATTTGCACCGATCAGAGTGTTTTGATTTTATCCACGTTTTAAGACCACATGCACAGGGATGGTAACAGTCCAAATATATATTTATTGAAGGTATTTCCCAGAACTGGGAAGCTTTTATTGTGAAGTAGTCTGGCCAAAAAATGTTTTTTTTCCTCAAGACAATGATGTCTCCTCATATTCTGAGCCGTATTAATCTGTCCTCAACATTTCTGTGAAATATAAATGTGTCAGATGTGTGATTTGCTTGTCCCTTAAGATCTTCAGGTATTGAGCAAGCATTGTGAAAATGAATTAGAATTTTCACAGCAAGGAAGAGCTATAAGTAGACAGCATATTACTTTGCAGTTTATTACTGAGGACCTGGAAAGCTTCTTTTCTACAGATTGCACAGGTTTAGTCATAGAGGTCATCTGAGGTGAGAGACTAAGTTGTTAGACAGTAAGAATCAAAGCTTACACCGAAAAAGTGTAAAACTAAGGTAAATTAACTAAACATAAAAAGACACACTCAATAAACTTAAGTTATTATGTTGAATCAACTAGTCACATAGAGACTGAGAGAGAGTTTCTCCTTCATTTAACATTAGGAACTTACTGCTTTGGATACTGAAACCATTTTTGACCAAAGTCAGTACAAAGACAATCTTTGAGGCAGCTCCCAGTTACCATGAGATGAAGTCTACAAGGACTGAATCCATTACTAACATTTGTCATGATTAAAACTGGTTTGATTATTATGAAAAAAACAACCACAATTTAATTTAACATGTAGTCAGAACACACAGCAAGTTTCCACCGTGTCTGTTTTTGTAAACTGCAAAAAGAAAAGTCTATGGAGAGTTTTACTCTTTAGCAGTGCATCCTGTTAAGTCTGCTTATATGCTGCTTTAGTTCCTTGTAAACTTGATTCAATAGGTAGAGTAAACCCTCAACTGTTCATTTGAAGTGAACAATAATCAATACAAATGTTACGGCCCCTGGTGGCCTCTGTGTGGGGAGATGGCTCACCAGCCCTGTTTCTCTGCAGTCTTACCACCGTTCTTTTGATAAAGTATGTCACTGAGCAATAAATTGCTTTACCAAACCAAGAACACCTGGTTTTATGTTCTTCTCTTTTCCCTAGCAAAGCTGGGATGTAACATAATGGGGGCTCGTCCGGGATCCTAAATGGTCCCACAGCAAAACGGTAAAGTGATTGATTGCTTAGTAACTTGACTGGTTTTAGTTCAGTTGGCAACTGAAAGCTTTGTCACTTGATATCAGGCATGTCTCACTTCAAGAATGTGCTTGCAGCTGCTTTGCACAAGGTGTAAGTGTTGCAGGATTTCTGGATACAAATCCTGTATTACAAGGCGAGAGGTGTTATGGCCCCTGGTGGCCGTGTGTTTTCTTATATGATTGATCCTTTGTGGCCCCTATGTGGGGAGGTGGCTTGTGTGGACTTTCTATTACAGATGGCCGAAGAGCATCTCCAGACCTCACCTGTCTGTCACCATGGATGATTGTATTAGAGCTCCAAACTGCAGCAATTACCACACCAGACTTCAGTCAGAGCGGCTGCGATTTATCATGAGCAGCTCGTCTAGGTGCCTCTTGATTTCCTTGTGCTTCAGGTGAATATGTAACTCCTAACAGTTCTGTGACTGTCAATTAGGAGCTACTTGTTGTCTAGTGTTTTCTGTAGCCATTGAGAAATGGTTACTGAAAGCTCGACATGTTCTTCTATTGTTCTGAGGCACTCATTCGTTTAGCTTTGTACCTCAACCAATCTGTTAATTACTTTTTGTCAGTCACAGCATTTTTAAGATTGGGTAAGGAGTGGTTTCTTTTATTTTGACATAGCAAGCTTTACAACTCTGCGAGCCCTCTGGTTATATTTGGTGTTTTGATTTAGCAGCACCCACCAGCCCTGTTTCTTTGCAGTTTTGCCACCTTTCTTTAGATTATTTATGTCACGAAGCAATAAATTGTTTTACCAAACCAAGAACACCTGGTTTTATGTGTGTTCATTTTCCCTAGCAGAGCTGGGCTGTAACAAGGAAGTTGTTCTTCGTCATCACCTTTATCCTATGATGGGAGTGGTCTCTTCCAGGATGATAATGCCCCCATCGATAGTCCACGAGGGGTCACTGAATGGTTTGATGAGTATGAAAATAAAGGGAATCATATACTATAGCCTTCTTAGTTGCCAGATCTCAATTGATCGAGCACCTCTGGGAGATTTTGGACTGATGCGTTAGACAGCGCTCTTCACCACCATCATCAAAAAAAACAAATGAGGGAATATCTTTTGAAAGAACGATGTTTCATCCCCTTTAGTAGAGTACAGAGACTTGGAGAATCAATACTAAGAACAACACCTTATGAAGACACTATCTTGGTTTTTCCTTTATTACATCACACGTCTGTATAATACTATAACGCCTGTGTACCTTTTGTTATCAGCTTCAATGCACACTCTATTCAGGTCATTGATGTATAATCTGAAGAGGAGTGGACCTAGAATAGAGCCTTGGGGCATCACAACATCACAGCTGAGAGTGTTGACATGTGCCCCTGATCTTAACACACTAATTTCTTTTTTCAAGGCAGGGTGATTGTTTTACTTTGTATAAACCTGACTGTGCCAAAAAATAAAAAAAAAATCAATGTGCTTATTGTTTTTGATTAATGTTTGGACGGAAGCAAAAAAAAAAGGTCCTACAAGAATAATGTATTCATATCTGTGGAGCCGACAAGGCCACCAAGCTCTGCACCTGTCTTCTTGAAACCCTGTTTCTCCCCAGCATTGTTTTTTAAAACAGTTTGCACAGTTTTTTCCTGGTGTGTTGAATGTGATTTAGATCACCCTGGGAGAAACCAGTTCCACTTAATTGCAGTGGCTGCTTTATAGCGCTTTTTTTTGGAGAATGCTCTAACTACATTACCACAGGTTTAAAGCCTGATCTGGGTGAGGTCATAAAAAGGTGCTGCCAATATCCTGTCTGGGTTCATTTATTTAGGTTTAGTTTCAGGGGAGACCGTGGCTGCGGGCTATGTTGCACATTAATGTCCTTTTCTTTATTTGAGTAAGGACCTGTTTCTGGCCCTGGTTCCCTACAGAGCACAAGAGAAGGGCAAATGGAGATCACTGATTACAAGAGCTGGGAAGAAAATGAGAAAATAAACAGTTAAAAATCTGCTAAACAACACTCATTGTCTGGTGCCCATGAAAAACTAAACCCATTGCTCTTCTACAATTAAATTTGTGCACTATAGCATTCATGGAAAGTGGGAATTAATTGAAAAGCTGCCAAACGTTTTAGTGCATCCCATCAGCTCATTTTGTACGTGAGTCCTTTGATGGATGTCTCAGTTTTCACACATTAGTCTCGAGCTCTCACTTTGTCTCCTTCACACAGGGAAGAGTAATATTTTTCTCATCTTCATAACCTTTGTATACTCCAAAACCGAGACATCTGATTATTTAAATAATGTATTTGAATATAGATATTAAAAATACATTACTAACTAAGTCTGTAGGTACACGCAAACAAAATTTTAAACACACACATGCACAGGATACAAGTGCAGTATGACATGTTCTTTTCATCACACCGATGTGAGTCAACTGTTGCTTTAATTAATGGAAGAAAAGCAGGACTTTTCACATCACCATTAAAGCTGCTTTTAGTGACTTTTTCTGTAGTGTTTATTCGGGCCTAAGGCCAAATCTTCATTTTTAAAAATTTGCTCACATTATACTATTGTCATAAAACTATTTTTGTTTGTTTATTAAATTATTATGATAATGCTGCCTTGGTGAAGTTACATAATTAACCCAGTTGTGAAGAATGTTTGTGTCGACATCCAGGTTGTAATTAGTGATCTGTGATATTTTCATGAGAGCTTTGTTACATATTAACTTTGCAGGTAATAATGCAAAAGCAGACAAAGAGGACACCTACCATCAGCAAAATTAAATGGATTGTTGTGCTTTATTGTCTATTGTCACTTGTATTTTGATTGGTTGTGTACCTCAAGAGGGCCCGTTTTAATCTCAACCAGCCTGAAGGCAGATGTCAGTGGGGAGAGTAGAGGAAAGCGAGTGGAGAGTGGCGTAACACTTTTTGAGAGCCTGAGACTGTCAGCTCTGAAGTATTTGGGCTTAGTGACTGTTCTGCATCTGTTTGTTAACTTAAATGAACCGAAGCCAGCACAAAGTTTGAGAGGGAGAGCAAACTAAACCACACAGGAGGTGTGAGAGACACTATTGTGGGGAAAAAAAAGATAAATTAAGCTTGATTTATCCACCAATCAGCCACAACATTCTGACCACTGACTGTTGAAGTGAATACCATTGATCATATTGGTACTATTTGGTGTTCTGCTGGAAAACCTTGGATTTTGGCATCCATGTTGATGAGACTTAGGCACCCAGATAAACATTGTCCCACAACAAACACACTCCCTCATGCAAATGGAAATCCCAAATGTCACTGGCCTACCCCCACAGGAAAACGAACCCCACCACATGGAAAAAAAATCAAACAATCAGGAACATGTTGAGGAACATGACAATGGCCCAACATGTTGATTTGACATCCAAACTTCCTACACCCCATTTTGATCAAGCATCAACAGGATGCAGTGGAACAAGTTTGATTGACAGAGGCCCCACTGCACAAACCAGAGTACCCAAAGGATCCACTGCCAACATCCTGGTTCCAGACCCCATAGGACACCCTGAGAGGTCCTCTTGTCCATGCCCAATGGTTCAGAGCATTTTTTTTACCACATAAGGGGGACCAACACAATATTAGGCAGTTGGTCATAATGTTATGCCTGACTGGTGTATGTCTGCATTGAATCTTCACCATAGCTACAGCGCACCTAGAGCATAGCTGCTTTCTCTATGCCATAGTCTGACCTGCACCCCTCCAGAAATGTGACAACATGTTGCAGCAACACAGAATGCTAGACAGATAGATAGAAACTTGTAAGATCAGTTTCCAAAATAAAAATGAATATGAAAAATTACAACCATAAAGTTGCAGCAAAAGCCATTGAAAAGATGCATCTCTTGAGGTTTTTCTTGAAAATATCATTCTAGGGGGACACTGATTTGGCTGCATGTTGTTTAAGGGAATCAAAATATAACGTTTAATGGGCTTTAATTATATCTGACTTGCTCCCAGTGCAAATGTAAGAGCCGGTATTCTGGCAATGGAGTCACATTTCTCATTTTCATGGCTCTACTAATGTAGAGGCCCCGTTGGTTCTGACATCTTCTCTCTTTTTTATGTTGCAGTATTTTCAATAAGAGTAACTTTTCCTCAACATTTATTAGCACAATTAAAGCTACTTCAGCTGCCATTGCTTGGAGTACAAGAATAAAGTCAACACAGTGGCAATGGATCTGTTATTATTGCTGTACTGTGTTACTTATTGCGTAACTGCAAAGCGACACAACCAGTACAAGAGCATAAATGCCCACAATGGTGTAGGCCACTATCTAGGCTGCCGTCTACAATCTGTGTAGAATCATCATAGAAATATAAATCATGCAGGCTGAGCTCACTGGAGTTTAGATAAGACCTGAATGCTTCTTCTTCTTCTTCTTGGGAAACCAAGGAATTTAATTGTGGTTGTCTAACTGGTAGGCATAAGGCTTATCAGTTTGCAGAGCCAACAGTAAAATATTTTACCCAGACCACCTTTGACGTTTACCTTTAGAGAACTGATTCCTTTGACACAGAATCACCTTGTCTGACGTAGACGTAGATGCCAAAAATGTGGAAACCTTTCTCATCCCAACCTACATGATATAAATACAGCTTAAGGCCCCACCCACACGAAGACAAGCCCAGACCTAAACGCACAAACAGTTCATCAAACAAGTGTATCATCCACACGAAGCCAGCCTTTTGGGGATCTGAAAATGATCATTTCTGAACCTAAGGTCCCAGAGTGCGAAGGTCTGAAAACGCCGTTTATGTGACACCGTTGTTACGCCCTGTCCGCTTCTTTTTCCGACATGTTTGCGTCATTAGCTCCACCTCTCGATAAATGCGCATGCACCAAACTCAGAAAGTGACAACAACAATGGCGCCGTACAGTTCTATGCTTACATCGTATATAGATTTCTGTGCATGGCTAAAGTCCCGCCGCCAGCTTCCGCTTGTTTCTGTTACGACGTCATGGCGCCACCAACAGACCTGGTATGTGTCTTACATCGTTTTCAGGTGCATCAAGTGAATTCTTGTAGACGGACACATTTACTGAAACAGCTCCGTCTTTATGAAGAACGTTTTTGAAACTATAAGTGTTTTAGCTTTGCGTGGGCCTAAATCTTTAAGGTTTTCCAAGGCATGTGCAGAAAAAACTAGCTGGAGAGAACTGATGTCAACCTCAGTGGGTTGGCGGCGACTTATAATCAGCAACTAATGTGACACACTGGGGAGGAACCAGGAGAGCAGTAGTTAGATATTAACAACGTTGTAAGTCGTATCATACAGAGATCATCTCTGAAGGGTCATTTGTTTCCACCGCTGTAAACAACTTTCCTTGAATAAAAAGCTCGAACAGTCTAGAGCAAGCGAAGAGCAGAAAAACCAAAAGAGTAAAGGCCCACCAGCCACCGCCTTCAACCAGCGGCCTCTTGAGGACGTAGCATTGCGTGAGGGTTCCAGAGGTAAGGTCTGCACATCTGGACGAGTCAATGCTTTTCCTTCCAGGGTAAACAGAGAGCAACATAACTTGCAACATGGGGCCAGGCTGGCTGCAGACATGGACATGAGGCTATAATATTTTTTTAACGTTTTGCCTCACAACAGATATATTTTTTATGCTTTGAATTTTGACGGCAGCAGCACCGTCCTTTTTTAAAATTTCATTTCTAATTACAAACATACAACAGTTTTATACTTTAATTGCTCTGCTTCAGTTAACTTTTAAAAGAGGAACCTCAGGCGTATCATGACAGAGGGGTTTCAACCTTGAGTTTCAAAATGAAATATATATTTATATTTTTATTTTAAAGAGTAATTGATTCCTAATTATACCCTGCTAATTAAAAGCAACCGACCACCGGTGTTGCCATCTGTTCCCTTTTTATGCAGTGAGGTCAGCAGCAGTGGCACCTCTCAGCCCAGGGAGCAGTGGGGGTGTCCCTTAACGTGCCTTAATTAAACAAGGATAAAAGTGCACCAACTGAGAGGAAGTGTGGAACTGAAAGTTAAAGGCAGCATATATCACCAGTGAATGAAGCCAAAAAGGTGGAGGTCTCTTTTAAGCTTTGCAAGTGGCAAATGAAAAATGTCATTGTCTTTTTATCACAGTGTGAGGATGTAACCGGTGGCCGACTGTGATGTAGTGTTTGCATAGCTGGTGGCATCTGCATCCCTTTCATTCCATAGAGAACATGAGCAATCAGATGGCGAGGGAGCTGGAAATCCTCCCCTCATAATCTCAAGCCAAGAACCAAAGCTGAAATCATTTCAGACCAATGGGACGTTTGGGATTAACTAAACACAAAGGACTGTTTTTCTTCTCCTGTCTTGCAGCCATATTTGGTCTGTGTGTGCCAGCCACCGACAGGCTGGATGCCAGATGAGTCTGCACGGGCCAGTGGAGGCACAACTCAGCAGTTCGCCCCAGTGAATTTCGGGGCAAGACAAGTCCCCCCTGGTGTTTTCTGGGAGTTCTGCCTCACTAAAGAGAAATCCCGCAGGATCACAGAGGGTGACGTTTGTAGTTCCTCTGCAGCAATAAAGACATGCTCTGCTCTTTTACTGTTGGCTGCACTAAAACATCAGCTGTACCTTTCTATATTTATTTACCATTTGAACATCTGGACAAGGGGATGTAACTTATTTTTATCCCGAGCTTTGCCTAATTTTTCACCTTTTATGTGCTAGTGTGTACAAAAAAGCACAAAACTAATAGAGTCAAGGTTAATTTATAGGACAGTTTTATAGAAATCGCCTTTCCCTTCCATTTGGCTGCTTTCATCGTTATCACCTCTGGACAGCTAGGAAACAACTATTAAACTGTGCTCAATCATTCAGGAAATTAATTAAGGGGCAAATCCTTGTCTCTGTGGAGTAGCACCTGGCAGTCAACAGAAGACCAGCACACAGCAGCTGCTGCTCAAAAAAACAAAAGAGACACTTCTGTGCACCCCACTCTCAGGTGCTGCTACAGGCCCACCCATTTGTTGTAACGCGCACAGAGAGTTCTTAAACTCATCAATCAATCAAAATGAATGAAAAACGTCGAAGGAAGTTGAAATATATAAATAGTAAAATATCAATAGAAGAAGGTGGCCCAAGAAAGCAGGTAATACATCATGTTAACAAGCTCTCACGATGCTGTCAAGTGCAGAAACAAATGAACCCAAAAAATGTTATGACAATGAGACAAGATTTATTGTAGACCGAGCCCTTTTTATACGAAATACAGCGAAAGCTTTTATCTCTCTAATCTAAGGCGGCAAGTCCATCAGAATAAGGTGACTTTGTCATTGCTGAATTTATACTCATTGGATTTTTCCAATTTTCTAAGATAATAAATTTGTACCGTTGCGGTCCACGTCGAACTCTACTCTGTTCTTCGGAGTTGGTGAAGTTGAAAAGTCGCTTCCTTTCATTATCTGACTCTGCATCAGTCCCTGAAAACAGGGTTTAAAAAGTTCAATTTCCATTCACAGAGCTTAACCGCTTAGTGTCCAAATTCACATCCCTTCTTCCCTGCTGAATTGCTCCCAAGGTATTTATTGCAGTCAAGTGTAACGCACATCAAATGGAACCGCACGACTTGACCTTTCCAACAAAGCTAGTTGCTTCTCTGTGCAGCAAATTGTTGGTGAGAAAAATAACACAATGTTTGGCCTCTACTGATGAAACGCCTCAGTAAGTACTGCTGGTGAGAACTGCTGTGAATAAATTAATGACATTTATTTCCATTAGACACACATATTTAAAGCCGTTTTTTCAAATTTCTAACTCATACAGCATCCCACCATCATGGTTCTGATAATGCCACAATCCGCACAATAACCTCCTAACAGTTATGAAAAGATGTCTCTACTGCAGGCATTTTATGGAGGGATACACATAAAACATATCCATTTCTTTATATCAAGTATTTTTTTGCTTGATATAAGAACTAATATATAAAACTGAAATCATCATCATGGTAAATGGTCTGCACTTATATAGCGCTATTCTCTACCTTAGTGGTATCCAAAGCGCTTTACAATGTGTTTCGCATTCACCCATTCACACACACTTTCACACTCCAATGGCAACAGAGCTGCCATGCAAGGCGCTAATCTACCATTGGGAGCGCCCCAGTTACATGTCAAATGATGTAATTTCTGCATAGCCTCGACCGCTCTGAAAAAAAACAAACAAGATATGGCATGTATGGGTAGTCCTTATAATTACCAAGAAAAGAGTTTAAAAGTAAAATTATATGTAGGAATTACCCTGACAATAGCCTTTAGTGGTTCATACATACAGTACCTTTATAACTGTTCACTAGTCCTTTGTTGTCGTGAGTTACAACAAAGATTAGACTTAAAAAAATCTGGTTTTACACCTAGTTTTAAACTTCAGCTGATAGAGGAGAAACCCTAGCCTCTTTTTCAGGTGCAGTGAGTCTACATTTTAACCACATCATTATGCATACACTGATCAGGCATTACATTATGACCACCTGCCTAATACTGTGTTGGTCCCCCTTATGCGCTCAAAAATGCTCTGAGCCATTGGACATGGACAAGAGGACCTCTCAGGGTGTCCTATGGGGTCTGGAACCAGGATGTTGGCAGTGGATCCTTTGGGTACTCAGGCTTGTGCAGTGCGGCCTCTGTCAATCAAACTTGTTCCACTGCATCCTGTTGATGCTTGATCACAATGGGGACAAGGAATTTTGTAGATCAAAGCAACATGTTGGGTCATTGTCATGTTCCTCAGCATGTTCCTGATTGTTTGATGTCTTTGCCATGTGGTGGGGTGCATTTTCCTGCAGGGGTAGGTCAGTGACATCTGGGATCTCCATTTGCATGAGGGAGTGTGTTTGTTAAGGGACAATGTTTATTTGGATGTCTAAGTCTGATCAACATGGATGTTAAAATCCAAGGTTTTCCATCAGAACACTACATAGTACCAATATGATCAATGTTATTCACTTCACCTGTCAGTGGTCAGAGCTTATAAAAATCGTCCCATTTTCTTTAATTCATCATTGAAAGTGGCACCACAATAGTGATTTAGGTGTAGGAGCTTGTATTTGACCCACATTATATACATTTGATAACACGATGTTCACTCTGGTAAACCTGCTGTAAGGGAGATAAACAACAAAGCTGGTGCTTGTAGTCGGCAACATGATAAATGAGTTCATGGATCGTGCAAAGAAGGAGGTAAAGGGGCAAGAATCACTTGTATAAAAGGAGACATCCAAAGCGAAAAATGACCTCTACCCCATGTATTTACTGGTGAAATAGGATTTCACAGTGGAGATAGAGACCATTTAAGTGTAATTTAATAGGATATATAGAGAAAGGTAATTAGATTTTGAGAGAGTAGAGGGGTGGGGTTTTAAAAATCGTTTCTTCCATTACAAGTTTTTGAAATTCAAGGCTAGATGTATTAAGGAAAATGTTTTGCCAGAAGTAAATGGGATTGGGATTGGATTGTTTGCTATTTACTAAATGGTGCATATAGTGTAATGGACAGAACATACTTTTTAGTGTGACTCTATCCTGGAAATGTCAGTGTTTTTACATAAGGGTATATTTCTGCATCTCTACCAGACTTTCCCATTCTAAACTTATGCGAGAAGATCTGTCTTCCTGTCAGTCCAAACACGGTTTATTGTCACATCCATGGTTCATCCATTTAACAACGCTGGGGAAGGAGCTGAAAAGAATCTTATTTCTGCAGCAAAATAAAAAGGGCTTTCAATTTACATGTATTTCCATCAAACAGCCTGCGTGACAGATCTCAACTGTGCTGCAGTTTTCCATCCCAAGTCTCCCTCCCTTCATTAGAGAGCTAAAAAAAAGAAACATTTTCCTCATAATGTATATCAAATTTACATCTGTTCTGTAACAGCCTGAAATGAAAGCCTCTGCTACGCTTGCAGGCTTGATGAACTTTCACAAAATTTTCAGTGCACTTTCCCGTCGCTGTCACAATGTTCCCTCTAGACCCGCGGCTAATGAAGTCTTTGCTTGCCGGCCCACATTTTGCACATCTTTCAATTTGAGAGTCTGATCATTCCAACTGGTTTGATAACGCTGGGAACTCTAATTCTCCTTTCCTCTTTGTGTGCATATTCACATCTCCTAAGTGGTTTTCTATCTTCTGCTTTGTAACCGTTCTTCCTGGAAAAGAGCCTGAACAAATTGTCGAACACCTTGCGTAAGAAAAATAAAAGCTAAGATGAAAAGAGATGCATTAACAGCCGAGGAGGGGGCTGTGCTGTTCACTGAAGGAGTGTTTATTTTAGACTGCTATCTGATTAAAGCAAAAATGCTTACTAGTATTTGTTTTTAGGAGTTTTAGCTTTAATTAAAACATCCCCCGCTGTTTGTAGACATCACATACTAAATTAATCCTGCAGTGAAATTCAAATCAATACTAATAAAAGACTTGTCAGTCAGAAGTCCAACATTCCTAACATGCTTCACATTAGTAGATATGTTTTTTATTGTTTTTATTGAACACTTGATTGCATTTCTGCTAAAGCCAGAAGGAATGACTAATACTTCTAGACAGTTCTCCGAGCTTGCTCAGCAATTCAGAGACAATATTGAACGTAATGAAATTGGCAGAAATTACATTTGGTGCTGTTTTTTCCGCAGCATGGCCTTGGCAGTCTAGTCACACCAGACAGCTGACAGTACACGGGGCTGACTGCAATGAGCAACCCCAGTTCACTGCGGAAGCCTCGATACTGAAGTCAAAAGAGCCATTTTGAAAGGATCTACGTGCGGTAGAGCAGTGTGGGGTTTTGTACACAACTGTAAGGATGAGCCATAATTTGAGGAATGGCAAGACAATCAATTGACCATTTTCTAAGCCCTGCAGAGCCCTGCTTAGTGCGGCTGTGCCTGTTGAGCTTTCCATCCTCACAGGCTCAAGTGGTTTACTGTGATAATCATGGCAGATTTACTACACAAAATTCCCAGTCCTTAAGAAGACTTTTGATTTCAAACTGTGGGGAGATTTTGTTTAGACAAAATCCAGTACAAAACCTTACATTCTTTATTTGTATTTTCTAATACCAATCAAGTTGTTTATCTTGTCAACATTTCCATAATTGTATTTTATATACTAGACAACGTATCACAGGCGACATAAATCACTTCAAATCAAATTTTAATACATAGCACATTTAAAAACAACCTGATTTGACCAGAGTGTTATGTATCTTCACAGACAGGCAGATAGAAGCCCATAGGACACCCTGAGAGGTCCTCTTGTCCATGTCCAATGGTTCAGAGCATTTTTGAGCACATAAGGGGACCAACACAATATTAGGCAGGTGGTCATAATGTTATGCCTGATCGGTATAAATGTAAATGTACAGACGATAAAAAAAAACTTGTGAAATCAACAACTAAAACAAAAGAAAATGGTAGAAAATACCAAAACAGGCAAAAAAAAATGGTAGGAATCTGTAAGACCAATTTCTAAAACAAAAGCAAATATGAAATTAAATATGAACATTAAGAGAACCTGAAAAGATGTACATCTTAAGCTTTTTCTAGAAAATATCACTGGAGGAGGAACATTTGATTGGATGAGATCGGAGTTTCCAAGTACATATTTTGTTATGGTTGCTAAGCTATATAAATAACACCAGGGCTGCACATTTTCACCTTAAAGCTGCAGAGGACTGATGGCAATCTCAAAAACTCTGACTCTGACAGTCCTGGTTTCATATGTGACAAACCTAAGGAATCAATCCTGTCAAACTGCAGACTGACACTTTGCACTCTGTATTTTTCTTTTTCTTCATTACAGTTTCTGGTTCAAACAGTTATGACTAAATTACCCCAATATCCCAACCTAAAATGACTACAGGTGGTTATGATCACTAATAAAAATTCTTCAAAACACTCTGCTGAAGCTTTCTGTAAATCAAATGTTACATGTAAGCATATATCGCAGGGTTTACATGTGATTATCTACTATGTCTTCCTACAGAACGTCATGTGCAAGTGACACCAGGTTGCTACAAAATATTCACACACACCTCTACCCCACATGGGACTAGTGAGGTACAGAGTCTGCTTGTTACGTTGGAGGTGTCGTCTGTCTGGGCTCCTTAATGTAGTGCGTCATGACCTCCTCTCCAACATCTTTGCAGTTTTAACTTTGAGAGCAGTAGAGTCACAAAAACAGTCTCGCCGATGATCAATTTTTATCACTGATGTACTGATTCAATGATGAAGAAACAAGTATTTTCAATATCTAGAAAATAAAATGGTCTCCCGGAAGAAACCAACTGTCATTAACTTGTATAGCTGTTGCTGATGTTATACCTTAATGTGATTGATAGAATTGTTTCAGCTCACTCTGTATTTTACACTTTATGTCCAGGTGCTGCCTATGACCACAAACTAATACTGTCAGGGACTTAATGATGAGCTCTAGTAATGTACTGTCATACTGTATTATTAGGTAATATGCTAGTAAGCTATTATTGCATTACATTATTATTACACCAGATCAGATAAACACGTTTAATGCATTTTTACATTGGTTGCTAAGCTATGATTGGGCGCTGCAGGTCAGCGGAGCAGCCGAGTGACCAAGCAGATGGAAAAACAAATGGATGACAAGATATTAAACATCCTTAAGCATGTATTTAATTTCATTTTCTGTAAATTTAAATGTACCCATCCACAGAAAATCTTATTTTCCTGTTTCCACTAAAACTAATTCTACCTATAGTCGTTTTATTCTTGCAATGACAGCTACGTTGGGCCTTTACCTTTTTCAAACTAACTTTTGTGCTTTAGACGTCTATGTGCCTGACAGCATGGACCTGCTCCGCCGGATCAGAAGGTGCAGCTCTGCCAAGGGTTTTTGAGTTTGATAGAGGCTTCCACACAGAGGAAATGATAGGGATGGGTGACATGGGAGATTTTAGGGAGGCTGATGTCAAGTTAAGACAGCAGTTCTGGATGGAATGCAAGTGGCAAAACACAGTGCCAAGCCGTAGAGGAGTTATAGACATGCACAGAAAGATTTTCTAGATCCAGTAGCTGCACATAAGTCTGCTGTCAGACAGGGTCTGATGCAAATGGAAATTGAAAATCTGCCTCGTCACTGAACGCCAGTAGTGCAGGTATTATTGCTTAATTTTTGAGGCCGTAAAAAAGCTGTAAAGTTAAGGAAATGGAAATGGAGGATAAAAAGATAAGTCTCATAGTCAGACCTTTATAAGTTCTATGTAAGAAACTGTTTTCCTAAGCCAGGTGTCCTTTAGATTATTTTATTGGAATACTTTTACAGTACTTTCAGACCACTCTAATAAGCTATTCAGTTACTATAAATCATAAAGGCGAATGTCCTTTAAAGGGCAACAGGTCGCCTTATTAGCTTCCTGGGAATTGTACAGCTGAATTAGAATGAGGGATACCACGACTCGCCAGTTACAGAGGCCACTAAGGAGCATGGGGAGTGGTGGTGGGGTGGGCGGGGAACAGGACATAAATGTAGATGGAGAAAAAGTGAGGATGATGGAAAGCGATACAGGGGCTGTGCAAATATGTGTGGGAAAAAGTGGGAAAGGGAAGGTGGGAGAACAGGTGAGAGAGGTGGTGGAAAAAGTGAGAGACAGTGTGGGATGAATAGAGAGAGCCATCCCGGAGTAAGCGATTGGAGCTGTGCTCCCCTGTTGTATGCACCAGATGGTGTTCATTGATTATTCATTGCATGCGATGGATGTCACTGTCACCGCACACGGCTCTGCTCCATTCTGCTCTCTGCCTCAGTGCACCTGGGGGCAGAGATGGGGGTGGGGGAGTGCTGTATAGGCCTGTATAGGGCATTAGGCAGTGTGTGGATGTTGCAAGGTTGGGTTTTGAGACTCTTTCTAAATGCAAAAAGCATACGCTGAGGAAAAATGTGGATGTCCAAATATGCATTTGCACAGATGTATGCAAAGGGATCAGTGGGATTTGAATTGTAATGTGATTGGTTTAAGATTAATCAGTGCAGGTCAGTGCTGATTATCATGCAGGCATCAGTAGATATAGATATTATTTGCATCGCTTTGTGTACTGTATCTCATTTCACATTCATTTACTTTGCATCATGTAGATACAGTATCATAATGCTACAGTAAGAGCTGATGTCAGTCATGATTTGGAGGCCAGTCTGAGATCTACAAACTGTGTTTATAGAGATGACACCCATGACCAAACATGCATGCAAAATGACACACAGCCCCAGCCAGCAAGAAGTTCAATCACTAAGACTTGGTCGACTCTCCCTCGTAGGTCTTGGCCAGGCTGCTTCACTTTGCCTCACTGCAATGGAATTCACGATTACTCTGTCACTCCCAATTTGCATTCTTGATGACTGAGGCAGAGACAGCAAGCGATAAAATGTGACAGGGAGTCAGGAGACAAGTAACACAATTACGATTCTCAGAGAGATGAGAGAGAGCAGCGCAAGGTGTTTATGCGTCTGATGTAACCTTTGGAGCACAGGTCGGTGACTGTACATGCAATGGATTGAGCGCATAATTATGCATTGATGGTGCAGAGGGGCAAATTGCCTGGAGGTATTGATCTGGTTACATCTAATGCTGTTTTCACTGCTTTTGTGGAGACTTAAGGTGTCAGGTGAAACAGAGTAATCAGGCTGCACTGACAAGGCTCTTGCAGAACAGCTGCTGAGGAAAATGGATGGACACGGTGCTGAATTAGTTTCCAAATTGAAGTTATTTGACAACAGGTAGACATGCTATGCGAGCAGGCCCTCACGGTATTAAAGTAATTGTGATATTGACATCTCATGGTGGAGTCGCCACACAGCCACAAAGTAGAGACGGTGCAATGACTGTGCCGCTGTAATGAGTCTCCTCACAGGTGAGGAATCTGTGTGGCTCCGTTTGAAGACTCTTATTAGACGCAGGTGGCGATTTATTAAAAAAAATATGTGCGCATGTGGTAGGCCCTGAGACAACTGAGCAAAAGGAAATTGTTCTTTGTCAGTGGCACTCGTAAATTTCAATCACCCACATCATTTTGATTTTGTCCCTTGGTTTTATTCCAGGTGAACAGCTGATACTGAATAATTCATTGTCCTGACACAGGCTGTCCTCAAATCATCTGGAAGCAGGGATTAGAAATGCCTGTACTGAATCAAAACCCATGAGTCACCACTCACTGGCTACTCTAGCGGATCACACCTTGCCGAAGACTCATTTAAAGTCGTTGGAGATACTGATCTTATAATTCCAGTCACTGCTCACAAATGTTGTTACACAAGATGCACCCATACTTTAAGTGCTTCCACACCATGTTAATACACTTTGACTTGCACGTCATGCAAGAGAAACAACATTTTCTAAAATGAAAAAGCAACGTTTTTAAGCTGGAAGAATCAATATTTCCTACAGAATATTCAAACATCTAACATGAAGAAGTATTAAGCACAAATTTCCTTCCAATGCGGAGAC
The DNA here is from genome assembly GCA_024666655.1 of Dascyllus trimaculatus. Lineage (NCBI taxonomy): Eukaryota > Metazoa > Chordata > Actinopteri > Pomacentridae > Dascyllus > Dascyllus trimaculatus. The sequence continues at coordinate 8,869,046 of CM045460.1, read as the reverse complement.
CATGTATTATTGAAAATGCGTGCGGTGAACATGTGACCGGCTAACAGGCTGGAGCTTGTTGCTCTTTGCTTCCCTGTGATGATTGGCCAGAGTCCCTGATGAGAATACTGGCACAACTCAAACAAGAACAAGAGTGTGAAATCTCCTGTGTGCACAGATGGCACACATTTTGTCACCACAGCTTGTTAGTATTGCAGACCCACACACAAATACGCACGCATGTGAAAGTACACATGGACACACACTGTACAGTAAGGCTTGACCCCTTGGCAAAAGACCACCCATATTGTCTGAGCAAAATGCTGCGTGCAACACAACTGTCATCGCTACATGTGGCCACTTAAGTGTGAAAGAAACTGTTCTGTATGCTGAGCGGAGCGCAGTTATGGTTAGTTACACACCAGGGTACATGAGCGTAAGATAACATTTGCATCTATACGCAAATCATGTACCGGCACATACACACACACACACACACACACACGTACACATACATTGCCTAAAGCCTTTCAACTGAGGTGTGGAAATGGTGGGAAATACGAACAGTGCTTTGCTCATTAGTCCTCAGTAAGCCCACAGGCAGTGAGGGTTTAGAGGTTCAAAGCAGACTTTTTTTCTAGGTTTGGAAGAATTAGATTGAGGAAAATGTGATGTACAGACTATATGTGTTCTGTTCATGTGATGAGCATGTGAGCCAGTGTGAATTTAACAGGAAACGAAGGATTTACAACAATCCTTTAGGATTAGTTATACTTTAAAAGTAGCTAAAAATGGAGGTTCTTCAACTGTGCCAACATATTTTGTAAGAAGTGTAATAGTGCATGGATTGCATTTTTTTAATCAACCCATTGGGGATATACTTACACTCCTCCTGGCATCTATAGTATGATTTCCATGGCTATAGTATTCAGCTAACTTGTTTAAATTCAGGAACTGAAGCCTTGGTTAAAGCTGCAGTAATCAGTATTTCCATAATAAAGGCAGAATCTGTGATTCTGTTGAAGGATTGTTGATATTTACATCGATCAGCCACAACATTCTGACCACTGACAGGTCAAGTGAATAACATTGATCATATTGGTACTATGTGCTGTTCTGATGGAAAACCTTGGATTTTAACATCCATGTTGATGAGACTCAGGCAACTCAATAAACACTGTCCCACAAAAAGCACACTCCCTCATGCAAATGGAAATCCCAAATGTCACTGGCCTACCCCCACAGGAAAATGCACCCAACCACATGGAAAAAACATCAACCAATCAGGAACATGTTGAGGAACATGACAATGTGTTGTGTGGTTTGGCCTGAGCCGTAGACTTTATATAAAGATGGAAGAACCCTCTGTGACACCACAAACAGGTTTCCTGAACAGCAGGTTTGAAGCTCAGTGTGGTGACACCATCTTGGCAGTGCCTGACTCCTCCTGATTCCCAGCTAATCCAAAAATGAGAAAAAGGGGTGGAGTGCGAAAGGAGCTGAAGCTGGTCATGCCAATTTGTCTGGGCCATGGACAGGCCTATGATGTCTCCTTTGTGTCACTCAAAGCGATCATGGCATTCAAAACTTTTAAGCCTCAAAACTATTTAATCAGATGACTATATATAAAATATCACCCCTTATTAAGCTAATGAAAAGGTAAATTAGCTATAGAGACCAAAATCATATATGTACCAGGTGGTAAACATGATTATTTCTCCTGTACATTTTAATATGGGGGTCTATGGGGATTGACTCGCTTTTGGAGCCAGACTCAAGTGGCCATTTGAGGAACTGCAGCTTTTTGTCGCTCTACATTGACAGGTCTGATCCACTTTGTTTTTACAAAGCCACAGCTGTGTACTAACACAGTATTTAAAAGTGCACAGAGAGAACAGATGAGGAGAAAGACATTAAATTTAACAAAAACTGTACTGGATTATAATTGCATACTGTAGCTTTAAATATAAAATAACCACTCTTTGGTAAAAGAGTGAAAAGTTATCCCGCTGTTCCTCTCAGCAAATATTCACTTCACTGATCTGAAGTACAGTTTGGTAAATACTTTAATACAATATTACTTTTTCAATATTAAGCAGAAAACAACCACACACAGTTTTTCCTCAGTCTCTAGTATCACAATCAATGCTTTTTATACCCAGCCCAGTTTACCACCATGTGACAGTGTGGAGATGTCACACTTCTCAGACTAAAAAAAGACCACATATTGCAAGCAAACATAATTTAGGCAGAATTTATGGCTCTTGCAAACTGTTTTGGCAAAGCACGCCCATAAATGTATCTAGCGAGAGACACGACTGTGATCTTACAATCTACATAGTGAAAAGTGAGCTTTGTTTTGTTGGCGCGGGGTTTGTTTTACTCTCAGCCCTCTCTGTGTGTGCGCTCCCTTATGAGAACAGTGCATTTAAGAAAACGCTAATTAAGGAGACATTTTGTTACAGAACAGGTGTTTGAATTGCTGACAAGGACACAATTGCAAACAAAACCAGTGTACTGAGAATCGCAAAGGGGACACCTGAGTTCTTATTACTTTGCCTTTTTATTGCACCATAATTAAAATGAATTGTCTTTATCGCTGTTGTTTTTCCTCTCTCAGTCCTATCCTTTATGGTTCTATTGATTTATTATCGGCTGTTATCCCAACCCACATTGGGCTTGTAATAGGTTTAGCTCTGTGATTGCTCCCAGCTACAATGAAAACGTGAGGCTGAGGCTTTATTTCTGTTTTGTTCCCCTGCCACTGTGATGGATCTGAATGGAAAATGTTGTAATTTAACAGTAAGAAAAATAGGATAGTTTGAAGAACTGTCAGTATGTGTCATTTTGCATTTAATTTGAAAGGGCTCACAGTAATTGCCTGAGTGTGAGGCATGTCCAAGGCCGTGGAAATGTTATTACTGCCTCTCTTGACAGTTAAGGATTAATCAGATTTTTTTTTATATCTTCAATGAAACTTGAACTGTTTGGTGGATTTCAGAACTTTAGTGTGTTTGTAACTTGGGGTTCAAAATGACAGAATGATGACACAAAGCTGCACTTTGTGTTGGAACGATCAAACCCTAAAAGCCTCAGACGGTCTTTATCTTGCAATAGTTTCACTGAGTGTCAACAATTTGCAGATTGGTCCGACCTTTTGTTTCCAAGACAAATTCTTGACACCAGCATCTACATGCAGGTCGTGATGTGTTGCAATTCCAACACCTGCTTCTCTGAATAGGCCATTCACGTCAGAGACATCTGGTTCAAAGTCTGAAGCGCTCATGGATTAAAAACTCAACCTAATGTAACCTCGCAAAACACACTGTCGGCGGTGTTTATTGAGTACACTTGTCATTTTGGGGGGCATTAGTTAAAAGTTTATTCTTCAAGGGAGCTCTCCTCTCTCCTGACAGAACTAATCCACATTAAGAAGCACATCAACACCAACCTGATCTATGAAATCTAAAAATTAACACATTCATAAAAGGCTGGGTGAATCTAATACTGACAAGCCTCAATTACATTCCTACAGGTTGTTCATCTGTTTGAGTCTGGTGAAGGTGAAGCCTTAATGAAAAAGCCAATTTTGCTGGTAACTTATAAGTAATGTATGGCTGTGATAACATTACATTTGTCTGTAACACAGTAATGTACCACATTACTGTTCCTAGATTCGGTAATCACATTACAGTTGCTAATCAGTTACAGATTTTTATTTCCAGGCTGTATTGCCAAACTCCTTCTAGGCACGTCTTGTTGCTCAGCAGCCATCTTGTTAACACCCCAAGGCAATTAATTCAGGCTAACGAGACCAGGTCCTCATTTAAATGAATGGGGAGAGTGCCATATGCATGCATGCAAGTAGGATTACCAGACAGCTATGAAAAAAAATGTTGAAAATGTTTTTTGGCTCCCCAAAAGTAGGTCTAAAGGGCGTTTTCTTCCCACAGGTTACACTTTTAAGGTGCAGTTTAATGATGCTGTGCTTGCATCAGTGCAACAACAAGACTGACTTAATGTTTCCTATTTTCACAGTTAACACTTGGCTGTTTAGAGGGGAGGGTGGGACATGTCATACAACTGCTCGTGTAGCATAGTCAGACCATTCTCTAGCACCGCCACAGCACTGTGTAGAATTGTTTGGCTGCACCTCATTATCATTCTGCTGCAGGAAGGATAAAAGCTCTGGTGTCTTTGTATTTCTTCAAGCCAGTCACATTTGTCTTCGGTGGGACAAGACAGAACAGGATGCAGCGATAGTGTTCGCTGAAAGGCTGCACGCTAAATCACATACTTAATGTGTGTACTAGGGCTGTCCTCACGAACTGCGTACTGTTCCATGCAGTGTGTATACAATTGGGACATACTACTTTGTCTTAATAATGCGGCTTAAGCTTTGACCGTCGTAGTCTGTCATGCGAAATGAGCTATCGTCTGTCTCTCGTGTGCTCTCGGCAGCTCAAGCTTGTTAATACCCATGTGAGACGCTGTGACGTATGTAAGGTAACTGCACAGAGGATTGTGGGTCAGACGGGTCACAAAGGCATGCTGCAAAATCACACCAGATGTACTTTTGGCATATTACATTTGATTGTATTATTTGTTAGGACATACTAAACCTTTCTTTGGCTGTACTATATAGTATGGTAGAATGGGTATTGGAACACACCCAAAATGCTGATAGGGGAATTGCTTTGGTGGAACATTTGCAAGCAGGGAGGCAAGCAAAGTCTTTAAAATGCATAGTTTGGCGAAATAACTAGCAGGGCTGCTTTATTGCACAATCCAAACAATTGGCAAAAGTTAAAAGCAGGAAGCTGCGTGAAATGGCAGGCTAATTCCCACAATCTACATCTGGTGGATCAGACTAAACAACCATCTTTGTCCCAAAGGTTTCCATTTAGCATTGTTTAAGTGGCAAATCATTCCTTATAAGACTCTGGTATTGCCTACTTAGACGTGCAATCAAGCCTTGTTCTTGGCCTTTTTAACTGAAGTGCTTCGTGGGCTGATTTTCACCAATTTTGGTGTCAGCTTTGTGTCAATACTTTGTTAAAAGGATAAAACAGAAATCTTGTGTTCGTCTGTCACAACATGGACTTGTGCTGATATGTGGGCATATGTAAGGTTTACCATTACTTTATTAACTGGCAATTACATGACAATGCATCTCAGAAGATGTTGTGGAGTCATGCAAAAGTGATGCTACAAGTAGTCGAACACATGACTTTCTACAAGGAGTAACTAAGTAAAGGAAGGACATTTCCATGCATAGAGGAAAGCCTATTGGGCATGAAAGAGGTTTTAGCCAGGAACAAAAGAAAATTGCCAGAGGCAAAAGAAGAAGAAATAAGAATTACATTTTTTTTTTAGTTTTGCTACCTGGGATTCTACTTACTCGAGCATAATAGACTCTTTGTGTACCAAATAACCAGAAATAACAAAGAACTGTGTAGAGTTCTGTCAAATAAGGTAGCACAAACTGATTGTCCTATCATGTGTAGGTCAAAGGTCCATTCATTTTTGAAAAAAGGTCATGTGTAATATATTCTTTTTTTGTGAGAAAAGTCCACAACACTAGAAAAGCAAAGTCCAACTTCCAACTTCAGTGCTCTGTGTCAAATGTTCTCCTCCATATCATGTTTTAAAGCATCTTCCTATATACCATCATTCTTAGACATTGTGTAATTTCAGTTGCATTTGTGGCAATTTTTCGCTTCTTAACAGCAAAGCCGGCAGCACAAATGAGTCAAATAAGTCACATGTGAATTAGTAGTCAGCTGTCAGCTCTGGTAGCACTCTGACAGAGTTTTCAAGGCTGCATACCTCAACCTTCGAATGCACAAAAGAGGCCACGGAGACAAATGCCTAGGAGTCATTTGCAAGGGCAAATTAAGCAGGGTGAGGATGGGAGTAGTTTACAACCGTGTCAGCCTGTCATAGGATTTTGTGATGGAAAATAAAGTTACTGCAGTGCTATGCAACATTTTTGCAAGCCTCCTGTTGGCACGTACACACTAGCTTTCTATCACTGATAAGTGGTTTTGTCCTTGGGGGAATGATGCACCTTACAGCTGGCCCAAGCAAGGTCAAACCTCTCACTGTGTCCGTCCTTTAATCCCAGAAGTGCTGCTGCAGTGGCCGTGGCATTTAGAGGGCAAGGTATGCACGGGGTAATTAGCCCGCTGCACTTTTTCAAGTCTGGAGTAAACAAGACACTAGTGCAGAAATAAAAAAAAGAGCAAGTTAACGTGCAAAATGATGAAATGAAATGCAACTGTCAGGTTCACAGGCTTATGTGCTGATGTTCAGGGTGGGGAACTGGGACTAGACGGAGTGCTGCTATGTCTCTTGATGCGCCAATCACTGCTTAAAGATGCAAATATATTCATCTCCTGAGTGACAGCTCATCGTGTCAAACGCTGCGAGACCTTCCGCCGAACATGTTTCTCTCTCTCTCTCTCTCTCTCTCTCTTTCTTTTTTCTGTCTGTTTCCCAAATCCTATCTCTAACTCTTTCTGGGGAACAAAGCAGCTTGTGTTGGCCAAGCACTCAGAGTGAAAATAGAAGCAATCATTTATTCATCGATTGAAACATCAGAGGACTAAGAGGCAGTGGGGGGAGCGGGAGCAGCAAAGAGCGGGAAAGATATGGGCTCGCTGAGGGATGAGGGAGAAAAAGAAGGATGGCGGTGGGGGTAAGTGGAGTGGAGTGGAGATCAAAGAAGTAGAGAAAATTGTCGAGTGAACAAAAAGTGGACAGTTTGGCTTTCAAAAGGAGATAACATACAAGCATGAGAAATGTCAAGTGACAGAAGCAAAACACAAATAGCAGTTATTCAAGCTGGCAACCCTGTTCAACTGTGACAAATATAATCCTTGTAATTTAAAGACTCTCACTGATGAAAAGCTATGTTTTTTAAAAACTCGTTAACATGTCCATATGGTGTTTTTATAAGCGAGAAGACACATAATGAGTAAAAAAAGCAGCCAATGCCATGGTTGAGCATTTCCACCTTGAAACTGCGATGTATTAATGACAACCTAAAAAAAACAGCGTATTCAAGCTATTTGGGTTTTATTCATAACAAACCCAAGAAACCAATCCTGTCCTCGTGCAGCATGGGGCTTTTGTATTATTATTCATCTTCAGAATTGGTTTCAGGCTCGAACATGTGGGGCTGAGTTATTCCAATGTTACAACTTGCCATTGTGTAGCGTAAAGTAGTTTCACAGTGTCAAAATCAAAGAGTCATAGGTGAGCTGCTGTGCTCAAGCTGCAGCGAGGGTTTGAGGAGTACGTGGAGAGAAAGGTAAGGCCTTCATAGATCCACATATTCTAGAAGAAGCAATGGTGTAGGACCGACATGAATAGATTATTTTCATGGAGGAAGCCTCTAAAAATATAACTTTTAATACACAGAGAGAAGCTTTTAGGGGTTTGATCATTGTTCACAGAAGAACTATGAAAGAAATATTTAGCCACCAATAAAACCTGTAAGTATTTGAACTTGTAATCATATTGAAAATGCTGCCACTGTCACCATGATCAGCATTAAATTGTAACAGATCCTAAACTGCATGTGGCTTTTATTCATTTAAAATCTCAAAGTGAGCCCATGAAACTTGTACTGAACAGTGGCCAGTGTGGCTCAAGTGGCAGCCAAGCTAAAGGATGAGAACATTAGCCTCTAAAAGCTACTGGTCAAGTTGCAGCTGCAATACCCTTGGGCACACTGAACTGAGAAACTTTTCATTTGTCAGAGGAAAAACGTGTTATTTCTCCATTCAGAAGGTACAAACACAGACCAGCCACAACATTAAAACCACAGATGGGTGAAGTGAATAATGCTGATCATCTTGTTACAGTGCATTGCTCTGCTGGGAAACCTTGGATCCTGGCATTCATGTGGGTGTTACTTTGACACGTACCACCCACCTAAACATTGTTGCAGACTAAGCACACCCCAGCATGGCAACGGCACTGCCCGACAGCAGGGTCCACCCCCAGCAGGACCCCTGCCACATTGCAAAAACTGCTAAGGCCACAACAAGCAGCATTGACCCGGCTTCCAAACTCTCTAGACGCTGATATGATTGAGCATCTGCTTAGGAACAAACCGATCCAAGGAGACCCCGTAAAAACGCAGGACCCAAAGGATCTGCTGCCAATGTTCTGGTGCCAGACACGACATGACAACCCCGAGAGATGTTATGTTCATGTCCCGTTGGGTCAGAGCTGTTTTGGCGGCGCAGTGTTAAGTAGGTGTTTTTAATATTTTGGTGTGTCCTCGTCTTTAGACTTCTAACAGCGTGACAGTGTCTTCAGAAAAGAGGGGTTCCTCTGATGAATAACCAAAAAGGCAGAATATAAGAGCTCAGTTCCGATGTGAACATGATCTCCGTATTAACGGACTAAGAGTGCCGTCACACTGCAGCTTGTGGTTTTTAAGGCAACAACCCGAGCGTCAGATTTCTCTGTTTTATTGACACGAATCATTAACTATCTCATCTCAGATACAACACATGTCCAGCAAAGCGCAAAAAGAGTGAAAAGCTTTTGTCCTCTGCAAGGGTATACATTTAAACAGCATTATCCTTCACTAGCAGTGGGGGAGTTGGGAGGGGGGGATACATGACATGAGACAGGATTATCCTCGAAAAAAAAAAAAAAAAAACCCTCTCCCTACTACAGGCGCATGATGTGAATTGAAGATAGGAGGACCAGGTTCCCAGGGTACAATACTTGATACATTCTGTTATTTTTTTTTTTCTTCAAAGAGATGTGAGCTAGATAGATTCCTCCTACGCAGTCCAAATAAACAAATACAGAGAGAGGCAAAACCGGTGCCAACAGTTACAGTGATACAAGAACATTTGAAAAATAAAGTGATCGCAAAGAAATAGAAAATAAACAAAACAAGAACTAAATAGAAAGAAGCGGGGGGGAAAAAAGTAAATATCTCTGCAAATCCTCAAATCCCAAAGGTATTCTACCTTGTTCCCCCCTCCCACTCTACCTCCCTCCTTTTTTTTTATATAATATCATACAGTAAAAGACATTCAGAAGAGCAGACCGGAGTGATAGAAAACACTCATGCAAAGAAAGCCTTTTTCACACATAGTCACCAACACAGGAAAATTATCTCAAACAACAGCGCTGTCAACAGTCAGTGCCTTCAGGTCTTTTAGTGGATGTTGTTATTGTTGTTTTCAGTTTGTCTACAGACTTTTGATTTGCTACTGTACTTGATAAAAATGATATGACAGACTGCATCCATTAGGCTAGCAAGTCTTCTGACTAGACTGACCTCCCACCTTTAGTCCTTGGGACCTGGGGATCCAACAGTTTATTAACAACAGTCTTTGTTTCAGGACCCCCATCGACCAAAAGAAAAGTTCAGCGGGGAGGATTTCTGCAGAAGAACTGGAGCCACAGGAATGAGCTTAGGTTGAGATTCCATTATATAAAAAAGGCGTGATGTTTCTTTTTTGGCATCTGTTCTTACTCTTTTAAATCTGATATATATTCTACTTTTACAATCATTTTCTATACGGCAAACAATTAAAGAGTTTCATTCCAAAGTACAATACCTCTAACAAAATGATGGCAGCTATAAAATAAAGTCTACTAAGAGGAGCTATTAAATTACGACTTTTATTTACAAAACAGTTCTGTTTTTCTAACAATTGTCGTTGGTTTTTTGATATCAATGGATACAGCTTTTTTTGCTATCATAAATATATAATCTTTTGGAATGAAACCCTTCAATTTTAGATTTTTTTTTTCATATGCACATTCAATCCATGTTGCATTCAGTGTTGATGCAGTCTCTCAGAAGTTATTTGATATCATAAATAGAATGATCTTGCCATAGAGTCTTCTCTTTCGCTGATATATTTTTGTATATAGTGAGATTTCTACACAGACAATATGTATTTATGTATTTATGTATCCGCGGTTACAGTTCTTCCGAGCGGATGACGTGGAACAGTGTAACGTTGTAGAGAACCTGGTGGCCGTTGTTCCAAGCATAGAGGGCGCGGTCACGCGGGTTGTAGTCCAGCATGGAGATATGTGAGTACTTGTTCTGGAAGGCAATGTCGATGTACTCGTAAGTAGAGGAGTTGGTGGAGTAGGCGTAGTAGACCTTGGTGCCTCCTGAGTATCCGTTGGTGACGTAGAGCGTGCCACAGATCATAAAAGACTCGCCAGCACTCCTTTTGGGGTGGTTGGTGGTCCAGCTCTTGATGATCTGCAGAGTGTTGGGGTTCAGCTTGCTGATGACAATATTACCGGCGTTCTGGTTGGTGGCGTAGACGGCCCACAGGCCTCCCTCGTCCACCATCAGGTCAATGTCCGAGTGGCCTCCCCAGGCGTAGTGATACGCGTTATTGAAGCCGGCGTAGTCGAGCTGCCGAGACTTGCTGATGGAGGAGGTGCGGAAGTCGAACTTGATGATGACGTGGCTCTGGAACTTGTTGAAGTAGATGGAGCCGTTGTACACCACCTGACCTGTTCCTGACCACGGGTGGGGCAGCCGGTGGGACGTGAAGTTGTCTGACGTCATGAAGTCCTGCATAGACTTGTACTCCCGCACGAAGCGGTTGTTGTGGTAACCATCCATATACCAGACCTTAGCAGCATGAAAAGACAGAGAGAGAAGAATCAGAATAAAACACGACTTCAGAGCTAGAAATCCCTATCATCATCATTCGTGAGTGTGCCTTTGTGAATATCTGAATCTTGCACGCAGATCACACACAGAATAAATCAAATCACACTGTAAGCAAGCATCCCAATTAAGTTAGTGCTGAGACTTCCTCGAGGAGCAGGCGAAGCTGAGATCCGGCAGCTTCTGAATACAAACAGTCAGGATGACAGCCGCAGGGTGGCATGCGCCAGGCCCTGCAGGGATAATGCCCATCATTCCAGATAAAAGGCCTGTCTCAGCTGCTTCGACCCAGCTTCCTGCTGGCCCCTGTGGTGGTGGGCAGTGAGCTCTGATTCCGGATCCACTGGAGGCTCAAATACTTCCTCAGTCTCAGTGGGACTGATAGACCTGAAGCCCTTCCCCTTACCTGGTTTAATGTGCTGCTGTGATTGACTTAAAAAATGATTCACATCAAGAAAGCGGGTCTCCATGGAGCCTAAAAAAACACTAAGATAAGGAAAAGGCAAGATAAAAAGAAGTGGAGCAGGCCTGTCTGCTCCTGTCAATTACACTCACTCTTCCTCTTCTGCCCTTTGACAACACAGCACATCTTTCATGTGTTCCGTTCAAAATGTATTAGTTTCAACAAAAAAAAGTTGCCTTACAGGATGCTTAATATAGTCTTAGTCAGCAGTAAGCTTTATCCCTGCAGATGAGAAGTTTTGAATGTATAAAAATTATACAGCCTGTGTTGTCAAAACGACTAGCCTTCAGGAGGCAAACTGTAACTGTAAATTTACACCGCTGCTGTCCTGCATGCTGCTGATTCCTCGCAAGTTTTTATCCCCTTTACTCCCGGTGACATTGAGAGTCCTGTCTCTTATTAATGTGCCTCATAAAGCCGGAGCAGGAAGAGCATGTTCACGCTTAGCAGACAAATAAACTTTCTTTATACCCACCTCCCTCCCTTACTTGTCTCCGGGGCGGCTTCCCGTTAAAACCGTATAGATTTATCCCTGGCATTTCATTTTAATGTGTTGTAGTAATGAAGGCAGGCCCATTTACCGAGCCAACAGGAGCCCCGCTACGCAAAGGGAAATCAGATGCAATCAGCTGATGAAATAACAGTGACCAATTAACATGGACTGTCATTACATTTCACTGCAGGAGTTGGCCTTCACCATGAGCAAGGTCAAGTCTGACTTTGGAGTCTTGCAAACTATTTGTAATGCAGATCTTCAAGTATCTGAGTGAGGAGGGGGAGGAGGGGTGCTGCAGGGTTCTTTCGGTTGTGAGCTTGATAAATAGTGAGGGGCTGTAACTAATTATTATTTCCATTAAAGTCCAAAATGACTTATTCAAATTAGTGCTTTTATTTGGCAAACTGTTAAGAGCCTAAGAAAATCAGTAAATAAGCTGGAAGCAATGAATTTTTGCTTTTGAAATTATCAATCAAAACTGCTGCACATTAATTTTTTTGTTGCTCGACTATTTGCTGCAGATTACAACATATAAAATGACAATCCACTGCTGTTGCTGTCTGAGGCTGTTTTGGCTTGTTGCAAATTTCCCAATGTATATACGATGCAACCAGCTGCTTATATTCACTGACATGCACCAATCTGCCACAATATTAACACAGCTGACAGGTGAAGTGAATAATATTGATCATCTGGTTACAATGCAATGTTCTGTAGGGAAACCTTGGGTCCTTGCATTTATGTGGACGTCGCTTTGACACCTGCTTAAACATTGTTGCAGACCAAGTACACCCCCGCAATGGCAACAGCACTCCCTGATGAATCCCTAAGTAGGATAAAGCACCATGCTACACACCAAAAAACCCCTCAGGAAGAGCTCGAGGAGCATGACAAAGGGCTGCCCTCCAAACTCCCCAAATCCCAGTCAGATCAAGCATCCACAGGATGCGCCAGAACAAGCCCGATCTGTGGAGGCTCCACCCTGCAGCCCGCAGGACCCAAAGGATCCAGTGCCAGCATCCCGGTGCCAGACACCACAGAGGCCCTGTGTTCATACAAATATAGTAACTGATTGGGTGTACACAGTGAAAAGCCTTATGACACTGATACGACAAACCTGTATCCAGCTCTTCAGCAGTTGAGATCCCCACTACATTTACCAGCTAGTTGCTAAATGTGACTGAATTTTAGATAGCTGGAAAAGTTGCCTGCTGCTTCTGAAAATGATGCTTATGAGAGCAGTGTGACTGAACCAAAACAGTGAAGCTGTGGGCTGTAAAACAATGTGTTGAAAGACACCCAAGCGCTCCACTGAGCTGAGGGGAACTGCAGATTCATTCTCTTTGAGACTGTTACCACCAGCGACCACTTTCACAGTACACAAACCCAAGCAGATTTACTGTTAATACAGAAATCCTGATTAGAGGAGCTTTAAGAGTGCGGCTGCACAAGCCTTTTTTGCATCCACTTCTGAATTGTCGACGGGCAGGGATAAAAATTTGGACCATCTGATCAAATAATACGTAAAGAGCAGAAATCAGATAATTAATTCTTTGTGCTGTGGACGTTGGCAGCAAAAAGCCAGACTCAGTAATGATTAGAATATTATATCATATCCAGACATCTGTGTGCAGTGTTGCATACCCGAGTATCTCCTTCAGGTGCCAGAGGGTCGGTCATCCAGGATCCGAACCTGGACCCAGACGTCTTGATGGTGATGGGGTCGCTGATGCCCGTCAGTTTGCCGCATGCTGCAAGGAAAGAAGCGAGAATGGAACATGTGCAGCTACACCCTTCTGGGTATTCAGACTAATTCAGAATTCAATGCAAAAGCTTCATTTTCATTTACTTTTAAATCCAAACGCCTGAAGGATGCGGGAGTTGATGTCCAGCTTGTTGCTATGTCTCCTGCCTCTCTCTTGGCATGATGCAGGAGGTGCTTATTATTCAGTTCACACATGCTAATGCCTGTTTTACTCTCTGTGTGTGGACGTGTGAGAAGAGTGAGAGGACGGCAGAATGGGACAGGGAGAGCCTCTGTGTATTCTGCTGCTGCGTGCTACTTGTAAGCTGCTGTAGTGTTAATTAGTGTTGATTGAGGTGTTAATGTGAATTTGACAAAACTAACACCGGGCCGTGTGTCCCCCGCGACTGAGCGCCGGTCAGATGAATGCACCCTTTCTAATGAGCGCGCACAGATATGGGGGGACATGATTTTACAGAATGACAATACAGGCGGCTCATCCATTGGCTTCACAAAGACAAAGGTCGATTAGATGATCTTGACGAGTTAATTTTACCACATAAATGTAATGAGTTTTCCTGATAAGCTAATTTAAAGAGCGGCACTGTGACGATGGCTCATTTTAGGTTTCCATTAGCATCTTTCTCCATGAAGCGTTGCATCTATTAACCCCTTTCGTTACAACCCCATTACCTCTCGTGCTCTTCATTGTTGTGAAATGTCATTTTAATCTGTAGTTACACGATCTAGATTTAATTCTAGTTCCCTCCGCTTACCCCTTGTTACCTGCCTACCACATTTATTTCTCTTACATAATGAAACTTGTGGCTTTGCATATGTGTTGGAGCGTCCGTGCGTCTCCATGTGCAGCATATGCCGCGCCAGTGAGAATGTGTGGGCCTCGCACCTCCGCGGCGGCTGAGAGACAAACACATGGTCACATGAGCAGCATCCACTACTTCTAGTGGGGGTTGAGTCCCTTACGTAACCCTCAGTCGGATTAGAGACCACATTAATACATTGGCCATTGATTTATTTAATTCTTTTCTCTAATCATGCCTCTATCTTTAGATGACACTACTATCGCAGGCTGCTGGGGGAGCCCACTGATGGAGCTGCATTCTGGAGATGCACACATGGTCTAATCCCCTTTTGGCCTGAATTTGTCTGCAATGAAGCACAGGGCAAAGCACATGGAAAACCTAATGGGAACTGGAGTGGGTATAACAAAAACACCACCAGCCCCTCGCCCGAATTGTAAGGATTTGGATAGAGAATGAACACTTGTTTCCAGCGACTTCTGATAAAGGCACTATTTTTAAATTTAGAACAGCTCTGGCTATTTAACATTTGAAATTTGTATGTATTTGTTGTGTTTCTCTGAGTTCCTCTCACTGGTTTAAAGTTGACTGGACTCATTTAGAATGTGGTGATTTTTTCCCGCTCTAATCAGGAGTTATTAAGATTCATATAAACGTTTTTAAGCATTAATCCAATCAGAAGTAAATTACCCATCTGAAACCCAAAACCTGCCAGCAGTTTTGAAAGGCATATAATTATATTTTTTTTAAAAATAATTCATAAATTACACCATTTATCTGAGTTACAAACCATAAAAACAGATTTGAATTTTCAGCTTTCCAGCAGTCTGTGAACTATAATGTGTAATGTTTGGCTTTGGCAGGAAAATGTATTAAATCTAAACCTTAAAATTGTGATATTTAATCAAAATCACTTTGTTTATTCTTATTTTTTAAAATGCCAAAAATAGTCGTTTGCTCAAACTGCAGTCTGTATAGAGCAAAAAAAAATCAGCTCAGCACTAGTGTGAAGCCATGGGTGACTCCGTTGCTACCAACAGTCATGTGACAATACTTTTGTCGATACTGGGCTGAACTGCAGGCTGTGTTTTTACAGAGCAGGTAGGAGACAATGATGAAGTAAATTAAAATGTTTGGTAGCATATTTACAGTATTTAGAGTCACCACTGTTTTCCAGTATTGGTAACAGCTGTGGACACGCTGACAAATGTTGATTTAAGGCTTTAGATTTTTTTACGTAATAAATAAATCAAACTAATTCAACTTTTATTGTTGCTTTTTTAAACATCTATGGCATTATAACTTAGCTACAATGCAGAAAAGACGTGTTCGAGTTCTCTCTACTTCTAACCATGGTTGTGCTGTTTCCACAGAGGTGCAGGACTTCATATTGTGGTGAAAAATGAGGCCACAGTGAGTGAAAATGTGACAGGAGCAAAAAAACATCCAGTAAATACTTCACACATCATTGCCTAATTAGTCATAAATGTTTAACATTATAGAGAAATACTTAAGACATGAAATCAGGTTTTAGGAGTATTCAAGCCCGTCTCAATGCTTTGTGTTTCTTCTTGTAGCTGACTGCTTTTTAGATGTCTCAGTTTTTCCAGATATTACCATTTAACTTAACGAGCATCATGCAGTTATTACCTTTGGGAATTAAAACTGAAATGATATTATTCTTTATCAATGTAGGACATAGGAGAAAGTGAAGGCAACAAGAGTTAGCAGGATAGTTAGTCAGTATTAGAAATACAAGTCAGTTAAACTAATTATTCATATTTTATTACTGTAGAACCACAGCTAACTGCTGCTTCCTGTAAATCCAGCTCGGTTTGGCAGTATTTTGATCTAGACAATGAAAATAAGGATTTGTGTAGGCTGTGTCAGAACAAACAGTCATTTAACCACTCAACTGGGATAATCTCATTCCGCACAGTTTAAAATATGATTTGGGTATTGAGTGATGCTACTAACTGTTTCGAATGGCTGCCAAATGCAGACAATGTTTAACTTTATCGATTAAATCGTGCTGAATTTTGACTGTTAGGAACATGCCTGGTTTGTAATGAGAGAGAAAGAGAGTCTAATTTTGCTCTCAGCAGATAAAATAGAGGAGAAAGAACAGTGGTAGCAGGGTGGCTTATGTGCCGGAGTGACCTTCCTCCTCCATTCATCAGTATTTCAGTGTGAAGGGGCTGCATTTGCCTGAAGCTCTCTGTGGCTCCACATTGCCGGATCACAACACAGGGTGATTTATTTATTTGATTATTGCCCAGCAAGCTGGCATGTCCTCTTGATCGATGGCCATTGTGTCCCAGCAGCCGTTGGGCTGTTAGTCTCTCCGGCACAAAACAGCTTGAAGGACAGCTCTGTGGGGACTCTAGTTACTCTCTTTCACTTTTCCTGCTCGCCTTCACTTTATCACTCTTTCTCCTTCCCAATATCGCGTTCTGTCACTTTCTCCCGTGTCTCTCTCTCTATTATACAAGCGCTGAAAATTTCCCCCTTCCCTCTCCCGATTCTTCCTCCTGTTGTTTCCTCCCATGCAAATGTGGCCAGTGACCTTCGCGAGTTTAATCTCACTAACAGGAGTGTACTGGAGTGTGTTTGTGTGCACTATGCATGAGTGCCTCTGCAATCGTGTGAAGATGAAAGGAGTAGCCACCCTCTGTTCTGCCTGAGCCGGTCTCTCTCTGGGGTGACCTCGCCTTTATCTCATCTGATCTCGCACACACACACACTAAGTAACTCCCGCAGGCCTCTGCTCTCCTATCTTTGGCAGGGTGACCACAGATGTGAGGAGTGGCGTGCTCACTGAACTGGGAGGAAAAACACAGAGAGGACTCCTGCACCTGGCCAGCAGGTAGTGGCAGCAGCTGGCCAGTGGAAAAAAATAGCAGTGTGTGCAGAGATGAAGAAAATAAAACACTTCAGAAGCAACTGGTGAGCTGTGATTAGGCATGTGTTTGTAGTCTATATATTCAATGTAGCTACAATCACAGCGCGTCCACTTGCTTTCCAAATCAAAAGCTTTTCCCAATTGCTTCCTGACATCGTGCACAGTGAATAATTTCAAACAGGAACACAATATACCCGTGATGTGCCGCGTGTAAGTGTCTCTGCTCTTGTAAAATATCTTAGTCACTGTAGTGTGGGTGTGCATCTATTAGCACTGTGGGCTGCGACAGAGGTGTGAAGAGACTGAGGCAGGGGCTAAAAGCTAAGATAAGACTGCGATGAGAGAAGTCGCAAGCTGAGGACTCATCAGCTCTGTAGCTCAGTTCTCCTGTATTCTGTCCATAGGTGCATGTTTGCATGTATGCCTCATGTCTAATTATGTATTTCAGTATTCTATTTCATTACACAGTGTCAGTAGATTCATTCAGAACTCTGCATTTATGCAAAATTCACCCATGTGTGTCTGATTCAAGCCAAAAAAACAGCAGAACTTGAGAAACTGAAATTAGTTTCTTCGGATACATACATGAACTGATGAGTTTAATCAAGTATAACATTGCTTTTGATTGCTTTTCTGCCATCTGATCAGTGGTTGCAGCACTAAAGTCTTATTTCTAAGCAGACAAAATAGAAAAAATGGGCTATCAAGATGTTCATGGCCAAAAATATTCACAATAATGATACTATTGCAAAATCCACAGAAAATTTGAGAAGAAAGTAATGGTATCTGTCAAATTCCTCTTTGTTTATCGTGTGTTTTGTCTCTTTTTTGGCAAACAAATGCTCAAACATTGTATATATTATTATATTATGCTGAAAAATCTGAGTGTAGAGATGTGACAAGTCTGTGTTTATAACTGTACGGTGTGTTGTCCCTATATTCGAGTGCCACATGTTTAGAATGTTACCGTGAGTATTTTTAACATATGAAAATTTGATGTATTAAATATTGGCTCCACCAACATATCACAACATCCCTAGTACAGAGAGTGTAGAAAGTGGCTCCAGAGAGTATGCACAGTCTCCTAATGGACTTAATTATTGGTTTACTTCGACAAAGTAAGAGCGAACCAATGATAGAGTCCATTAGGAGACCAGCATGCAACAAATAGAGGCATAAAATGTGAAAGGAGAGGCTGTTTTAATAATGTGAAATATGCATATTTGAGTGGTAAAGCGTCACAGCTGCCTATGATGTTCCTGTCATGTTCTCTGTCATGTGAATGTGCCTGAGCATCTCTTTCTGGCCAGTCACAACACAGCGTGAGTCAGTGGGAGTATTTCGTTGCATGCACATGTTTGAAGCAAAAGTGTGTGCCAACAGCTTTCTGTGCCTACCTAATTTTTGCATGCATGCTCGGAGTCTCTCCTCAAGATTTGACACTCTGTTGTGGAGCTCCTCGTAGTCATAGGCCCCCATCTCCTCCTGAAGTTCGCTTAGAACTGACGTCAGATTCTGGACCTCCTCCTTAAACTGCAATACCAATTTGGCATCGGCTTTGTACTCCTCCAACACTGGTATCAACGGTCTAAGCTCCTCCATTTTCGCTTTTATGGCCTGAAAGGATTAGAATAAGCTCGGTTGAGTGTCATGCGCGACAAAAGGAGACCCGCTGTCCATAAAAGAAAAGAAAAAGAAAAAAAAAACACCTGTCTGAACCTGGCTACTCTGACTCTATCCTGCCTCTTCACTGACATGGCGACCCCCTGCTTGTGTCCGTGTTCAGTGTTTTTTTTTTTTTGTGTGTGTTCTGTGGGTGCAGGTGTTGTGTCTGAGCAGACAAACCCGGAGAATTATTCTCCACCCGCTGGACGAGCAGAGCAGGTTGGCTCCGTCCCGGCAGTGACCAGCCGTTAAAAAGCAAGCCCTCGGTACACCGACAACAATTGGGAAAGCTCTTTATTGGTCATCATTGTTTAAAATGCAACATCGTATTAAGGGTTACATGCTTTTACATGTCACACACAACAAAGTGTCTCGAATTTTTACGTCTATAGTTTTACGTATAGATTTGTTGAGTAACCAAATATGCATAGACAAAAGCCAAAGGAAAATAAAATGAATAACAGCAATTGATAATAATAATAAGAATAATAATAAGAATAATAATAAGAATAAGAATAATAATAATGTATTTACGTTTGAAAAAAGCTTTTAGATGGAAAACTTTGACAGCAGTAACATGCAGGAAGAGATCAGTGGTGGGTTGGTTTGGGAGAAGGGTGGGGTTTCTTAGTCTTAATGGTGCTAAAGGTAAATTAACTGTTTGACGCCCAAATGCTCTCAGTACTGTGGCCCAGTTCAGGGGAATCTGGAATTGACCTGCCTCTTCTTCCCTGTGGCTCTCTTTACATGTGTTAAAGTTAGCCCTGCAAGCAAGAAAATGACAAACTGTTGACAGGGGCTAGAGCTTGCTAACCTATCTAACAGACACACAAACAAACGCACACACACTTAGTATATGCACTTAGACAAAGTTACAGAAGATTGCAGGCATGCACTGGATGTGGCAGCATGAGGTTTTTTTTGGAGCATGCTTGCATGAAAGGATCACACGGATGTGTTAGTGCAGGTTAGATGACATGAACACGGAAGCTGCTTTTGATTTAGGAGTACAGGTACACTTGTATTTGTGTAACTGCAAACAGGGCTGGGTACTGAACGGCAACGTGTTTTTGTTTCTGCCTGAGTTTTTAGCATGGAGTAATAAAACATTTAAAGGTGGCATTGAATTTGTTGTCAAATCTCTAATATTATCCACCTTTTTCTTGGATTTTCCTGGTTTTAGTTCTAATCTTATGACAATTTACTGGCAAACCTTTTTGAAATGTAGATATGAAATGATTATTTCATTGATTTTTTAGGGACCAAGACTGATTTTTAATTAAAGGGAAGTGTTTAATTAAAAGGAACTCTGTAGCATTTATCCAACAGTGCTGATTGGCTGTTGCTTGTGACATGTAACCAATCAGATCTCGCTGTGGGTGGGACATTGATGAAAAGAGGCGACTGCATCAGAGCCCAATTAGCAAATTTTCAGATTAATATCAATCATTTTAATTCTAAAGCACACAATTTTAGAAAACTATCAAAACAAACAAACAAAAAAAAAAGACAATGATCAGGAAAATGCTAAACATCGGATCTTATAATTGACCAGGCAGATAATCAGTCGACCTTTAATTTAGAGGGTTTTTTTCCAAACAAAAAATTCCAAATTTTCTTTGTTTTCAGGTTTTCATATTTTCAAATATGGAGATTTTCTGTTTATTACATAATAATAAAAATCCATTTTTAATTTGACCTATTGGTTGGACAAAGTAAGTGATCTGATGATATCATCTTGGCACTTTTCACTATTAACGAACATGTTATGTAGAATTCATTAATACACTGAGGCATTTTATGGGAAACTAAACTATACAATACCCTGTCATATTTAATAGAACATAAATTCAAATGTTTAACTGGACATTAAACCTCTAAGGAAAACGTTAATGTCTGCTAGTAGCTCTGAAGAAAGCGTGACCAGTGTGCAAAGATCTTTCTGCTCCCCCTACAAGGTAACACTCGGTTTACACAACAATTCATGTTCAACAATGATGTTTTACTTGTAATAAACATTAGATGTCTCATTACATTGTCTTCCATTTGATTTAGGATGCTATCAGTATCCAACATGGTTTTTATTATGTGAGGTGGTGTGAAATAGGGATATGAATTATTGCTGAATTTATGTATCCATTTATTTTAGCTCTTTAATTATGCATGCTTTATGGATTTCTTGGTATGCAGTATGGTGGGTTGGACAACTCTGAACCCTCTCCAATATGGAAACACACAAACACAAAATGGCTGTTTATAATGAGCTACAGAGCAGCTATGAAGGGATGGCGGGTCGGGTCAATGGCTCAAGAACTTGCTGCGTACCTTGTATTGCTTGGCGATGTTCTGCTTGTGGTTCTCCTCCACCTGCCTGAACTTGGTCTCCAGACCGCGGAGCTGAACCTCCATCTTCTCTACGTACTGCAGGTCCCTCTGGGTGCGCTGGTCCAGCACCTGGATGGACTGGGTCATGTTCTGGACCTGGGATGCCATAAGGAGACATTAGCCCATCTGCATTAGTCGTGGTGTGATCTGAGCATGAGACGTAGTGAAAATGCGGCAGACTTTCAATATGGTTTTCTTTTTTTTTTTTTGGCCTTGGCATTCTTCTTGCAGTGATTCACAAGCTCTTACATCAGGCCAACTAGTCAGGGGCCTCAGACACATGGTGCAAGTGTAGAATGCATACTGTTAAGACATTTGTTTTCTCCAAAACTGTTTCCGTCCAGAAACTCCAGTAACGTGACTCATCTTCTATTTATTCAGGCGAGATCTGTTGATGTCTCTATGTTCCGACTGGTTAAGTGAATAAGCTAATTAGCATTAGTTTGGATTATCTCCATTTTTGGATTAAAGGGAGTTTTTTCAATAAATGTGCTTAAATGTTCAATTTGTGTGGCAGTCTTAGCTCAGAGTCTATGGGTATTGAGCTAGATTGCATCATTAGATATGTTGCTTTGGATGTATGCAGTACAATAGTAACTCTCAGAGACCCAGTG
The DNA here is from genome assembly GCA_024666655.1 of Dascyllus trimaculatus. NCBI lineage: Eukaryota > Metazoa > Chordata > Actinopteri > Pomacentridae > Dascyllus > Dascyllus trimaculatus. The sequence continues at coordinate 8,847,299 of CM045460.1, read as the reverse complement.
TATGGCTGCCTCCCATGTTGCCTTGGGTTTCCAGGGAGCTCATTAGAGCTTGATTTCTATTCTTGTCCAACTGGCAGAGAGGTGATTGGAAGACCACAAACACAGTGAAGTCTTTATACGTGCGCACAGGTCTTTGTGTGTAAAAGAGGTACAAAAAATGACTAAAGGTGTTACCATGTGCCACTTTTGATTACCGGGGGTGTTGCAGTGGAGTTAAAAGATAATTACCTTCTCCAGCAGCTGCCTCAGTTGTTTGGTGCGGGCATCCCGTGAGCACATGGACTGCTGGGGCGCCACCACAGTGCAGACACACCGTCCCTCGCTATCCTGGGCCGAACTGTACACCTGCCACGACTCCTCTGGGTTTGCTGGCAACACCTGAGTAACAAACGAGTGGATAAACAGTGATAAGAGCGGAAGAGGAGGGCAGCGACGACGGGAGGGCGAAGGGCGACCCATCCTCGTGTTTGTCTGTGAAATGACAGAGGAGGACGCTTAGCTGCGATTTGCCCTCTGAATGTTGTGTGCTTGATGCTGGAGCTCCATCTGGACACCACAAACCGTCAGGCTCCACCCATCCTGCACTATCAAACTGCATGTTTCAAAGCCACACAAAGGGGGGGAAACACAGCCAATCGCTACAGCTGAAGCCACTCTCATTATTCAGTGGGGTTGGGTGTGTGTGGAAGCTCAGGAGTATAATGCGTGACGTCAGGGAAGACGAGGCAACACCAGGTACCAACCTGCTGATGGACGAGGCTGAGAGGGGTCACTTTGAGGAGGATTTTTTATCAGTGCATCAGCGATAAAAATCACTGGACAGACCCACTGATTGTTTCAATTAGTGAGAGGGAGTGACTTCACAGAATCCAAAAGGAGCAGCAAATTACACAGACTGTCAGCCGGCTGCAGATTGTAGCAAAAGATGTGCTGACAAGACAAAGAAAACCCTCAGCAGCCTCCTACTCAGCTTGCACTGTTACACTGGTCAAATAAAATCCCATGAGTCTTGCATTTTTCCAAATGCAAGAGTCTTCTCAAAAGCATGAAATAAACACTGAGGAAGATGTTGCTTCTACTGCATTCCCCGCTTTTATTCATCCAATTGACTCCAACCTCCATTGTTCCCATCTCAGTGCTACCTTCCATTTGACCGAGCGCGCACAGTGTTATCTCTGGCACAGTAGCAGCTCCCAATCTGCCAGAAGCCTGACGGAGAAAAGCTTCATTTTGACTCTCTAACAGTGCCTTGGCTTTGAGCGCCTCTCCATTCACACACACACACACACTCACACACTCAGAGGAAAGACAGAACACAGCTTTCACAATTTTTTTCTCCTGCCAATCTCCTAATTTTCCATCACGGGTCTCTTATTTATGTCGGAATCGGAGAGGGAAATAAAATAACCAACTGACAACTTTCCACTCAGTGCAGCAGCCCAGTGGCAGCTGGAGCGACATCAAACGCAAGAAGAAGAATCTATGATGCCTCTCCAAGTCTTTTACTTTTGCATGCGCCTGGCGAGCGCATGACAGAGATTCGAAGTCTAAATTATGAACCAAACGCACGCGAGCGCGCACATATGCCGCCTATATTTGGATTGCAAATTTACCAGTGACACTTTCATTCAGGAAAAAAAAACACAGCCAACCAGGCGCAGGGCGATATGTGAAACTTACTCCTGTGCTCCGGTCTGGATACCCTCCCTGTGCCGCCGTGAGCTTGGTAGTATTGAGCCCCACCAGAGAGGGGAGGGTCTGCGACATCCAGTTGGTAATCATCGCCATGGTGCTGAGCACGACGCCGATCTTCAGCAAAGGCACCGACATCTTTGCGCTCTCTGCTTGGACTTTTATTTAAGCCGTCTTCATTCTACAGACTCCGGAGAGAAACAAGGAAGGCGAGTCATGTTGCCCAGAGAAGCCTGATGTTTCACCCGGGACTCCGGCTTGGCTGGTCTTTTTTTGGACATCTCCAAGGAAGCAGTGGCGGCGGACGGACGGACGGACGGACGCGGTGGTGGAAGACCGTGACGGGAAGGTCGGAGATGAAAACTGCAACACTTGATCCAGGGGAAGGTGAAAAAAGGAGTGTTAACAACCGAGAGCAGCTGGTGGAAACGTCCTCCGGATAGCTCCTCTTCCTGCGTTGTCCCGCACACTGCTGCCTCTCCAGTTCACCGTTACTATTTCGTTCACGCCCGACGGTCCGCCTCCTGCCTTGGTGCGCTCTGTGATTAAGTGCCACTGACTACACACACAGGCGGCTCCAAATGGATGTGAGGAGGAAGGAGGAGGTACTACGGATCTATCTATATCCCCAGACGCAATGATGTCAGCCAGGTTGGGGTCCGCTCATGGTAATATCTCGGATTGCGCCTGAGTCGCCCATAGTTGCCCGACACAGACTGTGCCCCTGAGGGGATGACAGTGAGCAGTGCGGCTGAGGTCGGCCAACAATGATGCTGAGGGATTATTTATAGGAGACAATGACATTTCCTTCTCCACTGCCCCAAAAGAAGAGAAGGTTCTCTGGCACAGGAGCGCAGCCTGCTCGGATCACGCATGGTAAAAGCTTATCATTTTCACTCAGACAGTCTCTGCACTGCACAGTCCTGCACGTCCAAAAAAAAAAAAAAAAAAAATACTCACAGGACACTCGTGCAGGATGTCGCATTGCAATGGCAGTGAGTTGGTTAGGGGCTCAGAGTATGTTTTATTGATGGGATGCTGAACGCCTTCAGCTCCATCAAAGCGCCGAGCTCTTAATTCGTGAGACTCTGGCGCCATCGTGTAGCTGATTGTGGCGTTGCTGGAATCAAAAGAGGAGGGGTTTAAAAATGCAAGCACAGGCCCACAACATGAAAAATAGATTTAAGAAAAAAAAGCTAAAGAGAGTCAGAGTGACTTTTAGTGTCTTTTTTTTTTACTTTTACGCACGGGATTATTTGGAAACTCTGTAGGTGCATTTGCATGTGGACTTTGGGGAATATATTCATTTAAAACTACATCTTACACTGAAAGCTGGTTTGTTTTGACAGTAAAAAAGAGCAAGGAAGTGGCAAATAATTACTATATCTACTGCCTAAAAGTCTCCATTAACAGGCCTGTTGAGATATGCTCCAGTCTGTGTAGTACTGCATGATACATGAGGTCCCCAGAATAGCAGGGGGGGCTCTGAGTTCACAGCTATTCCTGTCTTCTCCATAATGCACTTTTCTGGTTAAGCTGAAAGATGGAGGGAAAGTTTGTGCTCCCTGCTGATTTGTATTTGTCCTGTCCTCTCTTTCTCCTCTCTCTCTCTCTGTCTCGCTCCCTCTCTGACCTCTCTTATCTCTACTTTGTGGCCTTTGAGGTGAGAGCTCAGTGGTGATGGCTTCACGGGTTACAGTGAAGCATTGACAGGGGTCAGATCGCCGCTGTGCACTGATGTCCTCTCCAGTCTAGTCTGTGCAACAAGGTGCAGTTCAGTAAAGCACGGCAGGGGTCTCTGATGGTACAGCTTTCACACGGATATAGTCAGTTTCTAATACTCACGTGTGTAGATTCCATTCAGTAACAAAACAAGTGAGCCAAACAGTCAAGAATGATACCTTTAATACAAAGCCCTCATCATTTAATCATAATGGTAACCGCAGGTGCACTGATAAAAGATGTCTGATTCAGTCAATCATGTGTCAGGCTCAGTCGGACTTTTTTTTATATCAAGAGTGACGGATGGAGGGATTCATAAATTAAACACTTCCATTAGAAATGCACACAGCTCTTTTTTTGCACAAGGATCAAGTGGAGCTTCGTAATTGTCTGCCAGAAATCAAATGTGGAGACAGAATAGGAGCACTCGCACAACTCTGACATAACAAGACTGTGTCTTAGAGGTGTTGCTAAATATACACAGTAAGTTTTTAAAGAATATGGGTTTGCCTTCAGCCGTATTTCAACCTTAGAGTGTAAGATACAAATCCTGATTGGAGGTGGAGGGTGTAGCAGGCAGCACAGGTCAATATCATGAAGGAATCAACAAACTGTAGCTTTTGAAGTTTCCAACAAACACCTAAACAACTGAGCATTAACACTTCATAAAAGCCATATTTCAGACTGGAGTATTGTGCTATGGTGAACACATTTTTCTATTGTATGTCCACAGTAGGATAACCACCCTGTCACATTCACTACCCAGTGTAATAAGTGTTCATAAAGCAGCGAAAAATCACATTTCCAGCCTGCAAGTGCACTACAAAATGCACAGTACCTCCACCTACTCTTCTTCTGCTCCATTCTCTCCCTCTCTCTCCACCCCTCCTTTGCTTCATCGCTCAGCCAGCCATACTGAATAATAAATAGCTTCAACCCCAGCTGCCAATCACACCACGCATATTGCAATTCAGCTCCACTCCGTCTCAGTTTCTCACATAAAAACCGGATTGTTTTTTTTTTTTGGTTAAAAACCCCTCAACTGTTTTTTTTAAAAACGCTCCCCTTTGCTGGATGCCTTTTTTAAGTTGGGAAAACTTGAGCAGCACAGAGGTGGACATGTTGACAAAGTAGATGTTTTGTATGTGATTTCTTTTATTTAAAACCCCACACATTCATAATTAATTCTTAATCACATATGCATACGAGCCTAAAAGCTTAGCATGTGCTGGCTGATTGTCTTATAGGGTGAGTTGTGGGATGTAGGTTGCGTGGTGGTGAAGGGGGCGGCCGTGGCAGCACCATCTGTTTTAGTCAGGTGTCAGAGAGAGGCTTGAGGATGCGGGCCTGCAGCCATGGGGGAGCCACTGGGTGAGGAGCAGATGCCACCCTGGCTGCTTACTATTCCTCCCGGCGTGATCGCCGGGCCAATCCGGGGATGGAGGTGAATGAATGTGGGCAGAATGAAAGAGGAGAGGGTGCCACTAATCAGGCGTCTCCCCGCTCCTCAGGCCAGATGTTGAGAACAGAGGCGCAGCTGCAGACTCCTGAAGCAAAGGTGGTTAATGTGGTCATTAAGAGGGCGTTTACTTTCTCGGCATCAGCAGTGGAGGCCATACTGCATGGGTGGCTTTTTTTTTCTTGATGAGTAATCTGGCAATAAAAAAGGCTCTCTAGTGTCTAGATACACCTCTCACTTTTTTTTATATCTGTCTTCAAACCAAGATGAGATGTGGAGAGGCCTTTCTTCCCCAGTGCGCCGTGGGTTTTGTGTGTGTGTGTGTGTGTGTGTGTGTGTGTGTGTGTGCAGCAGAGGCCGAGCAAATAGAGCCTGTCAGTGTATCTTGTCTCTCCTGTGTTCGCCTGGAAGGGAGCAGACGGCCAAGGCTTGGTGGACTATAATATCGACTTACCTTCAAGCGGATGACACGCACCTCTCAGGTCATCAGACTGCCACTGTAACGCGGTACCCTGACCTGCCTGACGCACGACTCCACAGCGGCTGTCATGAAACCCCCTCTAAGTGAAACCAGCTTTCTTCTGACTGATGGCTTCCATCAATCTGTGCAAATAGCCCCCATTGTTTCAATCGTGTCAGCGTTTCTTGTGCACTCTGCCGCTGGACTGTGTGTCCACTCCTGATTACAGGCTGCACATCACAACTTGCTGCCTCAGTATGAACAGAGTTTCCTTTTTCTTTGTTAAGCCAAACTCCACGTGATTGTCCAAAACCAAGCTGTTGCTCTCACTGACGTTTTCCTCGTGCATTTGCAGGGAAAATCAATCGCTGGCATATTTCTGTCCAGGCAATATTGTTCTCACACGTTGGCTATCAGGGCCGGCGGGGTTTCCAGCAACCCACTTCCAACACATTTCTATTGTCACTTCACATATCCGGGGGGGGGGGAGCAGATATTAATTTATTGATACTACCTCAGAGCCACATTTGATTTTTTTTCCCTTCCGCTTCCAATTACCAGCCACAATTGGATTCACATAACAGTACAAGCCCATGAAATATGACTTTGTGGACTCAAAGCAAGGGCAATTAAATCATCAAATCCTTCAGTCCAGCGGTGGCAGAGGGCCTGGCAGTAAATAAACACCGCCTCCTTCACAGCATAATGCTGGTGTTAATTTACAAAGGCAGCACTTTAATGCTTTAACAGTGGCTGCTGCATGGATTACTGGAGGATGACACATATTTTATTGGTGGTAATTCTTGTTTACATTGCTGGGGCTAAACCATCCTCCTCACACACACACAGCCAGTCACACTGTGGTCATTGAGCATGCTCAGTGCGCCCCTTCTGTGAGACACTGCATTTGATTGTGGAGCACACTAAAGAGCAACAGCCCACCATTCAACCTGTTTTTTTTTTTTTTTAAAGGAGAACACATTGCACTAGAATATCGCTGCAGCTGATGACCATTTTGCTAATGAGGAAATTGACCGATCATGCAATCTCCTCTCCCCGACTCCACTGAATATCTGGCCCGGCTTGGCGGAGATACCGAGCAAAGGGGGGGCTCTATTTGTGAGAAAACACCAATTTCCACATCATGTAATCCCGTCTGTTAATCTGTTTAAGCAGGAGGGCTAATTCAGAGGGGCTCTTTTGCGAGAGGTAGCCCGGGTAATCTCTCCCATCTCTGCGCGCATCTCCGATGAGCCAATTAACCAGCTTTTTATATTATCATTATTTGAAACACAAGAGGTGGGGGAAAATGGCGTTTTTTAAAAAAACAACAAAAAGGACCTACTTGGGTGAGTTCTGTGCCCATGAAGATGAGGAGAATCAGAGTCAGGAGCTTGCTCGCTGGCTGCATCTCTTGCCTCCGGTGTGTGGACCAGCGGTCTCACATGCAGATCCAGTCCCTTTGCGTCCCCCCGCACAGCAGTCCTCTCTCCTCTCGGCTCTCTCTTTTTTTTCCTCTCTCTCTACTGCGCTTCGATTCTTTTCTTATTCTAATTTTTATTATTTTTTTTTAAATCCCTCAGCAGCAAGAAAAAGCGGTCAAATCTGTTCGGCGGAATCGTCTGTGTGCATATTCAGTTCATATCGGGAGCCTATCTTCGGTGCCTCTCCTCCCCTCCGGTCGTGGCCGATACTTATTTATCGCTGCGACGGTGCGCTCTTGGTGACCATCGGGTCTGAGGGTGGGAGGAACAAAAAAAACCCACAAAGACGCGCAAAAGCCACGCTCGCACGGAGATAAACGTTCACTCTGATATAGCCAAAAGTTTACCTCCCCGCCTCAAGCTGCCGTGGAAAGCTCTCGGTGGGAAAAAAAAAAGAGAAGAAGCGAGGGGAGAGTGACGGCGCTGTTCATGGTGCTGAAAGCGGATGTTGCATCGCGCCGAAGAGAGAGGGAGATTCAAACTGGCAGCAGACAGTCGCCAAGAGCAGCAGGGTTCCCAGCCAGACACCCTGCCCGCCGAGGAGGAGCTGAAAAATACATAGGTGGTGGATTGAAATGATAATGTCAGGATTTAAGATGTAAACATTGTTTTGATGAGTCCAGTTGACATAATAATGCTGCATCAGCTCAGTATTGTAACTCAGATTCCTGCATTAATGGATTTTTTCGCTCTAAATTAGTTGATTTAAACTCAAATTAAAGTTCCTACTGATTCAGTCATCCATTCCGTGTATGATTCTTTTGTCATTTCTTCCCAAATGTACTTTTTGAACTTACATATCCAAGAAAGAGGAGAAAAATCAAGACTGAACAATCCACAAGAGAAAAAAAAAGCAAAATTAAACAATCTACACTCTAAAAAGTAATTCAGGGGAATCTGGTTGGACTTACGGAAGCCCTAAACGGCCATGGTTCAAGTCAGTTTTTTTGGTCCATTTTCTCGAGAAAACGAGATAATTCTCCTCCATTTTCATATTATTAACGACATAATTTTGTAGTTATCACCCGATAACAAAGACCTGTTAAGGCCTGATAACGATAGAATTATCTTGTTTTCTCGTTATAACGAGTTAATTTTCCGATGAGGTACAAAGCGAAACCAACTGTCCATACCAGAAAGTGCTCTGCTGCCACTGCACAGTACCGACTGAAGCCAGGCCTGGACATGCTCTACTGCAGCTGCACACTCTAAGGAGGTAAATTAAGCTTGTTCATGTGTTTGTTTGTACTTTTGCAAGTCTGCGGATGCAAGTTATCATCCTTAACAGTGGTCTGGTGGGTAGGTTTCGCTTTGTACCTCACCAGAAAATGAACTTGTTATAATGAGAAAACGATAATTTTGTCTCGACACAAAATTATCTCGTTATAAAGAGAAAACAGAGGAGAATTATCTTGTTTTCTTGAGAAAATGGACCAAAAGAATTAAGTTGAACCACGGCCGTTAAGGGCTTCCGTATAGACTGACATAACAATATTGGTAATTGCGTCAACCTGATGTTTTTGGGTAACTGAAACTCAAATTTCCCCAATGGTTAGTTTTTTTGTCATTAATCTTTTTTTATTGTTTTTTCTTCAATCAACCATTCTATGTGTGATTCTGAAATGTTGGTATTATCGTCCACAAATCCACTTTTCCAAACTTACATGCCCAAGAAAGTGGGGAAAAAAAGACAGTACAATCCAAAAGGGAAACAAACAAACAAACAAAAAAGCATAAGTAAATATACAATCTACACCCAAATAATTAATCTAGTTTAGAAGAAGAAGAAAAGCTTTATTGTCACGGATACATTTTTACAGCATTGTGAAATGTTGTCTGTTCGCATGTCCCAGTTGGGGTCATAGTGCAGGATCAGCCATGGTACGGTGCCCCTGGAGCAGGAAGGGTTGTGGACCTTGCTCAAGGGCCCAACAGTGGTTGCATTGGGGTTCAATCCTCTGACCATTGCGCCACTGCCCCATCTAATTTACTTATTTAGATCAACCTTTTAAGTTGCAAACCTTGTTTTGTTCAGTTGATGTAATAATGTTATTTAATTTTTTTGTCATTATAGTTTTTTATTGACTTTCTTCCCACCACTTAGAAACATCCTAATTCACAGATTTGGGTTAAACTTGACAAAATAGTGTTGCAACAGCTTAATGTCGTGAGGTGCTTAAACTCAAATTTCTTTAATTTCTTCTTTTTGTCATTTAAGTTTTTAAGGGTTTTTCTTTAGTCAACCGTTCTATGTATGATTCTTCAGTGTTTCGTGTTTCCTCACAAATCCACTCTTCCAAACTTACACACACACAGGAGAGAGAGACAAAGAAACAAACCCCAATAAACAAACAAACAAACAATCTGCACTCTAAAAACTCATCCACAGGACCCATTCCCACTGTTTAGGTAAAAACATTGTTTTGAGGGGAAAATCCTACTTTAATAACTGGATAAACCTTTTAAGTTGCAAACATTGTTTTGAGGGATTGAGCTGACATAATAACGCTGCATTAACTTTATATTGTGTCTAATTTAAGCTCTAATATCTGCAATAGTATATTTTTTTCCTAAAGTTGTTATTGATTTTTCATCCCACCGCTCACTTAAATGCATGGTTGCAAGACAAAAACTCTAATTCACTGATTTAGATCAACCTTTCAAGTTGCAAACATTGTTCTATTGGGTTTGGTTGTCATAAATATGCTGCATCAACTCAATTTTGTGTGTAATTTATACCCAAATGTTTGCATTCATTGATTTTTTTCCTTTAAAGCTCCTATTGATTCAGTCATCCATTCTGTGTATTGGTTCTTTTACGTCTGGTTTTATCATTTCTTCATAAACGCACTTTTTTGAACTTACACTTCCAAGAAAGAGGGGAACAGCACGACCGAACAATCCAAGAGAGAAACAAAATAAACAATCTACACTCTAAAAATGTATTCAAGGGACTTATTCCCACCACATAGCTTAATGCATGGCTGCAAGATAAAAATTCATATTTACAGTAGTCCCTCACCATATTGCATTTCATTTTTCAAGGTCTCACTGAATCGCAGATTTTTACATTGTATATAAAATACGTAGCGTACAGCAGATGAGTAGACGCACGTATGGAAAACGCAGTACGGCTGCTTCTGCTTGAGCTAGTCGGTCGCTGATTGATTGGCGGTGATGGAAGCCAGTGTTTATGAGAGTGTGGGAAAGGTTAATAACAGTGTGGGGAGGGTTTATAAAGCCTTAAAATATATATAAATAATAAAATAAATATAAAGGTCGCAACTTCGCGGATTTCTTGTATCGCGAGGGGGTTCTGGAACCTAAACCCCACGATAGATGAAGGATCACTGCACTCACTTAGATAAGCCTAAAAACTTCACTTTTTTAGGTTGAGCTGACATAATGTTTGTAATTGAATCAACTTAATATAGTGTGTTGGTTAAACTCAAAGTTCTGCATAAGTTGATGTTTATTTGTCGTTAAAGCTTTTATCGATTTTTCTTCAGTCAGCTGTTTAATGCGTGACTTTTGAATGTTTTGTATCGTTGTTACTTCCCAAATCCACTTTTTCAAACTTACATGACTCAAGAAAGTGAGGAAAAAAACAAGACAGATCAACTCAAAAGTTAAACAAACAAACAACAACAACAAAATCTGACAGCCAGAAAAAGTGCCTTTCCAAGATGCATGGCAGCCAAATAATCTACACTGTAAAAGTTATATATTCAGTTGTATACTCAGATGTTGTAAAAAACAAGGGGGGGGGGGGGATTTCACTAGTTATTATCTGTAATGTAACAAAACGGAACATTTGTGAAACCTCTGTGTTTAAGTTACAGGTCAAAACTGTTTTTTTACAGTGAATTAACATATATGATTTTTAAATGTTTCCTATTATCATTATTTCACAGATTCACTTTTCCAAACTCACACATCATGGAAAGCAGGATACATCTCATCTTGACCCTCTTCCAATCTTTTAGTGCAATGAACGCTTTTATAGGAAGAAGTTATCGTAGACCTGCTGAAATTCATTGTTTGTATTCTTCGTGTTAGCTATCCAGTGATCAAGAGAAGCCATTTCTGTCATGATTTGAACTCATTCGGTGAGTTCTGGTGTTCTTGTGCGACAATAAAATCTGTAGATATTAATCCAAACCTTATATAACTACATTTTAGTCGAGGTCACTTCTGAAATTTGCTTTATAACTCCATTTTTCTGCACCTTCAGGTCGGGATTTCAAGTCCCCTCCTGACTAGACCTCCAGTCATACAGCCTGTGCTTGATTTACATCTCCCTGAGCCTCCTGTTCACACTGCTGCACCTGCAAGGGCAAATTCCATCTTTACCACTTTCTACAGTGTCTGTTAACCTTGAATAATTCCCATTGTGGCTCACCTTTATGAAGTTTCTTCAGCCAGAATAAGTGATGCCACCTGTGGGGGAGTGCAGGGCTGGAGTTCTTCGGTTGCAGGTTATAAGGGAACAATTTGATGCCAATTTTCAGCACTCTTAGTGGTAGATCTGGTGCCTTAATGTGTGTGTGTCGGGTTATCACTATGCAATACTACTTTGATACTTAAGCACCACATTTCTGTGTGGGCAGTACAGTACTTATCCCTTTGTGAATGTCAACAATAGGCTCTTAATTGGGTGGTCATGTGGTTCGGAAGCTGTTCTGTTCCTGCCTGCCTGTGACTTATCTGAACCGCATTATACACTAATAGCTCTGTGGCCTGCAGCTAAAATGAATTCTCGTTTGGTTGCATTAAGATGCGTAAATCGCCACAGTAATGGCATCAGGGCAAGTTCACGTCTGTCATCTCGGATGTGGACTCTCATTTGTCCGTTTGCAGAGTTTTCGGCTTCCCTTCCGCACCTGAAAAGAAGCGATAAAGGTCAGACCGAGAGGAGGCTTGACTGAGGAGCTTCATCAGATTCATATTATCGCAGCAGGAGACTGATTTTTCAGGATAATGAGTTAAAGTGCAAGAAACCTGCATGCAGAATCCATCAAACTGAATGTGTGGAAGCTATAGAGTGTGTGTACGTATGCACTAGGAGTGTTTCATTTCAGCTCATTCAGAGGAGATTTGATTACGGGGCAGGGGAAGGCAATCGGCGAGTAATAAAAGCGGAATACTCCAGACATAAAGAGAGACATTTGTTAGCTGGCAGGAGTCCTTCCCTGCGTGGTGGTACACAGCCCACACACTGGACAGCAGGAGACACATCTCACTGGCAAGTTGGCCAATATTTAAGTTTGTCACGAAAGCATGGAGCCACAGTAGATACCACTAAGCACAGCAGACCCTTACACCACACATGAAATGTTCTGTTGTTGTGAGGTATGAAGGAAAACAGCTATGGCACTGTGCTTTTGTGTTTGATCGTCATTTAATGTTCTCTCAGCCCCCTATTACAGTAATTTATATACATCAGTTTCCAGCTCATTCTTATCTTGCAAAAATACAAAACTAATTACAGCAACAGGTTTGACTATTCCGTGCGTGCTTGTTAGTGCGAGATGAGGGCATGGAAATGTGTCTTCACACTTCTTATATGCTAATAGAGAGAGGATGATGATGAGGGCAGTGGTGAGCAAGTGATGTATGGAAAAACAATCAAAGATACTGAATGTCGGCACAGGAAGTGGGAGATGATGGAGCACCGCTGCGATATGGAAAGAATTTGATGAAAAAGCTGTTCAAACAGAGCAGAACTGAACGGGAATGTTGATTTAATGTGGCTGCTTGTATGGATATTTCCTCCTCAAGATTTATTACCTGCTCATTGAGCTGAAAATGCAAATTGTGGGATTGTCTTTCCTGCATGCTGATATATGTAAAATGTCTTCATCACAGGTGCACTGAAGGGGAAGTCACTTAGTTTCTTGTCTTTTCTTTGTGTGTGTGTGTGCTCGCAAAAATTAACCATAAAAAGCGGAGAATTGGCATTGTTATTCAAGTTTCACAGAAAAAAATTGATTAACCTTCCAGAATTTGTCCTCAGTTGAGGAAGGGCCCAGTTCTTTCATCAGTCGAGTTCTTTTCTTCTCCACAATTTTGCAAGCAGAGAGAGTGTGTGAAAGAGACGGGGAGCGAGAGGAAGAGGAAAACTGAGTAGAAGAGCTGCAGTTTAAATTTAGGCCCTAATAGAATTTGTGTCTTTCCTCTTAGGCAAGCTGCCATTACTTCCCCCTTTCATCACTTTCTCTCCCTTTGCTCACCGCAGGCTTGATGCCACAGATAAGCATTAAAGATATGTTCCATGATTCTATTATGTCTCGGTAATGCTCCGTTCATTTAGCGCGCTGAAGACCCGGTAGGGTTAGGTCCGTGACCTTGATCAGTTCTGTGCTAACAGGGAGAGCTCCATAAAAGTATGATTTAACAGCCTCCTGTGTGTTGATCTTGAGTCAGTATTAATGCATTAGATAATCACTCTATCAGCATTCAGCCTTCAGACCTTGGACGGATAAAGGAGAAGGTGCCTGAGTGCTGTACAGAGAATGAGAAAGGAAGGAGAGTGGGTGGGAACGAAAACAGGAAAGAGTGTGAGAAGAAAACTATCTATCTATCTATCTATCTATCTATCTATCTATCTATCTATCTATCTATCTATCTATCTATCTATCTATCTATCTATCTATCTATCTATCTATCCTTCCATCCATCTATACCAGTGATAAGTAGTTGTGTCTGCCAGTTTTACATGTGACATTTATCACTCTAAAGGTTACATTTGAATAGAACCAACACTGCTTTGAATTAATAAATTGCACTTACCGAGTTTCATGCAATTGGCACATTTGGCGTGACTTTCATTAAGAAAGAGCAGATACCCAAGGCCAGTGCACAAAAGACATAAAGTCTGGCATTAATCCTGCAAATGAAAAAAAAATGTGATGTCTGATGAATCATTTTTCAGTGGCTTATCTCCTTCTTTATAGATTTATATGAAGTGAAATCCAAAAAAAAAAAGAGGAGGGCTTTTTACAGTCACATTCAGTTGCCAGATGTTAACCACAATTTTAGGTCTGGAGTGATACAGACAGCCGTCTACTTCAAAACATTAGACCTGATGATTGCACTGCATGATGGTGTACCAGCCGAGGTGCATTAGACTGTGTTTACACATTACATTAACTGTGCACAATGAGGTAAATACCTTCCCCTCATGGTGCTCCCACGCTGCAGGGTTATAATGTCACCAGACAGACTGGTGGAGCCATTTCAAGAGCAGTTTCATCGATGTTGAGATGGAGTCAAGCACATTACAGGGCTCCTCCAATCATCACATCCAAAAAATCATTAAAGCTTTATGGGACTTTTGGAATCACAGAAGATGAATTAGATTGTTAACTTCTAACCTCCTTGACCTAACCTCGTTCATCAAAGAACTGGAGGTTTTCCTTTTTGGATTGACTAATATGCACAGAGGGGAACATTTCTGCAATTGACCATTTGGTAAGTCCTTCCCTCAGACATTGATTTTTCAATCAGGCTACCATAACTGGTCACAAATTATTGTCAAAAAGGCCAGAAAAACGGACCTCAATCTTGTAGTCAAGAGGGATTATCGCAGGCCTCATGAATGCAAATTTGAGAGACCAAGTACACCAGACATGACGACACAAACAAAGAGGCTTAGGAGGCCTTAGAACAGGAAGAACCCCAGCAAGTCTATTCTGATAGAGAGAATCCAGAAGAGTCCCAAGAACTACAACTCGAACTAAAACTGTCTTTTAGTCATCCTATCAACGTGTTCTGAATCTGCAGTCAGAACCAGAGCTGATGGTTGATTATGCCATCAGCATGAGACCCATAGCTAATCCGCCAACTACAAAGAGAAATCCAGATCGACCAACAAAGGAAAACAGTCTAGGGGTCAACAGTAAGAGAAGATGGAGGTTAAATAGAAAAGTAATGTAATGAGCTGAAAAGATAAAGAAGTAGTTCATCAGTAAGAGACTATAGAAATGTATGATTAACTTTTTGAAGTGTGATTAACTTTTAAGTGCTATGACTAAATGATTGAATGATAACTGTGTTACAGAGGTATTCTAATAATCAAAGAAATACTCTAATTAAATAAGACATCATTTTATTATTGTACTGTCCCTTGGAAAATGTTTAATTTGCTCTAAGTGTGTAATGAGAAGAATGGGGAAGTGAAAGTACTGTAGAAATTGTGGGAGAGGCTGAGCAGACACAGATGGCCTGGAGAAAAGGGAAATGCTTGCATTAAAGTTCACAGTTTGTTTAATAAAATTGCCAAGTCTGCAAGGTTGTGGTCACCATGATTTGAACATTGTGTAAATGACCTAGGCATTTACCAGAACTGGACTTGTTTTGACCACAGTAGGTCAATGAACCTGAGCACGAGCTCAGCCACACCAGCCTGATGTAGTTAATGTGGAGAAATATTCAATATTCAAAGAGTTACGAGTGCTGTGTCTTTTTTTAATCCATCCTTTTTCCATTTTTTTACGCTTATCTGGGGTCGGATCATGCAGCAAACAGTGCATTCTAGTGCTCCCTTTCCCTAGCAAAGCTCCCCATCTCCTCCTGTGGGACTGAGGGTGTTTTAAGACCAGATCAGATATGTAATCTCTTCATTAAGTCTTGGTTTTACCGCAAGGTCTCCTCGCAGTTGGGAGTGCTCAGGAATCCATAGGAATGCATGCAGAAGGCATCAGAATCAGATGCCCCAACTACCTCAGCTGGCTCCTTTCAAAATGAAGGACTAGCGACTCTACGGTGAGCTCTCTCAGGATATCCACACTGGTCATCCTATCCTTAAGGCTGAGCCCAGCCACTCTATGGAGGAAACTGGTAAACTAAGAGCATTACCTTCCACTTCAGCTCCTTCTTCACCACGATGGTACAGTATAACATTTGCATTACTGCTGACCCAATCCATCTGTCCATCTCATGCTCCATTTTTTCATCACTTGTGAACAACATCCTGAAATACAGCTCCCTTGATTGGGGCAGCAACTCGCCTCCAACCCAGAGGGAGTCATTTATTTGCAGAGAACTATGGCCTTAGACTTGGAGGTGCAGGCTCTAATCCCCATAGCTTCATACATGGTAGCAAACCGCCCCAGTGCATGCCGAAGGTCCTGGCTTTATGAAGCCAATAGAACCACATCGTCAGCATAAAGCAGTTTGGTCTTCTTATTTTCTTTACTTTTCTGAAATCAAAATGAAGAACAGGAAAAGAGGAAGGTGCAAATGTTAGCATTTTAACTGTACTATTTTGTGAGTTTACAAAGATGTTGGCACTGGAACTTAGTCTGCCCTATTAGCTGACACTGCTGGGCAGTAGCTCATTACAGTAATTTCAATCTTTTTGAGTAATGAGCAGTGTAAGGGATTCAGTTTTTTTAATTCAACAATAGTATTGCCGTCACAAATTCCCGTAACAATCCTTCACTTTGTCATCTTGTTTGGTATCTTACTGGAAGTTCACGCTGGATGGAGGGTTGATGTGAGCATGGTTGTCTGCATTGCTTGGATATTAGGAAGATATATTACAATGCTTGTCATTTTTTAAAGTAATTCGATTGGCAGTGGCTGTCTGGTTTTGTTTCACTGAAGCCATCTTTTCTCACCTCAGTGGTTGGAATATCTAAACACCACTGCATGTGTAATTAGGGAGTGGCCTATATAACACACTAATGCCTTAGTCTTACTTGATTGTTAATCTTGAAAAAAGCCAAAATGTCATCCAAATTTAAAAAAAGAAGTGCATGTGGAGCCAGAGATTGAGGCATTTTTGTATTACTCTCAGAAAATTAGTCTACCAGGAGACTAGAATTGTGGCTCCACATAATTCCAAAGCTATCTGAATTAAATGCTGTGTGCTCTCAGCTGGCCTGCATACATTAACCACAGGTTAGCGCTGAATGGTGTGTGAACCGCAGAGATGACATTGGGGCTCCTGGATAGCTGTGTGCAGTCACAGAGGCTAAGCTTGTTTTTTTTTTCTAGATGGCCCGTATCATCCTCCAAACCTGATCGTTTAACCGCAGTGTCTTATTTTCTGTTCCTACATGTTAAATGCAAGATGCGACAGGAGGCCTGCAGTTGTTTTAACGTACCTTCAAACTGTAAAGGGTAATTAATTACGGTTTTTAAGCACCTTTGCCAAACGTAATTAGCAGAAAAGGCATTACATTCTCCAAAGTCAGAGATTAGTCCTCATCCTTACAACCTTTTCTACATAAATACATTCTGACAGTATGAACAATAAAGCATGGATCTTGTAATTATCATAGCATCTGTGCTGCTTGTCCAAATATGATTCTCTGCAAGCTAAGCATCCAATCAGGGAAATTTCATCTCTCTCAAATCAATTATCATCGCCGAAATCATATTGTACTAACTCTACCCTGCACGACAAACACAATGCTGCTCCTTTATTTGCATGTCTTCACTGATGATAGGCTTTTGAGGACGCTGACTTGAGGGGCAGACACTACGTCCGACCTCTTTACAGGCTTCTTGTTTCAAAAGGAGCCAGCCGGACACAGATTTTTCAGCCACAGAGATAGCAATAATTATCTACCTAGCAAGCTCTGAGAAAATGTTCCAGCGACAGACAAAACTGACAGTTGCCAGCTGGAAATGAAAAGCCTGTTTTTATCTCTGTCTGTGTGAAATTAAGGATCCACAGTTTCAGAAATTATTAAGAATTTCGAGTGGCAAATCTGCATACATGCCTGTCAAGAACAGCCTGTAATTAGGGGGGGAGGGGGCTTACATAGCAAATGATGAAATCTGCCTCCTCCTGCCTCTGAATCTATATTTTGCATGCAGATGATGGAGACAATTAATGCGGGCTGATTGTTTCTGTAGGTGGCGTAGGCTGGTGCGAGTGTTGCTGAACCCACACACACACACACACGTTGCCTTGGTAAACAGACGCAAATCTCCGCCCTGGGGTGGAGAAGCCTACAGGCCAGCCCTCAGGCCCTGGCTTTGATTCACTGACTAAGCACTGTGATTTGACTAATGCAGGCATTTACAGGAAAAGCATAAAAATCCTAAACTGATAAATATTAGGCGTCCCACGCACACACCTTCTGCCATAAACGCACGCAGACACACACATTCACTGTGCAACATGCTTGCAGTGGATGCTCTTTTCTTCAGTCCTTCCAGCCTGATAAATTGACGGTATGCGCCGTTCACCAAACCGCACTGTCACAACATCTTTACAGCTGCGCGACTGAACGGGTTTACAAGGTTTCAGTGTGTCTATATTAGTCAATTTGTCTTCCATTCAGTC
The DNA here is from genome assembly GCA_024666655.1 of Dascyllus trimaculatus. Taxonomy (NCBI): domain Eukaryota; kingdom Metazoa; phylum Chordata; class Actinopteri; family Pomacentridae; genus Dascyllus; species Dascyllus trimaculatus. The sequence goes on along the minus strand of CM045460.1, from coordinate 8,829,180 downwards.
TCAAGCCTTTATGAAAGACAAGGTTTGTGTATTTCCTCTTTCATCTTTTAATTATCCGTTCCATTTATTCCTTTATTCACTACACCCAGTCAGACAGTATCACCCCCCACTCAGCCTGTGCTGTCTTTCCCCATGTTTCCCTGCCTCTGAATAGGCTGCAGCGCTGTTCCAGTGTGTTTTTTGCTGGGGGGCTTATGTCAGTGAGCGACTGCTGCAGCCCTGATTTATGCTTGTGAGGTTGCGTGTTTGTCTGTGTGTGTGTGCGTGCATGTGTACGCCTGACATGGCACCGCTCACATCCCTTGGGGGGATCTCGCTACCATCGAGATCCATGTATCATAATGCATCAACTATATACAAAATTGATGACCAGAGGTTTTGTAGGTCAGCCCAGAATGATGCAGAAGACATGCTCAGAGGGCCATTGACAGACAATGGGAGACAAGGTGAGGCTGAGCAGACTGGAAGCCATCACGGATAAACAGAAAGCAAATAAAATAGTCAGAGAAATGCAGCGGGAGCCGGACTGAAGGATGAGTGAAATAGGACTGGAGAGGATGGAGCAGAGGAGAAGGACGGGGAGAGCTCAGTCGATCTTGATGTTAGTATTTTTGTCATACGGTACCATCCTTTGTTTGCTCATCACACACGGCATCTCTGTGTGGTTCTTGTATTCATGTCAGAGCTAATTACAGGACGATGCTGTCAGTTGCCAGATCAGTAGTTAGAGGACGGAGCAGCATCTCAGCAATGTGCTTTCCACCCTACTGGGTTGCCAGATTTGTGAATGTCTTAATTACGGAGCATGAGCTCGCAGCGATGCCTCAACTTCTGCATGTCCTCAAATAATAGCGTCATTAGGCTCCAGACTTCTTCACTATGTTTGCCTTGAAGGTCAACCCAGTGCGATTCCAGCTTTCATTTAAATGCTTGTTACTGTCATCGTGTCGAATAAAGTGTGCGCACTGCTGTTGAACCGTTTGCCATGAAAACTGTGAAACAAACTCACAGTCTGTGATTTCTTTCTTTTGCTTTGGAATTTGTTTTTGTGTCTTCTTCAGTCTTCAGTAACTTCTACAAAATACCCACTTCTAGGTTCACAGGGACCAAAATAAAGATGTGATCAAAGACAGTAGGAAAAGGTACAGAGCTGACATTGGAAGGGGATTCAGAATGCAGAGCAAAGGATCTCTTTCCTGGCATATGCGTCTAAACCTCATAACCCTCTAAAGTTGCTGCTATCAACATTTTTTTGCTTTACCATTAGATCAAATGGTTACGTATTTGTAAAATGTGTTGCTCGAAGTGACAAATCCACAGATGATAACTGCTAAAGCCTGCAGCTTCCCACAACTCTCTACAGATCATTTTCGCATCATTGGCATAATTGATTTAAAAGACAGCAAACTCATTGTTCTATTTCACTCTCACCGCTCTCACCGGCTTTGTTACTGGAGTGTTTTCACCAACACTGATGTGATAAAGGCCTAATATACAATTTTCCCAACACCAAGCAGCCAAAAGACAAAATTAGCGTCTAGCTGGGAAGCATAGGCGGCTGTCCACTGCAGGAACTCCTGTCAGGTGCAAGATGGTGGAAATGTTTACAAGATCAGCCCCCTAATCTGCCTTTTTAGCCTTTTTGTTTCCAGTTCGAAGTAGAATCCGACAGCTTCAACTGCAATGTCAACTAAAACAAATAGCGGTTACTGGATGAGACTTCAAGCCTGTGAGCACAACTGGGATAACTGAGGTTTTGTTGTTAGGCTGTATGGTGAGTTTTATGTTGTTGATTATGACGTCTGAGAGGAAAAGTTTACCTGGAAAAAGGACGCTTGTTTTCCTCTGAGTTTGTCAGCCAGTCATCTTAGAGATCCACACAGCAGATTTTCAGTTTTGCTTCAAAGTAACTCCTTTGTTTTGTAGAAGCAGTTCTTGTAGTCTGAACATGCACAAGGACTCAGTCCACCCTAAAATGACACGTGACTTTCCTGCAGTGGAAAACAGCCTATAGTGGAGCATTTATCAGCTATACATATGTCCCTCATATTGGAATTTTCACTTATCACTGGGCTGGAAACACAATCCATATTAATATTGCTCAGTATCTGCTGAATATGTAAATGAGTAGCTGCTTGCTAACAAGTTAGTCAAGATCAAAGGTGGTGATATCAAAGTCCTCATACGCAAGCGTTGCCATTCAGCGGTCATCGTAGTTACCCCCTCAGGCAGTTTCATTTGGCTAATAAGACCAGACCCCTATTAAAATGAACAGGGAGAGGGTCATAACTGCTATTTCAAGTTTATGTCTTGTGTTTCGCACACATGGGCCAGATGTGGCCAGGAAAGGAGGGTCTGGCATCATATGGTTCCTAAAGCACCTCTTTTTTTTGCGTTCTTCAAACGTCGATTCAACTCTCCGTAATAAAGATATGAGTCTCCTTCTCCAACTTGGGGTCAGACTTCAGGACAAACAAGGTATCCGCGGGGTTATTATTGCCATGACACTTCTCAAACTTCACAGGGTTCTCTAACCATGCTTAGATCAAAGTCATCATGGCGTCCATGTCCAGAGCAGTAATGTTAACAAACTGTTTAAAGCCATCTTCACTAACTTTAGTGTGATCCTGGAGCTTGAAGAAGTCACCCTCCCACTCAACTGTTCCGCAGGTTCTTGATGAGTCTGTTGGTGTGGGTGGTTTTCCCTTCATTGGTTACGCTGCCAATGCGATGATGTACTTCATGTTTTTGGACTGGTAAAAGCTAGAAAAAGGTCATAAACCAGGACAGGGGCACTGTGATCAGTCAGGAGGAAAACTTTAAAGCAGGAGGCTGCAGCAGGAAACGCCAACTACTTGATTTCTCCACGACATTTGAGTTAAGGTAAGAGCAGAGAGAAGCTGCCACATCTGTCCCGTCACTGGGACATGGAAACTTCCTGCATAGAATCACCAGTGAAGTCTGCTGAAAAAGTTTGTTGCTCTGAAATAAGGTTTTCCCAAAAGTTTGGTTGAATTTTTATCAGTCTGGCTGAAACAAAGAAGACAGCTGACTTCTCAGAGGTGTTGTGGGACATGTGGCTTACAACCACCAACTCTGGCAACACAGAATTCTCCCATAGATTTCTATTCTATTCAATTTCTAGCATGCTGTTGCTGATTTTCCGCCTTGTTTACCCAGTTAGCCAAAATGAGCAGATAGCTTGCTAACTATGCCTTCATTCGTGACACTTTCAGTTACATTTTCACAACAGCATAAGTAACTTGAGGTATGTGACTCTGCTGAAGCCTCTATCAGTGCACCAGATTCGGTCGATCTCTTCCAGCAAATTATATCTCACTAATTATTGTCTGGAAATTGGATTTGCAAGTCTGACACTGTGTAACTGTTTCATACGTAATTTGTTCAATTATACATCATGAGTGAAATTGGTTGAGCAGCACACGCACGCGAGAAAATGAACAGCAAGATGAGTAGACAAGAAAGGCGACTTAGTATTCAAAGTCGGTGCGGGGGAAACATTGCCAAGCCGCTTGCAGTGATTTATGAGTTTGAAAATGTGTGATTTGTTCTCGAGCGCGAAAACTGCCCTCTCAGTTTAATAGTGATTTGAATGCGACTCAGGATCCCTACATGAACATTACGCGCTGGCTGTGCGGAGTTCAGTTAAACACTGTTTCAAAGCCCATCAAAGGGGGCATTCGGATTATAGTGATGTATTTGCTACTCTGAGACATCACAGTGTGAGTGTTACAACTTCAAAGTGGCGACTGCAAGTTCCACTGGCTTGAACGCTGGGGTGCCATAGAAACCAAAGCAAAAAAAAAAAAAAAATTGAAAAATCCCTCTGTGCAAAAATAAAGACAGCCCATAAATCAGACGGCGCTGAACATCCTCACTGTTTTGTGTGAGGATAATCTTTCCAACATCCAAAAGAGTTCTGCCTTTCATGTGCATGCCCTTGTTCCTATTTGTTAGCTGCCTTTGACAAATGTCAGTTGTAGCTGCAGGGGGTGGTTACGATCTCATGAACACCTGTACGAGCCCAACGCACCTCTGTGAAGCTTATAATGTGGAATTTCTGTTGAGAGGCTGAATCTGAGGTTTGCTGACAACTCTGTTCTAATATTTTTGAGGCTGTTTGTGGTGCTGTAATGGATTGCCGGGTATTATAAGGCGCTCTGAATATTTTGTCCACCTATCCTGACAGTGTGTCTTTAATCAAGTTCCGCCGCTGTGAGAGCCTGGTATTTCCCTCGCTTTATATCTGTGTATACCTCTCTCTCTGTCTCTGTGTGTGACATAGTTTTCATCTTTTTTTTTTTTTCCTCTGCTGTATCTGGAGGGCGCCCAGGCAGGGGAATTCATCATCCTAATACACCGTGTATAAGCACTTGTTAAAAACCCCACACTGCATTTTTTCGATATTCATTATGCTTGTAATATTTCTGCTTTAGGTGCCTGGGGCAACTTCTGCAGCCGGTCAAAGAGCATCACTGAAAAGCATGAAATCAAGCAGTATCTGGTGGAATTCCCAGATACGAAAGAGATGGCTGCCCAGGAATACTCTTAAGGCTGGAGGAGAGGACCAATACACACAGAGCAGTTTTGCGAGCTTAAGGAAATAATGCATGCAAAAGTGAATCAATGTGCAATAAAGTGCCGCTCATAAATGCAGTGTGTGCACATCTGCTTGTTTCCAGGGAACACACACTCTCCTTGTTCATCAAATCCCAAAGCACTTTGCACGCACAAATGTACTACAGCCACACACGAAGTTACAAAGCCGACAGCCTGACTATCTGAATGTAATTTCCTTTGATTTGTTTTTTGCCTTTGTGCCACACGTACACAGCATACATACATTAAAGGAGAAATGAGTCCGCCCGACTCTATGGGCGATAATGTTGCTGTTTAACTGTTTGCTCTGTCGGTGCCACTCGAGGCGATGCAGTCCTTTGGGTTTATGTGTGAGAGCCATCAAAGCCCAGTAAATGTCATCCAGGGGGACAAAACAGCCGCGGTACCAAACAGCTGCCTGGCTGTGTATTTTTGTTTTATAAATGCTTTACGAATCTAATCAAGAAGCAGATGTCAAGATATGCAAGTTTTTATAGATTTTTTTAAGTTACATCAGTGTTTCAATCCTCAGGAGGAACTTATTTTCCTGCATACTATCTGTTTGTATTATTATTATTATTGCTCTGGTGCGTCCCATGGATGTTTGATTGGACTGGGATCTGGGGAGTTTGGAGACTCGGACTCTTTGTTGTGTTCCTTGAGCGGTTTGTGTAATGTGGTGGGACGCATTCTCACTCTGGAGGAGGCTGCTGCCTTTGGGGAATGCCGCTGCCATGAAGAGAGATGTGCTGGAACAATGCTTAACTGACTGGTATGTGTCAAAAGAAACGTCCACATGATTGCCAGGACCCAAGATTTCCCAGCAGAATATTGCACAAGATAATTGATATTGGCCACTTCACCTGTCTGTGGTTTTATTGTTGTGGCTGATTGGTGTAGCTTGCTTGTCAGGAAATACTTAGTGCCTCCGAGCACACCATTATTTTGAGTGATATGAGTCACCACACTGTTGCATCAACTGTCCGGTATATCATTATAATCCAAGGTCGAAAATATGATTTCTAAAGCAAAAAACGCTCGCAAAGCCATATTTGCTTCCACTTCCCCTTTCTCTGAGCGTTGCTTCATCAGTCCTGACCTGTCAATAAATCTCTGCGCCAATCAAGCAAAATGTCAACACATAATTCCATCGATTTCAAATAAACAGCAGCTTCTTCCAAGCATTTCATTTAGAGGTTATATCTGCACTGAGTGGAGAACCTCTGGAAAGGATCGGCAGAGCACCCAGCTGGCCAGTCCATCATCCGGCACCACATATTAATGTTGATCGCATGTGTCCAAAGATTCATGATGGGTTTGAGGGTAAAATCAATAGGGAGCTCAGTCCCTCGGCTCTTCCTCCTTAAATATTGGGCCCAGCAGGCAGAGAGATCGATGGCCGAGCCAGAGGCAGGTGCATGATCCACATACACCTGTGCAGCAGCAGGCATCCGTTTTGCTGGACGACGTGCACACGAGAGCTTTAACCGCCGAACAAAAGCCTCGCATGAACAATATGACGCAGAAAGAGAGAGGCCCCAGTGTTCCAGTGCAGCTGAGACACAGTTGTCTCGTTTGCCGCCTCCCCCCCCCCTACATGTCTGGACTACTACAGACAGCAATTGTCCTCTGTAAACACATGCTAGCAAGAGGTTATTTGCTGTTAAAGACTACAATACAACAATCCCTTTATTTACAGTCTATGCAAGCTGGAAAATGTAATAGCATCAGCGAGCCTATGAGTAATTTATTTTTCAGTAGCAAATGTCATTGGTGCCCTTTCTCTGCGTTTTGTGCAGGCAATCTTGAGAAATTCTCAGTTATTGATGAAATAACACGGACACAGAAAACACAGGCGATCCATTGATGAAAGGTGCAATTTAAAACTGCAATTTGTTGTATAAAGAGACACCATTGGTATGAGGTTAAATGAGTGACGTATTTGTACTTTATGCCACATTTATCTGACAGTTTTAGTCACTTTGCCAGTTAAAATTATTAATGCAAAGTGTAGGAGTCAGAATGAGGTGATCCGACTAATGCTAAATGAATTTCTCACCCATAGACTGGAACGTATTGTTAAACCTTCAAACAGGGATCTTAATTCAGCATTAACGCAGCATGCCAGCAGATACGCTCTCATCTGGCTCAAGGCGTCAAACGGTTACGATTGCTCTATAAAGTCGCAGCCGCTTTATTATTTCACGGGGCTGCACGGTGAGCAGAGTAAATCAGCGTAACCCTGCAGAGCTGCCTTCTGACAAGACATATTTTTTTCCATTTTACAGGAGGAAGTTGTGGGTCTCTTAGTGACATCTCTGTATATTAATGCTGTCTGTGAGCAGAGTGCTCGCCTGAGTTAGATTTGTGTTGACACATCCACATCATGTGAGGGCGTGCTGATGTGCAGCTGGCAGCGAGCAGATAGATGCTTTCACTGAAGTATTACTCCAACTGGACACTGAGTAAATGATTCCTACTTTATGTCGCCCAAAACACTACTTCTGCTTGCATGCAACTGTGCATTTGATGTGCGCGAGAACAAGGTAGTGCAGAATTGGTTTTGACTGCACAGTGTTGACGTGTGCACACAACTCAGGCCTAACTTGACGCCCAAAAGCATGTAATATTAAACCGCACCAAGACTTTGCTGAATGAATGTGACACCATACGCTCAGCATCTTCAGCTCCTTCCAAATGGCAGGGGAGCTAAATTGTCAGTGTGATGATGAGCAGGCTGGGCGCTGCGGACTGCTCATTCTGAAATAGAATTTCTAATGTAATTTGAACAAAGATCCACAGGCTTCGACGGGGACCCCTCTCTGTGTTTGATTTCATTGCGATGGTGTGCGAAAACATATTGTGTTTGCAAATGAATTTGAGCTCCATTGTAGAACAGAGAATCCATCCAAACATCATTAGGTCTGAGCGTTCCTCCAATCTATTCCAGGCGAAGTCAGGCAGCGGCTGTGAATGAGTAATTTGCATCACACTGGTCATCATTAGCAGCCTTTACGAATCTTTAGACAGTGAGAATGCTGCTTTTATTTCTGATGAGAGGAGACTTTTGGGAAGTCTTTTGCCACCAAGCTCTACAGGCGAAAGACGATGCAACAACTTCTGTGGCACTCAAGATTATGTTTCCTTTCTTTTAACATCTCATTTCTGTCTGTGCCATGAGTGAGCAGTAAATATTAAAGTGACACTAATTACATCTAATTGACCTTTTGCTCAGCATCATTTCTATCAGCTAGTGTTGCTACTCCCATTAAGCTTTCCATTCTAGCATGGCATGTATACAGTTTACAGCTGGTTTACCCCTCGGATTCATTTTTCGAAAATGACGGTTTCCTGGTTTCAAACAGCGGCAGAAGCGCGGGCCTCTCATTACTTGCCAGTGATTGGGCATTTTGCCAGCTCGAGCCACAAAAAGCGTGATCAGATTCCAGCTCACACTAGTTAGGTAGCTAATTAACATTTTAGGTTGACTCATGGAGTGTTGTCTCCATGAGTCAAAGGAAAGCTCAGTGCCTGGCTGATGAAAACACGTAGCCTCTGGGGTTTTAAATATGCATGTGACAGCTACACGCTATAAAGCTCAAGGACGCTGCCTCAAGCCTCGTGCTCCAAGCAAAAAAAGTCCACCAACAAATGTAAAACACAACGGAACACCCAGCTGTTGCATTGCGGTGTAGCTGGTTAGCCTTTACCATGTCATAAAGAAAAAATGTGAAACTGCCAAAATACTATTTTGCACTTACACGACCCTGTTTGGATGCTTACTGTAGAAAAGCATACTTGGACATACATTAAAGCCATCTGCCTAATATTGTGTAGGTCCTGCTCGTGCTGCCAAAACAGCTCTTATTCATTGAAGTATGAACACAGAATGTCTGGGGGTGTCCTGTGGTGTCTGGCACGAGGACGCTGGCAACGGATCCTTTAGGGCCTGCGGTTACAAGGTGGGATCTCAGGACGTCTTCGGCACTTCCCACGGATTGGCATCTCTGGAATTTTGAGGTCAAGCCAACATCTTTGGCTCTTTGTTATGTTCCTCGAGCTGTTCCGGAGCAGGTTTTGAGGTGTGTTGGTGGAGGCTGTTGGGAATTGCTGTTGCCGACAATGTTTAAGTGGGTGATACGTGTCATAGTAACATCCTCATGAATGCCAGGATCCTAGGTTTCACAGCCGAACATTGCAGTGTAACAAGCTGTGCTCAGTTTATTTAAATGAGAATGTTTAATCATTTTCGTCCCTAAAATCCATTATTAGTTGTGATCTTAACAGTGATTATAATAAGTGTGATTATCATTTTGGCCACAATCGTGCACCCTTAAGTCAAATGCATGCAATTGCATATGCAGACAAAGGATTTGCTGTTAATATGCATCGTATAAATGCAGGAATAGCTTTGACTTAACCCGATTTTTCTTGCCAAATATTCGACATACTTAACGTTCATCCCCCAAATTGAAAACACGTTCCACATCATACACATGAAAGTTGTCCCACTGACAGAGAGAGAGAGTAGATGCACGAGACATTTCCTTCTAAGCCAGACAGTGGGGCATTTGGCGAGGGGAGGAGAAGAGCTGGAAGATGAGGATTTGCCTGGAGTGAGAGTGGACAGGCTCCTCTCCGCCTCGGGGTAACTTGAGATCTCCCTCTTTACTCGGCTGTAGATGATGCAGCTTTTAGCCAAGTAGTCTGGGAAGCTACGATTCCCCGCAGGAGGATACGCTGCCTTCATTAAGCTCTATTGTCTGCTAATGCTGCTAATTCATGCTGCTCTCAGCTTGCTAATATATTCACGTGACATTATGCAGTTCACACAGGATGCTGCCTGACAGAGATATACCTGTGATTTAGAGGGCAGTCCGTGTATAAAACCATGGAGGCTCACTTTTTTTTCTGTCCAGCGGCTGTGCATTATTGAGCCGCTGTGCCTGCAGTTGGTATAGAGCTGGAGAGCTGTGTATCAGTAAAGGATGATAGGTCTGACATCACCACCCTCTGGGCCTGTCTGGCTTCCTCGCCAGCTCCATCAACAACCAAAAACAGTAAACAAAGTTGAGTTGTCTTTGTCTTGGGGCCGGCAGGTGGGCAGGGTGACAGCCGGAATATGAGAAAAGAGATAAACAATGATGATACAAAAATACCAATTTTTGTTTATTGGATGCAGCCTTGAGAGCCCCTCCTCACCTGTCATACTTTTACCTTTTGATGCCTCCGATCCGTGATACCTGTTACTGTCCATCAGCTCGAAAAAATCACTGGGAGCGCTTTTACTGCAAAGCATGCTGAGCCAATTAGAGATCACTCCCTTCATAGCGCTCTAAAACTTTTATAACTCTTGACACTGGGTGTCGGCCAGGGTTTGAAAGGGATTTGACCAGCAGTAAATGCGCTTCAATTTGTTCCGTGGTGAGAGAGGACACATGCTCAGGGAGAGAGCAAGAGAGAGATGCTAAAGTAACACCTCAAAAAGCCTCTACCAGGCCATCTACCATCCCCAGTTTATTCACTCGGCTCAGCAAAGTATCTTCACAACATCAGCAGCTTGGGCAAGTTAACTTCTGAAACTCACAGAGTAGCTTCTTTTTGAAATGTAGCTGCCACGCTTTTCCAGGTCACAAAACTCAAATTTATTGTAGCTCAGCTGTTTTTTTCTGTTTATTTAAAATGTACACAACCTGTCCACTCGGTTCATGTGGTAAGCTGCAGTGTAATCAGCTGAAAATCTCAATTGTTTTTGAAACCAGATTTAACGTTACTTTGTTTTGCCCCTGCAATGCCTCTTTCTCTTCTCTCTCTTCAACATCTTGATCTCTAATCATTAACATCTTGGCCGCCTGAGACATAGAAATACCTACCTCAGCTTGCTTGCCTATTCAAAGGGAGAGGAAAAAGGACAACAATGATGTCCGCGCACGTACACACACACAAAGGATAGATGAGAAGCAGCAGAAAATCACAATGAGTGATGGAATATAAAAGAGGAGTGAGAGAAAATTGGTGGTCGGTGTAAAAAGGAGAGAGGGGGGATTTAGATTCAGCGGAGCAATAAATGTTCAGTGGAAGACAAAATAGAAGAGGCAAAGAAAGCGGAGGGTGGAGGGAGGATGGAGTGACTGTGCAGAGATAATGAAAAAGAGAGATGAGTGGCAGCAGTAGATGGTGTCACTGGGAGCATTTCTCCACTATTCCACTCTTTCTCAAATCAGGGTAGATACACAGACAAGAAGCCAAAAACAACCCTCTCCTCATTACTTGGTCTATAAAATAATAATGAAAGGACAGATAGGAGTCGTCTGTTTCTCTGTCTCATTCCTCTTCTTTCCTTTTCTTTTGTGCAACGTTTCCCTGAACTGAAAGGACCACAGTAGTATAGCTACTGTCTGGACTATATTCCAGGTACCCCATGGACATAATAATGCTGCTGTGAATGCTGGAGGGTCACTGATTGAAAATCATATAATTCAGGTTCCATACAGTCAAATGTTCCAACCCAATCACCTTCAAGAAGTTGCTTTTTGCATCATCAGTGCAGCGTCTGGCAGCAATAATGCAGCTAAATAATTCTATAGAATAATTAAAACTCAAGAATTTATTGCAGGCCTTGTGTTGGAAGTCAAGCTTTCTTTCTTACATATATAGATGTATATAGTCTATATTCATACAGCACAGTAAAGAGAGATTGATAGAAGATAGACAGTGTTTTTGCTTATGTGGACAAACCATCCACCACATCATTCTAAGGTTTCTGGAAGAGCAGTTTTAAAGCTCACTGTGGTGGCTCCGGCTGCACACATCTTGGCAGTGCCCGACTCTTTATAATTCCCAGCTAATCCAAAAATGAGCAAAGAAGTGGAGTGTGAGTAGAGCAGAGGTAGGCCAAAAAAACACAGGAAACCAATATTTTTTGTGCCAGGCTGTACATATGGTTATTTCTGCTGTAAAGCTGGACATTTTAACATGGAGCTTCATGAGGACTGACTCGCTTTTAAAGCCAGCCTCAAGTGGCCATTCGAGAAACTGCAGTTTTTGGCAGTTCGCAAAGGTTGCCTCTTGATGTGCCCTAGCCATTGAAATATAGTAAGGTCAAGACCTTACAATATTATACAGCACAGCCAACAATTTCCCCTTGAGCAGCACTTGGCAGTATTTGATATGAAATATTCCCTTCTGACATTAGGAATCCTCTGGCAGAACCAGAGCAAGGTGGGCGGCTGTCTGCCTCGACCGGTTGGAGAGAGAAAAGATTAGCATGGAGAAACAGTAAACACTGGGTAGTTACCACATATCAGAAAAATGCAGCTCCAGAGCCAGAGAGGAAGGTGCAGGGAGGGAGGACAGAGAGGACAAAGTACAAGCTGCAGGAGAGAGAATACACAAAGGTAATGAAATGCGACAGAGGCATATAAATGCACTGAGAGTGAAAGGGCATTCGGTCATTGGATCACCCATTTCTTGCGCTTCTGCCTGGAGGTCAGACTTGCTACATGCCCATCCCTCACCCCAAAGCTCATGACTCACTTTTCACCATGCTGCATATATTACACAACTGCACTGTGGAGTGAACTGACATTGAACATGGGCAATGGACATAAAGTTTGAGGCGCATAATTGGCAACTTTTGAATTAAACCAACTTGTACTGATTTACAGAGAGGAATTTAGGGCAGTTATTTAAAGATACATATGTTTTGTTTTGGTTTTTATATCTGTAAATTCAGGCTAAGTCACACTTTGGTCATGTTAGCCAGCGTTCACTCACCCAAACAGCAATGATCTCAATCATTTGGAGCTTTTTTTCTGTGGCCTGTGTTTTGGTCTGCACCAGCTAGTGAAAAAAATCCACTGTGTGTTCATCAGCTACTTACTAATTACCTGCTTGTCATTTGATCCTAGTCCTGGTAGCTCACAGTGATGTTTGTCACAGCTTTTTTGCAGAACCAGAACCAAAACAACAAGCTAAAAGAATTCAAAAAAGGCCCATAAAGCTGCAGGAGAAGGATGATATTTCTCTTCCTTATCTGACACTGACATCTCTCACATAGTTATTAGACTCATTGCTAACTGAAAACACTGATAATGAATATAGAAGTCTGGCTTATAAGCTTGAGTGGTGAAGTAAGTGTCCAAAAATGCAACAGCAAGCAAACTTTTCAAAGCGATCCTGAGTGATTGCACACTGTACCTTTTTACCCGAAAACCAAAGTAGAGAAATGTTCACTGTGATGGATTACCCATTACGAGCCATTTTTAATTTTCTCTGTGAGTTAATGAAGTTTCTTGAAGTACAGAAATAAAACCAGTGGCTGGAAACAAATGGCTGCCTGGAAGGAATCGAATCAATCTAAAAACTTCTGGTATGCTTTGGAAAAATGGCTGACAGTAATTTCAAGTGTTTGATGTATGATTTCGAGTCTTAAACATACAAATCCACCGGAATGGTGCGTTAATCGACAAGTACGTACAATCAAACAAACCCCCGCGGCTGTCTGGCACTGTCTGTTTTCATTTTTCCTTGTTTTGTTGTTTTTTTCTTGGTCTAAGACAGCATCTCTAATTAGAAGGGGGATTAGATGGCGGGGATAATGTGTTATCACCAGCTTCTGTCTGCCCATGCTTTTATTAGCTCAGCTCATCATGTTGGAACATGGAAGAGTGGGGAGAAAGATCTGAGAATTGATGCATTAACGCTGCCCCTGAGAAACCAGGGGGCTTAATCAGGGTACGGTTAATACCACTGCACAAACTTGTGCATGATATGAAATCCATTATGATCTTCCCAGTACTAGCTCTGGGACGTCAGCTGCATGGGCGCCATCAGCAAGTCCAACACCTCAGAGGTCTGTGACGTTTGGGTGGGGGAGGATTTGGAACATGGTGGGCAAAGCGTGATGGTCGCTGAATTGAAAATCTCTTTCACATCTTCATATCATGGAAATAAGACCAGCCTGTGGACAGGCACCGTGACTCACTGTCGGCAGCGTGACGAGCCCCCGACAGCTGTTTTGGCAACGTCTCATGGGCCAGTGTCTCATGTTCAGTCGCAGGTTTCATAGAGACTTTAATCCTTATGAAACATTGAATGTCTTGGCCGAACGCCTAAAAGAACGCTGAGTGTGTGTGTGTGTGTGGTGTGTGTGTGGCATTCTGCCTCTTCCTCTCAGTCTTTGTGCATGTTTGTGCCATCGTGCTGCAATTCTGCCATCTGTCCTAGCTGAGAATCAGGTGCTGAATGCTTTGTGACTTGGCTTCCAGCTAAGTCCTTGTTCCCCGGCCTCATTCTCTCTCTGAGGCCAGTTTATGCCTAAATGAGCCCAATTGAAATGACAAGGATACTGGCACCGAGCTGCACAGGTCCAATTTGCATCTTGGAAACAAGGAGTGTGTCAGAATGATAATGTCACTACTTAACCAAATCTACAATCTTTTGTACTCTATTTGCTTCTATTTCCTTTAGTGAGATGCTTTTTTAAAAAAGCAATAAACAAGAAACAAATTGTACACGAAATGAAAGCAAGATGGTGCTTAGTGAAGAATCAAACAGCTGTTCAGCTGATAAATAATTAACACAGTAATATGAGTATTAGGCTGTGATCATAAAGCCTAGCTGCATGAGCATCTTGCTGCCAAATACAGTATTTTTTCCTTTTGTGTCCTGGCCCATCCTGTACTGGACACTCGCAGCACAACATCATTAATAATGCATTGACTGAGAGAACCATGTGGGCCACAGTACAAAAGCTATTTTTGTGTCAAAGAAAATACACTGATTTGTGTTTTTATTTACAGCAGAATGGCAACAACACAGCTATTATCAACTTCCAAGATTTTTTGTTTGCCTACTGCTTCTGATCTCACAGAGCTGATGAATAACAAACGAACAGGGGTCACGCAGACAAACGCAGCAGTAACACTGGAAACAATATGAAGAGGGTCTTTTTAGAAGTTTATTTTTAATGCAGGTTCATAGTTAGTCCCAGTGAATCACATCCACACAGTACCCTGCTCAGTTAGTTATTCTCACCTACATATAGATAGAAGATTCTGTGGGTTTATGGCTGCAGTTGTCATGTTGCTCAGCAGCTCAGCTGTGCTCGCTGCCCTCTGTAATGAGTGATACTCCACCTCTCTCCACTGATCTACTGTAATAAATGGCATCTCACGGCCTACTCTCATTCCCTCTAGATCCAATTTCCTTTCCGTGTAACCCCAGGGTATCTGACGGCCGTGCAACTAATTCCCCCAGTCCTGTGCAAATCATTTCGCCCCCTTCGTCTTCCCATTGACTTTGGCATTAATGTGTGCATGCCAGCACATTGCATCAGGCACTGCGGCCATCATTGAGGAGAAATAGCAAATTAGAGAAAGAGGAGGAAAGGAAAGTGGATGTATGGGAGAAATGAAATGAGTCAACAAAGACAGATGGCTGAAAGACATCCAGACACCCTATTTCCAGAGTCATGCACAAATTGCTGCACAGACTTGTTCTACTATTATTACTGCTGCGTACATCAAGTGCAGTAGTGAATGAATCACCTGTGACCCTCCCTTTTTATTTCAAGTTTGTTTTCTGAGACAGATTGTGCTCAAGCTGTTAAACATACAAGCGTGCACATTTGAATACTTTGATAATCACATACAAACGATGTAAAATAAAAAGCCCGCTCAGGCTCGGATCACAGATGTATATAATATTACTTGCCAAGGGCACAAGATGCTGCACTTTTTCCCCAAATATACTGACTATATTTTGCTCACACACACCCTCATTTGTAAGAACATTGTTGTATATATTATAGTATCAGATGAGACAGGCAATATCACTCTCATGTCTGGCAGTTTAATCTGATGCTACTCAGCCTGAAAGCAAATAAACTCAACCTCCTGGCACCTGTAAAGGTTATATTAAATCTTGCTTGTTTAATTCATATTAAAACCAAAGTATGAAAACAACAAGTTGCTGTTTTACGGAGGTCTTTTTTCATTGTGGCTCCCTGTCGAGGTGCATTACCACGAGGCTAACTCACAACACAAACAAAATAAAAGCAATAATTCTCATTTATTGCATTACATCTGCTGTTTCATTAGGCATTATGAATGTTCCCTGAGACGAAAATAGTCCTTCCGATCCAAATTGTCCTCGCCAGACAGGCTGTAACATCAGTCCTCAGAAGTCCCACTAAACCTGCCCACACGAATGCAAGAGGGCAATATATATTCTCAATTGTTGCACACATTTGTACGCCAGATGTTCTGCAGTTTCTCCCCAACCCTCGCAGCTCTCGCACTCCTTTGATAGCCGGTGCAATGCAGGACGCTTTGCCGAGGACGTACCTCATGACAGACCACTGTGATGTCTGAGAGCCAGCCGTAAAAATTGCTCACGGTCACGGCCCTCACTCTCGCAGCTCAAACTGGGTTTAATTCCGTCCTGTCAGCAGCAGCACCGCAGCGAAGGCTGTAGCTACCAGCTACTGCAGGAGACGCGGCTCCCATAATGATCCCCCCCGACTGCTGCAGGGTTTTGCTCTCATCAAAGCTAATACAAAATTCCCCCCACTGAAGATGGACACAAGGTACAGAGGAGGCCTGACAGCTGTGAACGAACACGATGCCGAGCTACGTATTGAGACTGCGAACCCTTCACTAGCCATCCTCAGACAGGTCCTGCAAATTGTGATTAGCAAAGTGGAGAGTTGTCATTCTTTCCCAGGCATGTAGGTTAACAGTTTGTCCCCAATTTCAACCCAAAAAACTGGGACACAATATAATTAGTATTCACAAATGCTTCGTTTTTTTGGTCCTCAGAGGCCACGCATCACTTGTTCTAGAAACTTCCATTTCACACTGCATGCTCAGTAAACTTACTCGACCTTGTGCAAATCACAAAAGAGCCATATACACATTCTCTGCACACTGCATGGCTATTAAAAGGTTGTAGAATCAGTAGTGTGCGTTTTGGAAGCGGTTAGTAAGATATCGCTCTGAGTTTTGAGCTGTCACAGCCGCTTCTGCGTGAAACTCTAGCTGCCAACCGCACACCTGTGCTGGCACTCAGTAGCATCTTCATGTCAGACAGGCACGATTGCACCCTTCTCTGAGAAGCGCCGGGATTGAACAGTTAGTGACAATAACGAATGGTAAGGAGGGGTGCAGAGGCATAGAGGAGCATCTGGGATTCGGTGACAGCCTGCCACTTCATGACGAACGAATGGCCGACTGCATTCCTAATTTAATGTTTAGCATTTTAATTAGTTAAGGAAAAGCATATGCTCATGAGACTTATACCCTTGTATCTCCAAGAGAAGTTACAATCGTAAAAAAAGTGGAAGAAGTCAAGATTTGTGTGTGTGTTTGTGTATATTTTTAACAGAGCAATGAAAAAAACAAAAAAGGAAAGGAAGGAGGAGGAATCTATCTTCTTGATTTATCATTTATGGAATACATTTATTCCCCAAGACTGGAAATGGTGAGTATACATGTGTGTGTGTGTGTGAGCGAGAGAGTCAGAGAAAGGAAAAGAAACCTAGAAGGGAAATTATTTTTAAAACAGACATATTATAATTAATGAAGCAGGATTAGGAGGGTTCTAGATCCAGGTAGATTTAGTGTCAGCGCAGGAGACTGAGCTAAAGGAGGAATGAAAACGCAAGAAATCACATGTGGCGCTAAAAAGTGCTTTAACCCTCAGTTTCTGGGTGTAATTTTTTTTTTTTGCAGCTGTCACATTTTTACTCACTGTGGGCTCATTTTTCACTGCAATACAACATCCAGTATCTCTATGGAAAGCACAACCATGACTAAAAGCTGAGAGAGCTCAAAAATGTTGTATAGGAACTTTACAATGCCATAAATAAAAACACGGGAAAAACAAAAATGGAACGTCTTGGATTATTTATTTTACAAGGCTTATATATTGACTGTGTTTTCATACTCTTCTCCTGTCTGTTCTGAGTATACACATCCTGCAGTTCAACCCAGTGCAGATGAAAAGTACCTGAATTCCTGTCATTAGAATGTTGGTCACAGCTCACTCTGTCGTGGCTTCATGGCTTTAGGACTACAGAATGTTATATTTTTGACAGCATCCGGATAGAGCAAACATTTTAGTTTTGGAGGATTTTCAAATGAAACGTGTATGATAGAGTGATTTTGATTCATTTCAAGCTTAGATTTGATGGAATTGCACGTCACTGATGAATAGTTTAAAAGCCATTTGGCAATTCTTTCTGTATTCATAGTTCCTGGCTCTTATAAATGGTGTCATTTTGGTGCCTTGCGGGCAGGTTTTGGGGTTCAGAGGGTTAAAGAATCTGAATCTGACTATGCTGAGGTGCATTTATATCCCGCTAAAATCAACTAATTGATGTCCAAAGCAGCTGCGCTCTTAATTTACACTAAATTACCACAAGCATATTTTCCTATCATCTTTAATATGTGTAAGTATCTCGTCCTCATCACCACAGTGAGATGCTGCTGCTGCCTATCGCAGGTGAGTCTTACCTGCTGCAAGTGATGGGCTCGTGTTGCGTTCAAAAATACATTAAGCAGGGTGTCAGAACACGCTGCTGCCTTGATGAATGTGCTCCATCATGTCGAACAGCATGCGTGCTTCTGCTTTTGCCATATTGTCCTCTGCAGAAACAGCTGTTGCTTATGCACCTTGCATACCTGGGCCCATGTTGTTGTTCGATGCCACGTTTGTCTAATTCCCGCGGAGTGAATTTACATGACATGATGGCACATAATGACACTCTCTGGACAGGAAGGCCAGATTAATCTGCTTGGTTGTAGAAAGAAATCACTGCTGGGTATCTACCAACCACCCTCAGTGCCGTTGTATTCAGTTTGTCTCCGCTGTAATGGTACCTGGCACCCGATTTGCTGAATGGTACGCACATCAGTTTAGAAATATGCAACATATACAGTAAGCACTGACTGAACTGGCAAGATGAAGGTCTTAAAGCTACATTTTGACACAGGGTTCATCTTCAAGAAAAGGCTTGACAGTAGAAACTGGTAGAAGACATGCTGCATTTTGAATAAAGGGCATGACAGGAGCAATAGACACGCACCAGTGTGATCGTACTAATTGCCAAGCTTGCTATATTTATATACTCTTATTTCCCTCTTTGAATGAAAGCTTCGTCTTCTTCTCGTGGGGTTTTTTTTTTGAAAGGCTTCCAGCAGGGGAATAGAAAATTGCAAACTGAAATAGAAGTGGAAGGTGGTTGAGGGAAAAGGGGGTGCACCAGAGAAGCACCCTACGATCGCACATCACAGGAGTGTCACAGATTGATGATAACTAGCAGTGTAAGAATACCTGAGGGCAGATTACTGCTTAAAACTTAATGCTTCCTGATGCCTGCCTTGGCGCCATTAAAGATGTATCACCCAAGTTTATTTGATCCAGCTGGGTTTTGATGATGAAACATCTCTGTTGTACTTCCAACATGGCGTGCTTGGCATCGCCTAATCCAGCTGTCATTTTAGCTCACGGTTAATGACACGACGCGCAGACGAAAGTAATGTGAAGTCAACCCTTAAAACGGTTTGACTGAATCAAGGGTGATCAGAGTGGGGCTGCTGAGATGCAACAGGTTGAGATGTTTTCCAGATCCGACACAGGTTGCCTTTTTGATAAGCACCATTTACTGCAGATTTTTTTTTTTATATGCCATGTGGTGAAAAGCACCTTGCGTAATAAGATACAGTAGGTCAGAGTGAAGGTGAGTGAGAGAATGAGGTGTACAGTACCTGAGGAGGGATCTGGTGCATTTTTTCCCTCCTGGGTTTTATGGGGGAAAATAGATGTACTGTATGAGTTTCTTGTATGAGCTGATGGCGTAGTCAGTGAGTGTGAGTGAGTGTAAACACAGGGAGAGCCAGCAGCATGGGCTTCTGCTGGTCTCAAGGGAGACGAGTGGTGACAGCAGTAAGCTGTGTCAACTTAATACCATTAGATGAATTATTCTCTCCATCAGTCAGTCTGGCTCTGGACAGCAAGAAGCACAAGCCTGACAAGCTGTAGTCCAGTCTCACCAATCTTCTCAGTGCATCGCTGTTGCCATTCCAATACTCAGAGCGCAGGCACGCTGACTGCAGGCATTTCACTTTGGAATAATGACCAGTTATATTTCTTTAACATGTTTGCTATTTTTAGTCACACAGAGCAGCTACAGCATTTTTTTTTTCGCAGAAGACACTTTGACATGTCAGACTGCACTCACATAATCTTCACAATCCCAGTCATGATCAGGTTTTTTTTTTAAAGCATTTCCTGTTGAAACATTTAAACACAGTGTCCCAATTTCAAAAATCTGGCTGAGCCCTTACCCTGGGTTTGAGAAACCTGACTGTGCAAGCTGGAGCACTCTGAAAGAAACTGAAAGATACTGTTGCATCTTATGCCAGTTTCTGACTGCTGCTGGCTACCTGTGTGGGGAAGCGTTCAATCAAGTGACATAACAGAAAGACGAACAATGGCAGCAGTAAAAGCATTTCAATTCTGAAATGATGAAAGAATGGAGTTTAGTCTGTCGGTAATTAAATAATTAAATAAACTTGGCAGTTTAGGTAGAAAAGCTCTCAAGTTCTCATTTATTTAGGGTGAAACATAAGGTGCCTGAGTCTGCTATAAGCCAAGCAGCACGCAGCCATCAGTGACCTGGATGCTCGTATTTATCATGTGTACTCGATATTTCTGTGCTCCATGCGAACGTCATATCCCAAATAGGATCAAAACCAGGATAAGCCTCTTAACTGGAACAGAGCTGCAGATGTAAAAACAATCATATCATGAGAGGCACATATGTAAAGTGTTGCAGCCATGACCAGGATAAATCCGCATTACTGTTCAACTTTGGTGAACACTGACAAGGAAATCCTCAGTGTTGCCCAGTATGCATCAGCCATTCTGAACTTGAATGGAGAGCAGGAGCGCCAGAGTATCGTATAACCGCACAGGAGGGCAGCTATTAAACCAGCCATACAAATGCAAACAGGTGAGAAATGAAAGGCAAAACCAGAAGTCTTTCCCCTTACACTGAGGGAATCTGGCAGCTCTGTTATGCAGTTTGCTGGCATGGTCTGGGTCCATTTGTCCCCTTAGAGAAAAGGGTCACAGTGAATCAATATAAAGTTGTTCTGAGTGATCATGTTTAACCCATAATGAAACACTTCCATCCTGACAAGAGTGATGTCTTCCAGGATGACAACGCTTCCATCCATAGAGCACAAAGGCTCCCTGAGTTGTTCAGTGAGTATGAAAATGATGTGAATCAAATACTGTGGCCCTCAGAATTACCAGATCTCAACCCAGCGTTCTCCACCGCCATCATTGAAACAACAAATGAGGGGATATCTATCTCTTCAGTAGGTTTCCATTGGTACACCTAACAAAGACATTTCATGTTTGCCACCCATCTGTATATCTTTGAATAACCTGTATGAATCTATATTCCCGTTACTAACGGAGCTAGCAAGGTTGTCTAGCTACTGCTGGTTAGCAGACTTGCTAAGTTCAAGAGCTTCTTTTAACTGGCCTGAAGAAAATAGAAAAAATAAATTAAAAAATTCAATTTCAAGAGCCACATATTTCACTAAATGTAAGTCATTTTTATTTTAATATTTACTGGTGTGAACCAATTTTAAAGGGAAAGTCAGACATTTTTAAAAATCTGTTCATTAGTTTCAAGATGTCACTTGTAAATATGAAGCTATGATAAGCAAACAGCTTAGCTTAGCACAAAGACTACGAACAGGGTGAAAGCTAGCCTGGCTCTGTGAAACACTATCAAAATCTGCCTATACCAGCCCCTTTAAAGCTTATTTTTAATGTTTTATCTCATTTGTTTAATTGAAAAATAAAAAAACTAAAGCACACAAATGACGATCTGTTGTATTATTGGTCACCAAACGGCCAACCATGAACGGCCACATTATCACTGAGTCACTGCTGAGGTTCTGCTCAAGAGCTCATGTACATTATTTATTCATTTTTTACTAGCGGTAAATTACTCTGGAAACTGACTAGCTGCAAGTAAAAGTTTCTTTTCCATTTTTTTCTGACAGAATGGAACCGGAAAATGTGGGGAGAGAGAGACAGAAGTGGACATGGTGAAACAAAAACATATGACTGCTTAACGCTTCAGAGTGTCCTTGGAGCTCTGAATAAAGTTGACGCCAGCTCGGCTTTGATTGGAAGCATCACGCAGCAATGTGTCGGGCGTCAGTTTATCTACAGCTATCACTGAAAATAGCTTTTAGTCATTAGTAGTCTGGAATTTACCCCCAGTATGTTTCCCATAATGTTGAATTACTGCTTTAAGTCATTCCAGTAAGTCAGATTGCGCAATACCACGGTCCTGGGTTTGGCCAATCTGGGTGCGGTGCAGAGCCTAATGTGTCTTTTCCTGCAATGATGTCTCATGTTTTCCCACAATTGCTGTATAACACACTCAAAAAAAGATCACTTCACATGCTTTCATGTAGTTAGTCTGGATGTACTTCAACAGGAACACGATATGAACCGATCTTTAATCATCATTCAAACTGGGTGAATCAAATTCATGAATGCTAACAGCCAATGCAATCTGTAAGGTCTGATAACACGGAGCTGAAAAAAGGAATTCAGTTACAGTCAATCTGAATGTGAGATGAATAGGCATGTAATAGTGCTGATACATGTTTATAATTCAATACAGTATCAAATCTGCTGCAATGACTGTCGGCTTTGCAGAGCATAATGATGAGTTTTTGCTGAGGCGCTCATTCAAGTCGGTTGTAATCTTGTAGCATTACTGTATTGAGCTGCATTATATTATAAGATTATCTTTGACTACAGGTAAAAAACAGCACAAACAAATCCTTCATAAGGTTAAAGTTTTGTATTTCTCAGAGCAAAAAAAGCTCTGGTAAACAATATTAAAATGCTGTGAGCAGTCTAATTTCATTATAATTAAATGTTCCTCTTAGGACTGGTTGGAGATCCGTCTTGCTTAGCAGACTGCAGGACGAGTCTCCTGCAGGCCAAAGATGCTTCACTGGTTTGATTCTCCTTGGCATCACCGTCTCCTGTTGATGTTTAATCAGAGGAAGCTTTTTGACCCGTTGGAAAGGTGTTGATTTTGAAATGACAGTGATGAATTACCTCCATGTGCTGTGACCTCAGGTGGTGCATTCGCACTTTCGTAATTTAATCTTTTTCTTTTTTTACCACCTTTTTTTTTTGGCAGGATGCAGTGAATCTGGATAATTCCAGGTGACTCTAATCAATACAAAAATTAAATTTGTGCATGTTGTTTTGCTGGTGTTTTTGTAAATTTAAAAGTGGAAGCTGTCACACATAATTTTAGGGAGCAAAATGCAAAAATTGGAGCCAAAATAACACCTCGGGGTGACTTTGGACATGAGAAGAAACACACTTTGACTGCCAGACAGACTGCACACACACATGCAGTGACAAAGCTTATACATAGGAACAGCATTACAAATCATGTAAATGGCTTTTTGTATGACACAGACTGAAATATCGCAGGCACTAGATGTGGTCAAGGCCAGTCCAAGGAGCCATCTAGCTGTTATTTCAGAGGCTATTAGGGTCAGTGTCTCTGTCTGCGGAGAGTTACAGAGGAGGGCCTTGGGGCTTCTGTTTGTATTCAGTTCTAAACAATGCCTGTAAATATGGCCCACAAAGCCAGAATTATAATCAGCGTATACATGCAAGGGTATGCATATACAAGTCTTTCTATGCTAATGCGTGCATATGTTTCGTCGTCTGAATTTGCATCTGCAAATCACCTCGTCTGGATCCTATTTTGCCATTCTACAAATGATTTAATAGCAAGTAAAAGCACAGGAGAGGAATGGGAGATGGTGCGGCCGATAGCTTTTGCCAGCGTCATGAAATATTCAGTTGAGTGCACAGACACTGAAATGATTTTATCACCTGATTCATTTGAATCTGTTAGACATATGCTGATGGAGAGCTGAGAGATGTGGCTTCCCACCCGAGAAAACAGGGAAGAACTGATGACTGTTGAAAACTGCAAATAAATGGAATGCAATAGGTGCTATTTTGGTATTTATCTCTGCACTGTATGCGGTACCTTTGAGCAAACTACGGACTAGGAATGCATGTTCTTAATGTCTTGTAATAATGCGTTTTAGTGATGCACATTATTCTTAAATCAATAGAAGTGTCTTTTCTATTAAATCCAGATTTAGAAAATTTAATATTGCACATCATTCTCAACATCCATTAGCTCAGAAAATGGGCCCATAAAAGAAATAATGGCCTGAAAATGTTTATCATACAGTGTCGACAACCTTTGGCCAAATCCTTGAGCTACGAATGCGACCACTGAGCTTAGTGCGCACTTGCATGTTAAACAACTGCACAATGTTGACAGTGTCCAGGTCTGCTTTTCAGTGCTCCCAAATCCATTAACAACTTGCTATTTCTTTCCCACCTGTGGTTAACCGGCGTGTTCATCAGCACTGATGTGAGGAGTGGAAAGGAAAGGGGAGGAGGGAAAAAAAGACAACATAACAGAGTGGAAGAAATGCTAGGAGAAATTGTTTGTTGACAGCAAACAGAGCCAAAAATAAAAAATCTCCCGATTGAATGTGAGAGCAAACAATATTGGTTTCTGTGTTTATCGACCTTGTAAGCCCTCTTCAGTATATTCAGTATATGAAGGGCTTTTTTCTCTTTTCTGTCTCCAAATGTCAAGCCATAAGAGAGCTCCATCCCCTCCCCCGGCTCCAGCATCCAGCCTTTCTTTCTGCAAACTGAAGAGCCAGTCTCGGGAAAGAAAAACATACAGAGAAATCTGCCCTTAGTACACATTCATTTCCACCGAAGGTATGTCTGCATTTACATGTTTTCTCGGCCTCTGCCCAGATAAGTAAACATATGTTAGTACCCAGTGGCTTGACGTGGCTGGTTTCATGTAGTTTTACTTCATAGAGATAGCTTAAAGACAATGACAATCTACAGATGGGTGACAAATTAAAGGAAAAACCAACATAAAGTGTCTTTTAGTGTCTCTGGCCAGAAATTCACATTGATTCTCCAAGTCTCTGGATATCTACTAGAGGAATAAATACATCCAAAAGATATTCTCTAATTTGGTGTTTTGATAACGATGGTGTAGAGCACTGTCTAACAAAATCACCCATAGATGTTCAGTTAGGTTGAGATCTGGTGATGGCACAGACCATAACATAGGATTCACATCGTTTTAATATTCATCCAACCATTCAATGACTCCTAATCCTGAAAGAGACCGCTACCGTCTGGATCAAACTGCTGCATTAGAGTATAAAGGTGATCACTAAGAATAACTTTACTATTAATTTGCAGTGAACCTTCCCTCTAAGCAAAAAAAAATGGACCCAAACCAAGGCAGCAAACGGCATAACAGAGTGACGTAAACCCCTTGCTGTAGGGGTCAGGGATTCAGGCTTGTGTGTAGGTTCAGGCTTCTCTCGTTGAATGCCACACATTCAAAGGCTTGTCGAGAATATTGTGAAGGATGACTCATCTGTTACATCCACTGGTGATTGTGTGCCGTCTCGTTTCTGCGGCGGACTTTTGAAGCCATGGTGTGGGGAGATGGCCTGTGTGGGCCTAGTTGTGGCTGGCTTGGGAGCCTGCCCCAGAACCCCAGCTGTCAGTCATCTCAGCTGATTAGCCAGGAGTTGAAGACCTGGGCTGAATCCAAATCTCTGGACTTCACCACACTTGCGGACTCGCAGACTTTGCGGGCGTGTTCATGGGAAGTCCGGGAGAGCCCAGGGCTGTCCAAATCAACAATTCATCCAGTCCAGAAGGGGCCTCAAGCAGACTTTCTCCGGACTTCCAGAGAGTCTACTGGGGGTGTAGACTTCAGCAGACTTCACTAGTTTGATAACCCACAATTCATTGCAATACAGATGTGACGTTTTAATTTTTCCATTTTATTAATGCAGCCTAGCCTACAAAAGCTGTGCAGTCTGAAGCCAAAGTCATGGGCAAAGAATAGAATGGCTAAAAAAGGACAAAAGCAAGTCTTCCACTGTAAGCAATACCGAGGTTGTTTAGTATTAGTCTGGTACCGTAAATAAACATTTCTCTTTATGAACGTGTATCGCCTATATGTATGAATGTTGATTTGTTCACTCACAAAAAAGTCTATAAATGGGATTTATATCTTGTTATTTGCAGGGACAGATGAGCAAACCCTTCAACTCATTAAACTATGGGAGAAATATGACCACCTTTTCACACGTGTGAGACATTCCTCAGCTGAGGGCTTATACGAGTGTGGTGATGATGGTTAACATTATATTGACTTAGCAGCACATGCTTCTCGATACATATCACAAGAAATTAAAAAGCCATGTTTGTAGACTTGCATTTTGTTTTGTTGTATCCGGTATCTTGTAAGGAGTAGAATGATCACGTAGGTGATGGCTACAGTGATTACTGTATACATGATAGTCTCTCAAATGTTTTCACGGAAACGAGTGAAACGGACTCCAAGCCTGTCTATTAGCTCCAGTCATAATGCTGCAGACTCCCACTCTTGCAGACTTTACGTGATGACAGTGAAGAAGTACAGAGGGTGGAGATTTGGATTCAGCCCTGCACTCCAGCCTTTTTTTCTTCTCGCCTCCTTACTCATCTGATTAGGCCACCATTTGGTTCCCTCCGCCTTCATCCAATCAGCTGCAGCTGCCATCACACCTGGAGAGTACAAATCCTCAACCAAACTCTCAGTCAGGTTACTCCTCAACTCTCAAATCTGCATTGGTTTCAAAATGAGGGCGGCTCTACTACAATAATTGTTGTTAACTGTTCTTGCTCACAGTCTGACCACGTCCTGCTCTGACATTCTCAGTCACATCAGAGAGACAGCATCGCTGTCATCGAATGGAGACTGTCAACCACCATTTCCGACCCTATTTACTGATGTCTTTCCTGAAGATCTAGATGTCATTCTAGTCACTGTTCCAACTATCCAGCTGTGCCTTCCTTGTGACTGAAGCTCCTGCCTTCTGCTCCTTAACAATGAAACCTCTTTCAAATTCACCTAGATGTTTTCCTGTCCAGTTACAATCAAGTGGGTCCCTTCAGCATTTTCTTATATGTCACAGAGCATGATGGGATATTAACTGCTAAACTGCACCATGCATATTTGCATACATGGATTGTCCCGGCCTCTGCACATAAATAACATGTTTGTGCCTAGCTGCTTTATATAGTTTAGTTTCTTGTAGCTTTACTGCAGTTAAAGACACCGATAATCTATTTTCTCAGTCTTATTATGAGCAATGTGATCCTACAGTATGTTTTTGGTTCTTTTACATGATACATTTTTGTGATGTTCTTGTGTACTTGTTTTTCTCTGTCAGAAAAAAAATGGCATCATGTCATCTTGTGCACCAATCCCAGCTGCATTTGAATTAACCTTTGATGAAAGCTGTGGGGTTGTTTGCATATGTCGCTGGCACTGAAGGCGATTTAAGATACAAAGTTTTTACACCCAGAGCTGCAGCGCTTTAACAGTTTTAGGGCAGAAGTGCACAAACGGAATAGCAGACGCGAGTTAAAGTGAATTCCCTCTGTCCTTGTTTGTCTCTCTTGAATGACATCAAGGGGAAAAAGGCGCACTCACACTGTGTCTAGGAGAAGTAATTAATGCTGTTAATTTGGGCCCGTCCTTGGCTGCTGTTTGGGTCCTGTACCACACAGGTCTCTTTGACCCTGTCTCTCTACAGGGGACCACCAAAGTGTGGAGGAGAAGCCCGCAGCTTCAAAGCTGATACTCTGGGATCCTGAAAATAGAACAGAGCTCCTGTATGTGAGTGAAGGGGGGGAAAAAAGTGCAGGACCATATGCTCTTCCTTCTGGCCGTGAAACAAGATGATCTAATTAAATCAAGTGCTAAGTTTTACATGAGTGGGACAAAGCTTCTCCTGCTGAGAGAAGGTTCAAAGTCATATTGTTAGCTATTCCTTTTTGGCACTGAATTCATCAAATCGTTGCAATGCCAAGAAATCTTCCTCAGAGCATGCTCACATTTTAACTTCCCCCCAAACTACTTTGACACGCGTTTAAAAAAAAAAAGTGCCATTCATGTTAATATGGCAGACTTTAATATTTTTAATTTTGTACTTTGAACATTTTGCAATCTGGAGACATCTGAGCTTTTTCGCCTCTGAGAATCTCACATCCTCTGAGAAAGGGAATTTAACGACATCCCAGATGTTCATCTCCCTGGTGACAATAGCTGAGAGGAACAAAGGAGATGCACAGGACGACGAGACTGATTCATTCTGGGCATGCTAATGATATCTGCTGACACTTATTTGAATATTGTTCTAAATCTGAACCAAACTCATGCGTTATTTACCTGCATTTCTGCAGGGAAAACATCACCGGCTGTGTGCGGTGTATTTACACATCAAACATCTCCCTCGCTTCCCCATCACTGCTTTCCTTTTTTGTCTTCTAGCTTTTCCTGCAATCCTCTCCCCATCTGCTCTTATCATTGAATTTACCTTCCTTCTAATCCTTTTACTCTGCGTTTCTATTTTATTCTTCTTGTCTTAAAACTTTACCTCTCTCTCCCACCACACGAAGGACAAGTCTTATCTTATGATCCTTATCTTGCTAATCCCATAATAACAATCATCTTAAAATTAGACCATAGCAAATAAGTACATTTATTACATGTGCTCTGCTACTTCAAATTAAATGAATACAAAATAGCAGAACTGCAGAACAAAGGCGTCACAGCGGTGATGAATCCATCAGCAGCCCAAACTTTAAATGCACGAGATTAGCGCAAATACTCTTCGGCTAATGAGGAAGCGCTGACATAAATAAATAAGATTCGTAAGACTGTGGCAGCCCCTGTTCAGCCTCTTCACACCCGCACAGGTGTTGCAGCGCTGTGTGGGCATGTACAAACGGTGTGTGACTGACATTTTCCTGACACTCCTGGCAGTTTTGTTGCACATTTGAAGATCCTGTCTTGATTTCTGTTGAACGAATACTTGTTTTTGTTTTTAAATGCTTGAAGAATTATATCCTCATTCGTGTCCATCAAGCCTTCTTCTGTCCTGGCAGTGTAGTTACAATTCTTCCTGATGCCTGTGTGCAGAATTTACTTTTTTTGAATTTGAATGTTTAAGTTGCAACCCAGCTGAACTGCAGTAGGGATTCTGGCACAGCTCTTTACAAGCTGGTTAAAGAAGGAACAGAGGTAGGAGTATCATGAAGGTCAAAAAAATACATAATATAAGTTGGCTGTGCACTCCAAGGCTGTTGCTGCCATTGACAACACCAAGGTCATGTCCTTAGTATTTTTAAAAAGCAGACTTATGGTGTTTATGGAGGTGTTAACTTAGATTCATAAACTGAACTCAGTATTTACGGCTCTTCTAAAGTCATTCATGGCCACACGTTCAGCTGGTGTGTTAATGATGGCGAATGTTTCCTTTCACATTTAAAGGTTTTGTGTAGGACATTTTGAACATTAATATATTAGGAATGTCCTGATTTTTCTTTTTTTGCCCCCATCTGACTCATTTAAACTTAGTACGTGCCGATACCGAGTCACAACCTACCATTTTCCCAGATTATACACACTGCAAGTACTGTAGATTAGATGTAGTACCTGGATGCGGCACCAGGTGGAGCATCTTACTGTTGACTACTGTAGTGACCTGAGGAAACAGTCACAAGGGCTACAGGCAGTTCCATGTTGGCAAGCAGAGAGCATTTTTGGGGTTTACCCAGCAATCGGCCACCAAGACAAAGGTTTCTGGGATGCTTAAGGCAATACCACCTTGTGGATGCCCGAACCTGTCAGATCTTGAAAGCTAAGCAAGGTTGGGTCTGATCAGTCCTTTAATGGGAGACCGTGAGGGAACACCAGGAATCCTGGGTGAATGCAGTGTGAGAGTGAGTGGTTGGTGGTGGTTGGAGGGGCCGATGGTGCAGACTGGCAGCCTTGCCTCTGTCAGTCTACCCCAGGGCAGCTGTGGCTACATACCTAGCTGACCGCCATCGAGTATGGCGTGAATGAATAATGCAATGTAGGAAAGCGCTCTATAAAACCAGTGCATCATTATTACCACTTAATGACCTCTGACCAGACCTTGTGCATGAGACAAGCTAGGAGAAATTTGGGACAGTTACATGTTCCAGTTACATATTACATATTCCAGTGTTATATGTAACAGACCTGCCTTTGTAGCTCAAGTCATGTGTAAGTTGCTAAAACACCAAAAACAGCACAAATGTCCAAGGTGCTCGATTTGTGTTATCAGCTGATATTTTATTAATCCATAATACTGCAGATTATTAAGAAAATTATTCAAATTCTGCACCGTTAGCATCCTTTCACAAATTATAATCTCCCTTTACAACACAGTGTATGACAGCAGACATTAAAAAAGGACCAGGTTCAGGTTTGTGCTGATCCTAAAAAATGCCTTGTTTGACCCCAATCTGATCTTTGAGACTGGATTTGGCTATGCCTAATTAATATAGCAGAAAAAAAACTATCTGCTATGTAAAGATGTAGCTGAGGTAATGGCGTTCTTGGCAGAGGAAGTCTATATGTGTTGTAATCAGTGTTTCTCTGCTCTCTGTTTTGGTCCGGCTACATATGCATTAAAGAAACATTTGAGCCCCTCCCTTTGAAACTGTTAGCTCTTCCTGCACTTACAGTCAGACTGAAATGGTCAACAAATCTAACAAAAGATGTATTTTTTTGTTATTTACCTAATTTATGTGCTGCTCTCTTGCTCTTGTCTGCTCTCTGCTGTGTTTCATGCTGAAACAGGAACACAAGGAGCAGAGCTGACATCAGCCGAGAGCACAGACAGGTGAAGTGAAGATAACATGAGTCACGTTGACAACAGCTCGTTACAGTCATTCGATGAATATTTGGACTGAGATTCTGGTGGTCTTTTGGCATCCAGTGGTTCTACACATCATGTAATGTTATTTTTAAAGTAGGAAAAAAACAATCAAAGCTGTTTTTCATGAAACATTGCCACTGGTGCACCAGTGTGGGAATGTCACCACAGTAACCAGATTTAAAACTCTGGTGTACTGCAGAAGAGAGATACCGAGCTGGAGTGTAAAGGATGTTTTTTTTTCTCTATGTGTGTGTGTGTGTGTGTATGTGTGTGTAAAAGTCCTGCGTTCCAGCTTTGACTGTCATTTCTATCATCTAATTGGAACAGTTAATGACTAGAGGCCTGCAGCTCTGAGATGGTGGGTGGAGTCAATCATAAAAATACAGGCTGGTGAGACATCACAGCTCTCTGAAGATGGCTTGAGGTTCATGATTTTGCCAATTTTGTTGCGTCTTTACTAAGATGTTGAATTGATAAAATAATTAAAAAGTAAGTTCAAACTGTCTTTAGTTGCTTTGTTTGACGTTACGTTGAAATCTATCATGTTTATTAGATCTGTTTGGTGAGGTGCTTCTTCATTCCTGCCATTTTTGTCTTCATTAAAGAAAGCAGACATGTTATTTTGCTAAATATCATTTTTGATGTTCAGAATAAAGTGGTGGCTACCAGGCTCAAACTGCAACAGCTTGTAAACACGGCAATGGTATTTGAGAGATGCAGCTATGTGTAATGCTTGGGCGGCCGGCCCTAATCACATTAGAAAACCCAACAACTTGAACTGGAGCCCCTCCTCAATCTCAAAGTCTATTAGAGCAGAAAAGCCTGTTATTAATATTCCAATATGTCAGTGCCTGTGCTGTAACACTATCTCATTCTCTCTCCGCTATCTGATTCGTATGTAAGTAGGTCAGTGGTGCCGGGGCCTGGCTATGAATGGGCTCTGTTAGCCGAAGATCCACAGGCTCAGAGCAATTACACATGAACACTGGGGCTCCGTCCCGAATTTCCCTTTTAACGTGTGCCGCTTGACCCCTCAGCTCTTCCTCAGACCACACATTAACAGCACTTTTTACATTTAGTAATAATTAACCTTTAATGTGCTGTACAAAAAGGTGTGAATAGATGTGTAACAGTCGTTTTTTAGAACCACCATTAAATGTCTTATTGATAGGATCAGTCATGACATTGAAGAAGGAGCCCCAACCTCAGCCTGCACAAATCAGTGTTGCACACAAAAGTTTCTTACTTGCTAAGCGATCACAGAACGGAGGAAGCAAATAACAGCAGCTGGGACCAGATTACCGACACCCAGAAACACAATAACAGCGTGTTTGGATTTTGACTGGTGCTCTATTCTTCTGGGCTGCCTCAGAAACGGCCTGCAGTCGTCCCAGACAGAGACGCTCTTTGTCACCAGATGAACCAGAAACACACAAAATGTCAATAATAAATCCAAACACTGTTTGTCCAACCAGACTTTTTAGTTTCAGCTGCTACTTCAGTTGATCCCAAGCCTCGTATTTCTTTATTTACCATTTAAAATCTTTGAAAAGTTTGCTGCCGACTTTGTGCACTACAGAACTTCAGCACTTGCAAAGTATTCCAGAAGCATTTTAAGAAGCATAATTGCTGAAAGTCTCTAGACAGCCTCACAGCGAACAATAAATCAAGTGTTCTGATAATAAAAAATGTTTCTGTTTCTATGATCCTGGATATTCTGGGTGTAAAATCTCCCAGATTGTTGCTCAGCAGTAAAGACACGTACTGGGTGGAGCATCCAGTCAGTCAATTAGCTGTTTCTATATGTTATTTAGAACATGTATTCTAGTGTGCACTAGTGATTCCATATTATGCACGTTTGGAGGTTCATGATTTTATTTTTTGGGCCTGTGAGAGTATGTTTGCATGCTAAATGTTCCACAGACACATTATTTCTCATACTGCACATGTGCTGCAGCACCTGTCTCTTTAAAACCACCCTCAAAAATACCCGGCCTGCTCTGATTGGTCGGCGGTCCTCATGAAAGCTAAACAATGCCGGTTACATAGTATAACCCCAGATCCCTGGCAGAAGCAGCTGTAGTGAGGAATTAGTAACTGGCTGTGATAAACTGCTCATTTTCTTTGTTTAAAGGCCACACTAGCTGCTAGGTAGGCGGTATGTAAATATGCTACATGGTGATGTGAATAAGTGATAGAAGAAAAGCCCGGACTTCAGGCATTCTACATAAGCAAGGATCAGTGTCTTCTGTGGGAGAGAGTAACTGCCTTTGGGTTGGACTTTTGGCTTTGTCAATTTGCGGACCTTTTACATGCACAATAAGCTGCAACACGCTAAAGGAAAGAGAAAACCCCCAAAGGCATAACCCGGGCTATTCAGCATTAAAACTAAAAAACATAAGCTTGTAAATGGTCTGCACTTAAATAGCGCTTCTTTCTACCTTAGTGGTATCCAAAGTGCTTTATAATGTGTTTCGCATTCACCCATTCACACACCAGAGCTGCCATGCAAGGTCCTAATCTACCATTGGGAGCAACTTGGGGTTCAGTGTCTTGCCTAAGGACACTTTGGCGTGCGGAGGCGCCGGGGATCGAACCGCCAACCTTGCGATCGGTGGACAGCCCGCTCTACCACCTGAGCCACAGCCGCTCCCGCTTGTGTGATAAAATAAGCCGCTAAATCTTTACACTGCAAAAAAACAGCACCTAGTTGGGATCCCCTGTCTTATTTTTTTGTAGTACCATTCCACAGACATCTGTTTCATCTAATGTCCCAAGATGTTACAAGGTAGTTGGGAACAGCTATACTACTGAATGTATACAAAGTAGTTAGAACCAGCTCCACCAGCTACAGCACTATATATTGCTTATAGAGTGGTGTAAGAAGCTTTCAGATCCTTTACTTAAGTAAAAGTACCAATACATCATTTAACAGTAGTCCATTGTAAGTGAAAGTCCAGCATGAAGGCTCTGACACACAAATGTGTTTCTTTCTAATCTTTGATATTTGGTGAGATATTGGATCATTTATTGAAGTCAAACCACGTGGGACCTTATAGGGGGAAAATATCACTGTTTGATTGAGCTGTTAACAACTCACAGACTCAAATGGTGGCCTGACTACACACTGCTGCCTCTCATAAGAAGCCAGAGAGGTTGGAGAACGCCGGCTTAACCTTTAAGAAGCGTGCTGTATTTTAAAAGGCTTGTTTTTTATTCATTGTGTAAAATCTCCATCCTGAAAAGTCAACGGAAAGCTGTGAATTAAATGTAGTGGTGCAGAAAGTACAGCATTTCCCTCGGAGATGTAGTGGAGTGGAATTTTAAAAGAGCATAAAATGGAGATACTTGACTGAAGTACAAGCATCTGAAAACTGTACTTAAGTGCAGTACTTGAGTAAATGTACTTAGTTACTTTCCATAAATGCTCCCAGGGGACATTTTTCTGCGGAGTTAGGGTAAGGGTTAGGCGCTTCTACTTAAAGTGCATTTTGCTGATCACACTTAATTAGTCTAAAGTAGAATTTTGAACGACTTGTAGGAAAGGCTCTAAACACTTCTTATTTCATCCCTGAGCTGTTTGACTTGAGCTGCTCAAATCTGGCCTGATAAATCTGGCATTTCGTGATGCATTTTCTCCACCATAAATTCCCACAAAATTACTGCACCACTCCAGGCACATTTGCATGTCCCAAACTGATCCCTGCCTCCATCCTAAATCTCACTACATCCTCAATCTGCCCTTCCAAAGTGTCTCACAAGCCCACTGTAGTCTGTTGACACATCACCTGTTGCCATAATTGGAAGGAGCTAAATCCCTGCCTTGTTTCTCCCCTCATCCCCGACCCGCTTCCATGCCTCACTTATCACTACCGCTATTGTGTGTACTTCTGTGCTTAGATGAGGAATTAACTTTTCGCTTTGGTTTCTGCTTTACTCACCCAAGATGCTGCCTCAGTAGAATCCATGCATTCTGATCGTCCTAAATCCTGTAAACACTGCATTAAATATTGATCACGGTATCATGCAGAACAACTTCTCATTTATTTATTTTCTTGCAGTGCTCGGCTTAAATGCACACTGTGCGAGTTCTTTTTTCTCCTTTTTTTCTTAATGAGACGCTCGCTACAAGTCATCTCCACCACCACAGTTTTGATCAAAGCCTTGCAGATTATTGAAATTAGCGGTGCATGACGGGGTTAAAGCACATCTTTCATTATAATGATCGCCGAAGAAGGCTTGCATGGAATACACACAGCGGATAATACATATTTCCTTGTTTTTTGCTTAACATAATAAGTTGCAAGCAGTGTAGAAGTGTTAGAAGTGCATACTGTACATTAGCTCTCCGAAAATGCCGAGCTGTGAAGCCAGTGTTTGTTGGAGGCGTCAGCAGGGAATTATCCACGGATGAATGCAGGTCTGATCAGATGCAGCCCGAGATCTTCCCTCTTGTGAAGCATCTGTGGAGCTAGAATTGTTTGATACTATTAAAATATATCACAGCACAATTGATGACCTTACCTATTATGCAGCTTAAACAGACATCCAACCATTCATGAAGCTTTTACAGTATTTACACCAATCAGCCACAACATTAAAACCCGTCTAGCATTGCAAAGGCTCCTGTTGTGCCACCGAAACAGCTCTGACGCGGCACATCTGAGGTTGTCTCTGAGAGTCCGGATCCTTTGGGTCCTTTGCTCTGGTTCATCCTTGGATGTTTAATCGGATTGGGGTCTGGGGAGTTTGGATGCCCAGCTCTTGGTCGTGGTCCTCAAGCTGTTCCTGGGCAGTTCTTACAGTGCGATAGTATGCATTGTCCTGCTGTGGAGGCCGCTGCTGTCGGGCAGTGTGGTTGCCATCGAGGGATGTGCTTAGTCTGCTGCAATGTTTTGGTGTCATCGTACCATCTGACATAAAAAACCAGGGCCAAAGGTTTCCCAGCAGAACATTGCATTGTAAAGAGATGATCAGTGTTACACGCTTGACCTATTAATGTTTTTATTGTTGTGGCTGATTCACCCCTAGACACACATTCTCCCTCTCTCTCAGTCTCTCTCTCTCTCACACACACACACAAACAGCCCACACGCTGTAAACAAGAAAACATGATGCTTTAAATGGGTGTGGCCAGATGCATCATTACTCTGTGTAAAATAGCATACTAATAACCTTCCGACATTAACGTTGTTCTCCTGTGTGCATGTAAAGAGGGGGCCTCTTACACTTACACTATGGTATCATTTAACATTTATTTTTTTATTTTAAATAATACAATAAATATACTACAAACGAACATTGGCTTTGGTAGAGTTACAAGTTCATCATTTTCTCTCCACTTCACAATTGTGGACATGACTCATTGAAGAACTGATGGATCCTGATGATGATAAAAACGTGGACTGGAGATCATGTCACGCTACAAAGTTATAACAAGAGAAAAAACTTTACAATTTCATGCATACAGATAGGTTTTAATGCTTCAAAAGACATACAAGAGTGGATGGCCACAGTAAACTTGAATTTATTGACATAAAAACCAATATATCTTCTATCCTCTTATCCTTACACAGGTTTGACAAGACTGTGAAAACAAACAAAAACAGACAAACGGAAATCTACAAAATAAAACAAACAAACAAAAAAAAAAACAAAAAAAAAAACAATGGCAGCATCACTGCTGGTTCTGGAAATTTACAAAAAATCTGTTTGTCCGTTTTTATTGAGAGCGTTAAATTTGGGTGTACTGCATCACAATGGAAAATAAAGCCAAAGATCTACAAGCATATTGAGTTATCTTAACAGAAATGGTTCAAGTCACATATTTGAAGATAAAAAAGGAAACAAAACAAACCTATGTATGAAGAGCTGTAAAAATTCTGTGGTAGATACTAGTGGTCATAAGCATAGAGAGTGCATAGTTTGAACAAAGAGCAATATTACAATAAGGGCAAAAATAGTAGACCAACAAGCAATTTTTTTTTGACGCTGCATGATCAAACTTTTTTTCATCTGGCTAATCTGGTGACTTCTACTGTGCTTAAATCAAGAAAAAGAACTTTTCAAGTTGTTTCCCGTACACATACAGATGATTTTAAGATATGTAAAGCCACTTAAAGCTAGATATAGAACCTTTGGTGGATGGGTTTAGGGTCTCGTACACCAAACAAAACTTTGGACCATATCCCTTTGGCCCAATCACAACATGTCCACTTTTCAACTCCATCAGTTTGATGTGGCAAAGATGATCCGACAGCAAGAGCCAACGAAATAAAAGAAAAAAAAGAAAAAGAAAAAATGCAGCGTCACAAAGCAACGATATGCAAAGCCAACAGCACCACTTTAGCTTCCTCTCGTTATTCCAACATTTGGTACAAGCGTCGGACTTTCTTATCCACTGAAGCGGGAGATATAACATACGGCGCCATGCTGCGCTGATCTGTGGGTGGATATGGAGAGAAATGGCATGCAAACACCACCACTGAGCATTGAAATAAAAAAAAAACAAAAAGGATGCAGCAAAAATCCACCTGCATCAGACGCGGTGGCGGTTAAGCGAGTCGAGGGGCTGCCGGTGACGGAGTATTATCGCTACAATTTTTTTTTCTTTCATTCAAACAACACAAACTAGAAAAATACATAGCACCACAGAAGAGAGAAAATAGCACCTAGGTTTTGATTTCTTTGTGTTCTCATTAAAATGTGACATCATCTCCCACTGCATAGTCAGATAGATGAGTATTTGAGGAGAAAAAAAAATAAAAAATAAAAAATACAGAAGCTGTTTATTAAGTTAATGATATCGCCACCAAGGTAGGTGTTCAGTTCAGAGGGCACAAAAGGAGGAATGTATTTTTTTTCTCTTTTTGTTTGCAAATCAACTGTCACATAGTATCACAGAGCTTGTTTTCGTCTTTTATTTCCATTCCGTTCTTAAATTACAACAAGGTGTGCTCCACAACTGCAAAAAGACAGGACTTACCAATTTTTTTTTTTCCTTTTTTCGTCTTTCAATTTACAAGTCCAATTTCCTCGCTTTGTCTTCTACACTTTTGAGATGTTATTCCCATTATCCATGGTCTCCTACCTCACAATTAATAAAGTCACATGCATGTTTTGAAGCCAGAAGCAATAAAAATTACCAGGAAAAATATACAGAATGTACTTACAAACATAAAAATCATTTATATATATTTATATATATATATAAGGTCCATTCCAAGAGAATGGGGAGACAATTATGCACAAACGAAGCTCCCGTAGTGAATGAGCAAACAAACCAAACAAAAGACAAGTGGAAAAAGCCAGGGAGATGAGGGAAAACATGAGATCAAAACTAAAGAGAAGAAAAGAGCCAAATCAGATGGAGTCCATGGCAAATACTGCGACCGTCTGGAACGGCTGCAGCTCTCAGGGTCGCCTTCGTTGTTTGGGACAAAAGAGAGTCAAAATCAAGTGTGATGGCGTGGGGCTAGGTTGTGTGTGCGAGTATGCTGTGTAGGAGGCAGGATCTGACATCCAGTTTCAAAACTTGCATGTGATGGAGAAGGCACACTGAGGTTTCAAGGTTATTTTTCGTTTTCCTCTATTCCTATAGAATTCACTGTACTTTCAACTTGATTTCATTTTACTCATACTTGTTGCTTTATGGAAAAAAACAAAGTTACTTTTTTACAAATAGAATTGTCCTATTTTTTCAATCTTTTTTTTCTGAGAAAACAAAAATATGCTTTTTTTTCCTCCGCTTCTGCTCAGTAAAAAGTCTTTAGCCGATGAAACAGACAGGCCCCACTTCGAATCCGAACTTCTGCGTGGAGCCGCCAAAATCGTTGAACATGATGTCCACAAATGGCACCTGTTCCACCTTTGGTGTGTTGATCTCAAGTACTGTCTTTTCATAGCCCTTTTTCAACTGTCAAAGAGAGAGGAAGGAGGATTAGTGTAAGAAATACTCTTTAAAAATAAAAACATCACTCGCTTTTGCAGGGTTCTTAGTAACTGAGCCTCTACAAAGACAACAGAAACATCACTTTCTGACAGCGTTCATCAAAGGCACTCAGAGACACACAAGCACAAACCCACACACGCATTTCGCCGACTTACCGCACAGCCATCGACCAGGGCGCGGATGAAGGGGTTGTTATCATAAGACATCTCCTCATCGTTGGAGCCCAGGAAGCGGATGGCCTTGTCGTAGTTGTCCTGGTCTTGGTCGTGCCAGGCCACCGACTGGTAGCAGTTGTACGTCATGTTCTGCCTGGCTGCTGCGCTCAGCAACCGCAAGAAAGTCATCTGGACCACGCCGATGGGGTTGCCCTCTGCATCCACGTAGGAGAGCTGCAAAGAAAAAGAAACACAGATGGAGTTCAGCATCAAAACACTCAACACTGGGAGGAGGGAAGAGTGCACAGAACGAGTGGGCCAAGAGGACGAACATCCTGAAGATACTTAAAAGATTTACTGACACACTGTCATGCCTATATTGTGCGGTGTTTTTGTCGCCTGGGAGCCCTTTTAATTGAATTTATGACTAGTAATTTATATTCTTGTTTTATTGCCGTATTGGGATTTCTAGGACGTGTTTCTTATTGACAACAGAGTCAATAAGAGATGTCATCTAAGGATACAGAGTTAATATACTACCATGCCCTGTGGCGGCACAGACAAAACTAATAGAACTTCATTTGATATAGGAGCGCATACTGATCTAGCCATTAAAGCATCAGGCTGGTGTTAATCAAGTTAATAATCCCATGAAAAGACCCAAACCAACAATGTGGGAAGTTCGTCTCCGAATTACTTGTTTTTGGCATAAAGCCTGTTCATTCACACTGAGGGTGTAAATCTTCAGAACCTAGACTGTGGGACTTTTTTCATATAAATTAACATCTGTTACTTCCAACCCCAGTTCACACAACGCTGATTAAGCCTATCAGAAGCAGGTAAATCTGTCCGGCTGAGGTTTTAAATCTGCTTTCCGCTGTGACATTCCCTGACTTGTGCACGACTAACGACGCATTTTACATCAACCTGCAGCGACTGCTTTTGGAGCAATTGTAGCAACAGAGGCAAAGTAGGTTACAGTAACTAGGATGGAGGAGCAAATCATGGAAAACCTAGGACACGTCCAAGAAAAGTTCTAAATGCTCCAGATAAAAAGGAAAACTCAGTGTTCAGAGGAAGGATTACAGCCTAAAAAAAGGAGAAAGGGATCGACATTTATAAGTGCGCATCCACAGTGTTTTTGTAATTACTGCCACAGCCAGAAGGGGGAGACAAAAATTCTACGCTGCAGATTTAAAACAGGTCCCAAACCTACAGTTTTTGCTTTTTAAAAAAACAAAAGAACAAGTCAAGAACAGTGACGTAGAGGAAAGAAAACTTCTAAACAAGTTCTGCGCAGACTATTTCTCATCAACACAACTGAGCATAACTGAGACTTTGACTGTTTTCTCATCAGATCCTGAGAAATTGCTTCCCTCTCATCTTGATCTAATCCCAGTTTAACATCTTCAATTGCCCTTTTTTCTTCTGTCACTGCACTGATCTTTACTCAGTGGGGAAAAAACAGATCTTGAAATAAATGAGATTTATAAGAAAACTTGACGGGCTTATAAATGAGCCTGCAGAAAATCACAAATATGTCTCAGTGGTCAACTTCCATTCTCAACTCTTCGTCTCTTAGTTGTTTCATTTCGAGGATCTACATGTACACTTCAGTTTTTCATTGATTTGCCACAAATCTCACTAACAAATGTAGAAATCTGTCTGCATGTCTGTCTGTCTGTTCTTGGCATGTGTGGACAACCGTGCACACATTCTGCTTCAAACTTGGCGGGTTTGTCGCTGGGAACTTGGGGACGTGCAGTGTTGAGTTTGAAGTTATTCAGATGATCGGCGGCCATTTCTGAGGTCATTTCTTAGAGCTGCCACTGACTAAGATCGCTGATGATACCATGACAGTCAGAACTGCACTACTTTTGTTAATTTTCTGTGTAGCTTGGTGGTTGTTGCGTAGCTGTGGTTCTTGACACTTAAATGTCAATTTTAAAAAGATACACTGAGGTCCTTTGAGACAAAAATGACAACAAAAGCAAAGCCTAAAAACCGTTAAATACTACTATTTTTCACTTTTAATGGCTTATCTCTTTTAATCTACATCTGTCTTGATCATAATTACCAAATATTCATTCATTTTCAGGATTTTAACCTCTAGATGCAAGTTTGTTTACATGATGCCACAGTTGTTTTTTTATGATTTTTTTTTTTTCATATAATAAGAGCTAAGTGGAAATGTCTTTTTTAGGAATCCCAGTCTAGGATGTGTCAGTGGTTAACGACAACACTGATTATGATGCATTATTATTTTTTATGCATTGTAAATTAAAAAAATTAACACATTTAGGACCTTAAGGACAAAAATGTCCTGGTCATAATACACACCTTTACCAAATTTTATGCCAAATGCCTGAACATAACCATTATTATCTAAGAATTAAAATGAAAACGACAAAAACCTCCTCATGGGTGCCTGAAGGGTAATGTGATCACTGTGTGCATCACAGCTGACTAAAGATAGACG
This sequence comes from Dascyllus trimaculatus, assembly GCA_024666655.1. NCBI lineage: Eukaryota > Metazoa > Chordata > Actinopteri > Pomacentridae > Dascyllus > Dascyllus trimaculatus. The sequence goes on along the minus strand of CM045460.1, from coordinate 8,788,038 downwards.
AAGCACTGCTGGTTTTGCTCAGCACATACTTTGTGTTTTCTGTTTCAGTGCACATCTGTGTGGATGGACGCTTTCATTCATGTTCCTCAAACCTGGTTGTCTGCTGGAGCCTCTCTGTGTGGAGTTGGCATGTTCTCTCTGTGCGACACGCATGACAGGTTGGTGGGTGATTCTAAATTGGCTGTAGGTGTGGGTGGTGATGGTTGTCTGTCTCTTTGTGTTAGCTCTGTATACTCTGCTTCTCCCCCAACGTCAGCTTGCATTTTTCACTTATTTTCCTATTTATTGCTCCATAAGGTTATAAAAGAGAAAACTCCGAGAAACGTATGAGGATGGCCAAAAAAGCCTCCCGTGTTTATCCCGATGCTCTGAAATTGGACAGGGTAATTTGTCTTAGAATGGTTTATTCTTTTGCAGTAATCTCCAAATGAGCAGATGATTTATTTCTAATGAGAAAAAGAAAAGACTATTGTGAGCAGCAACATTTTCCTCTGAGAGAGTACTGCAGTTTTTTGGCAAAAGTAACTAAAAAAAAACATCAATAAGCATTTTGGGGATCTATTTTCACCTGCGAATAAACACAGATATAGTGCACTGCTGTGTGTTTACATTATTTCAGGTCTATACCAGGCTTTAGACACACAATGCTCATTAGTATGTAAATGCCTTGTTGGTTTTGGTCTTTTATGAAATTAGTTGACGATGTAAAATAAATGACAGACTACCAGCCTTATCTTAAAGTACAAATATGTGTAAATGTAAATGAAGAGGAGCACCGGTGCAGAATATTTCCAAGAACCGATGTCTGGAAGCTGCACCGATGTTCAAGGCGTAATGTGGAGCATAACTAAACACCTCATTTAAATCTGAACGATGTAATTATGCAAAATGTATAACCAATATCAGCAAATTATGGTAAAATCATGAAAACGTAATTCTCTTAATAGGAAATATGTTGCAGTAATGATATGTTAATTGCTTGTGAATTAACCTAGAATTAGCCCAGTATCTCACTTTTCAAGCTCATGTTACAGAATGCTGAGTTTTATCCCATTAGGCTGATTATAGCACTGATAAGATAGCAGATTTGGAACCAGTCACAGTTCATTTTAATGTCCGTAAATGACTATCTGCATACCAACCATCAGGAATCCATTAGATCCGCATGGTAGCTTCGTCTTTCAGACAAACAGGACTTACTGAGAGTAGAGCACATGCAGAATCCATGCCATGCAGCCAGAGCAGCAAACCGTGATCTGTGAGTCTGGAGGTGTTCTTACTCGACTTTGTTCTTGCACATAAGCGAACGCTCACACACGCATGCATACAAAGAATCCAGAGTGTCGACACTCAAACTTGACATTAACAGAGAGAGCTAATCATCATCCCCATCTATTTGTGCAACAAGTTAGTGCCAATGATTGATTTAATTGGCTAATTAATCACTGGATATACACAACGAGGGCTTCGTTCTGTAATTTATGTCTATGAGTGTCGGCACTGTGGCTCAAATTAAAAAAACGGTTCCATCCTCTGAGTGGCTGGGTACTCCCATGCTTTCCTCACTTACCCCACCACTCTTCTTCCCCTCCCTCCCTTCCTCCCTCCCTCCCTGCTCAGCGTGTGGATCCAGCCCGACATCGCCAGAGAAACATTACCTCTTTATCATCACAGTCGCAAGTCAACAGTGACTGAGTACCCAGAAGCCCCTGGGTGGTGACTGAGTGCCTGACCTGTTTGACTCAGAGCTACTCTCCCGGATATAAGTAGTGTTTAAGGGAGACACTGGGAATGTGAGTGCAGCTGAATGGCGACAGCAGAGAGGGAGTGACACTTATGTTTCTCTACTTGTGGAGGATAGATGACCTGCTGAGGCGAGAACTTGCTAGGATCAACAACTCAAAAAACAAACGTGTAGGAAAGAGAAGTTTAAAGTGATGTATTCATTCCGAAATGGCTTGTCCACGCTATTAAATCAGCCGTCTATGGGTATACTGAGGCTTCCTGAGTCACTGGAGTGTCGAGGCACACAGTCACTATTAAGAGATGCTCTCTTAATGTAGCAGAGGTATGGCAGAGTGGATAATGTAGTCTGGAGTTCCACAGTGAAACACCAATACACGGTTTCCTGTTTGTTAAACTCCATTAGATGCCAAATATATTTCTTCACCACATTTACTTCTTGCCTGTGTATTCCACAAACCTCTCCTCCATTTCCGCGTAAGAGCATCGCCTGTGTAGTTGGACTGAAGCTGAGTGCAGCTCGTGCTGAATCATGCACCCCGATACTGTAACAACCAACAAGCAAGGTGCCAATACATACGTTACATGGCAGAACCAGAACCATGCAGAGCCTCAGGCACACAGAGTCCAGGCCTCAGCCAGGACTCTGGGACCACAGGCAGGGCCACTTACCAGGGAACCTCTCTTGTAGTGACTATACCATGTGCCTGGCGAGTCTTTGGGCCATTTTGCCATTTTGCTCTGCAAAATATAAGAGGCATTCAGGGAAGGGAAAAGGACTTAGGAAAGTCGGGAGTCTTACCAGTTTACCACGTTTGAATTCACTGAACCAGGAACCAGGATTCTCCTTTACCCAGGATGTGAGCCTAGCCTGGGGGCATGGATCGATAAAGAGGCAGAGGAGGAGGAGGAAAAAACAGCAGTATTAAAGAAAGGAAACAGATCTGACAGAAATCCCACATCCCCTCTCAGATTTTTTTTCTTTCTCCTTCTGTTTGTCCTCTGAGGAGTCTTCCAGACCTGAACCAGCATTTGCTGAGATCAAGAAGACCAACCGGACCAGGGCAGAAGATTTTTGTATCACATTATGCCATTTTGTACAGTACAAACTGTAGCTGGCAGCTAATTGCTGCTGAAAAATTCATGAGTACACAGTGATTAATTAAGAAATGATCTTGTGCAAGGAGCTCTTATGGTGCGGCCTCTATCCCTGCTGTTCAGTGTTAGTTCAGCGCAGCCGTGGTGCACTAACTTTGTTTGGCCATTAAAAGCTGTGAATTGGCCAACGGGGCACGGCTCTAATGGTCTCCGCCATGACAATGATGAATTTCTCTATAATTAGAGAGCAGGATTTGATATGGAACTGTCATCAATGGCTTAATGCATTAATGAATGATGGGCCGGAGATCACTTATCGCTGGGAGACGGCATACATTAGACCCATGCTGCCTTGAAGGTGACCTTGACTCTGTTTTCACCGGAGTGGACTGAGCAGAGGAGAAACTGTATCCTTGCTGTGACTTTCTCCTTTTCTAGATTCAAAGGTGGCATGTTTAGTGTTGCAGCTGTGATTCTATAAAGCGAGTGGACAGTTGAAGTACGTGCTCTTCTAATATCTGTGCCAGTCTGAAACACACGTGGGAGTGTTTTTAGCCTCTGTGCAAAGACTGACAGCGCAGGCTTTTCTTTTCACCCCTGACACAAATGAGAGCAGCCCATCACCGGCATGCTATAAAAAGTCTGCTTCATTATTCTGAGCTTAAGCAAACTCCTGCTCCTCTGAGGCTTGGTGAGTGGGATCATTAAAATGGCTGTAGCACTGTGCTATTACACAACCCTCCACTTGTCAAAGACAGTGTTCCCGATGTTTCACCACTCCGCTACTCTCCGCTCCTCTACACACTCATGCATAATGAACCAAAAATCTTCTCAGTGTGCCTGTCACCTGCCAGACGCTTTTACGGGTGATAAAGTCCTTAATGACATTCTATCTAAAAATGGCACTAAAAAAGAATAGAGCACGGATGAGTCAGAGTGGAAGTGTGTGTTTGAATGAGAGGCTTGTCTCCCCGCAGTTGTACCAAGTGTCCGAACTGCACTGAGATTTTCAATGTTTGTAAAATAAGTTGGGTCCTCAGGAGGAGTGCAGAGGAGTCCCGGTGAATCATCTCCCACTTCTTCTTGGTAGCAACGCACCAGATAATCTCATGGAGGCTAATTATACTGGTACATGAATAGGTACAATGGAGTTACTCTTGCAAAGAGTGTTGTCTTGAGATGTTTGGGTTATTTATACAGCATGCACAGCGGTTGGTCCCACATGTGAGGGGAAAAAAAGACAGTCATTTGCTTATCTTGAGTATTCAGCTTACATTATTTTAGTGTCAATCACATCACAGACTGTAGGCTGAAAATAGCAGCATTTTTTTTTTTTCAATTCCATTCGTTCTGCTCACTGTGTGAGTGCTGGTGTACATGCAGACAGACTTACCCCTTCAGACTTCTTATCTGGGAAGATGCAGCTTTCTCCACCTGCTGTGAAGTTGCAGTAAACCTTGAAGGAGTCCCGAGAGCAGCCCTGGTTTGGATCAATCCAGTACTCACCTGGAAGGATGTAGGGAGGGAGAAAACACAAGCAGAGAGAAAGAGAGTGAGAGAGAGAGAAAAGGCAATTATAGAGCAGCAGTTATAACTGGATACACATTCTGTCATCAGTCAGGTCAAGGCAGTGTCTCCCACTGTATGGCATGTGCTTGGATAGTATACATGAGTATCCCGTTCCTGTTAGCATTTTCTAGTAAATCCAGCATTAGTAATACAACCAGACTAATATATTTTGACTATTTTTAAGATTACTATTTGCATTTTGCCTTCATTTTAACAGGAGCCAGTCTAAAGAGGAGCAGGGAACCAGGATAAAGAGGAGGAATTGATTATGTGGCATGCACCTTACTCATTAGGCAACATCCCAGTTTAATATGGTTTAACCCGCATTCATCTTTGAGACGTAATTCCTGCTGTCTGATAACATCATTGTCCAGAGATGGATGATGCATAGAGAAGTGTAAATGCTTGAACTGTTGTAATAAATTAGTCCATCTGTCTGCAATTGGAAGTGCCAAGCAGCTATGATAAACAAACTGCAAATATTGTATGTCCAAAATGCAGCATGCAGTCATGACTAATGGCTGATTTCAGGGCTGCAATTATAATGACTATTTTCACAATCAATAAGTCAGCTGATTTTCTCAAATAATCAATTAATCCTTTGGTTTCTAAATGTCAGATAAGATTATCTGAAGCGCGAAGGAATGTCATGAAATGGCTTGTTCAACTTAATATCAGATAAGATAAAGAAAAGCAGCAAATCCGCACAAATTACAAGCTGGAATTGGGAAAAGGAAGAAAAGGCAGTTTTCACAGTGAAAGATTCTGCAATCTCCATGCCTGGAGAAGGTGCATGCTCATTGTTTTCTTCAACATTTCCATAGTCGTGCACTGTGAATTCATCCCAGGGGCTCAGCTGGTCAAGGCGAACAACCTGAAGCAGTGATTATGCATGCGTTGTTTGGTCAAAACAACACAATCAGTGCTCCCCATCCACCCTATGTGCTAGATTTGGCTCCCTCCAACTTCATCCTCTTCCACACAGTGACATTCAAGTGTAAGGATTCTCATGGCGCCATGAGGCAGGTTCAGTGGCCATTACAAAATGTGCTTGACATGCTTGCATAATGGGGCTTTTAAGGAGCGTTACAAGTGTTGCAGGAGCACTGGGAGCAGTGCATTTCTGCAGTGGAGATAGTGATCAAATTTACTTTTTTCAGGCATGGTTTGTTGATGTTTATATACAGAGTCTCTGAGTTTTGGATCACACCTCATACATCACTGGAAATACAGTAAGGTCAGACCTTCTGAGGCTGTGTTCAGATCTTAAATCAGCATTTCCCTAGCTTTGCCTTTTAAGTGATATTCATTAATTTGATGGCGTCTACTATTTGCAGATTATGTGTCTCACTTGGGCATGTGAGGAAGATACACACACGGCTCAGTGTAGTACCTAGCAGCATTGTCTTTCCTTTTAACATTTCTAGCTGGCTGCGCGGTAATGAATCATTTTAGAGGATAAATTAAAAACTGTGCACACAAGGGTTCAGACAATGCCACTTTTTAGTAAATGTGATACAAACCATCAGGGAAGTCAGGATGGCAGAGCTGCAGGTCCTTGCAGGTACGAGCGGGGTTGCCCTGTGTGCCCAGTGGGTGCTTCATCTGTTCAATCTCCAGCTTAAGGGAGTTGAGAGAGCCAAAGATTTCCTCCATGCCGTCATCGTAGTCCTTATAATTGGCATCCACGGCTGCGTCGTCCACCATCTGGCTGGCGTCGATGTTCCTACGCGCTCTGCCCTTTATGGGAGCCTGGATGGGGAGTGGGTGGATGACATCACCAGGAGGGCCCTGTTAAAAAGAGATGAAAGAAAAAGAGACAAATGCCAGTTAGAGATAAGGCTGGGGATTGTAGAAAACATCCATAAACCAAGATAATGACTTAAATTAAGGATATCATACAGAATAATAATACAGTTCCCAAACTAGGGCATTACTTACAGGAGGTCCAGGAGGTCCAGGTATACCGCTCTCTCCCTTTGGTCCAGTTTGACCCTGTGCAGGATAAATTCAACAAATGCTTAACCTCGGCAAATGGGTTCATGGGTGTCATGATAAATGCTTGTTATTGTTTCTGACAGAATGAGACTTTCAGTAAATTACTTACCGATGACCCTTTAGCACCTTTGGGACCTGGGGGACCCTAATGACACGAAGATGATAAAGTAATCAATACTGGCTCAGACATTACACACCCCTGAGTTAAACATTTGCTGTACTATGACACATATAATGAGGAAAGTCTTACAGGTAATCCTGGAGGGCCGATGGGACCAAGTGGACCTGAAGGACCAGCAATACCCTGATGGAAAAAGAGAAATACATAACTGTTGTATGACAACAGAAGGAGCCTTGTTTATTCCTGAAGCAACAGTATTGGCTAGCATGAGGGATATTAACACCGGTGGCTACATTTTGCCTTCGCTAAATTAAAGAGACCGAAAATATTGAAAAGACTGTCAATAACTTTCAATGGGCTAACTAATGGTACAAATAGTGCTGCTCTTGGGCAGTTTGTTTTGTGTATACAGAATTAAAAATACATCGTGTGAGCATGTGTGGGCTGTTCTCATGACTCCAGTGTTGTTTTATTTACTTACATTGTCTCCTTTGGGACCAGATGATCCTGGAGGACCAGGAAGACCTCTGTCACCCTTTTCTCCTTGTTCACCTGGGGGTCCGATAAGACCAATAAGACCCGGATGGCCCTGAGGACAGAGAATAACATACCGGTATGCATATTATCAATACAACAGTCAATAACACATCACAAACATTAGCACTAAAATATATCTATCTGGAACACCCTCCAGTCATTAGGGTAATGATTTCATGGCCGCTGGCTAACAACAAATCTCATCAATTACTAAATCCATTCATCCATTAGTTTCAGTATTACGCTAATGCTCTAATTAAACAATTCATGTCAGCTGGGCTGGAGGGACTCACTTTTTCTCCTTTAACACCAGAGTCTCCTTTCAAACCGGGCAAACCAGGAGGGCCCTGTGAGTGAAATGTCACATTGGAGAGGAGATAACAGTCGTTTAGATCAGATCACATGTTAGGTAACACACCTCAGGTCAAAGGCCAAGAGTAACTACTACTCACCATAGGTCCAGGAGGTCCGTCTGGGCCTGGAGAACCAGGTAGCCCTTGCTCTCCCTGCAAAGAAATACCAATTATAGAGCTATTTTCAACTCCAACTCATAGGAAAACACTGTTTTTATAAATAACATGGACTGTTTATGTCCTATACAATTTTCACTTCACATGGGTCCTATCTGTTAATTGAAAACTGTGTATGCATCTACTGTTTTAGCAATTACACAACATATAGATTTCATTGTGATGAAGTGTTGTGTGGGTGAGGAAAAAGCTACTTACAACTGCGCCTGGGATCCCCCTGAGTCCTTCAGAACCGGGCTTGCCAGGTGATCCCTGAGGGCCAACGGGACCTGTCTTTCCTTGAGGACCTTCCAAGCCAGGCTCTCCCTTTCACACAGAAACACACAAACCATTGTATTTTTGCTCATTTGCTGGTTACTTTCATATAACAGGCACACAAAGTAAACAAAGTAGAGGCAGGAAATCTTTATTATTTCTTGGATGTTATACCTTGGCTCCTTTCTCTCCTTGTCTTCCCTCAGGCCCTGCTGGTCCATGAGGCCCCTATTTCAAAGAAATAGATGACAAGGATTAATATTGTGTGATATATAGATAGAACAACCTTTTTACAGATAGAACAACCTTTTATAAGGAACAGGAGCAAAGAGCACAGGACAGTACTTACTCTCTTTCCTGGTGGTCCAGAGGGACCAGACTCTCCAGTGGGTCCAGGTGAGCCCTAGTTTAAAAGGAAACCATTTACAATTTAAATGGCAATCTACATTTTTCAGTAATGATACACTGCACTGTGTAAAATGTACACAAATACTCACAGCCTGACCAGCTTCTCCATCATCTCCCTTGTCACCAGGTGGACCGTCTAAGCCCTGCATCAGAATTCAACAGAACCTCAGTCATGATGCTTTGCACTAAAAACAATGTAAAGACAAGAGTCTGCACAGTTTAGTCACAGATCAGTTATACATACAGCTGGACCGGGCTCTCCAGGGGGGCCAGGGTCACCGGGGAAACCACTTGGACCCTGATAATCAATAAAAGGTGCATTACTTATTTTTATTTATTCATCATACATCACTATGACCGTCCTCTGCGTGCTGATTTATGCTCTATAAAGCATTTGCTGAAGCCAAAGGTGGAATAGAACTTACTGGGCTGCCTTTGGGACCATCATCTCCAGGGGGACCTTTAGGACCGGGAGGTCCAGCAGCACCAGCAGGACCAGCCTCTCCTTTTTCTCCTCGCTCTCCTCTTGGGCCCTATAATATTATGCAGAATGGAAGCAATTCTACTTCAGAGATGCTCTTAGAAAACAAGAGGGAAATAGCAAAGGGGACTTGAAAGAGAAATAAATGGGCTATTTGTTCTTCATGGCCACTGTAGATGAAGTTATTTGTAGTTAAGCCAACAAAGATTAATCTTTTTGTTCAGTGTTTTCCTGCGTCTTTTCATTATTTGTTGGTTCTTATATAAAAATGAAGACAAGAGAATCAAATAACTCACTGGTGGTCCAACTTCTCCCTGAAGTCCGGGCTCTCCTGTTTCACCAGCATCTCCCTGATCGAGGAGGGAGGAGAGGGGTATTAGTGGGCAAGACAGACACATACATTATCAGTAAGGTGATTTGTTGATCCAACATGGTTCTAAAAATCCCATCATTTACAGCAGCTCTCACTGTCCCTGCGCCCTTGTCACCAAAATGGGAATAGAAAGAGATGACACAAGAGATTTCAATCCATCAAGTGTAGCCAGATTGGGTGGCTGGAGCACAGAGGGCGCTGACCTCACTGTTCTCCCTCGACCCTGCCCATACATCTTGTCCTCTTCCTCTCGCCTTATTGGATAGTTGCCCTGTTGACTCACCTATATGCCAGGCACTATCGTTATTCACTGTCACATAAACCTACTGTCCTCCCTGCTGGGGTTTATTGCAGATGCAGTCTGCCACACCTGTTTTGCAGAAAAATGTTAGCCCATGTCCGTTTGGGAGACGGGCGGCCAATCGATAGCTCTGTGAAACCAATGACAAGCTGTGCAGGGATGTGTTTTGATAAGCATATCCAAATTCCCCCTAGGATGAACAACAGCTCTGTATTGTGAACATCAACCGACACTCTAAATTAGTGTCTGGCTGCCTTCCAAAACCCTCTCTTGTTCCTGTCAAGAAATCCACTCTAAGCAGGTGACATGCCTGTTTAAAAGCATGACTGATCCTAGTGTATTAGCAGCGTAAACTGCTCTTTATGCAATGAGAAGCACTGCACAGGCCTTGATTCTATCCTTAAGACAACCTGCTTATGTCCGCTGAAGGGCTGCTGCTAAAATCTGCTGAGAACAGGAAAACCGAAAGCATGAAAGACAGCTGCTCATCACAGATATATGTGGGATGTGTTTACAGAAGAGGCCTGGGCCTCTGTTGCCTGCCAGCTCCCTGGGCTGGCTAATAAAATGCCAGATCAGCTGAAGCGCGATTAGCCCAAAGAGCGTTGTGTTTGTTTGCACAGGGAGGAGGACGGGCCATCCTCAGGGAGACTATAAAGGAGCAAAAGGTGATTCTATTGACTGAAACAGATAAAACAAATCACACCATCACTATGGACAGAAACTCATGAGAAAGTGCACAGCGCTGCATTCCAGTGGCTGCAAACGCTGCCAAAGCAGGCCTTTTATAATGAAACACCAGTGACAAATAAGAGCTGTAGCTGATTTTTATGAGAGCTGACTTTAATAATGCATTCATCATCTTAGAATTGCAGTATGATGCCTTTGAGTATTTATTCATACTCTCTCCACCCAGAAGTACTGTTGGGAATGGCGGCCTGTCCATTAGATTTGGTGTGCATCTGTCACACTGTGGTAAAAAGTATAATCATGCCCCATTTAAATGGGTATCATATAAATAGGTATGTGAAATATTAATGGCTGCAAAAGCCCTGTAAAGTGGTATCATTCGCAGCCTTTACCAAAGAACACTCAAATAAACTGCCTAACACACTATTTCTGGCTCTTCCCAAAGTGTTGCTAGGCTGGCTTCTTCAAGAGAAAACTGTTTCTCTCTGGAGGGTGGGTCCCAAAACTCAAACGCGCAGTATCACAATTATGATTATATAGCCATCAAAATGTGCCAGCAGACTCCCTGAAGTTACCAAACAGTGGTGATTAAGTCAGAAATAGTAGAGAGGCTTACCTTTTCTCCAACAGCACCAGGGTTTCCAATACCACCAGGAGGTCCCTGAGGGCCATCGGCTCCTGGGGGTCCTGAGGGGCCTCTGGGACCAGGGGGACCAGGTGGACCCTATGGGATTGACAAAAGCCAGTTTACCTTAGTAATTCATTTCATCTGCATGCTGCTTGTAATGTAATGTACCAAACAATCAGAGTCAGATCAACAGTCAGAATGTGTGTGAATTCTTACCATTTGACCAACATCTCCAGTTTCACCTTTCTCACCAGGGGGACCAGGCAAGCCCTGAAAAGTTTGCAGAGGATTTAACCATGTTGCTTCAGTGTTTGTCAACCCTCTGAACCCTAGAACTCACCCATGGGTTTTAAAGGCATCTTGAAAGAAATCGCCAAAATAAGACAGAAAAACAACCTGCTGCTCTGTTGGGAAAATCGTCCAAATCTAAGCCTAAAATTTTGATATTTCATCCAAATCATTTTTATGTATATGTCTCATTTAAAACAATTCCAGAAATTAACCATTCGCTCTAAGCAGATTATGCAAAAGCAAAAATAAATAAATCTGCTATCTTCAGTGCAACTGTGAATCCACTACTGACTCATCTTAAACCAACATTCACTTGACAAAGAATAAGTTTTTGTCTGAACTGGCCTGAACTGCAGGCTGTGTTTCCATAGGGTAGATAGGAGGCAAGTATTAAAACAAATTAAAAATGTAGGTAAATAAATATCTCTACTATGTAATGTCACCATTTTCCCCCCAGTTTAACAGTTGTGGTTACTTGGAAAAATGTTGTACCTGTTCATTCTAGGTTTTCTACATAAAAAAATGTAAAATAAATCATCAAAGAAATTCAACTTTCGTTTTTTTTTCTTCTTTTTTATGATTAATTACGGCATTATAACTTTGACATGCTGAACAAAAGACATTTTTGAGTTCTCTCTACTTCTAGCCATGGTTGTGCTGTTTCCATAGAGGTGCAGGAATTTATATTGCAGTGAAAAATGAGCCTACTGGAGCAAAAATGTGACAGGAGCAAATAAAACGCCCAGAAACAGCTTGCGGTGCAGAGGGTTAATGAAAGCACTTGACCACTCTCACAGATTCTATTATTCATTGTTGTCCGCACCTGCAGCCCAACTGGGCCTGGAGGTCCAGGGAATCCTCTTGCTCCATCATCTCCCTTCTGTCCAAACATACCCTGCTGACCTCTGGGACCAGGCTCACCATCTGCACCCTGAAGAGATAATCATGTGATATTAGAGGCCGGAGTACTAGTCTTACAGAGGCGCTGAATGAGCTGAACACAGAATGAAAACAGGACACTTACAGCAGGACCTGGTGCTCCAACAGGTCCTTGAGGGCCGGTGGGACCAGGTGGACCCTGCAGAGAAACATATTAAAATGACAATCAGTAATTTAATTGTTCATTACTCACCATAAAATCCATCTATTCACAAGAAAATTGCATTTGCCTCAAAATTAAATGAAGTAAAATGATAAATAAATAATGACTTTTCTATAATGCCATAAATAGACAGACTTACATGTTCTCCTTTGTCTCCTTTGCTTCCTTTCTGGCCAGGCTCTCCAATCTCTCCCTGTAAAATGATATCATCACGGTGTGAAACAAAAAGAGGTAGTAATACGCACACAAGAGACAGATACAATCTGACAGTGAATAATGTTAAAATAATATCAACCATTCCCCAGAACAGAAATGACATATCACACCAGACTCAGCTATATCCCATCTTTGAAAGGACATTTTTTTAGATCTGCCTATAGATATTTCACTTATGTCGCTCGCTCTCTGACAAATGGTGACAAATATACTTTGCATCTGAAGGGGGCTTATCGTGATGACTAAGTCACTGGATGTACCAGCAGCCAAAACAGAATCAGTAATTATTCTCTTTTGCGCTTGTTTGTACCAGATATATAGAGTGAAGAACACTTATTTCAAAGCATCCACAAGTTGTGGAGGAAATGAAGAAACGTGGAGAATTGAGTTTAGTTTTGGGTTTGAGTCAAACAATGCTCTTTGTGAGGTAGTATTAGTGTCTTAAATAAAGGCCTCGGAGTTGTCCATTCCCTGTGGACAGGACTTATAATGAGAAAGTGTCTGAATGTGTGTAAACATTAGCTTGCAAGATCCTTTTTATCTGCATGGCAAATATCCTCTGTATTCTCGGTGTCCGTTTGCACCGCAGGGACCGTTGTAAGGCCAGTTAAGAACTGAGGCATTCTTCAAAGGATAAGAGATTATCCTCTGAGTATCTCTGTGGATGATCTTCCTGCAAATGTTTTCAGACGGGATGAGGAGTTTCTCTTGCTTCTGAATACTAAAGGGTCACTTTCACACATTCTGTCACTGCCACAAAATCCCTCTCTCTCTCCGCTGTCTGTTTGTACAGAAGAGTACAAAGCAGCAACAAGGCCGGTTCGCCTTTTAAAGATCTGTTAATCGATGCAGACTCTGTCAGACAAATTCCCCTTAGAGCGTTTAAGGTCACAGAGAAAGAGATAAGAGGTTATCTGGTTGAGATCTCAACTGTAAAGTTCAGTGTCTACTGCAAGGTGATAAGTCTGCCTGTACATCGTGTGTGTGTGTGTGTGTGTGTGTGTGTGTGTGAGAGAGAGAGAGAGAGAGAGAGAGAGAGAGAGGGAGGGAGAGGGATAGTGACTGCTCAGAAATCCAACATGTCAGTACAGCTTCACTGAATTACATTACATTCTTCTGCACTTGGACGCAGAACAAGCCATGGAAAGTGACTCACCTTGTCTCCGTCCTCTCCAGGGGGTCCAGGAGGTCCTCCGGGTCCTGGCAGACCCACAGGTCCCTGAATACCATCTCTTCCAGCTGGGCCTTGAGGTCCTTTCTCTCCCTAAAATATAGTTTTGTCATTCTGTTACATCATGCTGTCAGCCAGGCAAAATCTGCAGTAGTTGTGTATGTCATTGTAGTATTTCCTACAATATGACTTTCTTACCGGTCCACCTTTCTCTCCAGCAGGGCCTGGAGGTCCCTGAGGGCCAGAGCGTCCAGGAAGACCTGTAGGTCCGGCGGGGCCAGCAGGACCACGCTCACCAGGAGAACCCTACAACAGCATCGCACATCAGTGTTAGTTAAAGGCAACAAAGATATAACATTAAAAATAAAGCACCATTTCATGCACATCTACCCTGTCAGATACACCATACCTCTGTTATATAAGTAGCAAACTGTGGCTATCATCATATTATGTAAGCGGATGGGAAATTTACTATGAAGACAATTCCCAGAGTTGAAGACAGAACATAGAAGGTGAGAGTGGAAGTAACAAAGTGAGGATGCGGATGCAGTAAATTGTACTCACAGCAGGGCCAGGTGGGCCATGAGGACCCTCATTCCCTTTCAGGCCGTGAGCCCCCTGCAGAACAAAATAAAACGAAGGCTTCAGAAAACAAACACATCTGTTGGGGAAGCACACATCCTGCCTTACACTGGACTCCCTATGTTCAAACAGGCTCAGCATGAGATGGAAAGCCTCCGATATTCTCCGAAGTGGAGGCTGAGAGCAGATGGGGAGAACGGTTATTCACAAAAACTGCTGCAAGCATCCTTTACATTACAAAGGAGCTGGTGAATTGCATAATTTCTGAATCCTAAAGCTAAGGGGAAAAAAGCTGTGTCTGCAATTGATTTCTTTCAAAGTTTGCAGTGAGAAAGGAGCGTAAATTGCATAACTACAAGGACGTGACTTTGTCAAGTTAGAGGAAAAAATTAAAAAAAATAAACAGCCTTGAGCGCACAGTTCCTCATCTGAAGCCCACTCAGGGATCTGATATCATCTCTGATTCTTGAGGTTCACCACATTCTTACAGCGATTTAATAGCCCAGAACTATTATGCAATAACCAAGCTGTGAGAGGTATTGAATTTGTCAGAAGGTATTAAACTGAGCAGAAGGCAGTACTAACCACAGGGCCAGGCAGACCTCTCTCTCCGGGGAATCCTCTTGGCCCAGGAGGACCATCCTTACCTGCTGGGCCAGCGGGACCAGGGTCACCCTGTAGGTGAAAGCACAGTGTCATTAATCATATAAAACAAAAACTCTACATGGAAAGGAAAATTTATTAAATATATGTATTAAGCTGATGGGGTGGTAAGAAAGATAGGATATTAAACAGAGCTTCGAGTTTCACCTTGGCTCCTTCTTTCCCTGCAGCTCCAGGTAGACCCTGCTCACCAGGTGGACCTGGGGGTCCAGGATGTCCCCGATCTCCCATTGGTCCAGTCTCACCTGTTGGTCCCTACAATTATGAAAAAAACAAACAAAAATACATTCATGGACACAAGCACTACACCAAGTTGCAGAGGAGGTGTGAAGAAGAGAAACTACAGCAAGAGGAAAGCAGAGAGGACACTGTGAGCTAAATCAGCAATTTAAATACAAAAAAGATGCAACAATCTCTCGTTCTATCACAAAACAAGGCGAGGAGAAGCTGAGCATTTGCTGTGTGGGAGGCCTACTAGTCATTAAAGCCACATACAGCTCTGTTATCATGAATGTTCTCAGCTGGCATTAGCAGAGCGGCTGGGAGGGAAAGTCTGTTAAACGTTTATGCATAATGGATGAAGATAAGAGCCCATTGCTAATATGAAAGAGGATAAACAACACTTAAGTCATGGCTCTTGAGATATCAATCAAATTTTTGTTGGACTAACCAAATGCTGGGAAAGTGTTCTTAATGACCGAGTGTCTGTTCTGTTTTTCTGCATGTAAATATTGGACTCTATAACTTTTTCAATAAACAATGGAAATGCATTATAGTTGTTTTTCAGCACGTAACGGGGATTTGTCTCAAAGGGATACAGGAAATAGAGCAAAACAACACAATAAAGTAAAACCTGCACTGATAACAAATGCACAGTCACTGCGACTTACCTGAGGTCCAACTACACCTGGAGGGCCAGGAGGGCCTGTCTTGCCTTGGAATCCCTGTACCAAGAAATACAACCGATTAGTCATATAACCAAATCAGTGGAGGAACACAGATGAAGAGCTGAAGAGCCAAGACAGTTTACTCACAGTCTCTCCTCTCTGTCCAGGATGTCCAGGCAGTCCGTCTTTCCCTGCAGGTCCCTAAGAAATTCACACAAATTCATGAATCTACAGTAAATTGACACAAAAAGTCATGATGGATCTGTGTAGAGATTCTGGACTCACAGGAGGGCCCTTTGGTCCTGGGAAACCTGTTGGTCCCTGAGGCCCTGGCAAACCCTGAAACAAACAACACATGACTCCTGGTCAATAACCAATTATTGCTGACAGAAACCTGTGTATGTTATGAGAATAAAATGACTTTTATTGACAATGCGATGGTACGTACCCTCTCACCGGGAGGTCCTGGTGGGCCATCACTTCCTGAGTTACCCTAAAGAGACAAAATATGGAGTAAACTTCCTGAACTTGCACCACAATATATGCAAGAAAGCGTCAGTGAAATCTTTTACAAACCTTTGGTCCAGCTTTTCCTGTTGGTCCCCTTGGTCCTCTCTCTCCTCGGGGCCCCTTTGGAAAAGAAAACGCAATTTAAAATCACGAGTTTCGTTCTTGAGCGAGATAACTGTGACCTGAAAATGCTAAGCTTAATTATTGTCCCAGTTTGGAATTCCCTCAAGTGCCCAGGTTGAACCTCCACTTTCACTCAGGTGCCAAGCCTGCCATCTGTATGTAAGCACGAGTCTGCTGAGTAAGACTAACCGTCGGTCCTCTCTGTCCGCGTGGGCCTGGCTTTCCTGCTGTTCCCTGAGGACACCAAGAACACACACAATGATCAAAGGAATGGCATTCGCATCATTAAAGAGGCTGCATCCTCTAGAAGAATGAATGTAATGCCAGCAGACAGTCACATTTGCAAGCAGATCTCAACAGAATTGGGCCATTTGCGTGCTCTGAGATTGTCTTTTATCAATAATTAGGAGGTACCTGTTTTGAAATTACCACCAACAGTTATCATCACTTCCATTTACCACCTCAGAAAATTACATTTTAATAAAGAGCAATGCATGATATACTAATTTATATTACAATTATAGCGGCTACATGCAACTTTAATGAGAAAAACGATTACATCTTTAGTGTGGCTTTCAAGCTTCAAATAAGTGTTGTGAAACTATGTTAATAGCACTATTATCCCCGTCTGTCGGGGAACTCGG
Source organism: Dascyllus trimaculatus (assembly GCA_024666655.1). Lineage (NCBI taxonomy): Eukaryota > Metazoa > Chordata > Actinopteri > Pomacentridae > Dascyllus > Dascyllus trimaculatus. The sequence continues at coordinate 8,771,117 of CM045460.1, read as the reverse complement.
TCTCATAAACTTCACAAATGTTTTGTGAAGATGAAAAGCTTTATGTGCCTTGCTCCGCTCGTGGTGACAAACCATTAGTCTTGCAGGCAAGCTAATGGCCCTTCCCTTAAACAAAGAAAATGAAACATTGCTCAAGCGCCACAATGTGATAAACAAAGCTTTTGGTAGTTCCAAATGAGTTGTGTAAGTGGTAATGAAGAAGGGATGCAATCGTCTTTCTGTCCTTGGTAAAAATCTTCGTTTCAGAGCTGTGGAACTTCCTCCAGGTTGATAAATCTAGAGCTGGGAAAGGAGCCTGTCTCCTGGTGCTACACCTGCATCAAACTCTTGTAGGAATGAGAAGAATAACAAGAAGTCTATCTGACATACCCGAGTTCCTTTCTCTCCATTAGCACCAGGGAAGCCTTGGAAACCCTGAGATCCCTGCGTGTGAGAAAGAGAGCAATTAATCATTTGAGGCAGGAACCTTAAGCATTATATTCCTTGTTTACTCGCTGTGATATCAACAGCTTATTAAATGCTACAGGAGATCGCGCACACACAAATAAGAGCAGTGTTCTATTGTTATTATATCAGCAACTGAGGGCTGACACCAAATAGCATATTCAGATCCTCAGTCCTTTGATCAGGAAGCTTCAAGCATGTCCAGTTGTCAGACTGCGGCTTTGCTTCAGAGAGGCTAACGGATGAGCCATCCAAAGTTCAGCAAAGCAGCAGTCACATGCACGTGTGGGGATTTTTCATTCCCTTTCAACCACACACAAAAACATGCAAGCTGTTCTGGACAGCTAAACCGTGTCCCTTATCAAAAGAATATTAAATCTGATAAAACCAGAGAACTAATTCAATATTGTGTAGCAGGATGTGTGCACTTGCCTTTGGTCCTTGTCTTCCTGGGTATCCTGGCAATCCGGGAACTCCAAGTTTACCCTGCAAAAGACAAAAAATAGTTTAATTTATTTTAAGATTTTGCTGAAAAGCCCCTAAAATTCAACTTCTTTCAAACTTAAGATCTCTACCATTTGGCACCAATGAGACTGTAAAGCCCCTCCTAAATACATTGCCTTCACAATATAAAAACCTTATCTCATTTATGACTTACTGTGTCATAATTACAAGAAAAGACGTGATAATAATGAGATTCTGATCTCATAATTATGTAATTATCTTATTCACAAACCAGAGGACATTAGTTGGTCCCACATTGCCTTCATCTTCCTACACTGTGGTGATTAAAAACCTATTGATGGTAACCTTTTCTCACACTGACAATAAAAAAGGTCTCAGAGCGTGTAGTGAGCATACACAAATTGTAAAATATCTCTGTCAGTGATGGAATCATTTTAAAAATGTAAATAAACTATTCAAATTCATGCCAGCAGGTGCATTTAAAACTGTATCAAATTATAACATTTAATGTGCCTGCAGCAAACTTTATTTATCGATTAATTAATATTACTAATTCTTGGAATACTGATTATCCACAGTACATCGTACTCTATATAAGCCTTCTCCTGTAGTATACTGAATCACTGCAGCACCTGAAGGCGGCAGGATACTACAGCTGTTGCACACAATCACGTATACCTTGATTAAATCGGGTTTAAATGACACCGGGCTGCTACATTCACATTAAACGTGGGAGATCTCCACTTCCAGGAGCTGTCGGATTACTCATAAATCCTGTGGATCATTGCCTCCTTTCCAAATTTCTTTGCACAGAATGTAGGCACTGCATGTCTCATCCTTGAAACACAGAACTCTGCAAATGCTATTCTGTCACATTTACAATTTAGTGCGACCGTTTAAGATGTAGGATTAAAAACTGAGATAATCATCGGATTGATTTTGTGACATTAACGTCTTCATAAACATTTTAATCTACTTAATTCCATCATCATCTACACACCATACTGTCCCCTGCAGACAACAGTATTATATCTTACATAGGCATCTTTCTATTTATGGAGCTATTGTCGATGTTGCAGTGCATTTATTAAATTACCACACCCTCCAATTTATGTTTGATTTCATGCAGCTCTTTTGTACCTTGCATTGCAACACCTACATAAACCAGAATAACAAGTGTGCTTGGAGTTGCCCACACAGTCCAAATAGGATTCTAAAATTATCCGCAGAATTTTTATACAATACTGAGCTCCTCATAAGTATATTTCCACCCTGGATGCAAGACTAGCAGACTGCATCGCTCCCAAAATATACATCTGCAAATAAAGGCAATTAGAATGGAAGAAGTTTCGTTCTGGTAGCAACAACTACACTAAGACATGCATAAGCACCACAGTGGTGTAGATTAGAACCTCTGGGTTGGAACACTGCAATGTTTGCTGCTGTGGATGCTGCAATGCATTAAGAAAATGAGCCAACTAATACCTAATGTGTGATTCAAATACAGACTAATATCTGCTTTTGATTTGCAGTATATATACAATGCAAATACATGAACAATTTAGATTCAGGACAAGCCCTTCACCATATGGAGAAAGCTTTAAGAGGCACAGACATAAACACTGTGGAAACTGTGGAGCAAAACACAACTTTCACTTGTGCTTGTTGGCTAATGTGTTACCAAAGCAGTTGGTCAATCATTGGTATTGTCATTTGGCAGAGGGTTTGTCGATGGCTGAAGAATTGTAAGCAAGAGCTTACCCAGTGTTCAGTTTAACAATAAAGAATGTTAAATATCTGAATCCATTTATGCTCTCAGCTGGTTGAAGAGCAGCAGCAGTGAAAAATTGGTTGCTGTTCAGGACAAACGATCGCAAAAGCCATTTTCCTTGTTAAACCCTGCTGAGCCATCATCCCAGATCAAACATGACTGAAGACACAAAATAACAGCTTGTTTTTTGTTTCTTTTTCGTTTTTATCTTCGGTATACTTTCGCTGCGGGAGCAAAAACGGGCAAACGGAGCTCACCTTCTCTCCATTGGGGCCGAGAGGACCAGCATCTCCTGGGAGTCCTGAGCGACCTTTTGGCCCCTCGGGACCGTCTTCTCCTCTGGGTCCTGCTGGTCCAAGCTCTCCCTGGAAGGCAGAAGAGACACAAAGCACAAATATGACTTTGCTGTGCAGTTAAACATGAGGCGCTGGGTCTACTGTCGGCATGGGGCCATCTTTCCACACTGATTCTGCAACGCTTAATCTCTTGGTTATAGTTTTTTGCTATAAAGTCAGTAAGGAAAGTGGGATCACTAGTTCAATGAGGCATATGACTCACCTAACATATGCCAAGCCACATATTAAATATCATTAACAGATCTTTTGTTATTGTCATGAATGTATGTCTACAGAATAGTTATGGTTAAAGTATTGTCAATATGCTGAATGTGTATTTTTGTTAGCGCTGCCAAATGCTGTCAATCAGCAGAATAACGTGCAGTTTAAGTTACTGCTCTATACAGTTGAATGTCTATTATGTTATTAATGCACAATCATAAAATGGATATAAAAGAAGGCTGTAGCCGCCACGTCTCAAAAGTCAAGCAAACATGAGTGTGCCTTAAATCTACACTGTTTCCAGTGTCCAGCAGGGGGGTGACTCCTCTGGGTGCAAGGAGAAGTCAGATTGTATAGAAGTCAATGAGAAAATGACCCAACTTCTCCCTTGATCTGCTACCTCAGTCAACATCTTCCTAATGAATGTACAGTCTCAATTGCTAGTTTCAAGATTTTTTTAAGGCAAAATACTGTTCATGTTATATATAATGGTCCCATTTAGAGTAAAACAGATGATGAAGCGGGGTATGTTTTAGGGTGGGGCTCCACTCCCCGTTTGTTATGTCTGGTTCCAAAGAGCAAAGAAGCAAAATTCCAAACGCAAAGCATCAAAACCTATGTTACATCCATCTTTTATGTGCTCATCCTGCATGTGCTCATCAATGGACTGCTCCACAGTCAGATTCTCTACTGACTCACATGCTGACGTCTTCTCTACTTTCTTACGTCATTTCGAAGAAAAGGATTCCTGCTGTCTTAAATAATTCCTTCACAACATTTTCATAATCCTATCAATATTGATCTGGAGCACATGAAGACCTAGATCACTGATTTTTTCTTATTGAGCACATAAGTCAGTCCATTCTGCGTAGTTCAAGTAACCCCTTTTAAACTGCTGTGAGTGTAAAGTTGCTTAAAGAATCAAGGTAGGTTGTTTTCCCATGCTGCCTGCCCTTAGAAACAGTTAGCGATCCTATTATTGTTCCTCTCTGTAAGTGTGCTCTCCGTCTAGCAGGACACACGCTAAATGACAGAGTACAAACTCGCTCTGACAACCAGTCACTGCTTTGGAGACCCGGTGGAGTGTGAAAGGTATCTAGTTAAAGGCTTGTGCAGAGTTGCAAAGCAAGCGGGCACACGCACACGCCCACACTCGAGTACACATAAAACGGCATCAAGCAAACTGTACTTGACTCACATTTGCAAGCTCATCAAAGAGAACACTTTAAATTGAGTACTCTCTCTCTCTCTCGCACACATGCAGACTTTTCATAGGCAAAATGTAGTCATTTAGATTCCGGTCCATGTGTGTGTCTCTAGAGCAGAGGGCCTCCTCAAATCTTCTTTCATCTGGATCTGCTACATCTCCAGAGGAAAACACGGCTGAAGCCCCGTGTTTCTCTCGCAGGTTTGAAGGGGTTTAAAGTGCCATTGATTTCTCCTTCCTTTTCTTGCACTCAGCTCAAGACAGCCTGGTCAGGGATTGGAGATTTGATGTTTGAAGTACAGACTGGTGTGAGTTATGTTTCTCACTGTAGAAGGCATTTTTCCAGCGACTTGACAGTGTAAATCCCTAATGCACTCTGGAGAAAGGAGCTGTTGAAGGCATACCTGTCAAACTTGTGCTTTTCCCTACTAAAGTTGTTGAGGTTAGGACTGACTGGGAAAGTGGCAGAGGGGGGACAAGGCGAAGGAATTAGAAAGTGGTCACGCGCCCCAAGCAGCTGGCAAATGGAACAACACCTTATGTTTGCTCATTACCTACAATTCCACAGTCGTCACAGAGGCTTAGGCAATAAGCGGCTAACGTGACAGAAGTGGCTGCTGCTTTCACTCTGCGGAGGTTGAGGTCACCCCGAGCAAAACACAGCCACAAAACAATCCTGAGTGCCGAAGTTACAGTTGTCTGATCGGCGTGATTCGTTTGAATGATGCATCCGACAGTGGAAATGTGACTGACACAGCCGAGTGAGATACAAGCCTTACCCTGTCGCCCTTGATTCCCATATCTCCCTTGAAGCCGGGGAAGCCGTCTTCTCCCTAGCAGAGGAATAAAGAGTGTTACAGGGTGTAATGAGGGAGACTTTCATAATACAGATGTTGAAACCATTTGTGTGGTATTCATACAGGGACACACTTGAAAACAAGCACACACACACACACACGCAGATGTGGAGTCTTGGCAAGATCCCCCTGTTGCCATAGAAACCCTTGATAGCCTTTTTTTCTTCAGTAGCAGCAAAATTCAAATGCATTTTATTATGGGACTTAATTGAGATTATCATTAGCATGAAACCACCATCTACAGCCACCATCATCATTATAATCACCATCTCCATTATCTATCTGTTAATGTTCAGCATAATCCATATAAACACTGTAATTTCTTCTGAGACTGAAATCTCTTCCTGTTCATGCGGTGACTTTCAGCCCGCATCCGCTTACCTTTTCACCCTTGTTTCCTTTAAGGCCGCGGACACCATCAGCTCCCTGTGATGCAAAGAACAGGCAGATATTACAGGGCGGCCGGGTACATGCTGGACAAAAGGAGGGGGACTGAATTGCAAAGCATTCACCGTGACAGGAGGAATATTCGCCACCAGTGTGATGACTTCTGAAAACAGGGCTGCTCCAGTCTCAAAAAGTCATCACAGTTTTGTTTGGTGTGTCTAACAAGTGTGGCGGGGGAGGATACGCCACTCGATGGATGCATTTGTGCTGAGAAAAGAAAACCTCTTGCAATTCTTCCCTCCCTGACCATTCGTCTCATCTTCCCAGAGAGCAGACTTGAGCCGTGTAACAAGGAGGGCTGTTAGCTGCAAGTCAAGCCACTTGTGTGATCCTCTATCTCGGCAGAAGCTTTAATGATTGGATCAGTCACGCCCTCTCACCAAGAATTATTTGATGGGATTTCTTTCGTCTGTGTTTTATCAGCCACTAATGACACTAAACAAGACAAAGGCTGTGGGCTTTGAACCACCTGTGACTAACCTGAGCCCTACCAAAGTAAGATGTACAAGATCTGAAAAAGACTACTTTCCTCTCATAGTCCTTTGCACCTCTAAATCGTTATTTTTGTCTGTGTGACAAGCGCAGATGCCACTTAATTGATCCAGACTATTTTTTAAGGGAATGCAATTAAGCTTTTTACAAAATTGCACTTGGCTGGAAAAATGTTGAAAATAATAACAATAATAATGCTTTTTTTTTTAGAGCCACTCTAATAAGATAATGGGAAACCATTAGCCCGTAACACTCAGTAATTGCTAAGCACTAGAAAATAATAGTATCAAAAATTTATTTCTTAGTGGTTGATAATCAACTCACCTTCACGCCTCGGGGCCCAGGATAACCAATGGGTCCTTGAGGGCCGGCGGGGCCCTAGAGAGAGAGATGTTTGATGAGAGCTTGTAGTACACACACATTACAATACATGATTGCATGCACAATACTAACTCTATCTACATTAATGCAAAACATTTTATGCAAATTAGGACAACTGGAGCAAATTTTTTTTGGAAAAATCATAAATAAATGAAGAAAGAACAAACACTGGGTAGAGAAAGTGAAATAGAGGAGAAAAGAATACTCACCATGTGCCCTTTATCTCCAGTAGGCCCCTCTTTTCCAGGGTGACCCTGTGAATTATTAAGAGTAATATTATTGCGTATCATTTCAGGATAATTATCACCATAAATACTCGAACGCTCCCATAATGGAGGGATTAGGTTGTAAAACTATTGGAGGACGTATCAAACTGGAAAATTGCAAAAAGGGTCTTTAGAGTTCAATCTCATTTGCGATTTTTATCCTTAATGCAGAGTATTACAGAGGCACTACCAGCTATTACTGGGCTCTAAAAGCCAAGACTGCTGTTTTGGGACTTCATAATACGCTACACACATACCGTACATGTATGTGTGCACACAATACAGAAGTCACAAAACACTCATCCAATACACACATGGATGTCCAGAAAAAAAACAAGACTGGGAGGAAATTGATTGCACTCTCATGAGACAAAGGAGCTTTGCAAATGCTCTGATGGGTTTTTAGTGACGTGAGGATGGAGAAGGAAATAGATTTTTGTAAAGAGGGAAGAAATTAGGGGCAGGGAGGGGAGCAGTAAGACCGGGAATATTGTGGTTGATGGTATATGCAACAAATGGATGAATAGAAAGAGCTGAGTGTGTAAATGGGGAGGAACTGTTGCCGCTCTGAAAAGAAAAACATTAAAAGGACCAGAGGACATTGTATTGTGAGAGCTCTCCTCTATCTGTCTTTGCCCTCTTCCACCGGATCCCTCATTTTTTACTCTCCCTGCGTAATTTTCTGGCCCTGCAGTTATTCAAATCACACAGCCTCTCTTGTCTCCATTTCTCTTAGGTGCCACCTGGTGCCTACCAAGAAACATCTGCCATTAGTGATGGAGTCTTCGGTGCTGTCTGTGCAGGGCTGGGCAAGAAAATGTATGCACATATACATATATATGTATATACGTGGGTGTGGGGGGGGCGTGTTGTTCTACTGTTACACAGCTGTGGCAAGTGTTGGATCATACATATGTTTCAGGCATAATTACCCTAGTGTGTTTTGCATGTGTTAAATGGCACATTCAAATCTGGGGTATTGCTTCGAAAACACTGATCACTATTACAGTTCTACTAATTAGGCTGTTTCATTTGCAGACATTTCTTTGAATGTGTGGTGCAAAAACTCACCGGTGGACCATCAGCTCCTGGCATTCCGGGCAAGCCTGGCTTTCCAGTTGGACCCTAGACAGACGAACAAAACATAAACATGAGTACACCAATTTAATGTTACAGCAGATGTAGTGTTTGGTAGGTGTACTGCCAAGTAAAATGAATGGGCTAGCGAGGTATGTTTGACCTAAAGTCAGGGGGAACTGGCTAAATCACCATGGCAACTTATGCTGCACACCTAACCTGCTTCAAAGGAGGTTCTGCTCAAAGGTTTGGATTTATATCAGCTGTAAGAAGCAACACCCTTTCACCAGTTCCTCTTAGGGAATATGCTATACATTCAAACCTGATGAACTGTACATTGGTATTGCAGCCCTTATATGGTGATGCAGAAAATGAATTAGTGTTTTATGCTTGGTCCTGATTTTCTGCCAATACTGCTAATGCAGCAGCTAATAGAACACAAATTAGAAAACTGGCCAGTATATTGGTATTTATCATAGAGAATATTGTGAAAACTCAATTTATAGTCAGCTCTTAGGTTATCATTTATTTATATGTCAATCATCTATTAATCTTGTTTCTCATGTGGTGGAAAATGGTTATGTGTTTCAGGGTTATAAACCGACACTGCTGTCAGCAATGTGACACATAAGTGGGGTCAGAAATGAGGAGTTGAGGCTGTTATTCTGACAAGAAACTCATTTAGTCATCTTGTGGAATGTAGACTTAGAGTTTCTTGTATGGTCTAAAAGGCTCCAGGCCCTCCAGGTTTCTTACATGGTACGGACAACCTACAGAACCATTCGAAACAATGGGAAAAGAGCTCTGCTTTCACTGTTACTCTGTAAATAAGTGGTCACACTTGATCTTCTCTTTGAGATGCTGGACAGATTTTATCTCTCTCCCCAGCAAAGGGTGTGTCTGATTTTTTAAATTAATAAAGTCACGGCAGTTTCTCCATGATAATCAACCAATAACATTAATTTCACTTTGATTTGACCAAAAAGTAAAGAAGTCATTTCCACTTTTCCTTCTTTATGGGGCAGTGTCACACCTAAATGCACTTCCTGAGTGTCACATCTAAATATATGAATTTATAAGTTTAAGCACTGTCATACTAAAAGCGGCTACAGCAAGAGTGGGAAAATAAATACATCAACTTGAATGATTAATAAGTTCCTCTCCTCCATCATGTTAAGTGTTTTTATATTCTTAATAGCTCTCTATTATAACAACCTCTTGGCATAAGTAGGCAAGCAATCTGTGCATTTTGTGCGGAAGAAGAGTCACATGATGCATCAAATGCTCCCTTTAATGGGGAACCTGATGAAGAAAACTTGGATTAACAAACATATCCACCACTGTTGTAATAACCATTTTAACAGATTGGGGGTTTGGGGTTTTGTTGAGCCAGCTAACGCAAAGAAAACCTGACTATGTTGAAGGTATTTCATAGAAATGATGTATTGACTTGAATCTGTCAGACTACTTGAATAAATAGTCAAATGACCTTACACTTAGTCTATATTTCATTTGATTGTATTTCAATAAACACCACAGTCTTCCAATATTTTGTTTAGAATCAAATGAAACATAATACCTCCATTTTTCATTTTCAAATTCCAGCTGCTCAACAAACCCTGAATATTCTCCACATAAGCTGGGAAATGTGATTCAGCTGAAATTGGATTAAAATGCATCAGGATTAAAATCTGTCTGTACTGTCTACTAGGCAATATTTGGTCCTGTGCTGGGGATGGGGGTGCATAATAGTGTGATAAGCATTTGGAACTGAATAAGATAGCTACTTGGCTCTTTGCTCATGCAAATGAATGAGACAAATTTCCTGCAATTTTATAGATTCTAGGTCTGGATTTATTAACATTTCATCAACAGCAGGCGGGCAGTTGTGAAGCTGCAGGAATTACACATTCAACAGCATGTCAGAGTTACATTCAGCAATCATGTCATGTCTTACCTTTTCCCCTGGAGGTCCGATAGCTCCTTGAGGCCCTGGAAGTCCCTGTGGAAGAGGATACAAAATGCTCAGAACATTTTATTTCACGGATGAGAGGAAAAATGGAATGTCAGACAACCTGTTCAACACTCACCTGGGCACCTGGGTTGCCTTGCTGTCCGGGAGGTCCTGGCTCTCCTTGAGGTCCCTGGGAGGAAAAAAATGACGCTTATTTTAGAAAACTCATTATAAACAGAGAGAGTGATAACTTGATTTAGTTTGGTAAAGCAGCCAATATAAACATAAGAATGATTTGTTGCTCCATGTGGTGCAATTAAAGTGAAATGTTTCTCTGAAAAGATTAAAGTTAGAAGATGTCCAAAGCGCATCAGTGCATTATTACTTTCTTAGACCAAAATAAACCATAACTTTTGGGGAAAATAGCGCAATATCTTGCTCTGGCTCAAGGTAGAAGACTCACACACACACTTCACATTCTCACAGCAGCTTTCCTAATGAAAGAAAGTGCTGAACTGCAGACACAAAACACCTTCCTTCTGTGATAACTGGCAATCCAAAATGTTGCCACAGTCCAAGAGTCCGGGGAAGCTGTTGATCTTCAATCTCTACCTTGTTGGAGCGTTCCCAACAGAACAGACAATCTGCTCAAGTTAGATATTCTCTCATTATGGCCAAGTGCTACCAGAAATTGAGCTGGAATGGTACAACTAGCCATGGTGGACTGCTCAAATAGATCTAAACACAGCCGGTCTATTCTTCATTTGGTCGTATCCTCTGATTGCACTGCTGTGTGAGTGTGTTTGTGTGTGAGTGAAAGAGTGAGAGAGGGCTCCTGAGGCCATCACATGGATTTTGAGGGTGAAATAAAGCTTAAGAGATTCCGTTCTGGATTCTGCAATAGCTGCTGTATGTATTGGTTTAACTGTAATTGATTCAGAATATCAGTAATTTAATCAATTCCATCTGCACTTACAATGTTTCCTTTGGGTCCAGGGTGGCCATCCATTCCAGTAACACCCTACAGCAGATGAGAAGAACAGATCATTAACCACAAATGGGCAAATCTGTAATACAAGGAAATGGGTAGTATTTGGGATGCACTTTTAGTTAATAATGCGCTGGACCTGCCGGGTTTTTCTGGGAATGGAAACTGAGAGAATCATCGGATTTCAACTTTCCGAAAATCCTTGAACTAGTCATCTGTGATTCCAATTTAAGCTTAAAATTGCAATTAAATCAAATCCACTGTATCCCACCTTTAAAAAAAATTGTACTAACCAAATTTAGTAAAATCATTCTGCGCTGCTCAACGCACCTGAGAAGCCACAGATGACTCCAGTGCCACCAACAGCGACACGACAAAAATTCTACGACTTTTTCATTTAACTGCTGCGCTTACACAAAGCAGATAAGAAATGGACTGAATTAAAAAGATTGAGAGCAAAATAAAGCATGCCTGATCGATATAATAAACGCAACGTGGCTCAAAAACAGTGAAGAGGAGCAAATTGTCAGCACAATGTTGGAAGATACATTCAGAATGGTTACAAATTGTATTATAGTTGATGTGCGTTGTACGATTTGTGGCATTAGAACAGTGTTATTCAGCACAGAAGACATTTTGAGTTACGTCTGTGTTTAGTCATGGTTGTGCTGTTTGCATAGATGTGAAGGGCTTTTATATTGAAGTGGCAAATTAGCCCACAATGAGTAAAAATGTGACATGGGGAAAGAAAAACTTCAATGTTGCATCTGCACTGCACTTCAGTGTGTAATTTATTGTTTTGGGATTTGAAATATGCTGCTTAATTAATGCTCCCTCTCTGTGTTCAATTAAAATCTGCTGACACCATACAAACATCAGGTGTTAACTCTACTCTACTGTAGACACTCGTCTGAAATGCCGAAGTTACACCCAATAACATGCGCAGCTTCTTGTATATTCTGTCTGAGATTTATTGAGTCTTGTATTTCCCTGCGGGTGTTGTTTGCAGCGTCTTTTGTTCTTGTTGCATATAAGACGGCGAAGTATGGATTCGACTCTCTAAACAGTAAATCTATGGTAACAGTGTGGATATGAAAAGATGAGAGGAGGGTACAGGGAACTCACAGGTGGTCCAGGGGGTCCCTGAGGTCCTTTTGGTCCCAGCAAACCGCGGGGCCCCTACGAAAAAAAGCAAAGAAATGAGATTAAGAACGATACCACACCTTTGAAAGGATTGATGAATTATTTAACATGTTCAAGTAAATCAAGTTTCAAAATCATACTCCTGGAAATAACCTCACTTCCCAGATGTCCTTGAGGATATTCTACGGAGTCAGATTGTGAGGGAAAGCTCAAATCTCTTCTGTTTTTTCCTTTACTACACTTTCATCCCCCACAGCTATGCCTATCAAACAATGCTTTGAATTTTTATGCTATGCCTCACAGCTACAGTTACCTAACGAGACATATTGTCCTGCTGGTGTGGATTCAAACCAAGGCAGCACACCCTGGTGGACAAAATAAATCATAACAGGAGATGTCAAGGGCTTTCTAATGGTTTCTCCTTCTCTGTCTTTTTTCCCCCTCCATGGGGAATATCCTGCCTGAGAGTGGGAGGCTATTATAACAAGCTTGATGTGAGCTGCCTGCTTTTCTCACCTCCAAAAGATTCTCTTGTACAAATGAGGCACTAGCAAAGCCTGATCAACACACACTTTGCTGCAATATAGAGCTAAAAATCCCAATTTATATGGATATGAACAGTGAGTGCAGTCGAACGATGATATATGATACCATCAGACCATATGATTGTCGCTAACACAATAACACGATGACAGCAGGCCCTAAGCTCTCAGCTCCATCGTACAATCTCTCAGTGAAAGACCGAATGGTAATATATGTGATCACTCACTGGTTCACCAGGAAGTCCCCTGGGTCCGATCTCTCCATCATCTCCCTGGGAAAGAGACAGAACAGGTCAGACTGTGGGACACGCAGTGAATGATAATGGAGGAGAAAGTGAGGATGTGTGTGTGTGTGTGTGTGCTATGGAGATTGAGAGATAATGGGAAGACACAAAGAAAAAGGAGGGAAAGAGGGGATCAGATTGCATCAGCTGTCGGTAATGAGGAAGGAGAGGGAGATTAGAAGAAGATAAAGATGTGCATAGATACGAGAAATATTGGGGGAAGATTCGGCGACAAAGAGGAAATAGGGAGACGAAGTGGATGTAAAATTCAAATGGTGACGAAAAGGTGAGTTTGTTAAGAGGGAGAAGTTTAACTCAGGAGTAATATCTGTCTTTCTGCAGCTGCATAGCAAATACAGCTTTGGGACGGGATACATTAGATCTATCCCCCTCAGGCTGATAGAACAAAACAAAGTGGCAGGTGTGAAATCTTTTTGGTTTACCCTCTCTCCATCCTCTCCAGTAGCACCAGGAGGTCCGGGGGGACCGGATTCACCCTATGAAGGCAAACATTAATAAGTTTAACAGCTATGCATATCAGAATGAACACAGGTTATTCATAGGCTCACGAGACGACTTACTCTGTGTCCTTTTTCGCCAGGGAGCCCAGCCAGACCATCAAACCCTCGGTCTCCCTGAAGAGCAAAACAAATAACTTTAGTGCCTCTTTCAAAAACACACTTTTAAACCGATACCGTGAAATATGGTGGATTGGAGCGCATTGTTAATATAGAAGACAACATGCCTTGGGTCCAGTCTGTCCTGGCATACCTCTGGCACCATCAGCCCCAGAGCGACCCTGTAAAAACCACAGCAGTTGTTCATCAGATCACGAGGATCGTAAAGCAAGAGGAACAGAATGTGCCTGACTTGTCGTTCACAATCAAATACAAAAAAAAATGTATAAAAACTATTAAGTTCAGTGTCAGCATGCTTCTATTTTGGTTGACATCTTACCCTTCTGCCAGCTTTTCCAGAGGGTCCAGGGGATCCCATAGGTCCACGTGGTCCCTAAAACAACAACACTTAGGTTACACACATAGCCACTTTTCTGCATTTGCAATCTCTGAAACTATCTTGAAAATATCAACGAAACAAGGAAAGCTGCACATTTTTCTGCTTATTTGTTAAGGCTAACAGTGTACCACACTAATTAAACACTAGTTTAGGTAAGCACATTAGGTTGCTTAGAGTTAGTTGATCAGAATCAGATCTTAAAAACAAAGTATTTGTTACCTGAGGTCCCGATTCTCCAGACTCTCCCTTCAGTCCTGATACACCAGGGGGACCCTTGGAAGGAAAACAGTGACTCAGAATTGATAGGCACTAAACAAATTCAAGTTTTTCAACACAGCTACAGACCGTTATATTTATTTTGTGTACTGTGTGCCACAGTAACTGCTGATCCAGTTTTGTTCACATGAAATTCCTATCGATTTTGAGTCTGTGAGCTCATTCTGGGTACATACCAGAGGGCCAGGTCTGCCAGTCAAACCCATAGGACCTGTAGGGCCACGCATTGCCAGCTGAACACATGGAACACAAGGTTAGAAATAAGATTCAAACTGAGAAAAACTGAACTAACTACCATGGATTTAGCTATTTACATTTGTTTATGCTGTAAGTGTATTTGTGTCTGTTCATGCGCTCTGCATGTGAATGTGGATATGAATTATACTGTGCGTGCTTGCAAGCAACTCCTGATAACAATACATGTGCGAAAACAATGTATGAACACAGACAAAAATTTAACAAAATACTTGAATACTGGATATTAGCAAGATAGGTTGTGGTAAAAATGGCAAGTAAGGAATAAAACACCTAAGCATTCATAAAAATAATAAGAAAAAGTAAGACATTTTTGTAGTTTAGAGATTACAGAGAAAAACGGTATAAAATAGACGACTGCAGTGTGATAGTATGCTTGGGGGTGAACTGCCTACCCTGGCCTGCTGCATGATGGCTTGCATCTGGGCCTCCTGTGCTGATACAGCAGGTCCCTTCTGCCCGGAGTCACCTCCAGCGCTCATCCTGAACTATAGAGCGAATGACAGATTGGTGAGATTTCACTCTCAGATGACACCACTTCATCCAAAACACAAAACTGAAACCCCAGAGAAACATTTGAAATGATTAAAATACTGGCTTGCAGCAGGATTGATGTTTCAGTTTATAGATTCTCATCTCTTCCCAGTAACATCACTATTCCTTTAGCACAGTGTATTCATTTTGAAACCATGCAACAGATGCTGAAGTGAGCATCAGCCCCCAGCTGTCTAACCAGCACAGTCAGTTTGCAGGCCATGAGGTTCGAATTCTACTGCCATCTGGTGGTGATAAGTCAGAATTACAGCGACAGTGAATATCCAGGCTTGTGGTGCAACTCGGGTTTGTTTGGGCCAGACATCCTGGGTTGGATTACATGGCACAGTTCTCAGGAGGCTGACAGTCGTTTGGGGCTACAGATGCTCAGCAGCACAGTAACTGAAATACTGAGCAGGATTTCAAAATCACACAGATATTGTTACCAAGAAGCAAAATATAAACAGTTGATTCAGAACATCAGGGCTGAGTCAGACCTACTGCAGCTCAGCCACCAAAAACAACATTTCTCCACGGCACAATTTCACATCTACAGTGCAAATCCCACAGTTTCTTCTTCTGTCTAATTTTTCTGCTGATTTTGATTAAGGATTGGCCCTTCCCTTTGCCACCGTCACATTTATTTTCCTGCCAATCTGCGAGCCCGTTGTTCCCAAATCTTTCTCTTTTGCTTCATGTCATTCCTCTAATAGTCATCTCTTTACCGATGTTGCCCATCACCTTAAGCCTAACTCCCATTAAACTTTGAACAAAATGTTCTGGTACATCAAACTGTTGATTGAAAGGCCAAGAAAAAGAAAAAAATTCATGGGAACTACATTATTTTGTTCACACAGCACCAGATAATGAGAAGATGAATCACTCGTTTGAAGATTTGCCATCTATCCTTATCATGTTTCTTCACTTTTTCAACACAACAAAGCCAAAAGGACCTCTAGTGAAACAAGGGTGAAACAACAATGCATGTTTCTCATTAGACTTGGAGCTCAAGGATCAGATTTCAAGTCGTCTTTTCCGCCAGTGGATACACCAGAAAAACTCTCCAGACACAGCTTGCCACATGGCTCAGCCAGAAAAGCGTTGCGGACCCCTGAAACCACAACTTCACATCTGTACAACTAATCAGGTCCGACGGCAGCAGTGTCAGACATCTTCCAAGTACAAGGAAAAGAAAACAAAGAAGGTAGACGTCGTAGGAAGTCTTTAGAATGCAACTGCAGTTGAATCATTGGACGCAGCTGAAGCTACAGTTAGAACTCACTTGCACTGCTTTGCTTCCTGCCTAAAGCCAGACGACTTCCTTGAAAGACACCCGATAGCTTAAATTTTGGCTAAAGTATTTGGAATAGGTTAAAAATATGTAAGTGGAGAAAGTCTTACGAAATGCAGATTTAAGTTGATGGAGTCAAAAACAGCTGAGAGTGAGCACGACAGGTGAAAGATTACGGGGCCATCACACTTAGTTAACATACCACAAGGGGCTGCTAAAGCACAGATTTAAATCACAAATTATTTGTAAGGTCCATCAAAAAAAAAGAGGTGGGTGGAGGGTGGGGGGTTCATAGGAAATCCCCTTCACTCCAGTACACAGTGTAAAACATATGTCATGGTTATTGATAAAACAGAAAGATACATCATACTTGGCCTTAAACAAGACTAAACAGGAATACAAAGCCATGGAAAGCGCTAAACATGGAAAAAAGGCAGCCTCGCCAATATTTCCGTGGCTTTTCACTCTTCTTTTTAACAACTGTTATTTACTTACAGGCAGCATCAGGACAGTTCCAGGAGGTCCTGGCAGACCATCAGCACCAGGAAGACCGGGACGACCCGGAGGACCCTGAAATGGAAAATATCGCACATGTGAGCAAAAACACACAGTCAGAAATGTGATTGTTTTGTGTATCTGTACAGCTCTGACAATCAAGTACAAAAACTTCTTCTCACCCTCTCTCCAGTATCTCCAGGGCTGCCTGGTGAGCCAGAAGCACCTGGGGGTCCGGGCAGACCCTATTTTAAACAGAAGAGCTTATTTGACTCCATGCATATGCATAAGACAGTGCAAAGTTGTCACCTTCATCTCACAAAGCGCTCACATGTAGGGGAAAGGAATGCATGCAGTAATATGGGGCAGCTTGTTGAGTTGTAAATCCTTTGTGAGGCGCGTTTTATTTGTCTATACTGTCGCTCAGCGCTCGAATGGCTGGCCTCGGGAAGACTCCATCTGCAGGGTGTCAACACAAACTGTCTGAAAAAAATTCTTCCTAAATAAATAAATAAGTTTTACAACATCTGATCACGTCCATGTATCTTCAGGGGAAGTGCTCTGGCCACTCCTTTTGCAGTCAGGAGGCAGTGATTTCATACAGTAAACACAGAATGGGTGACTTAAACCTTTCTTTATTAAGTGATTTGAAAATGATAGTTATTAAGAGGCAAAAAAGAGGAAATTCAGAGGGAGAAGGGACAGAATTTGAGACAGATTGACTTACTGTTGGCCCCTCAGGCCCAGGCGGACCCTCCACTAACATTCCCTGAAACACACAAACACAGAAATTATCAGACACCACAGGAGTCAGTACAACTTTCTCATGGCCTCATTCATGAGCAAGTCACATGGTGCACTTCCAAGACAGTCTATTAATACACAGCTTCTGTTAAAAGAGTTAACATATACATGGAAACATGCCCCAACACTGTCCCCTATCGAGTTTCCATCTTTGCTACCTTAATGTACATTCCTGCTTGTCATTTCAGGTGAGCTCGCAATTAATCCAAGGAGAACAGGAGGAAACGCAAGAACACCCCGAGGTGTTCCTCTACCTGGACAAGCTAGGGGAAGCACCTAATCAGATCGAAATGAATCGAAGGAATAATTAATATGTTCCTACTAGCAAATGTGCTCTTTGATCATGCGTGCAACATGGAGCTAGTTTGTGCAGGCGTCTAACGATAGCATCTTCTGGAATTATTCTAATCTGACACACCAGATGGTGATGCTGAGAAGCTATCCTTGGAAACGGGTTGGAAAAGGGTAGACGCGTGCAAAAAAAAAAAAACAACAAATACTTAGAAGGTCACTGGATGAACCATCTGTCTATCAGGAGCTAATTCACACCTAAGGCTACATCGACGCTTTTTATTTTAATACAGCATTTTTTGTAAAGTCAAGTGATAGAGAAGGACACACTCTTTCGGATAAGAGATTGTCCCTGTTTGTACATCACCACTGTTTCAGAAAAGGGTCAACCCGAAAAGAGGTTTCTAAAAGGTCAGTTTTAAATGACCTGAACCGATTTGATCTTGGACCAAGCTACATTTTAAAAAAATACCTCTAAACACACCTGAAGTGGTCAGTATTTCTTCATTGTATATTGATTTATCTGTGGATCGGTCATACGTGCATAGCGTGAAGCCTGGCAGGATGGACTCTCCAGTTGCCTTGCAAGGTAAGAATTATTCTTATCTAGGCGTATTTATAACACAGTACAGGTAAAAACAGCCATGTCAGTTTGGTGCAACATCTACCTCACATTACACTGTTGCAGCTCTGCAGCTACAAAGCTTTTGCCTTACTTGTTTGCTCTTGTGGTAACAATTTGGCTCTCTCTTTTATGAGGGCAGAAACCCACTCATTTTTCAAACTTTAACCCCTAAGCTGTAGCTTCTAAGCATTTTCATCATTGTTTTATCTTTGACACTCCGTGGGTTATGTCTGCGCTCCACCTATAGTGTGCATACTGATATAGAGTGTGTATTGCTCATAGTTGTCTCGGCTTTTCGCACGTTTATGAGAGAGAAAAGATGCCGGCTGGTGATGTGTGCTCAGACTGGATGGTAATGCGTCCTGGAACATGCTTACACAGGCGTGTCCACGAGGCGTCATCAAGGAAATGGATTCAAAAACACACATCGCTTTCTGCTCTCACGTGTAAACACAAAGACACTCAGTCACAGAGGCACGTATACTTTGTGGAGCCGAGTGACATTTGTTTGAAGGGAAACAGCTGTGGCTGTATTAGCGATATAAATTCCTTCTGTGTCTGATGTACATCTGCAAACATACAGGGGGAGTCATTCTCATTTATAAGAGTATCTGAATCTGGGTTGTTTGCTTCCACCTGTTTGTAATTAGACATCATTTTTTGGCAAAGAGGCAGGAGAACTCTTTCTTACTCCCTTTTGTTCTTCCTTGTATTCCTTCCCTCCCTCCATCTCCCCCTGTGTTTACACACTACCCACACTGTGTTTAGAGATTATTGACAATCCCTGCATGGCCAGTCTCCAAATGTTTATGCTGCAGTCCTGATGAACAGCCAGGAGCGAGGCCTTGTCCAAGGATACTATATGAAGGGTCTGCTGGACCCTAATGACTGTGACTGGCTCACTAATTCCCATTCAGAAATACAGGATGGATTGTGTTTAGACGTTGATCACACATATGTATTCACATGCACCCTTGTGCACGCATGCAACCTACATCTGCTGCTCAAATTTGTTGTTCAAATAGTGATACTCACAGGCTCAATAACAGCAGGCTCTCCCTTCTGTCCTTTCTCACCACGAGCTCCGTCAACCTACAAGGCAAACACACAGACACAAACAAAATCAGCGCCCCTCCTCTTTGTCACCCTCAACATGCAGTCCTGCTCATCGTCAAGATCATGTCTTTGGCAGTATGTCCTTCACCTGTCCGTAATACTCGTTGGTCTCAGCAGGTAGGACTTTGCCATCTTTGTCGTCATACTCCAGGTCGGTGTAGGCGTCATAGCCATCTAAGTCGGTATAATCGATGGTGTCCTCCTTAAAAGTATCCAGATCGGTGTAGTCGCCGTCACCGTCCAGGCCTGTGCCAGTGGCACCGCCGGTTCCAGTGCCAGCGCTGGCCGATCCTCCTCCAGAGGTGGAAGATCCTCCCACAGATACAGAACCACCTCCAACGGACACAGAACCGCCTCCGATGGACACAGAACTTCCTCCAGCAGACCCGCCCCCAATGGTGATGGTAGAACTACTGCTGCTGCCACCGCCTCCACCACTGACATGAACTGTGGTGCTGCTGCTGCTGCTGCCACCACCTCCACCAGTGCTGTAGTGGCTGTCTACTCCGTAATCAAATCCGTCGCCGTAGTCATCGTAGGAACTTCCAACCTATAAAAACACAGACATACTCAATAAAATACAATATAAGTGGATAAAAGGGACATTACTGGTAAATATTTTACTTATGGAACATTCACAACATAAGTGACAATGGGACAGATGCATTCTAAAAACAAGATGCGTACTGAACTTGTGGCCTTCCATGTAGCATAGTGATGACTATTTCTCTAAAAACCTACCAAATGTTTTCTCAAATAAGTGACTGTTTAATCTATAAAATGTCAAAAATATATTGTCTTGTTTTGCCCAACCAACAATTAGTTGATTATCACATAAGACGTTTTAGACAATGGAACCGGAAAAATAACTTCCATGATTAATCCATTATTGAAGTAGCTGCTGATTAATTATCTGCATACCTTTTTGTTCACCAAAGATGCAGCACTGGATATTTATATTAAAGCATTATTTCATAAAGACACTTTTAATATGAATCTGTATTAGCTTTGCTTCCCCCATAAGAACTGGTGGATTATAACACAAGGAGGGACAAAATAATTAACTGCTTATGTTTCCCAGACAAATGAGCAGAGTGGATAAAAGAGCAAATAATAGGATTGCTATTGAGCAGACAACAATTAACTGAGGTCATTACTGTCAACCTACTGTTGTTTTGTTGCTTGTGATTGTGATAGTAGATCCTCCACCGCTGGTGATGACCTTCCTTTCGACTGTCCCGGTACCCAAGTCGATCTTCCCCGCTGCTCCCAGGTCCAGATCACCTCCGGTGCCGATGCTCGTGATGGTGACACGTCGAGAGGTGTCGCCGTCCGGTGCGGCCGTGGCCTCATCGTAGTAGGTCTCGTAGTTAGTCTCGTAGCCGTCGTAGCTGTCGTAAGGGCTGGTCTCCTCTCCGTAGGCGTCTCCTCCTGTATTTGCGGTGCCTGAAGAGCTCGATGAGGAGCTGCTAGATGAGCTGCTGGATGAGCTGCTGGATGAGCTGCTGGATGAGCTGGACGATGTGCCGCCAGAGGATGAGCTGCTGGAGACAGAGGTCAAGATTTTGCCGCCGGTGCCACCAGAACCGCCTCTCAAAATCTCTTCCACTGTGGTCACCACGCTGTCTCCGTCTGTCACCTGTAATGCAGAGGGGACATTGTTTCCTGGTCCTTTTGAAAAATCAAGACTAGACTATACTTGACTGTATTTAGTGATAGAATACCTTTACTTCTTTTGTGGTTGTCTCAGTATCGGGAGTTGATTCATAAGGCTTGCCATCCATGTCCTCATAGTAAGGGTATTCATAATAGTAGTTGTCCTCTTCTGTGTGCTAAAGGAGAAAAACATCACAATGACATTGAGTAAGAGTGTGACCAAAAGAAAGTAAGATTAACAATTAATTATTAACAGCATGCTTTTTAAATACGATCCATTGCTGTGTTGCTTCTGGCTGGCTGATGTATGTGTGACAAGCCAGCCATCGATCACAAGCACACAGGAATGCCTTCCACTCGAGGAAACCTCACGCTGTATCTCCCTGTTGTAACTTGCAACGACTGAGTGACTAATTGCATTTCCACAGTTTTCTTAATGAGTCTGTCACCCATCTCTAGGGGGAGAAAAAAATCAGGCCAAACTTTTGTGTACCTAGCAGGCTATGGGGTAAAGCGAAAGTCAAGAGGAGGTCAAGAGGAAGAGCTTCCTGCTCATCTTGCAGCACTCCTCTGACACGCCTTTAATTAGCATGCACACAGCATATTGGCATTCAGTGCAGCAAACTGTGCAGTGCAGGAATGCAGGCTTAGGCAGGCAGCACATCATTCCTGAACATTATTAACTAACTGCATAGCCTGATAACACTGTTCTTCCCAGTCAGCACTTTCGTCTGGCAGATTGCAGTTCTCTTGCATAAGCCAAGAGGCTCGTTTCAGCACAGGATCCAACCAAGATCTGATTTGAGTATTAGAGACAATTACTGAACTTCCTTTGATTAAGGTCAGCCAGAGGAACATGTGGTGGTTCTCTTGCTGGGTTCTACAATGTCTAGCATTATTTACTATGCTGCTTCTGGTAATAGACAGCCTTGTGTTTGCAAAGCTGCACTTCGAGCTCTGAATCTACAAGTTAAACCATTGAACCCCAAGTAGTTTCTGATGGTTTTTTTTTTGCTCCTGTCATATTTTTATTTACTGTGGGCTTTAACTTTCTTTCTTAACCTCTATAGAAACATTATAGAGAACT
Source organism: Dascyllus trimaculatus (assembly GCA_024666655.1). Taxonomy (NCBI): domain Eukaryota; kingdom Metazoa; phylum Chordata; class Actinopteri; family Pomacentridae; genus Dascyllus; species Dascyllus trimaculatus. The sequence continues at coordinate 8,748,795 of CM045460.1, read as the reverse complement.
AAAAAAAACTCTTTGTGCAGTATGACAAAAAAGGGGAAAAAAAAGATTTTTTTTACAGAAATTACAGAAAAAAATGTCCAACATGTGTCCACAGATGTTACAAAAACAATGGCTGTATATACTATAGATATTTTACCACTTACATTTTGTATTTGTTTCCATATCTGGCTTCCACTTGCTCTGCACAGCCTTTAGTTCAGCCCAGTTAAATCTAAAAGTCCCTGAATTTTTTGTCAAGTGACTGTTTTTTGCCACTGAGTCACTGATTGCTTTAAAGTTGCACCAAGCAGCACACAATATTTTTGTTTTTAACAGAATCTACATAGACCAAACTTTTTATTTTTGCCAATTTTCTAAATGAGGCATGTTTTGGCATTAGATTTGGCAACGTTTCCTGAACAGAACCACATGTAGCACGTGATATGTTCAAGGACTGTCAGACAGTTGGAAATCCCACAGTTGTTTTTATTTTTATAGTTTTTTTTAAAGACAAAATGATTTTGGGGTTCGGAGGTTTGAACATTTGAATAATCCAAATTTAAAGGTGAAGAGGAGAATAGTAATGTTACTCACGTATTCGTCTGTGTTGGGGTCCTGGTTCTGGGGCTGGTCGGGGACTGGCACTTCACAATCGGGGCTGTAATGCTCACAGTAGTCATAGGCAGCGCGATGGTCTGCTACAATCATTAGCTGCTGGATGTCTCCCTGGAAACCCAAAGAAAGGAGAAGTCATGAGATTCATTGGGCATCGCTGAAAGTCGTGCATGTAAGTAAACAAGCAAACAATTGGCAGCGACACAGGCAGCAATCTGACTTTCTGTGACCTGTGGGGAAAACTGAAATCATCTACATCTGCACATGTGATACGACTGTAGAACAGGCAGTTGTGAAACTAGGTCAAGCTGGGGGAATCTCAGAGTGACTAAATGATGAAGAACTTTGTCCAGCGTCCAAGAGTGCCATTTTGCATCAGACTTGAGTGCGAGACAAAAAGCTTACAGCAAACACTGTGCAGTTAGAAGACAACATAGAACAAACTGACTGTATGTAGGTGCAGAGGACAGCACAAATGCACACACACACACAACTAGAGACTCAAAATGTGTCTTTTTTTAAACAGAACATATAAAGTCAGCACAAATGGATCAGCTTTGCATGTGGAGTACACTGGCAGATCTGCAGATACAGACAGCTGACCATTTGACTTAATAAGGTGTACAAGTACAGTGAGTCAAGATGTGGGGTTGGAAAAGGAGCAGAAGACAGAGATGTAACAAAGGGAAAACTCACAAAAGACACAGCACAGAAGAGATTGATGGAAAAAAGAGCAAAAGAGAACAAGAGAGAGAAAGCAAAGGCTCACAAGGATCCCCAGGCTACATAGGGAGCTGGGTGTGTTTGCCACATGTTTCCGAAAAGAATGCATATGGCACCAAAACCTTGTATTGTGTCTATCCAAACATGTCACTATCACACTTCCAACCCCAGTGATGTCACTCCACATCAATCAAGTACAGTGTCAACTTAGCTGAAACAAATACATTTTTCGGGGGGGCAGGAGAATCGCAGAGCGACGCAACTATGGGAGCGGACCGCCACGGGGGATCAAGTGTTTTTAATTATGTCCAATTGCCAAAAGTCTGAAATCCCTCAGCATGTCTTTCCAGCTGAAAATTCTCCACGGATTGCTGTCTTTTTCTGACAAACAGAAATGGATTGTATTTGTGGTCTAACCAGTGACAGTTCACTGAGAGGCACTAAATCCCACTGCAGCACTCGAACACAGCATACAGAACTCCCTGTCTCGGATCCTTTAATAACCCTTGCAAAACACTTTTGCAAGATGATGTTTCCTGCTCCTTCCTTGGCTTATGTTATCAGCGGGGTTTATGGTGGATGCAGGAAAACAAATCCCTTCCTCCATAACAGACAGACTGGAGTAGCCATTACACAGTACTTCCAGCTATGAACTCTGAGCTCCGAGGAAATTTTCAAATGGCTACCTCTGAGCCATTTGTCTAAAGTTGCAATCCGCAAGGAGGCGAGACTTGGTATCAGTTTGACGCTCTGTCTCCCTTATTCTAGCAAAACCATGTGTCACAGCTGCACTGAAAGGGGATGATGGGAATTCAGTGTTTGAAATGAGGTCACACTCAATAAGAAATAAGCCCCCTGTACAACAAAACAGCCCTGCCGTCTGGAGCATTGCTTTGCTATTCACATGCCATTCTTGTGCTTTTCTCTTCTCTTTCCTCCACTTTCTTTTTCTCCATCTCCCGGAGCAGCCACAAGAATGTCAGGGTAGATTACGGCCACAAGAGGTGCGATCCTAAGTTTGCTAAGATGAGATAATTAATCATATACCTAATTTAGCGAGAACATCTTAGCAGCGCCAAGCGTATCACGGCAGAATGTGTTTAACGATGTGTGACATGTACACAGAGAAAGAAAGGGGTGTTTGCATACCTAGACAGAAAAGTGGGCTCTTATAATGGGCCTTACTGAGGCCAGAAAAAAGATGATGGCTGCATCTGATGGTACTAACTCTACAACCAAAGGTATGTGAGGGTGGGGGGAAAAAAAAGGATGAGATGGAGAATGTGGCTCCGATCATTCCAGCCACCTGAAGTTTGATTCTGTGTTAAAAGTTCTGGGCTATAAAAAAAAAAGCAAGAGAGCAGAAAGCGAGCACAGCATAAAACCAAGTTCAGATGGAAAAGCAAAGAAAAGTTTTTTCTCTTCGAGGGGCACTCCAGCAAGTTAAAGCTGCACTTAGAGGAGAAAATAGAATGGAAAAATCAATGCAGTAGACTGTTGTAGTCCTTAGCATGGGTCAAACACCATAAGTATTTTTTCCCATGATGCAGCTTTACAGTGTGTCTTCATGTAGACCCTGTCTGCCTCCACAGCAATCGGGAAGACAGATTTTCTGTTATTTTCTCTTATAAAATGCAGATTTCAGGTAACCAAGATGATATGACTGCGACATTCAAGATATTGTTCTTTCTGCAATTCCTGTCACTTACATCTTTTGCCACAATTTCATACAAACAACTTCAAAAGATTTGTATTAATGGCATATATTTAATCTGACATGCACGCTCCTTTTGTTTTCTGGTTCTGATCACGTATAAACAATAATGGGAAACAACATGATTTAGATTATCGGCTAAAAATTGTAACCTAATAGAACTTAATTTAATTTTTATTAGCAATACAAGGAATTTTAGTGTTTCTCAATGTACACAATACAACAATACGTAGGAGAGATACATGCAAACAGATATTTACAAAGTAGAAGTAGCAGGTCAGACTGTTCCTATACATTTTATACAAGTAATACAAAAGACTTAAGGGTGTATGGAGTGTTGAAATAAATATTAAGACTGCAAAGAATAAATTACCATGCACAAATATTGTCAGTGAATATTTACGGCATATGCTTGCGTGCTTGTCTGTATGCAGAATACTGCAGCCTGCCTGAATATATATTCGATTTTGATCTGTATATTTGACATGAAGGCTGCACACCTTCACAGTAAAGCTATTGTCAAAGTCTTGATCCACCGTGACAACCACCAAGGCTGCCTCTAATTTCCTTTCTTTGAGTCGGAGCTGCGCTTTTCACCGCACGTCACTCGACAGCTCCTGATGCCAAATGTTATATAAGCTGCTGTTTTACAGATGTAGGGAAGCAGTAAATATTCCTGTACTGTACCCCAGCTGTATGCTAATGCTACATTTCTCATTTTGTATGCTGGCAGTGAATTGTGAACTCGGTCCAGCAGCCCATTATAAGCATGAGATATTTACTCCATTACTGTAAATGGCGGCTCCATCGCTATATTTTGATGACAGGAAATTGCATCGCAACTACTGTATATGCAGAGTCAGGGATTCACATGTAATATGGCTGATTGGTTAACTCCAACGCCTACATTTAAAAAGAACAAGAAATTATAGCTTATTCTTCACCAAGTCACATCGGTGTGAGCTGACATGTGACCCGTATGCCATATATGAGGTGATTAAAATACAGCATTACGTGCGAATGCAGACACACAAGCACAACAAATCCCAAACAGAGCACACCAAGTGGTAAAAAAAGAAAAAAAGAAAGAAAAAAAAACCTTGGAATTATAGCATCACACCCAAATCTCTGGGGGAAACCATAAAACACATGCAATCAGCTTTCCTGTTCGAGGATGGACAGTGACATTTTTCACTCTGGATCATCATGTGGCACATCAGAGTGGTGCTTAAGGCGGAATTTTCAGACAATAACAGGGCTGCCGTTGTCAGCATCTCCCTGGCCTCGGTTGAAATATGACTCTGCTCCTGGCCAGCGCTCTCCTCCTGTTGAGCTCTGGTGGAAAAGCCATCGCCTGTGGCTGTGAGCAGCAGCCAACCTCACTTGACATACTTCATGTTAAAGAAACAGTTGGAGACAGTCGCACGCAAGCACAAAAACACACACATGAATCCACAGGTGACCGTGATGCAGCTAGATTAAGGAAAGCAGAACAAATCCATTCTAATCGATGACACGCGAAGTGTTCGTCTTGATCCACTGTTTCTGCATTTTTACCACTTTAAAATGTCTCATCATCTTTTCTGCTTTCATTCCACAACCTCACCCTGTTCTGCCCCCACATATTTATCCCTGCTGGATTTTTCCGGATGTGTCCAGATGGGGGCAGGAGAGTGCTCCAGTGAGCACAGAGCCAAACATCTGTCTCCATCTGAATCTGACCCACAATCATGCAGGGTGGACCGAGTTCAGTGTGTTCCCCCTTCAGAATTAAAAAATATGATGCACGGGACCAAAAGCTAAACACAAAATCATCACAACACAACAGGTTGGAATAAATACACGAGGGGCGAAAACAGGAAAACGAACAATGCACACAGACTTTTTCTCTCTTTCACACATACATATTTCAGGCGTGAGGCGAAAGAAGACCAACAAAGGCTTATTTTGATTAGAGTAGGGTCTTGAGGTGATGTCAGGCAGCCCCCCTGCTGATCAGTTTAGGGGGGCCAGGCTCAGCGTGCCATGAAATTTGCGCTTTCTCAGGCTTAGAGCAGCATACCATGAAATAAACAGCAAAAACCAATGCTCATTATTCCTCCACATCCCCCAGGGACACCTGATAATGGCTCTGTTTACCTTGTAAGCTACACACAAAACAGCAGCTTAAAGAAGAGAAGAAACTCTAGTCCAGTTTTCATCATTTTTCTAGTCAGATGTCAGCGGAGGAAAAAAAAATGGGTAGGAGGGCCCCACAGAGCAGGATAAGACTCTGGGAGGTCCTTGCTGCATTTTAAAGGCGAGCTACTTTCACAACATATTTACACAGCTACCCCTGAGCTGTGAGCCAGGCCTTGGTCCCCCTGCCAGCCCACACCGTCACACTCACAGCGCCTGGGCATTCTCCAGCCTAACCACAAAAACCAAACAACACACTGCAGAGGCTAGCTCGCTGGGCAGGGGCAATAAATCAATGCAAAAAAGTCACACAAACTAGACACACACATTGTCTGTGTAGCGGGACATGCATAGAAACATACACGTGTTCATGTGCAACAAATTTACAGGTTTAAACCTTCTCTAGAGATCAACATTTTCACCCACATATACTTTCCCCTCCAGACTGCAGCGCGATCTCAGCGCTCAGAGCTGCTGCCAAGAGCAACAAGCCTGTCTGCCACCCCACTTATCCGCTACACAGCACCGTAACCAGTCCCTCACCTCACTGCTCCTGTCCCGTTTTCGGATTCCCTCTAGGTCTTCTCCACCATTTCACCCTTCAGTTAACACTCCCCTCTGTATAAGATTTTAATCCCGCGCCTCTGAGGACTGTGGCCAAGCCGTATTCCCATTTCCTGTCTCTTTTTGGGATAGTGGAAACCGGAGCGGCTGCCTTTACCTTACAGACGTAGATTCACAGTGTTTGGTTTGGCCATTTGCTGAAATCTACATTTTAAAAAAGTGCTGAGGGCACACTTCAGGGGTTGCTGACACAGTAAAGGAATAATATGGAGGATAGTGGGGGAGAAAGACAAACATCTGACATGGGTTAGGGAAATTCTCTTAATTAACCGTAGTGGAAACTCCATCTTCTCTGGGACTACTGAAGGCTGGCCTGAAATGTATAAAAGTAGTGTGCTCTGTCAGCGGAGCATGTCGTATACTTTGGACAAGATAATGCAGACTAATGTGAATGGAACAGCACACAGGTATGTTTAGAAAAGTTGAACACTTGAGTTCAGCATCACACTTTAGAGCTGCAACAAGTACCCAATTAAATATCTTATATAACTTGTTATATCAGTCTAGTCAAATACTTTCTGGTTTCTTCACTTCTCTGACACTAACCTGAATATTTTTAGTGGTAATGTGAACAAAACAAGACCTTTGAAGACGTCATCCTGAACTTTGGGAAACAGTGATCAACGTTTTTCACCATTTTATGACATTTTACAGACCAAACAACTAATCAGTTAATCAAGAAAAAAAATTAACAGGTTAACTGACAATGAAAATAATTGTCTTCAGTACACTGCCTTGAACCTGACTTGATTTTATTAGTGGGAACACGGTAATTAAAAAAAAAACATACACATTTGGATAAGATAATTTACTCATTTGACAAATTAGTTGTTTTGGTCTACAAAATGTCAGAAAATGATAGAAAAATGTTGATTAGTGTTTTTGATCTCCTGAAATGGCATTTTCTGCCCACAACCCAAAGGTATTCAATTTATTATCATAGAGGAGTAAAGAGACCCGAAAATATTCACATTTAGGAAGCTGGAATCTGAATTTTTCACTTTTTTCCTTAAAAAAATTACTCAGACTGATTACAATTATCAATTCATTTATTAGCTGCCAATCAATCGAGCATTAAACAGGCTGTCTTTACTGTATTATGTCCATTCCATTTGTACCAGTGACAGTGTGCTCTAATGACAGGAATATCTTTTTATATATTGCAACAGAGTTCAACAGCACAACAAACTACAGCCTCCAAAATGATCATGAAGTTGCATCAACACCTCTCTTTAAAAAAAAGAACACGAAAGAGGGATTGATGTTGTATTAGACTGCATTAGGTTTTAGAAGGTAGAGTGTAAGATGACTGAGGTGGATTCTTGGTATCTTGCTTGAGGCAGGTACTTAAAAAACTTGTTTAAGTTGTTTTCTGTGTGTCAATCAAACACATCTGTGTGGTTTTAAGTGTCTGACAATTCTGTCAAGGACTACTTTGCCATCACACTTCTGAATAGAGTTTAAAGGACCCACTACACTGTGAAGTTCTGAGCTGTCTGAGGTGCAATTTAATAGCCGGGAGGAAAGTGTAAGAAATCTGTCTCCATCAATGCAAAACAATCCCACTGACACATACTGTGTCAAACATTTGGTGGTTTAGAGGTTCGAAGACGAAAGAAAGCATGTGGCAAAATTTAGGATCAAATTCTGCTGCTGTGACCCATGTCTACAAATCAACCTATGAGAATACTGCATGAAATGACACACAATATTCTGGTCACACATACAAACCAAAACAATGGGGGCAAAAGTAAAAGAGTCTGCGTGACACTGGTGAAGGTTGAAAACCCTGCAGAGCTGCTTAGTTTAAAACCAGAGCAGATGAACGCTGGTATATCTCTGCTCTTTTAGAAGTTTTCTTTTAGTTACTGCTCAGCACTGATTAATCACACATTCACTGCACAAATGTGCCTTAAATGACACTTTATTGTAAAGCTTGCTTACTGCAGGTCTTTGTTGCTCTGCGTCATCCTAATGCATTCTCACAAACTGCATTTCCTTTTAGACCACTTACACCATTTAACACTGTCCACTTGTGATAAGATCTGCTCCTACAATTTAGTTTTTCGTGAAAACAGGGCCTACATACCCCCTTATGTTTTTGCACCAGAGCGGTCATGAAGGTTTAAGCAGGGCATCAGATTTCCAGGTCTCCTCTAATGGGGCTCCAGGAGAGAAGCCATTATCCATGCACTAAACAGTGAATGAACTGTTACAGCCTTTTGACACCCACTGGGCTTTTTACTACACAAATCTGAGGCCAGATACATTTGTAAAAAGTAGAACCAGTATGGCTTTATTTTAGCTACTGAATGTAACCATTAACCATCTGAACCTCTAAACCTACTGGCGGATTTAAAAGGCATGTTGTACCAGAAAAATGTGTCAGACAAATGATCTAAATATGTCTTTTTCAATAAAATCACTTTATTCTACATGCAGAATAAAGCATGACCAAAAATAAAACATTTGTTCTAACCAAATTCTGTAAAAAACAAAAAATTCTACACTCTTCAGCATAACTGCAAAGCTATGGCTGACTCAGTTGCGACCAGCTTTCCCATAACAAAAATTCCAGGACTTTTCAGCTGAACTGGGCTGAACTGCAGGCTGTGTTTACACAGAGCAGATAAGAGACAAGTATGAAGACAATGCAAAGTATTTAAATAGCTATAGTATGTAATGTTGCCATTCTATTTTCCACTATTTGTACAGGTTTTTCAATTTCTGGAAAGAAATTCGACTTTAGATTTTTCCTTTTTGATAATTTATGGCAATCTAACTTTTTTATCCTGCACTAAGACACATTTTAGTTCTGTCTCCTTCTCGCCATGGTTGTGCTGTTCCCACGGAGGTGCAGGACTTTATATTGCAGTGAAAAATGAGCCCACAGTGAGAAAAGAAATGTGGCAGGAAGCGAAAAACCACCCAGAAGCTACTTGGTGTGATTCAGAGGGTTAACAGACAAACAAATGGAAGTATAAACCAAGTCAAAACCTAAATCTTTCGGTGAATTTGGAAAGTCTGCCACAAATATAAATCATCTTGTCAAATCTTTACCTTAGATGACTGAAACATGCAAGCTGTAATGAGGGTGGCAGGAAAAATGAAGTAAAGTCCTGAGGTAAGGATGAGGAAACAGGATGTGTAAAACTCATCAGGCCAGTGCAATATTAAAGCTCATTACGAGCATCAAGCTCTTGTGTTGCATGTTTTTACTACTTTTTCCTGGCTCTCTTTGCACCACGGGAGCCCCACAACTAGCATCATCCCAGTCCTGTTAAAGACTCCTCAGTCTCTTATCATACAGTCTGTAAATCCCCCACTCATTCCTGCTCTAATCCTTTACGTCAGGACACCTTAACCTCAGTACCCATCACACTTTGTGACCTCTTTTTCCCAACTTATCACCCACTTATGCATGTCCACCCCTCCTCCTCTCCACCAGCCTGGGCCAGCCTATCAGCGGATACCAAGGAAACCTCTGGATGATGTCATGCGGTGTGGATGCCGTTCCAAGACTGACATCAGTGGGGAGAGAGCTCCTCATTCTTTCCAGAGCATGACCCAAAATTTTGGCTCCCCAACCCACATCTACTGCCCCAGCGTGCCCCCCCCCCCCCAAATCCTGAACATTGCATCTTGTTTTCTGGTCACACGAACGTCCTCTCCTCCAACTCTCTAATAAGCCCGAGCTAATACACAACAGCACATCATCGCCCACATTCACACAGGACAAGGGTGCTGTTGCTCCGCTATAGCCAAGACAACAAAGGCCAGACAAGAAGTGCTGTGTCTGCACAGCTTCACCTCGGCTACTTGGATTCACCCACTGTCCCCTGCGGATTACCTCTGAGTGAGGCCAAGCAGTGCATCTGTCCCAGTCGAGTTCCCTCAGACAAACCACAGACAGCTATTTCACTGAATGCTACTTAGAACCGAGGGGATGGGCGTTAAATTATCTCTGGTTTTTCTTGGCAAACTCACTCGGAAACAAGTGCACAGCGAAGTCAGGGGACACACTTTGTGGATGGCCTTTACGTTCTGAACAACAGAGAAAAAAATACGCGATAAGTACACGCAACAACCACAAGCCAAGAAGACAAACAACAGTGTGAAAGGTCACAAGGTGAACGTCGCAGAGATAATGACACTCAGTCACTGATTTTTACATGTTAATTAGAGTCATGATAAAAACTGTATTTCATTTGCATCAGACTTGCAGAATTGATTACCAAGTAAAATGCAAGTAATCACCTTCTTGGTCTTCACTGGCACGAGCACAAACGCAGCACACTTATGCAAGCTGCGAGAAAAAAAAACATTATGGTACTTATAGAGGGTAGACAGTCTCTCTGCGACCACAATAACCTTGTCACAAACCAAACCACAAACCACCTCAGCGTATAAGTAGTAGTTCTCTTCTGACTGCTGCATGCAAGCAAAGGCACAGTCTGCTCTAAAAAACTTCCACCAGTCACCATAATTCAGAGATAAATGCAATTATCTCGCCTCTGACTTTACATATGTGATTTTAAATCCTTTAAATCTTGATTTAACTCCTAAAAATCATGTCTATGTATCAAGTAACATATTTAGAAGTTTTATCCAGGAAAAGAATCTATTCCTGCCTTAAAATGGCCTAAACATGGATCGACATAGTCCTTCTTCACTCCCTTTTCTACACTCAGACTAAGCACACCAGCTGACCTTCGAATATAATGCAAGTAATTCAGACACACATGAGAAAAAATTGATAGAAAATGCCCAACAGTGCAACTTCACAGAATTAATTTCTATCTGTTACTTATAAAACTATAAAAGTTTGAATCCATGTTTGGGACTGTCTGCAAGTTTGAAATCTCAGCTATGGTGTGATGACTGCTTATTTAGCTAATGATCTGTCTTCCAGCATATAAAAACACCATTAGGACATGTTACAAGGTAGAAAAAAAAAACTTGATTGTCACCAGAGGAGGTCTTATCAAAACCTCTACTCTGTAGAAAAAAAAACATGCCGTTTTTCTAAAGAGACTGACTGGAAATCGCAGGGCCTTGAGTCAACTGAAACTTAATTGGCCTGCCAGTGAAATCAAATACGTTTTTCTTTTTTGTCCGTGTGTGTGTGTTTTCATGCTGACCACCTCTTGGTGGTAACCGACTCTGGCAAAAGTCAACACAGGATCAGACTGAACTACAAAGGGGAAAAGGGAGTAAGGGGAGGAAAGGAGCGCAGCCTGAGCATAATTTGGAAACTATGTGGCATATTTTCCATTTTCTGCACGCACTGGAGCCTGTCCTGTCTCCCAACTGGCAGACACACAGCAGGAGGGCTTTAAACATCCCTCACAAAATATCTGTCCATTCCCACGGTAACCACTGGGCTGTTACTGCAGCTTTGATAGCTGTCTGTGATTTAAACTGTTCCTGTATCACCTCAATCTTATGATGAGCATGCTAAAAGACATTAGAGCAGAATTAAAACTGGATAAATTAAGTCATCGTGGTGGCAACTGAAGGAATTTACCAACAGTCATTAGGCTTAGGGGGAAGTAATAGCTGTGACACACAATACACACACTTCCATGCACACACACACACACACACAACAAAAACATCTGTATTTATGCCTCATTTAATACTCCACAGTCTCACTAGAAATGTGAACATAGCCTGTGCAGCACAGAACAGTGCTGTACTCCCCTGCTTCACTCGTAAATCACATTTTCCCATTACACTCCTAGGGAAAAAAGTCTATATGTACATCTTACAGATACAGATTGTCTTTCTTGAAATATAGAAACCTGGTTTTGGTTTTGCAAAGCTATGATTGGTTCATGGTTCCAAATGAGGGCAAGCAGTAAAAAATTCATCTCAGTTTTATATCCCATCATATATCTATCTCGCCTATGGCTTGGCAGGCCGACTTTAGCAATTTTGGGAAAAGGAGTGATGTCATATTTCTTTCTTTTCGCCTGTACTCGCTGAGCAGCAGTGAGGTTGAAGGTCAGCTGGCTCAGCATCAGTCACATCAGTCAGCCTCTGTTACTAATTATTATTGAGGGCCTCGGCCTCATAGACTAATCCCCCTTTAAACAAGCACAACTCTGAAGGGACAAAGACAACACTATTCCTTGTGCCTTGTGCTCTCTGTGTGTTTTGGTGTATGTATGTGTGTGTGTGTGTCCCTCACAGGGGTCATGTTTAAGAGCCACAAACAACCCCACACAAAAGCTCATTATAGGAGCTATCCAAATGAATTCTTCACACTAGGTAAAAGCAAATAGCATTTGATCCATATCAGGCATCTTCACATATTGTAAACCCCAAAATGTTTCCTGTCACTGGTCACATTAACAAACATCTGTTATCTCCTGCCGTGAAGCTTTTCTAGGAAAGAAGGAGGAGAAATGAAGAAACAAAATCTCTTTCTAACAATTCAAGCATGTAACTGCTTGCTAAAAGCCAACACGTTGCAGTGAGTTCAGACAAAGAATGCAGACAAGAAACCACAAACAGAAATATATCAGTTTGACTTACAGGTTTAGAAGCCACAAAGAGGCAAAAACTACAAAAACAGCAACATCAGATGCAGAAAACAAATGCAGCACAGTTAGACACAGAACAGTATTCCGGGACATGAAGTCCTTTTGTGGAAGATGCGGAATATATGGCACCTAAAATTAAGTCTGATTTGCGATCGTGTATATGTGTGTGAGTGGGTGGCAGAAGTCGGGGGATCAGATGCGGGGGGCTGCATGAGCCAAAACCACACATCTACAGAGGATGTGGCTTCTACCGCAATCTCCCATATCTAGCACAATGATGACTGGGGATGACCATTATTTGCACCACAGCCATATGTGACTGTAGGGCAGTTAAAATGAAGGATCGAATTAGCTTTTAACTCATTTGTTCAAGGACTTTAAATCAAAGTCAAGCTGGCCTTAGTTGACGTTAAGTATCATCCATTAAAAATGACTGGTATGTTGGTGTGCTTATGAAAATAACATTTAAAAGGGGATGCAAATCAGCTGTCAAACTTATAAATCAATTCACAAGTAACAAACGGACCAAATTGCACACAGCTGAGTGAAAAGCCAGTGTGACTCTGGCATCCATAAATGGCATCCAGCGAGCCCTCGCACAGACAGTCCTGAATGGTCCATTAAACCACTAAAATGTGCAATTATGCAATTTTTTTTTTTTTAAAAAGTGCAGATTAAGAGTTACAGAGTAATGCCTACCTCAAAGACTTCTTCATCAAGTATTCTAGTTCCAAACACTATAATTCCTTTGGTATCAATGATGGGATGGGGGCTTCGGAGCAGCTTCTGGGTGGTCTTCTTTTTACAGTCCAGAATGAGGGTGATGGTCTGCTTGTGCACACTGATGGCCACTCGATGCCACCTGGAATGGGAGGTAAAGTTAATTCACACACTTACTGGGTTACACACCGCCCAATTACAAAGCACTAACAGGCCAAGGGCCCCCTTTTTTGTGTTTTGTCTGTTCAAATTCAAATAAATCCCTTTCTGTTTTGTAACTCGAATCTCATTTCAGTCTTGAATCCTAGTTTTTGGTGGCAGAAGTTACACATTTGAAGAGAATGAGGAATAGAAGCACCCTTTAACAAAGTGGCATGTAAATCCGTCGCAGAGAGACATCTGGTTCAGGTGTTGCTAAACTGCTAAAATGAAAATAAACTGCTATCAAAGCCGAGTGCAGACACCTGGAGCCTGATTAGAGGGGAGGATGAATATTTAAGAGCACTGTACAACTGAGGGGCTGGCGAGTGGACCTACTTTCCGTCAGCTAGGTTGACTCCTCTGAAGAGGGGGTAGTCTTCGGGGCTGGGTTTGCCTGTGTGGTCCTCATACAGGAACACTGGAGAGCGGCCCACTTCTAGTCCGAGCTGCTGGATGCCCTGTTCATTGTACACGGACAACAGGAAGGACTGGCTGCCCTTGTTAGGCTTCACTGTGGCCAAGATGGAAAAGTCCTCAGGGAAGACATCACCTGGCAGGACGGATGGTGGGTTGGAAAGGGAGAGAGAGAAAAGTTTTTGGACAGCTAAGTAGCAGTAGCCATTCATCATCATCATCAACGTCATAAGAGGAATGAAATACTAGTTTTGTGTTCAGGATGTTGTAATCGTATTATTATTCTAGGAGACAGGCTGTGATCTTTGGTGTCACGAGGGAGTGTAATGTTTTTAGTGCTACTTCTAATAGAAAGAAACGTTAGAAAAACAGACAGAGATCATTTAGATTGGAGGAACTGTGAAAGATTGGGCTTTGAGCACCAAAAGGAAACATCAGTGATTCGTGGAGTGCCCAAAATGTAACAGGATAGGATTAATCTGAGAGGGATGGCAGGCAGACGAGAGGCTGGACAGGAGGAAAAAAGAAAAAGCTCGAAGGAGTGGATCACTTCCAGTGCAGCACAGGATGAGAAGCATTAATGACAAAAGCATGTGATCCTGGGAGACGTTGTCAAACTATCCTCCTCTCCTCTCCTACAGCTGATGGATCTAACAGGCACTCGAGCGAAAGGGTTTGAAGAGCGGCGAAAGTTTTACAGGAGAAATAATTAAAGGCACATTTGTATGGAAATGGAAATACCACCAATATACTGGTATGAAAACACATAACCAATACGAGGAAGACGTGCGCGCCTCCATCTGCATGGTTCCACTGTGTAGCCTCAAGTATTTCCTCCATTTCGCTCAAGTATGGAACACATCTGCCAGACAAATTCCCTTAGTGGGGTGTTCTCAGGACCCCAGAAAGAGGGGCCGGCTTTCCAAATACCCGAGGAGACGGTTGCTCGCTAATGTTGAGGTCAGACTAGACTTGGGAGGCGAACAGAACTTTCTGATCTTTTAGTTAGGGTGGAAAAAAAGAGGCTATCGGACTATATTAAAGCTGCTATTGTTATGAGAAAGCAGCTATCTGGATTATATTTAACATAAGCAAAGAAACCACTTGAATCCCAGTAGCAATCTCTTGCTTTACAGCATGTGCAAAGAGATTTCCAGACGGCCGGAAAAGGGAGGCAGGGCTTGTGGCTTCAGTGGTATTGTAGCTCCTTGTGCAGCCATCAAAGCCCCTTTAGCCAGAGAAGAGAAGAGAAGAGAAGAGAAGAGAAGAGAAGAGAAGAGAAGAGAAGAGAAGAGAAGAGAAGAGAAGAGAAGAGAAGAGAAGAGAAGAGAAGAAAAGAGAAGAGAAGAGAAGAGAAGAGAAGAGAAGAGAAGAGAAGAGAAGAGAAGAGAAGAAGAAGAAGAAGAAGAAGAGGAAGCTACAGCTCTTGCCACCATCACCCATTCGTTTTATTCCCCCCTGTTTTCTTCCACCCTGTCAGCATCTGGATGTCTGTTTGCCTTCCTGTCCTGGTCTTCCTGCCTTCTTCTATCATTCCTTCATTAATGCCAGGCATCAAATCACATCATGCGGAGAGCACATGCCTTGGCAGTGCGCTCCCTCAGGAATTCTGCTTGGCATCATATGAGAAACATTGCTTTAATTGACAGATGCCTCGCTGGGATGGTGTAAAGTAGAGAGCGAGAGAACGTAAAGAGGAGGAAGACAAGACAGACAAGCCTTCAAAAGCCTGCACAAGTGAGGGAGTTTGATGAGGAAGACACACACAAAAAAGCTTTGGGAGCCTTAATATATGACATGAAAACGGCTATGATGCAAACAAAATAAAGGAGGTTGGAAAACATCAGAGAAAAGAAACACAGTGAAGGAGAGTTTATTGCTACATCCACCCGTTTGCACATGAGCCACAATGAGTCAGCGCTGGTTCAGGACAGGCTGTTTGTGTGGAGGTGAAGGGTCAGCTGAGGGGTGAGAAAGAAACCAGGGAGCGGAGGACAACAATGGGGGGATGAAACAAAAGAGAATAAATAACTTTCAAGTTTGACGCATTCAAAGCAGCAGCCAAAATTAAACTGCCTCTGAATTCCCTGGTAGCATTTTTCAAAGCAAGGGATCTCATTTGTGGATTCATGTTTATGCACTGGTCTGTCCTCCCAGTCATCACGACGAGGACCTGATGCCCTGTGGGAATGTCCATTGAAATGATGGAGGGTGAAAAATGTGAGCTACCTTCCTCCAGGACCTCTTGTGAAGTGGGAACAGAGGGGAGGGGTCGCTCGGAAAAGCTCTGGTTTCTCTGGAATGTGTCTCTCAACCTGCTACTTCAGGCCACCAGATGAGAGATACTCATTCCTCATTTAGAGTGTGAGTGTCGATATGGTGGGAATGGAAAGCCCGCGGTGCCAGCAGTCCTGGGAGTTTACACTGGCATTACCACAGCCGGTGTCAGGCCAAAAAATGTCTGGGAGAGACAGAAACTTAGAGGCTACCCCAGACATCTGAACCAGCCAATCGGGCACAGTCCCATCATTCTCCTCCAGACTAACCCATAGCACTCTAAAACTTGCCAAAGGGTTTAAAAGGCATGAAAATCGCCAAAATTATACCATTTTTTAGAGCCAAAAACTGTAAAAACAGAAAAAAAGTCAGATTTTGAATTTTCAAACAGCCCCTGAAGTACTTATTTGCAACAAGCTGTTTGGTTGAAAAAAAACAAACAAATCTAAACTTAAAATCGTGATATTTCATCAAAATCACTTTAATCTGCATGTCTTGTTTAAAAAAACAGTCAAAAATAAAATAGTTTATGCTAACCAGATTCTGTACAAAAATTAAAAAGATTCTGCACTTTTCAGCACAGTCAGGAAGCTATTAGTGAAACAGCTGCAACCAACAATCAAGTGACAAAGATTCTGAGACTTTTCAGCTAAATTAGGTTGAACTGCAGGCTGTGTCTATGCAGAGCAAATAAGACACAAGTCTGGAAACATATTAAAACTGTATGTAGTAACAGTATCATTGTTTTAAAGTATTGGTAACACCTGTGGACACTTGAAAAAAAACTGTACATGTTGATTCTATTTTTTTAGGTCTTGTAAAATAGGTCATCAAAAAACTTCACTTTTTTCTGATTTATGGCACCATAACTGCACAAAAGACATTTGTAAGTTCTCTCCACTTCTAGCCATGGTTGTGTTGTTACCACAGAAGTGCAGGACTTTATACTGCAGTAAAAAATGAGCCCACAGTGACAGGAACAAAAAGCACTGAGGGTTAAATAACCAATTAAAGTTGCTTTTATTGTGATAAAATATCTCCAGTATAATATAGCCAGCTTTTATTGTCTATTAAACAAGTCTGTGGTAGAAGTCTGAGAGCTGACAGTGGGAGGTTTTACTTACAAGTTAAAGGAGACAGAGAAAGGGGTTTGCCCTGTGACTGATTTCACACCCTGACATTTGACATGTACACCTCAATTACTCTTCCTCTCCCGCAATACTTACAGAAAACTAAAGAACAGCTCTAAAGTCAGGGAGGGGCAGGAGTAATGGCTGCTCTTTGAATGATGCTCTCCACCGTCTGTCAGTGTGCATACAAGCAGGTAAATGGAGTAGAAAGTCTTGCGTCCTGTAATTGGTCATTCAGTCATCACCGTGTCCAAATCCCTCTTTCTGTATGAGACAAGCTGCATTCCAGCGGGTCTGCATATCGCTGCAGAGACAACAAGTGGACCTACTTGTATGAAGCTAGGTGGCTCTGTGAAAAAGTAGAATTTTGTGGAAAAGGCCAAATAATAACATAACGCAACTAAAGGAGTGCTGTTTAGTAACGGGTAGAGATAGAAAGACATATTCTGTTTGTCCAAATGTTTTTCCTGTTTTTGTATTTGTCTGTGAACAGCTCACTTAGATTATTCGCCAAAAACACTAAATTTTAGAAAACATGAATGAGTTACATTATTTCTTTACTCCTATGGTGTCTTTAAACTTTCCCTCACCTCACATTATCAGAGGCCAGTGGGAAATGATTCAGGGGTGATAAACTGCATAAGAAAGAAATAAAAAGTAAAAATCTCCTTTTTAATCTATATCAAAGAGATATGAGGACTAAACTACTGCTATCATTTTCTATATCAGACATAATAAGCACTTTAAATACTAGATAACTGGTTAACTCTGTCATTTTTTCTCCTGTCCTATTTTTAGGCTCAAAAGTCCTGCACCTTTATGGAAGCAGCACAACCACGGTTAGAAGTAGAGAGAACGATAACGTGTCTTTTGTGCAGTATAACACATAAGTTATAAACCTGAATAAAGAGTTGAAATGTTGAATTTCTTTGATTAATTATTTTACAAAAGATATAAAAACTGGAATCAACATAAAAAACACTTTCCCAAGTGCCTACAGGAGTTACCAGTAGTGGAGAAATGATAACTCTACATACTGTAGATATTTTACGACTTCAAGTTTTAATTTGTTCCCATACTTGTGTCCGTCTGCTATGTGTAAACACAGCCTGCAGTTCATCCTAGGTCGGCCAAAAAGTCCTTGAATTTGTTTTGGTCACAGCTGAGCTCATGGAGCACAGAATTTTTAGTTCTTTACAGAATGAAGAATAGATTTTTGTCAAATGTTTAAATAAGAATGGCACATCACACATGATTACTTCAAGTCCAAACTTTTTTGGAAAAATTTCTGGCTTTGATAAATGGTGTAATTTTGTAATTTCTTAAAAGACAGCATGCCTTTAAAACCTGCTGGTGTGTTTTGGGGTTCAGGGGGTTGATGGACATTGACTACTACTGAGTAGCATGTTGAATCCACCGTGTTATTCTCTAGATAAAGAAACTCTCTCTGCTGATACTTATTATCAAAACTGCCTTTTTTGGTGCTGTGCATCTATAAGGTCTCTCATCCAAACAGCTATAAACACAATTACAAGGAAGTTTTTGCTCAAATGAAATTATACTATTTATGGAACATGGGGATGTTTCCTAAGATACTAAATAATAACTTAATACATTTTTCACTCATGAGTCTTGTTCATAAACAACGGAACCATTCTTTGATTTTCCAGCTTGTGACCTTTGCTTGGCCAATTAGATTCGACTGTCTGCTGCAGCAGCAGCTTGTAACTGAATGGCCGGTGCCATCTCACCACAGCAGCTCAGACCACAAATGCACATGCCAAGCGCCAGCTAACCCCATTCAGGGAGAAAGTAGGAGCTGCTGCATCATTCTTTCCTCGCTGTTTGTTGGGTCTAATCCATTACGGCAAGAACAACACAGCCTGGGTTGAAGAAAAATTTCTAAATAAACTTCCCAGATTGTCAAAACGACAGCCAGAGATTTATGCCAGCTTGAATGTTCAGATTTATATGAATGTAAATTTAGATGCTCATATGTGCCTGTTTGTCTTAGATTCATCTGAATGCACAGAGAGTCACAAGAGGAGGACAGACTATTGAAGCATGGTGTGTGTCGTAAAAGTTAAAGAGAGCAGACAGTTTCATTGGACTTTTTCTTCACTCCTCATTCACATAATAAAGGTAAGAAAGGTCTCTTCTTGTCACGCCCTCCACCTCTGCTGCCTGAGTGGCAGTCTCCTTTCCCCTTTTCCCTCTTCCCCTTTCCCTCTCTCTCTTGCAGGTGGGCGTGAGCAAGGTGTGGGCAGCGAGGAGCACGGCAGGTGCAGCCAATTCTAATCAGTGGAGGAGGCACGCGTGGGATTGGATGATCAGCCCTCACTCTCCCGGTTATAACCACGCTCCACATGCTCCTCGATGCCAGACCGTCGTTTTGCCTCATTGGTTCCCCGTCTGCCATCCACGTGTGCCTCCTCCGGTTCAGCTCAGCCACTGCCTCCACTCCGCCAGTAACCCAGCCACCGCCAGGATTCCAGTCGTGGATCGCCACCCCCACTCCCGGACCTCAGCTCACCACCCAGCCTGCCTGCCTGCCTGCCTGCCCCCGCTCCCACCTGCTCCGCTCACCTGCTCCGCCGTGCCCCCCTCTCCGTTCAGGTTCAGTAGCATTAGCATTAGCATTAGCGTTAGCACGTCTGGCTCAGTTTCCCAGTGTCTTGGTTGCTATCAGCTCATAGGTTTTCGTAGCTCGCTTTTTGTTATATCAGCTCGTTGGTTTTTGTAGCTCGCTTTCTGTTACCTATTTGTTTCTCAGTTCGCCTTTTGCAGCTCGCTTTATGTTGTTACTTTTAGTTAGTTTTCAGCATCTGCTCGCTTTTAGTTTTGGTTTTGGTTTATTAGTTTGGTTTCCTGCTGTGCAGTGATTTTCTGTTTTCCGTTGTTGTTAAATAAACATTGTAATTTGTATATCTGTGTGCCGTGTTTCTTTGCCTGCGCCTGAGTCTCTGCACCGTTCGTAACAGTACGGTCTGGCCACCATGAGCTCAGCAGGCAACGAGACCGGCACTAGGCCTGCCCTTAGTGAAATAGACCTGCAGCAAGCCATAGCTCATCAGGGCGCGGTGATAGGGCAGCATGACTCTTTGCTACAGAGTCTTGTAGAGAGCAACCACGCGCTGATAAGTCAGGTCTCCCAGCTCACGGGGAGAATTAGCACGCTAGCTGCCCACTCGGCACCTATTACAGCTACGTCTGTGGCTGCACCCGTTAGCAGCAATTCGGCTAACGCTAGTCTTGCTGTCAGCCAGCCAGCTCGTGAACCGCATGTGCCCGTCCCCGAACGCTATAACGGTGACATCGGTTCCTGCCAGTCGTTTTTGACTCAGGTTTCATTAGTCTTCGACTTACAGCCTCACTCTTACGCCTCAGATAGGGCCAGGGTAGCTTTCCTGGTTAGCCTTTTGTCGGGCCGAGCGAGAGAGTGGGGTACTGCGGTGTGGGAACGCCAGGAGGCGATCTGCGGCTCCTACATCGCCTTCACCACCGAGATGAAGAAAGTGTTCAACCACCCGGTGCAAGGAAGGGATGCCAGTCACCGTCTTCTGTCCATGCGTCAAGGGAACCGGAGCGTGGCGGACTTCTCCATCGAGTTTCGTACTACCGCGGCAGGGAGTGGATGGAACGACGCCGCTCTGCGAGGGGCCTTCTACGCAGCACTGCAGGACGGCCTGAAGGATGAATTGGCTACCCGTGACGACGTGAGCGACCTGGATCAACTCATCGACCTAGCCATCCGGATCGACAACCGGATCCGTGAGCGACGGAGGGAAAAGACCCTCCGCTCGGAGTCTCCACGGGCCCTTCCTCCGACTCGACAGAGTTCTCCACCTCCTTTCCGAGCCGTTCCTGATCTTGAGCCCATGCAACTTGGACGCAACCAGCTGTCCGCCCAAGAGAGACAACATAGGCGGGACGCCGACACCTGTTTATACTGCGGGAAGGCTGGTCACTACCTCTCTGCTTGCCCCCAGCGCACAGTAAAAGGACGGGCTCACCAGTAACTGGGGAGATACAGGTGAGCCATCTATCGTCGTCTTCCCCAAATCGGCTGCAGCTAGCCGCCTCCCTCTGCTGGCAATCCCAGTCTGTTCCTGTACAAGCCTTCATCGACTCTGGTGCCGAGGAGAACTTCCTGGACCTTCAGCTCGCCCGTCAGATGTGCATTCCTTTGGAGTCCCTGGAGCCCCCCCTGGAGGTCCGGGCCTTGAATGGACTCCACCTAGCCAAGGTACAGCAGAGAACTGTTCCTGTCACGTTGTTTTTGGCCGGCAATCATCGGGAGAAGACGACCTTTTTCGTTATAGATCACTCCAGTCCCCCCATGGTCCTGGGTTATTCCTGGCTTCGGGCGCACAACCCCCACATCGACTGGAGGAAAGAGGAAGTGATATCCTGGGATCCCCGGTGCCATGAGACCTGTCTGCACTCAGCCCTGACCCCTGCTGACGCCACCAGCCCTGTTCCGGACGCCCCGGTGAAGTTGGACTCCGTCCCTCCCGAGTACCATGACCTCGCTCCGGTGTTCAGCAAGGAGAAAGCCTTGTCTTTGCCCCCTCATCGTCCCTACGACTGTGCTATTGAGCTCGTTCCCGGAGCCACCTTACCTACCAGTCGGTTGTATAACCTCTCCAAACCGGAACAAGCGGCCATGGAGACCTACATCCGGGACTCCCTCGCTGCTGGCATCATCCGCCCGTCTTCGTCGCCTGTGGGGGCAGGATTCTTCTTCGTGGACAAGAAGGACAAGACCCTTCGGCCGTGCATCGACTTCCGTGGTCTCAACGACATCACCATCAAAAACACTTACCCCTTGCCACTCATCAACTCCGCCTTCACCTCCCTGCACGGAGCATCCGTTTTCACCAAGCTGGACCTCCGCAACGCCTACCACCTCATCCGCATCCGCGAGGGGGACGAGTGGAAGACGGCATTCAACACGCCGCTGGGGCACTTCGAGTACCTGGTCATGCCCTTTGGACTCACGAATGCACCCGCCGTCTTCCAAAACCTCATCAACGATGTGCTCCGGGACATGATCAACCGGTTCGTATTCGTTTACCTGGATGACATCCTCATCTACTCGAGAGACGCCCAGGAACACACCCGCCATGTCCGCCAGGTCCTCGAGAGGCTGCTGCAGAACCGACTCTTCGTGAAGGCCGAGAAATGTGAGTTCGGAGTACCTACCGTTTCCTTCTTGGGTTACGTAATCTCAGCAGGGGAGGTGAGAATGGACCCTCTGAAGCTGTCTGCTGTCAGGGACTGGCCCATTCCGGAGAATCGGAAGCAGCTGCAGCGTTTCCTTGGCTTCGCCAACTTCTACCGTCGTTTCATCCGGGACTACAGCAAGGTGGCAGCCCCGCTCACCTCCCTCACTTCGGTCAAGCGGACTTTCTCCTGGACTCCTGAGGCAGACCAGGCCTTCCACTCCCTGAAACAACGCTTCACCTCCGCACCCATCCTGACGCAACCTGATCCCCACTTGCAGTTCGTTGTGGAGGTGGATGCTTCGGACATTGGGGTGGGGGCGGTGCTGTCTCAACGTTCCCCCGCCGACAACAAGTTGCACCCCTGTGCCTTTTTCTCTCGGCGGCTGTCCCCTGCCGAGAGGAATTACGACGTAGGCAATCGAGAACTGCTAGCGGTGAAGCTAGCTCTGGAGGAATGGCGTCACTGGCTGGAAGGGGCGGAGCAGCCGTTCATCGTTTGGACCGACCACCGGAACCTGGAGTACATCCGATCGGCCAAACGACTGAACGCCCGGCAGGCCCGCTGGACGCTTTTCTTCGGCCGCTTCAGTTTCACCATCACGTATCGGCCTGGGTCCAGAAACGTCAAGCCTGACGCATTGTCCCGCCAGTTTTCCTCCCAGGAGACCCCCGGCGAACCTGAACCCATTTTGCCTGGAACTTGTGTGGTGGCTTCTCTCACCTGGGAGATCGAGTCCGTGGTGCGCCGGGCCCAAGAACGGCACCCCGACCCAGGTAACGGTCCTACTAACCGCTTGTTTGTTCCTGATCCGGTTCGCTCTCAGGTCCTGAGTTG
The DNA here is from genome assembly GCA_024666655.1 of Dascyllus trimaculatus. Lineage (NCBI taxonomy): Eukaryota > Metazoa > Chordata > Actinopteri > Pomacentridae > Dascyllus > Dascyllus trimaculatus. The sequence continues at coordinate 8,725,609 of CM045460.1, read as the reverse complement.
GGCGCACACTTCACGGTTGACCTGCCATCCTGGGACTGCACGCACCGTGGAGGTCCTGCGGCAGAAATTCTGGTGGCCTACTCTGGAGAGGGATGCTAAGGAGTTCGTGGCCGCATGTTCCGTCTGTGCCACCAACAAGACCTCCCATCGGCCGAGTTCGGGACTCCTTCAACCGCTGCCTATCCCTCATCGACCCTGGTCCCACATCGCGGTGGATTTTGTCACTGGGCTTCCCCCATCCCAAGGTAAAACTGCCATCCTAACCATTGTCGACCGGTTCTCCAAAGCCGCCCATTTTGTCCCCTTAGAAAAGTTGCCCTCGGCCAGAGAGACGGCCGATCATCTGGTGAACCACGTTTTCCGACTCCATGGGATACCTGCCGACATAGTGTCCGACCGGGGACCACAATTCACGTCGGAGGTTTGGAAAAATTTCTGCTCTGCGTTGGGGGCTACAGTCAGTTTAACCTCTGGTTTTCACCCGCAGTCCAATGGTCAGACGGAGCGAACTAACCAATCTCTGGAGACCTTCCTGCGATGTATGACCTCGGAGAACCCTTCCGCCTGGAGCAGCCTCCTCCCATGGGTCGAGTATGCGCACAATTCCTTATCTAATGCTTCTACCGGGCTGTCTCCGTTTCAGTGTTCCTTGGGATACCAGCCGCCCATGTTCCCCTCCCAAGAACGGGAAATCTCCACCCCGTCTCTCCAGGCCTTTCTCAGGAGGTGTGAACGGGTCTGGAGGCGCTCGAGGGCCTCCCTGTTAAGGGCTTCGGAGAGAATGGAGGGGCAAGCCAACCGTCACCGTTCTCCTGCCCCTGTCTACTCCCCGGGCCAAAGGGTTTGGCTCCGGGCTAAGGACCTACCTCTCCGGGTGGAGTCGAAGAAGATGGCGCCCCGGTTCGTGGGGCCTTTTGTTATTGAGCGCATCATTAATCCCAGTGCGGTCCGCCTGAAGTTGCCCTCCTCCATGAGGATCCACCCCACGTTTCATGTCTCCCAAATTAAACCAGTGAAGGAGAGCGCTCTGGCCCCCCCTGTCCGTCCCCCTCCACCACCCAGGATGGTGGACAATGCCCCAGCGTACACCGTGCGCCGCCTGCTGGATGTTCGTCGTCGGGGACGTGGTCTCCAATATCTTGTGGATTGGGAGGGATACGGTCCAGAGGAACGCTCCTGGGTACCCAGACGCCAGATCCTGGACCCTGCCCTAATCCGGGAATTCAACCAGAGGAGACCTGACCGGAGGATTCGTGCACCTGGAGGTGCACGTAGAGGGGGGGGTACTGTCACGCCCTCCACCTCTGCTGCCTGAGTGGCAGTCTCCTTTCCCCTTTTCCCTCTTCCCCTTTCCCTCTCTCTCTTGCAGGTGGGCGTGAGCAAGGTGTGGGCAGCGAGGAGCACGGCAGGTGCAGCCAATTCTAATCAGTGGAGGAGGCACGCGTGGGATTGGATGATCAGCCCTCACTCTCCCGGTTATAACCACGCTCCACATGCTCCTCGATGCCAGACCGTCGTTTTGCCTCATTGGTTCCCCGTCTGCCATCCACGTGTGCCTCCTCCGGTTCAGCTCAGCCACTGCCTCCACTCCGCCAGTAACCCAGCCACCGCCAGGATTCCAGTCGTGGATCGCCACCCCCACTCCCGGACCTCAGCTCACCACCCAGCCTGCCTGCCTGCCTGCCTGCCCCCGCTCCCACCTGCTCCGCTCACCTGCTCCGCCGTGCCCCCCTCTCCGTTCAGGTTCAGTAGCATTAGCATTAGCATTAGCGTTAGCACGTCTGGCTCAGTTTCCCAGTGTCTTGGTTGCTATCAGCTCATAGGTTTTCGTAGCTCGCTTTTTGTTATATCAGCTCGTTGGTTTTTGTAGCTCGCTTTCTGTTACCTATTTGTTTCTCAGTTCGCCTTTTGCAGCTCGCTTTATGTTGTTACTTTTAGTTAGTTTTCAGCATCTGCTCGCTTTTAGTTTTGGTTTTGGTTTATTAGTTTGGTTTCCTGCTGTGCAGTGATTTTCTGTTTTCCGTTGTTGTTAAATAAACATTGTAATTTGTATATCTGTGTGCCGTGTTTCTTTGCCTGCGCCTGAGTCTCTGCACCGTTCGTAACACTTCTGTTTTCACTGCCTCAGTAGTCTCAAATGAATCATCTCTTCCACATGTTTGCCTAATGATTGCATGTCTGCACATGCTCTTTTCCAACACATCATCACAGACTGTCTGTGGTTATGGGGTCACGGGCCAGTGTGTTCTTAATCACATCTACGGTGCTTTTTCTTACCAACATTGTAACAAAACAAGCACGTTTGCATTCTTTTGTTTTCTATATGTGACTTTTTTTTTTATTTGTTTTACGTATGGAGACAGGATGCTGTGTTGATAATTTAGGCAAAAAGTGCTTCCAGGCTTCGGGCCAAAGTCATAACTCAGTAGCAAACTTAGTTAAAAGGGGAAAATAAGAAATGGATAGAATGATCTCACAAGTTAAGCTGCCATCTGGAATATATTAGCTGTACATTCTCATAACGTCAAAGCGAGAATGGGGCCACATCACAAACGCTGCGAGTGGATTTTAAAGCCTTCAAGCCACAGACAGCTAGTTCCTTCTGTTTGCACCTTAAGACTATGTGGTGCCTCTTGTGAACTCCTCCAGTGGGTTTGTTTTATGTAGACTGTTATTTCGGATGATCTGGAGTAGCGTGTGTGTAATTATAGTTTGTGTGTCTAAACAGAGACTGATATGAGGCTGTGCCGTCATAGAGCATCAAAGTGAACGGTATTTGTTTGATTGGAGAGCATGTACAGGCATGTAGGCCGCAGGAGCCCCGTGGCTCTACTCTAAGCCCCAAGGAAGAGTCATGGCACGGATCAAAGGTCCACTGAGGCCAATGTTACATCTGAGAAAACCATGAATGGGGCTGTCGTCCAATCTAAGCTTTGGGGAAGCTTAGCTCACAGGAAGCATAATTGTTTATCTTTTTTTCTGTATCTTTAAGCTGCAAGAAAAGCAAGGATCACAATAATTTTCTGAAACTGGATGTCTGGGTCACAGAATTATGGTTATGAACAAAATAAGATAGAGTGAGCACACAGAAAAGGAAGTGTAGCACGTCTCAGTAGGCAGAAGTCAGATAAAACACGAAGGAAGAAAACACTGCGAGGCAGCGGCGGCGGAGGAGAAATGATAGAGGGAAAAATTATGACGCTTGAGGGAAAATAAAGGGAGAAGGAGGGAGAGAAGCAAAGGAAAGACTGCTGGGAGAGGGAGGAGGAAAGTACTACTGCAGTGTACCGCCGAGCAGTAACTCAAAGCCACGTCAGCACAATAGAACAAGGCAAAAGTGGAACCCCAGACTTCCCTCCTCTCTGCCACCCCTATTTTCACCGCTTTTCCACCGTCCAGCTCCTCCTACAACATCACATATTACAGGGCTGGATCGCATGCGTGTGGTGGGAGTTTTCAAAGGGCCATGAATTATCTCTGTTTCTCATTTTAATGTGTTTGTTGTGCATCTAAACTAACTCAGCTACTAAAACTGTGCTAGACATCTCTCACTTATTTAGAAGCGCTGAGCTTACAGTAAACCATGCAGACTTAATGCACATGTTTTAGTCAACATGTTTACAGGGAAGTGACAGATTAAACAGCAGGCACAGCCTCTCTGAAATCCTATAAACTGAAGGCAGAGTTGACATAAATAATCAGCTTAAAGGAGCTAATAAAACTGCTACCTGAAGGGGAAGAAAGGAACAGGCTAGGTGGGAGCAAATACCAATTGCTTTCGAGCCATGTTAAAACATTATATCTGCAGTTTACTGTGAGGGGGGGTGAAAGGTCACAGAGCCGAACAGATGGCCAGACTGCAAGGTGAGTTAAAGATCTCGGAAAAGCCACAACATGTGCAGTGACTAACCTGAGGAGGAGGGTGGAAAAAAAACTCAAGATGGAAATGGCTTTGAGCTCTTTGTTTGATGTCTGAAGGGGGAAAATTAAAAAAGTTCTCAGATGCAGACAGATAGAGCGGGTTGAGTCAGATACTCACCTGGGTACAGTTGTTTGGTGGGGGCACTGAGCTGGGCGTCTTTGGATACTCTGTAAGCCACATCGGGTCCTTGTGTTGACCTCCGATGTGAGCAGAAACCCGTTGTTTTCGTAACACCCTCAGGTAAACTGTGAAAATCTAAAATCTTCAAGAGGTCTGCTGGTTCAGCTGCAGAGAGGAAAAGAGGCAAAAAGAGAAAATGGCATTAGATTCATGTGAAGAATTGAATGGAATCACACTTAAATACCACACAGAAGTGCACCTTGCTAAATTTACTGTCAATATATCATACTGTTTGTTCAACACAAATATAGAAACAGCATTTCTGCATATTAAGCAAGCCTTAATTATGGCACATCTTTTCACCATTCCCTCTATTTTCTAACTTTTGCTGACTCAGAAGCGCTAGTTACTCAGAAGGAGACTTCACTGTTGTGGTTCGGAGAAGATTTCTGCTATCCATTTAGGTGCTAAACAGAGACATGCCCATTTATAGATGGCCATGATCATGGGTTACAGCTGCACCAAAAGCCATCCTTCCATCCATTTTCCTGCAGTGCTAAATCTACTGCTGCCTCCCTTCGACCACAACCGTGCAATTAGCACACTCTCAGGCCGGTCGTCCCGGCCGTAACCAGGCCACCGCAGAAGTACACTGGGTCACAACAATGTGACATGGGGTTTGACCCTGAACCGCACCCTCGCATGCCAAAACCACCCAGGACAAACAGCTGTTCCTGCAGCCAGATGCACACACAGCAAGCTGCACAATGACACACATTAGCATCTCGCCTTGCCCAAGGACACTGGGTTCTGTCTTTGGGGACAGTCGCATAACAGCTAAGGATTGGGGGCTGTCAGGTTGTTTTAAAGGAGGGCAAACACTAAAGGGAAGAAAAAAAACGCTAAATAGAGGAAAACAAAAGGATTTTATAGCACAGGAGTTTAAGACTAAGACAAAAGCAAGTGTGCTGTGGTATTCTGCATTTTTCTGGTAAATGAATACGGAGCGTCAAAGGCAATTCCTGGGACTAGATTAAAAGCACACATGCACACACAGGTAAAGCAGTGCTTGAGTCAAAGACCACACACACGGTTCAAAAAAGAAGCCTTCAATAGCCCCATCCATCTGAGAGTGAAAGGGCGGCAAGGAGAGGTGGAAAGGTGAGATCGAAACAGCGCTTTAGTGCCGCCTGCATTTCCCCGCAACAACCCCCAGCTGGATGTCATTATGTATGACTCACGTGCAGCGCAGATCGATTAAAAAAACTCAACATTCTTAAACAGAGGTTTCCATTTAAGAGGGCTTTGGCTGCACGTGTTTCTCCACAGCTGTGCAGTGATTGTGGAAAAAAAAAACTTCCTCTTTACCCACAGAAGTCTGATTGCACACAATACCAGCAAGACAAAGACCAAACTAAAGAAAGATAGGAGTGTTTAATGTCATAATTAGTCAAAAAATCTACTTCTTTGTTGTGCCAACCAGACATCAGACATGGAGAAACTTATTAGGCAACAAATAAAATCAGATATGAACACGTTTTATCTGTTTCAACACACAAAAGTCTGGAGGAAATCTTTGTAAACCATCTTTGTAGAGAAAATGAGAGCTCTGAATCAGTTTTGTGTGTGGTAATTTCAGAATTTACAGAGTAGCAGTGGTGCTTTAGGGGTCATATTAGAGAAGAATCGTATGGATTTGTTATAGCAGCTCATCTGACAGATGGATATCTACTTTTTCCAGGTACCACACCCTAGTTCAGCCTTTAAGCATGCTGAAAAGATAACACTCATATTCCTGTCAGTCCACACCGCAGGCTGACGGAGCCTCTGAGCAAGTGAAGGGTCTAAACAAGAAGACAGCTCTGTCTGTCATCAGCTCACAATGAAGAGACAGGGCCAGAAACTCACCCAGCAGCCAGAAAATATCTATCATTCACCATGATCACAGAGGATTCTGTAATGAGGCCCGACGCTCAGAGCTCTGCAGGAGAGCATCAATATGTCACCCTGCCAGCTGATGGGAAATGTTCCTCTGTTACAAATGCCCTGATTCATCTGCCATTAATCAACAACTATGTTCTACATCATCATCACTCACTGGTCCATAACTGTGAGGTCACAAGAGCAAGACATCTTCATTGAGAGGGAAAGACAAGATCGCATGTTCAGATAATTACTCCCCAACTATGCAACAAATTAATTCTGAGGCAGCATTTATGTTAAGTCCTGAACACTCGAGAAAGCATGACAAGTAATTACAGTGTCTGAATGTTTTATGTACTCAGTAGCTTGAAGTTTATTGGGGGTTGATAGCTCAGCAGGCAAGTTTATAACTTATTTTTTATGATCTAGGTGGCTGTTGCTGTCTGACACATACAGCACAATTATTAGAAAATGATTCTGACTTGTTTTGCACTAGAAAAGCTCCGCATTTAACATCAATGTCTGTGTAACTGCTCAGAAAACTATGCGGGAAATGTTCTGAAAAAACAACCAAGTACACTCTTGCTCTGCAGAAGTTGCTACATGTATTACAACCCTTTGGACCCCAAGCAGAGTCTGGGTGTTTTTACTCACTGTGGGCTCATTTTTGTGAGTTTTTTCTTTAAATTATTTATTTTTGCAAAAATAAAGGAAAAACTGGAATCAAGACGTAGTAGATTTTGCCCAAGATGCTACCAATAGAGGACAAAATGGTGGCTCCACTCATACTGCAGATATTTCAGCCCTTATATTTTTTTGTTTGTTTTGATATTTGTCTCCTATTTGCTCAAAGCAAACACAATTTGCAGCTGAGCGACTTACGGTTTCTCAGATGCACAGTCAAAACTGGATTTTTTGGCTTTTTACAAAATCTGGATAGTGCAAAATGGGTGATTTTAAGTGATTTTTTTAAAAAATGAGTCTTACAGGGTAAAGTAATTTAGATGAAGTATCACAATTTTAGGCTTACATTTGGTTACTTATGTTGACTGAACAGCATGTGACAGCTGAGTAGATGGAGCACTGTCGGAGAGTTAAAAATCTGGCAATTGGTTTGGATTTTAGCATTTTCTGGCTCTGATAAATGGTGTCCTTTGGATACATTTTTAAAGATAAGATGCCATTTGGCAGATTTTTGGGTTGAAAGGGTTAAAGGTTTATGTAACTCTACTGCATTATTTCACACCTACAGTATATCAAACACATTTCTTGAATCACTTCAGCCATCCAAAACTCTCCCCCAAATTATCCAGCTGTAGACTCTTTAATTCATCATTGGTTTCTATTAAAAAACACACTAAGAGCATATGTGGCAAAGCCACTAAACTGAGAGCAAAGTGACACAATGAACTAGAATAGAAAGCATTTTCATTTAATACCACTTTTACAAGGATCACAGTTGACCAAAGGCAAATCTCACAGTTTTCGCCCTGTTCTCAGACAGCCACAAATGTTCCCTGTAAAAGGCACAATAGTCTGCTCTGACACAACAGTAAGTCTCTCTAAACTACCAGCAACCAGCAGCACATTATCCCTTTAGATCAATCGATCACTGATGGCTGCACAGGGACCATCCATACAAGGCATGGAATTAAGTGTGTTACAGTTAACACAGTGTCTGAAGGATGGTCGGATAAAAGCAAAGCTACAGTATTACAAACTGATAGTAATGCTGGGCGGTGGTGTAGTGTCTCCGTTTCTCAGACTGTTATAACCAGCCAGCCATAGCCTCCCTTTTCCATATCCCCCTCACCACACACCAGCATCCCTTATTTGGAGACATCCTTGCTTTGACCTCCAGCTGCAGACTCTGGTGGTGACAGGTAAAAATGCTCATTCATCTCTGACTCATGGATCATAATAATCCTCCCTGTAGTACACATACAGACTGTAAGACTATCCTGTCAAAGTCAAGTCCCTACTTTGGCATCACTTTCTCTGAAACTAAATGTTTGTGGGTCTGTCTTTACACAAGTATCTTGACACAAGAAGATAAACTCCAGCAGTAGCTGACGACAAACTCCCCAATTATTAGATGTTTCCAATAAGCCACAGCCATTTTATTAGTTTATAGATCACAATATCACACAAATATTGTTCATGATTCAAACAAGTACCTTTGGGCAGCAGCATTGTGCACTTACAATGCATCATAACTACGTGGCTGTCATAATAACATCATAACAGCAGTCAGCTCAGCACCACAGGGGAAGAGAATAAAGGGGGGAGGTTTGTAAGGAGCATCCACTTGATGGTAACTGTGTCACGACCTCTTGCTGAGGAGAGTTGCTTTTGCTAATCCACTCTGACACCATCAAATCCCAGCAAAGATCAGCAGCTTTCAGGACAGAAACAACTGTCATTGGGACGCTGTTCTTTCCATACCTGATAACCTCTCTCTCAGTCTCTTACACTAGGAAACTGTTCCACTTTCTCACTTCAGTTTTCCTCACATGAAATCCTGTTGTTTTATTCTGAGGTTTTAGATCTTCTTGGATCTAAAAGCGACTACAGGTCACCTGGAGGTGAGTCAGCTGGAGAGGGCCAATAAGGAAAGCGTAATTTATCACTGTCCACACACCAATTACTGAATTAAAGACCCATCAAATACCCATCTGAGAAATGGCAGGTGTCTTCTCGAACAGCAGAATGATTCACCTGATGCAAAGGGAAAATCTTCTTCCTCAGATATAAAACACTTTAAAGTCACGAATGCAAACATTATCACCTCTGCTTCTCTTCCTCATTCACATATTCTCACACACCTTCATTCATGGGTCTCTGTCACCAGCAGGCGACCTTCCAGCGGAAGCAGTGCTGACCACATCCTAAGCCACAGGTATGAGTCTCAATCCCACCTTGTTAAGCTGAGCTGTTTACCCACTTAGCATGGCAGGTCCCTCAAGAGACCAACACCTCTGGCACTGGATGCTAAAAATAATTTTACCTCTGACCACAAGCCCTTCACATCCAAGAGGCAGGATCTCCACATAAACACAGAAACTGTTTATATGACTCGGTTTTGTGTACATTTGCTCACGGTCAGACGGCTGCCCCTCTTCTGCTGCTTCCACTGCTTCCATGCAACTGAATGCAATACAAATAAGGAATTCAGTAAATACAGTGAATCCTTTAAGCTTCAGCACTCTGTGGAAACTTTATCCTGTGTAAATAAAAACATTTTTAAAATTTGACCCATGTGCAATTCTTCAATCAGCCACAAGGCCTCTGCTCTACAAGTAAACACTGTAAAAAATCTGAAATTTTATGATTTTTTTTTATTTTATACATTTTTTTACAAATTTTTGTAATACACACATACATCAATAAAACATAAACTGACTGTGAATAAAATTAACATTTCTTAAATGATTTTTTTGCCATTAAAAGACTATTTAAAAACATTTTTAAATTTATAACAATTTTAAAAATATTTACATTGCCACTTAATAGAAAAACGTGTTTAATTCAAATTTAATACTGTAAATATATTATTAAAATTAGACACATATAGTGACAAATAACAGAAATCTATCTATCTGTATTATAGGTAATTTCATTGTTTTTACACGTCAATATTAATTATTTAAACTAAAAAAAATCCCCCAAAAAGGACAAAATATATTTTAATTTGGAAAATTAGACCATTTTTTATGAAATGGTTGTTTGCCATTATTTCACAGTACTTTTTGGTACCCAAGTTGCCAAAATATTTAATTTTTATTATTTATTTTTTACAGTGTAGAGAGTGGTTACTACAGAGTGCATCACATATTATAGGAGTTTCTAAAGTGTAAAAGTTGCCACCAGTTAATAGGATTTACACAGGGTTTATTCATCTTTCCCTCGTCTATAGAAACTGCAAAGTACAACTTGTGCACCACTCAAACATTTTGAAGCTCTCATGTTCAGCATTTTCAAACCCTTTCATGAAAGATGAACATTTAAATGGATGAAGTGTTCACGGCTGCTCCTAAAGTTGGGTTTTCCCGAGACATGTGCACAGGAAAAACTTGTAAATGTACATATTAGTCAGCAAAGTGCTGTATCTTTGATGCTAAAAGAGGAGCGGTTAACTTGCTTTTATGGGTTTGTTTGTCAGACACTGGATGAGGTTGCAGCACAGTAAAGGATAATGAATCATAAAAGTATAGTTTAAGTGTGAGCTATTTTTAAAAGGTGTTGGCGAAACATGACTTTACAACAAATGTACAGAAAGAAGCAGGCATGATGTGCTTTTACAAATACCTTCTCCACCCTACTTTCTTTCTCTCTTCATGTGAACAGTAGCTTGAGTGGCAGATTCATAATCCTGCTTTTGGCCTCGTGCCAAATCTGTGGTGGATCCCATTCCCCTAAATATCCATCTACCCTCCATTTCCACAAATGCACACATACATATACACACACTGCTCTGTAACAACACTTAGTGACTCCAGACGGCACCATTTCACTTGACAGGAGGAGGGGTGCTGGACCAGTGAATTAGTACTTTTTCATGGGGTGGGGGGGATTAACATTCTTCATTCTTTCACTGCCCCCTATCCTCCTCCTCCTCCTCCAGCCCTTCCTGAAGTGAGGCCTAACTCTCCCGGCACATGCTTGACCTGGCGCTGAGGACAAGGAGTAATTAGCAGCCATAAAGAGGACCCTGCCTCTCCTGGAAACCAGCACAGCCGAAAACAAGAATGCCCAATGAGAGACTTCCCCCTCCTAGAGCGCATCACAGACAGGGAGGGTGCAGGAGGCTCTTTTTTTTATTTCACCTGATTCTGTTATAAAACTCGAAGCCAACTGGAGCCTCACTGTGAGTACATCAGGTTACTATTGAGGCCCTGATTTAATTACTTGAAGCAAAACTATATAACTTTCAAAAGAAGACATTTTTACTCCTGGAAATTACAAGAAGAATACATCTGTGTTTTGGAGTTAATCTTAATTTGGTCCAGTATGATCTATACCTCATGCTGGCTGTGTTGGCTTATGCTCCTAAAATTAACATGGGTATTATTGAGTAACTAATTATTCTGTGCAGACTGTTACACTTTATTTAAGCATTCATCCATATGCCATTTTTGTGATTGAGCTCACCTTAGCAGATGTTCAGAAAAGTTACAAAGGCTTGCTTTGTAGTCTATATCATCAGATTTTTAGAGAAATCATTCAGATTCTAACCCAAGGTCTTATTCAGTGATAATATTCATTAAATATAAGACATTTGTTAAAGCATACCTGATATTTTCCCTTAAAGATTCACATTTAACCTCATAAAAGTGACTTAACATTGCTTAAGTTTGTTGCAGTGGTCTTTGTTTTAGATGAGACAGCCCACATCTGCTAAAAAAATACAGCAAGAAACTTTGATCAAGATACAACTCTTGCAAATTACTAAAGCATCCACCTGCTGGGCCAAAAATCTGAAAAAAGACACACCTCTGTCAGCACTGACTCTAAGTTGTTGCTTCTGGGTTTCATGTGATCAAACATGGGATTTATACTGCAAGCATTATGCTTATGCTAGACTGAGCGCATTACGTGGCATGCACACACATACCGGCAGAAAAGCAACACACAAGTAAATGAATGCAGACACATACCTGAAAGCAAGGCCAAGAAGCAAGATGACAAGAACTCACACATACCTCCACACCTCAGTTTAATTAAACCTACAAACCACTGCCAGACAGATTTCCTGGCAATCACAAGGCCATCAGTGAGGTTCAAACAAAGATTCAAGTTGTACCAACATGTACAATACATTGTACAAACACGTGCATAATCATAACGACAGCTAGAAGGAATGTAAATAAAAAACTAGTATTTATATGCAATCACAAACTTAAGTTACAGTCCGATTCAATGATGAGACAGGCTTAATGGAGAGATTATGTTACTTTTTAGATAAGAATTATCATACCGTATGCCCCATCAATACACATACATGACTATTATCTCACGACAGTTAATAAACTTTGATATTACTAGAGATTCAAATTTTGAACAAATTTCTTAACCAATAACTGACAGAATTATCATTTTTATGATCGATTAATCAGTAATGCAAATTTAATTTAATGGACATCACTCCGTGTCCCGACACAGCCGTTTTGAATGCAAATGGTGTTGCCACTTCAGAGGCGTAGATTACCAGCCACTACACCACAGTACTCTTAGTTTGCTAAACTGCAGCTTGCCTACACAAGGAGATGTCTGGGTGATGGGCATCAAGCCACACAGAAGACTTTGTGGCCCTATATAAGCTAAGCTCCCACAATGCTCTCTGCTTGCCAGAACAAAACTGCCAGTGGTCCGAGGGACTTGTTTTAGTGCTAAACAGCAACAGAATCCACCTGGTGGTACAACCAGGTACTACAGCTAATGTATAATAATTTTTCTGCCATGCATGTCCTGAATCTTCTGCCATATTGGTTACTGAATTTTTAGTCACTTAAACTTGTAATAGCAATAAATCAATAAACTGAAAACATTAATATCCTCAGATATTACTGGTTCATCAACTTAACGGCTCTTTGGCTTCTTTACCACAATGAAGGAGTTCAGCAAGAGTTGCAAGAGCTGTGTTTTTATATAAAATGTCACAAAATTATGGAAAAGAAAATCTGATGCCATTAACTGCTTTGGAGCCAATAAACTAGGCTGTGTGGTGTCATCTGAAGGTGGCAGTATGATCTACGTTGCACATGGCTGTAATCAAGAGTAACTCACAGAAACAAAACGAGTTGTTCGCCAACTGCTAAAGACAAACAAAACTTTGGCCATCTATGAGAGAAAAATGAAGAGAAGTCATCAGTATCTGCTTTGAATCAGGCACGTTGTGATTGTTCTTTGATGTCAGCTAGCACTGGCCATGTTTCATGCTGTCCAGAGACAAAGACAATACAAAGAGAGAAAACAGCTGATGTCTGCTACATCAGAACCTAATCGGAAAAAGTGTTTCCATCTTCTATTCTGCCAATTATCTCATTTTTAAAGAATTAAAGAACTTTGCAAAATGGGAGGAGTGTTTTCAACTTTTTCTAAAAATCTAAATGGACATAAATACATTTTAATGAAACAAGGCTATAGACTAGTTACTCATGCTTTAGTATCAGCATTGGCAAGAATGAGCATTATGTCTTTGTTTTGAATAAAGTTGAAGCGGAATACCAGCAAAATGAAATGATATTGCGAGATCATTACATGAGTGTTATCTTAGGTGGCAACTGTCAAAAGCGAATGAGGCCAGTGTTTAAACAGACATCAGCAAAATGAAGTCTGCAAATGGCTTCACATGCCAGTATCAGTTAAGTTTCATTTTGCCAGCCTGCTTTGGCCCAGACGATTCAGGATACTGACCCAGTGACCTCCTCCTCCCTGCTGCACGTGGAAAAAAGCAGCAGGGAGGAGGACGCAGAGGAGGAAATGAGAAGAGCAGGATCTTTTTTGTTTATACACCAAATACATTCATTTTCCTGGTTTTAATCCTCTCATTCTGACATTCATCACAAGCTACTGACACATTAACCCCAGCCTCTAACTGACCAGACGCCAAGGAATGATAAGCAGTCACAGAGAAACAAAGGCGTAAACACAAAAAAAATCCACTGAAAATCTGCAGACAAAGTCTTGAATGTTCATACCACGACTCCCAGACTCACTGATCCACTTACACACAAGACCACAAACACACACACCTGAAAGATGAGCCAGAGAACAGAGAGTTTTTCTGACCAGAGCTCCTCTTGTGTACTCTGGGGCTCAGAGCTTTAATCGGACTTATTGCTTTAACAGTGGGAATACCAGATGGTTTACTTCACTGTCTCCATGCTGCAGCTCACAGCAGCGAAGATAAATCATTGTCTGCCGTCCACCACAGACTAAGACGGAAAAACTGAGTCAAGATTCCATGGTGCACCTCTGAATGCTCATTTTACACCAAGAAAGTACAGGAATAGGACTTCTGAGGCACATGTGTTATCACTGTTACCTTTTTATCTCTGTTTCTCATTTCACCCTCCACGGCTTTGTCTCCTCCTTTCTCACCAGCTTCATTCAGTTTTATTTTTAATATCCATTAGCAACTTTATTCCCCGCTGCCTATTTTATCTTTTGCCGCAATGACGCCTTTCCCTCATTCTGTCTCTCCCGCAGCCGATACAGTTTTAATGGCTGACTGTTGAGAAATTTATGATAAAGGAGGGCCCTGCAGCACTGACATTACAGAGCCATTTCCTCTCACCCTGCTTCACAGATAACCATTATTCCAGCACCAAACACTCTCGCACAAAACAATGAAACAGAATCCTGCACAATAATAAAGCTTTCCTCACCGTTAAGGACTATCCAGCGCTGACAAAAAGTAAGACCCATCAGACCGAAACGCCATGTTCTCCAGCACTTCACTGAGCTGCTGTGTTTCTTAGCTAATGATGGGAATCAATCCAAATACGCAATGTTTTCTCACAAAGGAAGAGTTTCATCATCGTTAGTGAACTCAATGACCTCTAAAAATTCACAAGGAAATATTCTCACCTAGTGCACACAATCAATACAGATGGAAATATGAAGTATCTAAACGCAAAGCATACAAAAATGGCTTACAAACTCCAATAAAAATCTAGTAATATTACTAGTGTGGTTACATCAGAAGAGAAACTAGACTATTGAGAGCATGTGGGGAAAAAAGGAAGTAAATGTAAGTCATGTACCAAAAGTAGGATCATTTCAAAGCACACAGTCTTGTCAATGATGGCTGAAATCACAGAGAGAGGACTGGCAGAGTTAAAAACAAATTCATTGAGACATGAAAAAAGCGACAAAATAACAGTACTTAGTCTATCAATCATTGTTCTTGCAATAATGATAGCACACACTACTATTACAGCTGGGGGAAAGGAAAGCTTGCCATCTCATATGGTGCCAAATAACATGCACAAGTTGCAGTGACAGCCAAGTCAACGATCAATACATCTCCTCCTGACACTTTAACCAGTGTCATCCTTGAGCAACACCGAGCCTATTGGCGAACAGAAGTCAGAAGTGGCAAATGACAGCTTCTTTACCTGACTCGACTGTAAATCATCTAAATCAGTTACAGAGTTCAAGTCAAATCAACCCCGTCTTTAGAAGTTACATGTCTTCATTTCCCCCAATTACATTTAACGAGGACAACTAATTATTGCCTGAATTGTGTTTCCTGGCAACATTTTCTGTTTGTTTTTTTTTCATGCAAACAAAGTACAGAACTTTGATACAGCTGGCCACCATTTGTATACTGAGTCCTGCATGTGGTTAGGTCTGTACAACAAAAGTCTTTCACCTTAAGTTAGGCAAAAAAATGTGGTTTTGGTGTGTCCATAACATTCAAGACCATGCCAAAGGAATCCACGCAGTGCTGATTATGCCTATCAGCAAATCGCTAACCCTTTATTTCGCAGTATGCCAGAGTTTTAAAAGAGGTGTCTGCGGCGGCATTACCGAGACGTGATCACAAGACGTAATGCTGGAGTGACCTCTCCAGATCGCTGGCCTGGGAGCTATTTTGGAGGACATGTTGTTGCCCAGGCAAAAACATCCCCCCTCTCCAGCAGAGCCCAAGGGAAAAGCAAAGCCAGTACACTTGGTGCTGATGACATCACAGAAACTGCCAGAATGGGGTTGAGTATTGCCCCAGATCGCCTATGGGGCCCCATCTCCATGTGTAAGTTCTTCAGAATACACATTTCCTAGATGGATGGTCAGCCATGGTTGAAGAGCTCCCTCTGCCCCTCAAGTAACATTCCCACTCTGGTGCATTTTTGTCAGCCAGCAATGATTTGTCTACCAGAGCTGAAGATTGCCAAAACCCTAGTGACGGAGAAGTACGCTACTTCAACTAGAACTATGGTGGAGCCTATGCTGGCAAAACCTAGGAAGCATCAAAGAAAAGTTTCCAATGCTCCAGATATAGAGGAAACTTGGTGTTCAGAGGAAGGACTACATTCTAAATAAGGAAGCAAGGCTAAAAATGCATTGACATTGTTGGTCGACAGTGTTGGTGTAATTACTCTCATTGCCAAAAGGGCGACAAAAGTTCAGGACTGCAGGTTTAATGCAGCAACACTGTGTCTCATGCTTTATGCCACTGGCTTGTTCAATATGTAACCAAGACCACCGTAATTCCTCAAAACCGGGATTGCGTAAACATAATAAGTATCTGACTCATCGGATGAAGACGTCACGTATAAGGCTGTCATTTCTGTTGAATAACTTCACAGACATTCACAGACATGTTACCGCCAAATAAGGCGTTTTAATTAGTGCAAATCTTCCACCAAAACAATTCCCCCACCACTATTTTAGAGGGGCACCTTCACTGCATCCTGGGCTTAGCATCACCTGAGATGACTATTGGTTTAAACAATTACAAAACAATGCAGAGCTTTTTCCCCCCAAACAGAACAACGATAATGAGGTGCAGCCAGACCATTCTCCACAGCACTCTGGAGAACAGTCTGGTGATTTTGTCTGTGAACACTCACACCTTAGAATACAATAATGAATTGCAGGCCTGTTACATTTTTGACATTACCCGTAACAGCTCAGACATAGCATTGCTTACTTCTCCTGGTATTGCGTGGTTTCTTCATTTGTCTAACACATTTCCTTTAGCTTGCTTCAGCACATACTAGTGTTTGCGGTAAAGCTCAAGCTTGGCCCCTTGTTGTAACAAAACCAAATTAATTAAGTCACTGGCTTGATTGCAAAATACTGCTGAATAAGCAAAAGGCCGTCTGCCTTTCCATTCCAACGGTGACTAATTTCATCACCTAATAAATTAAAAATAGAACACATCTCACTAGTAAAGTTTCTGCAGTCACCAGAAAACCATTGTATTTCCCCCAATAGGAAAAAAGATGCTTACACTCAGTATTTTTGCTGCCCAGGCTGCGGCTAAGCTCGGGCTGGGGAAGGGGGACTGGGGTTGGAAAGGATGAGTCATACATTGCTTTCCATGCTCAATGATTATAATACCCCATTACAGAGAAAAGCACTGTTTCCCAGCTGAAGTGAATACTCGGCTTGTGAGCCTGGACCAGACTTAACTTTTTCACTCTGCCATGCGCTACATGCTGCAACAAAGCATACTGTCAAAAATCAAACACAGAAGTGGGAGTTGCATCATGAGGTAGCACATCCAACTTTTACATCATAGATTTTGTTCCCTTTGGTCTCTCAGAGAGTGAAATAATACACACTGTACTTTTTCGGTTGTAATGTGCAGCTGAAATGATCCATCTTTTGTTTTTAGCAGACACTAGTTTTGGGCAAGAAGCACCTTTAGAGGAAAATTGCAACTGGCTTCAAATCAAGCACGCTGTGTCATGAGCACAGAGCACCATTGAGCAGTTCAAAACAATTATTTGACCCTTAATTAGTCTGGAGAGGAATAGGCGATATAGTGCCCAGGATACGGCAAATAATGCACTATTTGTGCTGCACAAAGGATCTCCTTAACTCTGACACTGGGTCAAAAACTCGTCCTGCATATTTTGTTTTATCTTCCATGTTATTATCAGGCATTAGGGCTGATTTACAGAGTCCTTTCCACAAAGCCTGCATTTACAGGCTGAAGTGGCACATGCAGTTGCAGGGTCACTGCTTCTCTCCACAGTCCAGCAAACTCAGATTCCTTCCCCAGCGCCATGGCAATAGGCACACACAAGAAGCCACTTTTTCTCATCGCCACTGATCTGATTGATTGCCGCTTAAAGGTGAGTGGCAGCGTACTGAACTCCCATGTAGGAATTACATGTCTCACTGACAGATGATTCATAAAGGAGTGATGGTAATGCAAATCTGTGCCTGCTTCTCACCTTGAACAACCTCAGATTTGACAGATCTCAATAGAATCCACTGTTCATAAATGAAAAACAAACTGTACCTTTGCCCTTTAATACAGTTAAATAAATTAGTTGACATTATTGGACAGTAATTCATAAATAGAAAGTACTTTAGCCTTCAGGGCAAGCAGCTGTTTTCCTGTAAAATTCACAAATGAAGCACATGGGAAGTTATGCAATGTGTTGTTAATGTTAATTCTCTATGGATTCAATCACTTCTATGAATTTTTCTAACTGGCCTCATGAAGAACTTTATACATGGTAACAAAAAGGCAAAATCGACTTATCCATATAAATTCCTTTTGAAGAAGAGTTGCCCAGATATAAAGAGACTGTAAATGAAAAACAGCTGTGAACCAGCTGTATTCGACCTTTAACCCTGCCATAAAGTTGGCTTGCTTAAACAAAAAGAACCTTTTAATGACCCTGGATGTGTATGTGCAGACCTGGCTGAAATGCAAGGCACGTTGCTATTATTTTTATAAACCTCCCTTTAAGACTGCAGATGTTATTTGATTAGAAATTTTTCTCTAAAACCAGCACAGAATGGTGTATTTTGTCTCGAAAAAAACGCAACAGTTTTTTTTTTCATGGTCCCCTGTTCCACCAAGAATGGGGAGAAAACATCTGGAAGACATTTTTTCAGGCTTTTTGGAGGGCTTAGCAGACAGCACAATGGAACTTATCAAATCCAGATGGGGAGGTGCTCAGTGAAACAGCAAGGCCTTCTTCTGTTTATCCCGTTAAGACATACATACAGATTAAACAAATATCAGCCCCTAATATGTATAGAGCATAATTCTTATATCATAACTATATTCCGTGGTTTCTTAGCATATCAGCTGATTCTTTCAGTGCTGCCATATATCACCATCGGCGGCTTTGGCCAAAATCCATCGTTGTTTTCATTTGCACAAGGTATTCAAGGAATGTTATTTCAGTATTTTTGATGACTAAAATACTCTGCAGAAGTAGGTTCTGGTCTTGTGTGAATGTTTGTTACAGACAAAGGCCATCCAAAAAGTTTTTTGGTTAATTCATGATAACAAACCACAGTGAAAAGAGTCAAAACAGATTTTCTAATACTTGAAAAGAGTCCATTGATTGAGGAAACCAAGTTAAAAAAAAAAGCTACTCAGCAGAAACACATAGGAAACCTGTTGCAGACTAAGCTAGATTTGGTTTACAGTAGATATGCTGTGGCACAGACATCTGAAACATCAACAACCAACAAATTGTACAGACAAAACACTTTAACTGTCTAAAGTTGCCTTTAATCGAAGTCCGCATCTCAGGCTAAACACTTGGGCTGTTAAATACTACAAAGTTCACATTACTCCAAACTTTCACAGAGATTCTTTCCATGAAAAGCACACACACTTTTATCTTCCCTTTCACCTCCAAGAGTCAGAGGAAAATTTTGTAAAACAAGGACCAATGGAGCTACAACAGAAAGAATTCCTTTCTTCAGGCAATGAAACTGTAAACCTGACAGCAGTAGCAATCTGAAAGCCCTGACCTTCACCTCTGAACTCTGACCCCTCTTCTCATTCTTGATCTTTATGTCTTTCGGGCCTTCTGTTATTACCACATTTCACATAGCTTTAAAGTAAGACTTCCTCGCTTAAAGCTAAGATGACATGACCTCCCTAAAGAACTGTGGACTGAGACTCAGTCTTCCTAACACAGATCCACTTATAGTCAGTGTGCTTATACAACTAAACAGTGCTGTGAACCTGAAACAATTTGTCAGAGTGCAAAAAAAATAAAATGTGGTTGTTGTTCTCTTGTGCATTGTCTGTTTTCAATCTGCTGTCCTTTTCTCTCTCCTCTTTATCCTCACCCCAACCAGTTGAGGCAGATGGCCGCCCTCCCTAAGCCTGGTTCTGCCGGAGGTTTTGTCTTGTTAAACGGGATTTTTTTCTTCATGCTGCAGCCTAAGAGCTGCTCAGAGGGAAAGGTTTGGATTGGTTGGGTTTCTTTCTATAATTCTGTAAGGTCCTCACCTTATTTTGTGTAGTGCCTTGAGAAGATATATGTTGAGAATTCGCACTACATAAGTAACACACTAAACTGAGTTGTTGCTTGTACAATCTAATACAGATATTTTAAAGGTTTCTCTCTTTAGCATTAGGTTAGTCAGTAGCTAAAATGCTATTTAATGGTAATAGTGCATGCTATTCCATGATAGCATTTTAGGCTAGCAAGTTGAACTGTCTAAATTTTGTATTTAGAATAAACAGCACAATAGGAAAGACTCACTCGCAGTGACTGGAAATTTGCTAATTGATTGCATTTATTACATTTTAGCTTTGTTCCATTATCTGCTTGCTTTGCACCAAGTACTGTAACAGTTTTTGTTAAATGTCACCATTTCCCTTGACTTTGTTTCAAGCGACATCAGCAAGCAGCTGTTTTCTTTGGGAAAAAGCACTAATAAACCAACCATATGCTACCTGTTAGCACCAACTAGCACACGCCAAAGTTAGCAACCGGCTCGCTAGTACTGAGGGCCATGTATTTTCCTTGAGTGTTAGTGGAAAACAAAACAAGACTGAAAGCAAAATGAATACTGAATTTGCAACCCCAAGTTAACAAAGAGACAAGTCTAAATGAATGTTAATGTTGCTCTATCTGCTCTAAGCCACTGTGTAAGATTAATTGCTAATGCTGTATTATATTGTCAGCTTGTTTTGCTGCCCCCCTGTGGTTAAAAATATCAATTAATACAGCTTTATGCACTAAAACTGCTACATTTAAATAATATAACATAGATGTCAAGTTAATTCATATATCTAAATAATAAATATATTTACATTTTTATGTATATGTTACTTTTAGCTGAGGATTCTGTTTGGAATCTGATCCATTATAGAACTAGTTATTGGACCCAGTTTACAGTATTTGAAAAGTATTGATAACTACATAATTAGCTGAGAAACATTAATGTAATATCGTCTATCGAGTTGCTATTTTTTAGTGGAGAATTCCTACAAATTAAGAGAACATACCTCATATTTGATCCTATATGAAAAAACACAATCATTTATTTCATATTATTGAGTATAAATATTTTTATTCTACTTTTCAGGTACCATAACACTTGCATATTTATGCAGACACGTTGTCTATAGAGCTGACAGGTCCCAGATAAGCAGTGATGGTGTGTCTGGGCAGGCCTCTGCAAGTCTTCAGCTGAATGTACACTCAGGTCCTCCCTGAGGCTAGAGGTCATGAGGTTTGGGTCAAGATTAATACTTCACTGTTGACAAGCTGGTTAATTGCTTGTAACTGATATTTGTCTAACCTGATGATGAAGATACACTGAAAAAAATGTACAACTTTTTTCATCAAAATCAAATTCCATAGCCCAAACTGAATTTATTCCAGTACTCAACTAGACCTACTGCAGAACTGGGGGCAAATGGTCAAAAAAGTTGAACAAAAGTAAAATCATAAACTTGCAGAGCAAAATATTTAGTTTGCACGAAAAAATTGCATGTAGCTGACATGTTGCTAGCCCTCAGTCATCAAGTATTTCTCATTTGGCATGTGTCAAGTGTCAAGTTTCAGGAAGTGTACCAGTACCCCCGAGGATCACTTACAAGACTCTGGTTCCTCTGTGTCGGTTTTAAGAGATGATTAAATGCAGCCTCTAGCATCGAAATGATTTCAGAGCCGTGCTCTTAAGCATCCCAACAGAACCCAACTCCTCTGATCTCATCAAAAAATGACCCAGTTCTGGATCCAGCCATTATACAGTGACCTAAGAAGTGTCTGGTTAACAACCAGTGTTTATAGGCAACATGAAAACAAACAGGCTGCAGTAATGCATTTATATGCTTAACTGTATAGACCATATGTGCCTATAAAACAACTTCATCTGGTTTAATCATAGTAACATCTTACTGTCTGAAGCGCTTTAAACTGAGCGTAAAGCTCTGCCAGGCACCGCAACAAATCCACACCATCAGCACAATCGTGGAGACTTTCTAACCGTCCAAAGCAGACAGAAGAAGCCACCTGTTCACCTCAAGGTCCTGTGTCAGAGTCTCACAGCAGACAGCAGACCACCAACCATGCCAGGCAGTTTGAAGGTGCTAATAATACATATAGGCCGGACCCAAGCCCCTTGGCATGACCTCTCAGCACCCTGGGACAAAACAGTGACACCCAGCAGCGACCACTGACAACAAATATCACTTCTTCCATCAGCCGTGCATTGATATTTAAGTGGCATACCAAAGTTTTACATTCAGATTGTCAGATTCTCTGTAATTTAACTATTGCTGAGGAGCATGAGAGGAATGTGTAGACTTCAATTAATGAAATATGTGTTTGTGTGAGCCTCAGCGGAGGGCCCAGTGCTTTAGAAACTGTGTCCCCCCTGATGTCGAAGCCCTTAAGGCGGCTCCACCCTACCACTTCAGAAGAGCTACAGCCCCTCCCTCTTGAGAAAAATTATGCTCATCCTTTTCATCCTTGGAAAAAAAATGGAAAAGGCAATAGAAACAGTTGATTTAAACTCTAGTCTTACAACACTGCAATAAATCTGCAAGATATTGAAGTGACTTCTTAGAAATGCTTTTTTATTTATAATCCCTAAGGTTTCCCCCACAACAAGTCATTAAGATTATAAATACATGCATACACCTATATTTATCAGCTACTGGATGTTGCTGCAGTGCTTTTGCACAAGTTTACTGCAGACTCCTCAATGCAGAAGTGTCATTAAGAGGATTTCTCTAAAGAATTACACTTTCTCTCTCCGAAAAATTGGGTTTTAATGCTTTAGCAAGTCCCAAAAGTTTCACCCAGACTGAAGTAAATACATTAATGCACCAATAAAGGGAGGAGGGGCAGACATCCAGAAAAAAGTTTTCAGCGCAGCGCTCCTCCACAAGTGGATCCACAAAAGTCCCAGCTGCATCTTACCTGAACTTGCTTGCGACGTGACAAAAAGCAGAATCACCGCTAAAGTGATTTGGGCGTCCCTTATCCTCCGTTTAACTTTCCATCTTATATGGGTATCCATGACCGCCACAGCCGTCCACTGCAAGGGAGTGGATTCACCTTTTTTTTTGTTCTTTTTCTCTCAACTTGGAGAAACTTATCTGACTTGCAACAACTTCTGGTCAGGACCAAAACAAAAAAAAAAGCCAAAAAAGTCCCAGAGAAAGAGAGAAAGAAGGGGGGAGGGGGGGTGTATCGTTATGTCTCAAGCAGCCATAAGGGGTTTGTTGGTGTGGGGATCCTTCCAGCTGGTTGACGGATGGACACCGTCTCTCCGCGCACTGCTCCTCTCTGCGCTGCTCGACTGTCCTGCACCGCTGCGCCTCCGAGCTCAAGTGTTGCCCCCTTTCTCTCAGCCGTCACGTAGAGCCCCTCCAAGTCAGCGGGGCAGCACACACTCGGAGAGGAAAAAGTCTTCCCCCGGGCTGTCAGTCACTCCGAGGACAGCCGGATCGGGCAAATCAGAGCGGCGCGCACATTAGAGGCGGCCCTGTTATTGGCCGGGGGAGGAGAGGAAAAAGTTCGAGGGGAAAGTTTCACGCCTCCAACTCCTGCGCTCGGAATTCTTTGACATGGAGTCCGCTATTTCCAGAGGAGAGGAGGAGAGGGGTCAGAGCGGGAAAAGCAAAACTGTTCCCGGGACAGATCGTGAACAAAGGCTGGGTTTTTAATCCTCCCGTGATTCTGATGGTCAGCGACACTGGGATCAGGAGGAAACTGTGCTGTGCCACCAACAGGTGGGCATCACGGTCCTCATCTGACCAAAGTTCATGATAGTTTTGAGCCATGATCATACTGAGCACTAAAAATAGACCGTGTTTTTATAAATATATGTATCAAGATTTTCAATCAAGATTTTTATTTGCAATTTGTGACAGTCTAGGCACACTGGAATTCTCATGCAGGGCTCTCTTGGAGCTGAGTAAAAACAACTGGTCAAAACATGAAGCAGCTACACAGTCTACAAGATTAATAAAAGATAAAATACAAAAATATAATAAATAAATCTGAATGCTGCAACTGGGGTGTGAAAGCTAAACAAGGAACTAGCAATGCACTATATGCACTATCTAGAGAGAGTTAAGTACATATTTCATTTGATAACTCCACTACATATGTGATATATTGGGAAAACCTTTTAGATCTGTGTCAAAAGATGGAGTTTAAACAGTCAATCAGCATTAATAATCAAATTAACTATCAAGTCATGATCTACTACACATTACATTGTGTTGATTTTTGTTGAACTGACCTCATTATGTGGTTCCCTAAAAATATTTCATGAAATTTCTATGGAAGCAAATCAGATTTTGAATTTTAAAAGCTGTTGAATTTCTATCTTTGAATTTTTTGTATTGAAATTATGTATCTGATTTTTTTATGTCTGAATTTAGCTCATCAAAATTTCTGTAACTTTACTGTTTTTACTTTTACTGTTTTTGGTCAGTCTGACCTTAACATAAACTCATATTCAGAGCCTCTGAACTCAGTACAATACATTCGCACAAGTTTAACCTTGCTAACACAACCGTAACCAACGGCACGTCGTTGAAAGCTCCTCGCGGATATTATCCAATAAATCCTGTCATTAGAAAACGTGTCATGTATTACAGGTGACCGACTCTCACCAAAACAAACGACACAGAAGGCAGGTAAACGGTTAATATACTCACCGAGGCGCCGTCGTGAGCGTTCGTTGCTATGGCTAACCGGCTTCTTGCGCTTCCGAGCGTTGGTGTCACATGACTAGAGGAACGTAACTTGATTGGCTGCGACTTGGGCCAGAATCGATTATTTACGCCTAAGTCCCCGGATGTGAACAGCGAATTTTTTTGAAGGCGAATTATGAACACTGAATTTGACCTGTCGGATTTTGTAAGCATTGAAAAACAAAAGTGAAATTAAGTTACTGAAATTTTGAGCTAAAATCAGATCCAATCTGATGCATAATTTAAATTAAAAAAAAATTCAAAGGTAGAAATTCAACGACCTGTAAAATTCAAAATCTGATGAGTCTGATTTGCTTCCTTTTACCTTAAAGGACAAAAAAATTTAAAAAGAACTTTGACTCTTAAGAACAATATATTAAGCATATATTATATAGTGGACCACTGCAGTATTACCTGACATTTTCCCTATAAAGACGGGCTCGGTGTCTTAATCTGTTGTAAAACTATTATTATCTTAATTAATTCAATAAAGTTGTTGTTACAACAAAAATGGCTCAAGGTTAATATTTTTTGCTCAAACCGTGCAGAATAATACAGTTTTCTCAAACTCCACCCACTGTTAAATACCATGTGAAGCAGTTAAAAGTTCTGGAAACTCATTGAACTGTCAACCAGATGGAATACAATGATGTTAAAAAAATAAAGTTGCTGCTGTCTTTACTCAGTTGGACACATATAGTCACTTTGGCAGTGTATCAACAAACTTTCTGTCTTTTAAGTGAAAAGGCAGCCATGAACCTGAAAACGTACTGTAACTGTACTACACTTACCTGGAAAAGGACAATCATTTCTTTAATACTTATAACTTTTTAAAGTTATGGGGAGCTTGAAACACCAACTCTTGCTGTTGTCGCAAGAACTGCCAAAAATGGCAGCTGTCTTTTATAAGCTGTCATATGGCTGCTCCAGTGGGGGGCAGACTTCTATTAATTGCACAGTAAAAGTTGGTTTTAAACACAGTAAACAAACAGCACTGTAGCTGTGGCGACACCTGACACTATGTGACAGCGCTCACTGTAAAATACGTACATGCAGACATGGAGGTGTCTGCAATGTCTGAAGGAGCAGCTTCAATATTTGGCTGTTTAGTTTGTTAAAAAAGCTATTATAGATGGTAATTCTGGAAGGTCAGTAGCTGTAACATGACTGGTCTATATCTACATTTGTATTAGGAAACACTCAGGGTCTTCCTTCACTGACTAACAGGTATTTAGCAAAAAGAAAACCTCACACATGGGATCCTCTGTCAGATATATCGTCACACTGTAATACCTGCTGACCTTAGAGTAGTTTTACCTCAAGCAACCCACATCAGAAGACGTCTCTGGATTTAAAGAAAAAATTGACTTAGCTGTATAAAATGAATGGCTTTGCCACAAAAAGAAACCAAGAGATTTACATCGAGAATGAACCAGCGTTTCTGAGCTGACCACTTAGCCATACAACACTTACGTGGTGAGCTATATGGGTCAAATTATGGCCCAAGCCCTATATTTAGGGTGGGTTTATTCCTACACCACACTAATCTCAAAGCTCACAAACTACTCCTGTACAAGGCCCTAATTTGCTCACTTAATGTGTCCTCTAACCAAAAACATGTCGACTTATCTGAATCTGGAGCGCCGACGGTTGTGTTTCATTTCAGTTTGACTTTCATTGTTCATTAAGTGAGTCCCGGTGAGACCTGAAAAGGCAGTCCGAGGCAGGAAATTGTGATTGAGTGCTGAAGTGTCTCTATTAATTTCTTCAGTCCCCTTTCTTTGCATTTTCCACATTCACATTCACCAGGTGTCAGGCTGGATATAAAAGTCAGACAGAACCTACTACAATCCATCCTTTTTATTGTCCTTCGCTGTTAAACCAACACCTAGAGCTGGTGAGACTGTTACTGAAACCAGCTGAGACATTCCAAACCCTTGCTTGACAGTAACCTCAGTAAACACTCACTAGGAGCGCACCAGCTGTTCGTAAGTTCAAACTTAGCGAGGTTAGAACATTAAGGAAGTGAAGATTTACACTGCACTAAATCAAAACCTGCTGCACCCCACAAACTGGTTCATACGTAGAGATGAGTTGTTACCACATGCAGACACCCATTAGCAACCAGGTGGGATTGTTGCAGAGATAACTAAACCAACTAAAACAAGACAAAAACAAAAAGTGAAGCTAAAAATCTTGGGTTAGAGAAAAGGTTTTGCAAACTGTGCATGCTAACAAGTGGATTTTTGCAGTCTTACCCACACGTCAACACAAGCTGTCACAGCATGGTACATTAAAACCCTTAACACCTGATTGCAGCAAATTGCATCTAATTTGTTCTCTTTGTTGAAAGGTTGCCGTTGAATGAATTATGACTCCAAGAAGTGTAAACTTTAGATTCCAACTCTAAGAAAAGGATTCTGAGGCAAGTTTCACCATTAACCTGTTTCCCCTTACCTTAACCTGAACCTAGCCTTATCGATAACTTATCCTAACTAGTCATGCCTTATAATCCTCGACCTGACCCCAACCTTAATGGAGACTAGTTGTCTCCATCTGTTCCTGCATGTTGGAATCTGAGCGTTCACCCTTCTCGGAGCATAACTCAGGCAAGTTGGAGCACTGAATAATAGATTTTCACATAAATCCCCCCCAAAAAACAAAACAAAGACTTCAAAAAACTCTAAAGCTTGACTGAGAATCATCTTGTTTCTAAGCTTGGTGGATAATTGTCTGTTCTACCATGGCCACATTGCAAACAGGCTACCTTAAACAATGTGCAAAAATGTAAACTAACACAGACTCAGCTGTGTAACACGTAACATTTCCACATTAGAATCTCCACCATTGCTATATATGTTGTTGATTTTTTTTTGTGCTTATCTTGCCCTAGATGTTTCCAACAATGTTTAAATCCAGAGATTTTATTTAGTGTAACCATGCGTCATATCTTCTTTATCCTCTATAGCCATGGAAACAGGGTAAACTCCAGATGATTATGTTTTCCATTTTATAGTTTGTATTGCTCACTTATGATAGATCACAGTTAATATAGACTGATTTGTCCACAAATAATAACACTTAGTTGTCCCCATAGATTGTATATAAAAGATGGATGAGGCTCGAGTGTCTAAAAAATAAAGCCAATGCATTCTTTCCAACAGCCAGCAGGAGGCGACTCCTCTTGTTGCAGAAAGAAGTCTGATTGTATAGAAGTTAATGAGAAAATGACTCTACTTCTCACTTGGTCTGTTACTTCAGTAATCATTTTACTAATGAGGTTATGAACTCAGTGACTGGTTTGAAGACTTTCTGAGTACAGCATGATACTCATTTTGTACATTATGATCCCATTTACGGTAAAATAGACAACAAAGCAGGGTATTTTTAGGGTGCGCTACTTTGTGAGGTTGCTACTGTATTGGCTAGCACAATGTCCAGTTTCAAAAAACCAAGGACCAACTAACTAACTCTAGGCTTCAAAACCAAGAAGACAACAGCCAAATTTCTAACTCAAGGCTTCAACATGTGTACACAAGTCCACCTGTAACAAAAAACTCCAAGGCTTAGCCACTTAATGTTAGTTACAGTATGGGTAGTTGACTCACCTATTACTTATAAAAGTTAGTAACTTTTAGTAGCTACTTGCATTTGCTTCACTGGAATAAAATGACAGAATATGAAGATATATAAATATATAAATAAAATATATTCAAGTCCGATGGTGGATCGAATGGCCACCTCACACAACTAATCATCAGTCCTATTAGAGGGCTATGAACATACTCATAGAAATGGAGCTAGAGCCTCACCTTCACGTAATTTAAACTGTATATCAGAAATTTAAAAAGCAGAACAACCATTCCATGTCTTTTAAAATTGATTGTGATACATGAGTCCTCATTGTCCTTCAGACGTTTGCAACACAGAAAACAAAAAATAAGCCATTATCAGTTTCTGCACCACCCCAGTGTGAGTACTGGTCCCAGCCTGGCCAACTTCATATGAAGGGTTTGGCTTTGTGACTTGTCAATTCTGAAAGATTTCTAATGTCAGTGGTGGTGGAGACAAGAACTCCAATGATCCTACGCTACCTAGAGATTTTACTTTAGAGACCACTAGCAGCACAATTCCTATACTGTTTGTTTAAACAAATAAAAAAACACAAGTTGTTTCATATAAGACCTACTAATTAACAAACGAACTCCATGGAACATTGAATCCACTCTAGTAGAGAGCATCTGCTTTATTTGCAAATAAAAAGAAAAAAAGGAGTTTTAAAAAGTCTACGAAGATATTCCTTATAAAACAAGGTTTTCATCTTTAGTAACATCTAAAAGTAGGATTTTAGAGGATCATCTTTATGGGAAAGACTGTAAAAGAAGCTTGCATCTGCACGTCTTCTTCCTCCTCAGGTTCCCCATAAACCAAAGCATTTCATTTGTCAAGAACTTGTAAACTTTGTACAAGCTGAATTACACAGATTCAAACCTGCAAGCTACGTCTTTTCAACCATTTCATCCCAACCAATAATTTTTCACAGCATCCATGTCAAAACATTGCTCTTCACTGTTGTGATGGGAATGAATTACAGAATGGGGCTGATTCTGTGGTTTCGCTTTAATCATAGTGCGTTAAGGAGTTAGGAGAGGGAGAAATTCAAATGCAGCACACCAAAAGACCAGATAAATCACGGCTCCTGGCACTGAGCAGCTCCTGGCAGCTCTAAACACAGATTAGATTTTTACGCAATGTAGGATGTTGTACTGGAGATCAAGAAGCTGGGTGTAACAAAAGTTGTATTTTGAAATACAGCTTCTGAGTGTGTTTGCATGTATTGTGTGCTCTCTGAATGCAAATCTGGGGATACAAGGGAGGCAAGTGCACATACAGTGAGGGGGGAGACCCAGGAGCTGATGCTCTGTATCGAAGTAAAAATGTAAGAAAAAGACAGTGTGTAATTAATTGGGACGGCCGTCTGTAACACAAATGTGTGTCTCTAGGTCAAATGACAGATGTTTTTTTCTATCTGTGATGTTGCATTATTTATTAGAATATTAGGACTTGTGCTTTTTTTTGTCTAAGTTTCCTAAAGACAGCGCTAGAGTGATTTTCCAGAAAATGAACCCAGTGCCTTCTGTGTCAGATGCACACAGTTGTTGTCATGCATTGTGAAAGCCTGTTTGGCATGATGTACTATGGCAGGACACCATATTTTCCATTCCACAATGTGTGCCTCCTTCCCGTGCCAGATTTTATCATGGCTAACCTCCCCATGCACACTGTAGGGAAAGTTTGGAGCAAGTCTGGAGAGAGAGAAACACCCAAGCATGCACATACAGTTGGGATGGCGTCTTTCATCGGAGAAGAAAAACACCAGTGTTCAGTGAGTCACTCTCACCTATCTGCTCACACTTCCAGCCGCTGCTCATCTCCTTTGACATGTTGGAAAAAATTTGCAAGTGCATTTTTCCTCTTGTAAAAGAAGCAGGCCAAAAAGCATTGATGCCAAGCATGAATCAATCATTGGGCATTAACTAAATTAAACACGCTAAGACGGTGATGCATGTATGGCCTTGTGTGGCTTGCATAAGCGTGCCAAAGAGCGTGAAGCAGGTAGGCCAAGCGGGCAACAACACTGTAGCTGAACTGTTGCTGTCATCCTCAAAAGAGGAGACGACATGACTGTGTTAGAGAGTAACAGGGAGTTAAGTTTATCGGCCATGTGACAAACTCTTGTGTTCTCCATGATGCTTGAGTTCTGCAGGGCTGCAACGTTCCTGTTTTAACAATACTGAGCTTCATCCAACTTGTGCTGTTCAAGAAATGTGGAACATCTGCTCACACTCTTTGAATGTGTTAGCTTCTAAGAACTCTCTGATGCTATTGTTAGTAGTTATTTCTCAGTATTAAAGTGATACATATTACATATTAATTTTGAAGTGACAGAGTCATTGGTATATTGAAGCTCTTACAGGATAGATGTGTAATATTCAGATTTTTCTATACTTTAGGATTGCAACGAACCAAAACCCACATTGAATTGATGGTACTGGAGGTTCCTCTGCATTCAAACCCTGAAATACAGCCGTAAACTGATAACCCAGACCCTTATCTGTGGAAAAATATTGTACATGTGGATTTGATTTTGCAACTTAACAATCAAAAAGTGGTATTGTAACTGTGTCCAACTACACAGAAGATATTTTTAAGCTCTCTGTTCTCCTAGCTATGGCTGTGCTGTTTCCATTGAGGTGCAGGACTTTATACTGCCGTGAAAAATGGAGTCCACAGTGAGTAAAAAAGTGGCAGGAGTACAAACAGCCCAGGAACTGCTTGGAGTTCAGAGGACTAAACTGGTGACTTAAAATAGTCTCCAACAATACTTTCACTTCTGTTTGAGTTATGCTGGCTAAACACAGGAGGACTGAGCAGTTTAAAAGAGTGATTTAGTCTTTTGTTTTGTTGAAATGAAAGTCTATATTGGTGATGTTTTTAGGAGCAAACTGGCTTTGGGGGTTAGAGTATCAGATAGTGTGGAGAATAACAAAAACATAGAAAATTGCAGGCTGTATTCTTTCAAGAGGAGTCTTCAGATTTTCTTTTCTTTCTTTGAGTCATGTCCCATGCATTATTTGATGCACACAGTGGACGCTTCCCACAGGCACACTGAAAGTGGAACTTCTGGTTGCTGAGCTGGAAAACAATGTGAATGCTTTACAAGAGTTGCATTTTTTTTTTTTAAAAAAAACACTCACAGTGAGTTTTTGGGGTGCTAATGTGTGAGTAAATCAAAGCAGATCAAGGAGAAGCCTTTAAGAAGAATTACCTCACCACTCAGTTCCACGTTCCACCTGACCCAAAGACCACAAGGCCTGCATGTGCATGAAGTAACATATTACATGCAAAAATGTACATTTTCTTAGAAGGACTTACAGAGGGATGAGATAGGGAGAGAAAAGGCATATTAGCTGACTAAATACTAGAGCAGGGGTGTCAAACTCCGGTCCTCGAGGGCCACTATCCTGTATGTTTTCGATGTTTCCCTCTTCAAACATACCTGATTTAAATGATCAGGATCGTTATCAGGCTTCTGCATAGCTTGATGATGAGCTGATCATTTTGCTAAGATATGGCTTCACAAGATAAAACACTGAAACAGAAAATGTCATTCTCCACTATGGAAGTAGTGAAGAGCCTGCAGATTACTTATTCATAAATAAATCGCAGAAGAAATGTAATATAGTAATATACACAGATCAGCCAAAACATTAAAACCATGGACAGGTGACGTGAATAACTTTGATCATCTCTATATGAAACCTGGGATTCTGGCTTTCATGGGGACTACTTAAACATTAGGCCACTTTTCACTGGAGGAACTCGAGGAGGACATGAGGTGACACAAACTTTTACAGTAACAACCCTGTAAATTCTGTTTTCATTGTTATGTAGGATCCGACAACTTCACCAAAACAAGGACTAGTTACTATGAGCATGTAGGAAACAGGAAATAGAACAATGGAGGGTTTGTTATGGCAGCCTATGTGGTGATTTTTTGTTGCTGTTTGAGAGGAGAAGACTGCTCCTTGATGAGGACATCAAAAAGGCAAAAAAATATATGTTTTTCGTCATTTCCAAGTTTTACCAATCAGCATCTGTTTTCTCTGAGTTTAACCAATCAACATTAAGATCTGCACAGCAGTTTGTCAGCGCTCCTTAGAAGTACCTACCCTTGGGCAGGTGCTTTTTTCTTCCCCCAAAAAAGTCCTGAAAGGGGTTCTTGCTACAGAGTGCCCTTGAACAACCTGCATGTCACTGTAGTGCCAAACTGCCTATTTCATCAGCCCAGACATACTCCCCCCGATGGTAATGGAACATCCTAATGCCGGCGGCCTCCTCCAGCAGTACAACGCGTCCTGCCACATCAACAAAAACTGCTCAGAAACAATTTAAGGAACACAAGCCAAAGATGTTGAAAAAGTTCCAAACATCTGATCTGACTGAGCATACGTGGAAGGTGTCGGAACAAGCCTAATCCACGGAGGCCCAGGCCCCCACCTGACATCCCGTAGAACCCAAAGGATCCACTGCCGACACCACAGGACACCCTCAGAAGACCTTTGTCCATGCCTGATAAGTCAGAGTTGGGTGACTTACACAATATTAGGAAGGTGGTTCTGAAGTTGTGGCTAATTGGCATAGCATATTACTACCATTTATAATGTTCACTGCTCTGTGCGTCAAATAGTTATCATATCCCATCAGGTGACTTTACTGCTGTTTTTCTTGGCAGTAAAAGTAAAAATGGAAAAGCTCCTTATGGCTACGTCAGCATAGCCTAAAGCACTGACATATGGAGTGCATGAGGAGAATGATCAAGAGTTGCCAAAACATTCAAGAAGATAATGAAGAAAAAAACACAAGTCTAAACATGTTCTCTTCTCAAGCGAAAGGGGAAGACCTGAAAGAATAAGACACTTGCTTTGATGTAGATGTTAATTACTGAAGTTGTCTGGCATCATGAATTTACAGCTGTGAAGTGTTTTCGTGGATCACTAAATTATACTTGTTCTAACAATGTAAACGGGGCAATCTCAGGTATAATTGGCAAAATTTCACCAAATTACATACATTAGTATAAACCATGCATAGTTTTTTTTCTTGTCTAAACAACTGTATCCCACGTTGCCTTTTCAGATATATACCTCATCCTCCTACGAAGAGACCTTACACTACCCTATATAAAAACTTTTGCCCAAAGCAGCAAGAATTTAAGTGCCAAACTTGTCGCCTGTCGTCTAAGAAATTAACTAACCATGTCTCCTTCCCCAACCCTGCGAGCCCAGCTCCGCCCTGTCGGCTGTTTGTAGTGGTGACTGTAATTATGAAAGGCAGTTCATGCCCATGTGTTTTAACAAGATCCATTTGTTATGTCCCTCTCTCACTGCTGAAGGCGGCTTGTCACATAATTGCAAGGGTCTGAGGAGTGAAACTGCGCAGACAAGTTACTAATTTATGTCGTTGTAATGAGAAATTTCTTTAGGTTTGAATAGGATACCTATATTAAAGAGGCAAAAGTATGGTATTTACAGAATTAATCCCTGCGTAAGGTGCCAGACTGTTGTCTCAAGAAGACAGACAGTCAAATCCACAGTCAGCTCTGAATGCTGGTGAAGTCTAAGCTGACCTTCTTTAGCGTAACCTTCCTTAGGTGTGACATTACTTGGCGTGTAATGTTACACTGTTTAAAGATGATGGAAAATGACTGAAATTCCCATTTACCTAGGAAAAAGAATCATCTTTAATCAGACTCCAGACAGACTGCAGGAATTCCCCAAGCTGTTTACGAAACTCAAACTGTGCGCCTACATTTTAACAGTGGAAATATTTCTGTTCAACAGGGCCAAAGTCAGTCTGAGAGAATCTGAAAAATGCAGACCAGTTTGAATTTCACTCACTTCTTCAGACCATTTTCCATTCTATTCTACTTGAAAAAGTTGAGGCCTGGCAGCTCATCTGTGACTCACTGTAATCTTGCATCAGAGCTCAAACACCTCAAATCACAGTAACAATTGGTTGCTATCAGCATGATGAATGAAGGTTCTGTATCAGACCTTATTATTCTTCTCGGGTTTTCCACAGTTTCCCTCTTATTTCAACCTTCCTGCTTGATTGTATCATACAGAATCACAGTTTATTTTTACATCTGTCTTTAACTACTGTGTCAATAGTGGACATCTTGTCCCAGCTAAATACCCCTTCAATACAAGCTGTTTAAACAAAAACTAACTTCTCCATTTAAGACTGATTTTAAGTGATTGATAGCCTTATTTTGCTCCCCAAAATGCATGTAGGAGCAAATACCTTCAGATCTGCTTTAAAAAGATTGTCAGATTTCTTTCATATTCTGAGTATATGATAACTATGAAATGCAAACATGATGAAAAGTGACTTAAGCAAAGTCAACATGTCTTCATACATGTTCTTCATACCTGTTTTAGACTTAGCTTGTACATGCCCTCTAGAAACACTAAAATGACAAGTGTTTGCTATCAGCGAGAACACATAATCTGTCAATCCCTACCAATCATATATATAATACAATATCCCTAAATTCAGTGAGTAACCGCTGCACAACTGTATGGCCAAAATAAACAACCTTGAGCTCTATGGACAAGAGACACTTGGGGGAATTTTGAAAAAAGTCCCTTTGTCCCCATCATCAGGCCAGTTTGAAACTGCCATTTTTTCTTTCACTTCATCAAAATTGTATATTAG
Source organism: Dascyllus trimaculatus (assembly GCA_024666655.1). NCBI lineage: Eukaryota > Metazoa > Chordata > Actinopteri > Pomacentridae > Dascyllus > Dascyllus trimaculatus. Next base: position 8,690,699 of record CM045460.1, on the reverse strand, counting down.
AAAGCCTTATAATGACAAGTTAGTAAACACTGACATTACTGATGCTGCAACTGTCCCAGAAGTGACTCAACAGAAATAAGGAACATAAATGGTGCGTCCATTTTAATAACAACAATACTAGTTGGACTCTTTGTTGAATAAACCACATTTTACCAACCTTTTTCTAAAATCGCAGCAGGTTGTGTTTAAATATCACATACAACCTGGTCCCAGTACCTCCATTATTTAAAAGGTTAAGATGATCAAGATGAAGACATGACTGTGATCAGTGTCAGTAGCAATACAGGTGTTGTACCTGACCATTGTGGTGAAGAAATGCCGGCCCTGTAGGCAAAGCTGTCTTTTTACCAGCTGGTCCACGCTCCAACCCTCTGGGCAGTGATCAAAAGAATGATTGCAGGAACTAGCAACCTAAATGGATTTCCTCCTCAGGGTGGCTGGGCTTGAGTTGCAAGGAGTCAGCTGAGGTGGTTTGGGCATCTGATTACAACTGGCCACACTAACTGCAAAGACACCCCAGGGTTAACCTAGAACTTACTGAAGAGATTATGTATCTCATCTAGGTTTGAACACCTTGGGCTCCAGCAGTAGGAATGACAAAATGTTGCTGGGGAGAGAGACATCTGAAATGCCTTGCCTAGGGTGATGGATGGATGGATGGATGGATGGATGGATGGATGGATGGATGGATGGACGGATGGATGGATGGATGGATGGATGGATGGATGGATGGATGGATGGATGGATGGATGGATGGATGGGTGTTAAAAAATGTTGGAAGTTTACAGTTGCCTCATGTGCTAAGTCTGATGTTTGATGCCCCCCCACCCCCACCCCGACCCCCTCACCCCCACCCCCTCCCCAGCCTCCTCATTACATGCCCATAGAACTGGACTTTGTTGCTGTATATCAACATCTTTCATATACACAACTGTAGAGGTTTTTCTGACTTGACAAAGACCTCGTGCACTTATTGTTTGGAACATTTGCAGAAACACTTTCTTTTTTCTGAAAGGACAGTCTCGTAAAGACAGATGAATCTGCTTTGTTTCTTACAGTCCACAGTGTGCTGTTTATGATGGAACATGAGCATACTCGGTAGCCTCTGCCAGGGCCTCTCTCCACTGTATCCTAATGTGTTGATTACAAAATTGTGAGGCATTATGTAACACAGTTTCCCAATATATCATTAGTTAATTTGCTCCCTGCAAACCTTCCACATTCTCTGCTTGCTGGATGTCATTCTTGCTTTCAAAAGAAACAGCTTATAGGGTCAGGGTCATCTTTTATGGGGCTTGCTGCCTCTCAAACAAGCCAGCAGCCTTTGTCCGGGCAACACACAGTTTCAGGATCTTTGGCCCGTGGAAGTACAATTCTTCAGTGATTTCAGCAGAGGACAACTGGACAACACCAACTGACTTGATGAATAAAACATATTCTAGACTTTGCTGAAATTGTATACTTTTAACTTTTTATACCCCTAAAATGTGACCACAGTATAATGCCCCATCATCCCAACCATCACATTGCGGTGGAGTCTAAAGTCTGTGCATTTGGACCACATTGACTCCACCATGAGGCAGGCAGAGCTGTGGCTGGAGATTTGGCTTTGTTTTGGCAAGTCAAGCAAAAAAAGAAGAAGAAACATTTACCAAAAAAAAATCTGACACAATAAATTCTATTTCTACGTCTAAACTTTGGAGCTCCTTTTTGTGAATGAAAGCGAACATATGACATGGCAGTGCCTCCATTAGCATATTTAAACATTGAGACAGTGCAGTGTGTCTGATTTCTGTCTCATCTCCAAAATAAAAGCTGGCTGTTTTGTCTATGGTTATGTTAAGACCCGCCTCCTGTCAATCATGGCCCAGTAAAGTCAACAGATAAACCAAACCTTGGCACTGCGTGACAGGTTTATGTCTTAAAATTGAAAGCTTCTTCTTTATCTTCCTACATAATTAGACAGCCTTTACTGAATTTCAACATACCCTTTTTTTTAAACAAATAAATGGAGGTGGGAAATAGCAAGTATCAGTGCAGGAATTAGACTAAATCTGTTTATTTTCATGCGGGCAGTTTCGACGGCTGCTTTAAGGCACCTACACAGACCAAAATAAACCCACATGGCACACCCCCCTTCCTTTGGTGTTTTGTTTTGATCACGAAGATACGAGTGCGCAAGACACAGAGAGTTTTCCATTGGCTTTTAGTTGGAACTGAGTTCATATAAATATTATCATGAGTGCATAATACTTGAGCACATGTGAAAGTGTTCAGCAGCTGCTCGCAAGAGAGTAATACATCAGATTAGGCCATAAAGGCACGGATATGCACACGCACTCCATTTCACACATACACTTAATGAACACAAGCACAGGTCTCCCCTCCACACATGCGCTCCCTACAATTGACAAGTTGTCGTGAACTCACCAGCTGCCAGTTATCAATTGAGTGCAAATCCCCCATTGGCAGTGTTTCCAATGGCCTGCATGTTTGCGCTCTAGAGGGACATCTCTCCCCCGAGTCCGGAGAGTAATCCTTGTGGAAGAATTTCCGCATATGAAAATTTCACAGAATGAAATCGGAAGGATAAAATGTTCCTGCATAAGTACATTCTTAATCCGTCGTGTATACAGCGTGCTAAATGCACACAATGACTCTGAAATCATATAGGTCATCTACTTGTTTACTTTTTTTTGCACACAGACTGTGTATACTTTTAATTTCTACTGATAATTTCCTAAAGCCAATGTAACTTTGTAGATTTTTTTTTTTTTTATCTTTGTGGTTTCCATTCATTAAAATATATTTTTTTATCCATCTTCAACTTGTGATAAAGTACTTGCAAGGTACACTCGCTTAAACAAGTATGGCGACCATCCAGATTCATTTGTTTAGGGCCAAACCTGTACAGACACTCAGGTTGGAGGACCAAGTATGTATATGTTGAACTAATCAATGGTGACTTCAAGCCCTTAGACTGCACTCTTTAGATGCAGGTCTTTTACAAGAAACTGGCTAGAAGCCCTGTGGTATCATTCATCCTTTCCTCTGTGCTCCTCTCTGTGAAGAGGAGCCAGTTGTTCTCATTCTCAGTGTTTACTAGCTTCCAACTAAGTCTAGGACACACACATAGGCTCAACTGTTATGGATGCTTTAGTGTTAGAGGTGGAGCAAGCATTGAAAATCTGTACTCAAGCAGTACAGTTACATTGAATAAATGATGCTCAACTATAAAATACCCAAGTAAAAGAATAGCATACTCTTTTAGAAAAAACCTGTTCAACCACTGGATTTTAAAAAGTACAAAAGCACACTTTTTACAAGAGTCAAAAACTGCAAAAACAGAAACAATGTTCAACTTCTGACAGCCCTTGAACTAATGGTGTGATATGTGGTTCCATCAGTGTTGCTTTTGGAAGCCATCTTAGTCTTTTGGATGGAAATGGTTATTAGTTTTAGTCACATTTTAGTCATTTCTATATGTGATATGTGACAAAAAATCAGAAAGGTTTTAGTCTGGTTTTAGTCAGTTTTAGTTTAAAAAAAAAGTGTTAGTCTTCTAACAAATTAATTTATGCCAATAAGTATTGTCAATTGAAATCAAGGTTGACAGGTTGTATCAAGTGTTGCAATTCATAAAAGCCGGCCAAAATCCCTGCATGTTCTACACATAACAGTAACACACATAAGCTAATGAACTGATGCTAGTGCAACCAAGCTAGTGTTAGCCTGAAGTTAGCAGCCTATTTGCACCAGGAGTTATGTGGAAAACTTTAGGCTTACTATGAAATTTATCACAAGCGATTGTCGACTAACATTGTATGTATACGATATGTCAACAGGACTTGTTATATTGAAAGTATGTTCATAAATCATTTTGTTGTTTCCGACCACCAAGCCCCTTTGCTGACGCTGCCGCCATGGTCCATCAATGAATTAATAAACTAAACTGCGTGTCTGTGTGTGACTAGTGACCGGTGTGTTGTGCAGAATGTGCGCTGCATGTCAGGTGGTGGGCGTGACCAAACAAACATAGGATGCAGCAGCATTGCTGATACTTTTTAGCTTTTGACTTATAGATTACACGCACATTAGGCAGCAATGTCATGCATTTTAAACGTCTGTCAGACCACCCACTAACATTTCTCGTCAAGTTTTATGGTAAATGGTCTGCACTTATATAGCACTTTTCTGTACCTTAGTGGTATCCAAAGCGCTTTACAGTGTGTTTCACATTCACACTCCAATGGCAACAGAGCTACTATGCAAGGCGCTAATCTACCATTGGGAGCAACTTGAGGTTCAGTGTCTTGCCCAAGGACACTAGGGCGTGTGGAGGGGCCAGGGATCGAACCGCCAACCTTGCGGTCAGTGGACAACCCGCTCTACCACCTGAGCCACAGCCGCCCCATGTCTTAATCATCAAAGAGTCATGTTTAGCTCATCACTGTTTCATTATCATCATAAAAAAGGAGCGTCAAAGAAATAATTTCGTCATCATTATTGACGAAAACAACACTGGGTTCCATCAGGAAAAAATTTCCAAACTGAAGCTTGAAATAGTGATACTACATCGAAGTCATTTTATTCTACATGTCTCAGTTGAAGATTTGGCAAAAACTAATAATTTGCAATAACCAGATCCCGTAAAAACAAAATAGAATAAAATCTTCAGTCCTTGTTGCAATCATGAAGCTATGAGTGACTCAGCTGGGATGAACAGTGCTGTAACAGGAAAATGTCTGACTGAACTGCAGGCTGTGTTTACAGCTATGAGACAAGTATGGAAACAAATTAAAAATGTACAGTAAAAAATATCTTTGGTATGTCAAGCATCTAATTTATTCCAGACACCATATTGCAGTGAAAAACAAGCCCACTGTGGGAAAAAAAAAAAAAAAAAAAACAGGAGCAAAAGCCACCCACCAATTGCTTCGGGTTCACAGGGTTAAATACACTTCAAGCTTTTCAAAAGCATGCAATCAAAAGAAGAACATTTCACTTAACCTTTATTCTTAAGTCTATACTGTTCTAAACATAACCAGGGGTGCACAAATTATCAGTGACAGATAAGCAATGAAAATGATTTGTATGTAAACATATTATAAGTGAGTTCGATAATGCGGAGCATGCTGTGGACTAAAGATGCCACAAAACCCACTTGTGAGTGGCGGTTTGTGCCTCTGCTCTCAGTGTTGCTGCCTGTTTACACAAGGGTGGGGCTGAGCTGCTCAAACGGCAGAGCAGACAGCAGAGCTCAGGCCGCAAAGATAATGAAACAGGCTTCTGGGTGTACATTACTCAAGTCGGAGGAAGCAGTGCTCCATCTCTTAGCGCCGCAAAATCCGGGAGTGAAAGAGACAATTTCTGAAACACCTGTTAAACAAGCAGAACATAAACTCCCAGACTTGTACTCTCTTCAGCCTCATCTGGTCTTTTTTCCCAGATCTTTTCTCATTGTTTTTATGCAGTAGACAATGTAATACCTTCTCTACTGTTAAAGTCGTAATTCACTACTAAGTGAGCCAACATTGTAAATTATCGGGCTGATCAAGACCATGTTATATGGATAAAAAACATGAATTAAAATGTTCTGAAATAAATCAGTAAATCAAGATATGCTAGCACGTCCAAGAGTTTTAGGCCCTTGAATGGATGTTTTTATGAAGCATCAGGTTTAGAAAATAGGTTGTCTTGTTTGATGCACTTACGCCTTTCATCATTTATCAGAGAAAAGTGTTTTGTTGGAAGAAGATCTGAAACTCAAGCAGTTTTGCAGCATTTTTTTATGCTTCTGTCACATATTTTCTCACTGTGTTTTCACTTTTCGCTGCTATTTAAAGTCCTATGTCTCTACGAAAGAAGTACAACCATGAACTACAATGAGAGAGAAAGTTTAAAAAAAAAAAGAAGCATTTTGTACAGTATGGCAAAGTTAGAATGCCATAAATCAATAGGAGAAAGAAAATCTCAAGTTGAATTTCTTTAATTATTTATTTTGCATTGCACCACAGGCGTTACTAGTGCTGGGGAAATGGTGGGGCCACATATTATTTTAGATGTTTTCCTATTTACATGTTTACAACCTCTACATCATTTTTCCCACTACTCTGCACATCAGCTCTATAAAGATATTTCACTATGCTGAATGCATCTTCCTACAACTTGCTGTTTATTTACTCAATTCAGGGGTGTCCACTGATCGCAAGGTTGGCGGTTCGATCCCCGGCCCCTCCACATGCCGAAGTCTCCTTGGGCAAGACACTGAACCCGAAGTTCCTCCCAATGGTAGATTAGTGCCTTGCATGGCAGCTCTGTCACCATTGGAGTGTGAATGTTTGTGTGAATGGGTGAATGTGAAACACATTGTAAAGCGCTTTGGATACCACTATGGTAGAAAAAAGCGCTATATAAGTGCAGACCATTTACTCCTCTGTATGTCATTTTTCAGTCATACTGCATTTTTAAAATAATCAAATAAGTTTTATCCTCTCTTCTTTGTATAAACACAGCCATTGGTCACTGCCAAGTCATTCAGTTGCACTTGGAAGAACTGTTTTTATTTGTGTATTTGTTTATTTTTACCCAATTTGGGTTTATTTTAGTCGATTTTTTAAAAAATGAGACACATAGAGTGAAGTGGTTTTGATGAGAAATCACCATTTTCAGCTTATTTTTTCCACTGGGAACCACATATCACACATGATGCGTTCACAGACTGTCAGAAAGTTGAAAATCCATCAATTATCTCTCTTTTTACAGTTCCTGGCTCTGACTCTGATAAACGGTATCATTTTGGTGATATTTTTTTAAAGACAACATGCTTTTCAAAACCCTCAGTGGGTTCAGAGGTTTAAGAAAGGCCGTTTTTTTGGTGTCCAAAGATATTTTGAGTTTTGAGCCGGCGAAGATCTTTGTCTGTGAGGTATTATTTAATGTAAGTAATTATGTTCTTTTCTGACAAGCTGTGCTGGACCACTGCTATATTTTAAGTCAGTGCTGGGTGGGCATCCGTATTAAATTTGCACGTAATGAACGACAACACATACTCCTAGTGCTTAAAATATGTCAGATGAATGCAATTTAATCCACATATTTAAATGTGACCTCCTGTAATTGTAACTGTGCCTCAGAGGTAAGTATTTTTCATCGCTTATATGTAACTGAACGACCCCATTGACTCTGTCAGCAGCTGAGAAACACCTTGGATTGCTTCTTGCCCCTGAGCTGACTGTACACAACTCTGCAGGCAAGCATCCACTCAGCTACGCTACCTCAGTCTCACATGTGGCACGCAGCCCCTGTTCTTGGCTCGCATCGATCCTGCTGTTCTCTGTCCCACTGTGTTATTTTTTTGTACTCTTCGGAGAGCTGATGTCATTAATTAAACATCACATACAGGCTGTAATAATTAAGTGCCAGCAGGATATGCTAATCAGAGGCTCCACGATGGAAAGGGAGTTTAAGAGATAGTACAGCTGCAGTCTGGGTGGGTGTGCCTCGGTTGAGAGAGAAATGTCCACATTACGCGTCTGAAGTGGTGCATTTGAAACATAAGAGATGCCACTGGGGGTAGGAAGGGGTTGTCCCCAAATCTGGATCAAATCTGCTTTTATCGTTTCTCAGTTTCTCTTGGTTTGTTGTAGCTTTGATGATTTTTGGATGTTCTGAGAGATGCTCTCCCCCGATGGCCTGCCAGATGATAAAGCAGAAGCAGTCCCTCGTAAATGCAAGATTGAAAGGAGAAAAATCTCGTGGTAAAAGGCTCTGGCTGAATTCTTTTTTTTTTTTAAATACTGAAGGCTTTTAGCCCATTAGCGGCACAGCTTTCTGGAGTGTGATGTCAGTCAGTGAAAAATTTAGTGGATAGAAAAGGTAATAGAACTCTTTCATCACAGCTGCAGACTGAAAGTTGTCAGAGATCACTGAGTTTTGCAAGATACTGATTCATTGCTAATGAAATTTCTTCTTCATATGCTTGAAGTTTAAATCACTGCACTTTGTAATTCTGATTAATGCCAGAGAATGTAAGCTGGCATTTTCACAGTATAAACTCCCCAGAGGATGAACCTTCCAGCTAGTATTGGTTCATTTTTGTTTTCATCCAAATGTCTTGACAGCTATTGGAAGACTTGAGATAAAGTTCAGTGCAGCTATTCATGGTCTCAAAGGATGGCCACTTACAACTTTGATGGCTTAATCCCCTGATTCTTCCTCGACTGTCAAAAGCAGGTTGAGTTTTTTCATTAATCAGTGAATAACTCAACATTTGTCACTGTAAATAAACCAGCAGTAACATTGTACAACTGTTCATAGTTCCAAGAGGATGCATCCTACTGACTTTGATCATCTTTGACTTTTCCTCTGTTGCCATCTTGACTTTGGCGTTTGTGGTTTTTCATGAATAGTTTCCACAACTATTAGCGTTAAGTTTGGCTCAGACATCTTTGACATGTCAGACTGAATTGTAATCACTCTGATAGTCCCTTAAAGTTAAAGATAATTCACAAATGTTTCTCTAAAAGCCTTGTACATATCACAAAGAAGTTTACTGAAAAGACTTTGAGTATGTAGAACTGGACTGTTGTAACTGGGATTGTAAAGGCTGGAAATCATGGCTCGATGCTGCACTGGAGCAACATTTTTGCAAGACTTCTCTCTCTAACATTATAATGTTATAAAAGTGCACATTAGCACTAGTGGTTCTTCTGCTCAAGTACAAGTTACTACACCCACTACAGTTGACAGTTTGCTAGATATACAAAGGCATCTTCCCTGGATGCTGGCCAGCTTGGCCTCTTTATTTTAGTTTCCTAAGAATGAAATGAAGAAGAGTTGGGTAACTTTGCAAAGAGCCATACTGATGGAAAGTTCAGAATCACCACTAATACCTGAAGTGACCATTTTACATCAGGTACTTTTACAAGCTTTCATCAGATGGAGATAAGTGGGATTCACAGGTAACTGGTCTTCCTCCTTTCATCCCTGCAAAGTCTGTTGCCATTGTTGGTCGTGTGTGCCTACCAATGAGTGGAAGTTACCTTGTTTGCATGCAAATATAATAAAGTAAGATGGAGAGCATGTTATATAACATTATTCTTGCTCAACACCAGCAAGTTGGCATGCTGGCATTTGAATTTAGCTCAAAGCCCTGCTGTGCTTATAAACACACAACTTTACAGAGGCTGTACTATAGCACAGGGTGTTAAGGTGCCTATAGGGAACAACAGTAATATGAGTTTATTGCACATCACACTGTGCAAAATGGCTCTAGTGAAATCTTGGTCTCAGTCTGTGTCAGATGATGTGATATACATTTGAGAGATGCCAAACTGTTGAGTTGAATGTGTGCTGAATCGTAGTACTGCTCTGTGAAGTCTAAAGGCAAGGAAACTGCGCAGCTCTTCTTTTTGCTTTTTCTTCCATCTCCGTTTGCCTTGTGTGTGTGTGTGTTTAGGCCCTAAACTTTATTCAAATTTGGCACTGACCAGTGTGTTCTGAGTCATTTTCTGTGGTATTGTTATTGGTTGGTTTGTAGGCGTGTATCGTAGGAGCAGGAACACAGTGAGAATCTGCTGCTAAATTTGACTGAATTCTGCTCTCTTCGGTCGCCAAACCTCCAAATGGGCCATCAGTGGATCACAACGTGATCAAGGACCACCTTAGATTTTACCACATGTCTCTCTAGACTGTCAAGTCAGACAGTCCAAAATTGCACAGTGTAAAAAGCCTTTATTCTTGTTTGCCATTCCAAACCTCCCTTAAAAGTTTAACCTTGTACTCAGCTGCACAAGGCGTTCTCTGTATGAAGCATTGTGAGACAGTCAGGAAATGCTGGAAACAGTGAGAAGTGCTGAGTCAAACTGCCTGTGGTCATTTTTTTCCCTTTAACTGGTCATGATGTCATTGGCTCAGTTACCTCTGACTAAGAGGTCCAACATGAAGGTTTGGACTCAAACTCATACAAACCCTCTTAGAAACGAGACACTTTGAGACATTTGGTGTCTTTGGTGTCTCGTCTTTCTTTCCAGAGAAATTCTTGCCTGTGAAAGTGACTCCACTATGCAGGACATGCTTCTTCTTCTATCACAAGGACAAACTATTAGAAACTTAATTATAATAAATCTTTCAAAATCTGTAAAAGCTCACAGAGATTGAGGATTAACTCCTACCTGACTAATCCTAGCCTCCTTCTCATCTGACTTCTCTACCATATCTGCCCTGCAGATGTTCTCACATGAGCTCACATACACACAAAGAAGCCTCAGCAAATGCAATACAGTTTTGTCCCACTGCAGTTAATGGGCCCTGAATTCCAGCAGCACCCGTCTCAGATATTCAAACTATTTCCCTGTGGTGTTTTAAGCCGAAGGGAGGAATCCTTCTCACCTCGGCCCTTGTTTCTGCTACCTAAGAAAATCCCCTGTTTATCATGTGCATGGACGAGTGTATTAAATAGAAGCATTAACAGCCAGGTGGAGCTGCATGCAGGCAGGAGGATCCGATCTATAGATCTGATATAAACCCATCAGCCAACCCCCTTCCCCTTGCTTTACTTCAAGGCTTTACATACAGAGAGTAATGGATTTCTGGGGATAATACATGCTTATACAAGCAACCCTGCTCTTCTGTGTTTTTTAGCTCACACACACACACACACAAAACCACGTACATGCATATAAAATGCATACATGTGCACGACTGTTCCATCGCTCATCATTTTACTGGTAATCTTCCCGCTCGGCCCCGTTTAATACACTTTCCATCTAACGCGATTCATCACAAACATCTCATTGAGGTTTGGCAGCAGTCCTATGGAAAATCTTAACACTGCAACTCATGCCAAAGTGCTCATTGGTTTTGATAAACATAGCGTCTGGAGAGGGGAACTCACAGCCATGACTTTTTGCTGTCAATTTATCGCTGTAGTATAAGAAAATCGACATTTTTAAAAAAATCAAAGCTTACATGAAAGGAACACAAGGGCACAATTTGCCCATTCATAACATGCCTGTTACAGTATTGCCACTCCTTGGATGTCTGTCATTTTATGGCTGCTACTTGCCACTTCTCTTGCTAAGATCATAAAAGTTGGAGCTGTTACCATGTAATGGTCTGCAGTTGAAATCCAGATGTCTGCTGGTGAATGCACAGTTGGAAAAAAAAGAAAGGGAGGAGGGTCTTTCTCAGTGGAAAGAAGTGGGAGGGAACAGAGGACAGAAAGGGAGCTGAAGAGTTTGGGGGGGTCGTAAGGGGACGATGTTCAGTGGGAAAACACATATGGTTCAGAAGTGTTTGTTAAAACACAGATGGGGACAGACGATGCTGAAAGTATGTAGACAGCCACAGGTCCGTAGAAGGAGTGGTACCAGGGGGCAACGTGTATGTCAGAATTCCCAGTGTGCCTCTTGTTTCATGTGGCTCGTGACACACTCACACGACCACACCACGAAACTGAATGAACCAAAAATGGCTGTAAAGGTTTTCCACTAATACAACTCCAGACTACAACAGAATTTACTTAATAAACAAGACATAAACAATAGATGCTGAAATAGTAATAAGAACATAGTTGAGACAAAACCATCCTGAAGCACGTCTGTGGTGACCAGTGGAATATTCTGCCTGCTGTCTGCTCAGCGTCTAACCTTGATTCCAATGCAGCTCCATCCAGACCTGGTCCCTGAAGACCTGGACTACTGGTGAGGGAGGGAGGAGGAAGACGACTTGTAGGGAGGGAGGGAGGGGGGATTTTCCCACTACGCATTGGGAGCTACTCATCCGCTCTGTGTATGTTTCAATCCCTTCTTTCCTTGTTTTTCTCTTTCCTTTTTTAGACTTAACACCTTCTGTGCTGTTTTATCCCAGTGGATGTCTACTTTTTACCTTTTTAAAACTCTCTTTAACCCTCAGAACCTCAAGAAGTTTCTTCGATATAAAGTCCTGCATCTCCATAGAAACAGCACAACCATGACTAGAAGTAGAGAGCCAGAACCTGCAGTCCCACATGATGAGTGTTTACTGGAAATGACTGTCAGAGAACTGGTGACAGTCTGTAGGATTACCCGTGAGATCATCATCAGTTTCCCGGTAGGAAGCCGGACGTCCTCGGTGTTGGTGTGTTTAAAATACGGCAAAGTTTTTCCAAACTGGGCATTTTAAGTGGATCGCTGCGTCGCTAGTTCCATTATCGGACATGACTGTAGAAGCTTCTCTTGATGGAAGGTTTAAGAGTGTAGGAAGTGTTTAAGAGCATAAAATATGTTTATAAGAGTGTGGGAAAGGTTAATAACAGTGTGGAGAGGGTTTATACAGCCTTAAAATATATATATAAGTAATAAAATAAATGTAAGGTCGCTACTTCGTGGATTTTGTGTATCACGGGGGGCAAGGGGGATCTGTAACCAAACCCCAACGATAGACTAGGGATCCTTGTTCTTTGATTTCCATAGCTGTGTCTTATATTCCATACTTGTCTCCTAGGCTGAACTGCAGGATGTGTCTACACATCCTGCAGTTCAGCCTAGTGCAGCCAAAAGTCCCAGAATTTTTATCATGTGACTGTTGGTTGCTCCTGGGTCACTTGTGGCTTCACAGCTGCTAACAAATGTTCCGTTTTTACAGAATCTGGTTGGAGCAAATGGTCACACAGTGTTTATAAATGAGACAGTTAGAATAAAGTGATTTTGATGAAGGACCAGGATTTTAAGCTTTCAGATAGAACTACATATCACACACTATTAGATCAAGGACTGGCAGAAAGTTTGAAATCTGATGAAATGATTCTTTCTGTTTTTACAGTTGTTCAGACCATAAATCCACCATTTTGGTTCTAAATTATCAACTACTGAAAATAAAAATTGCACAGACATTCGTGGTCCCCCAAGGATGACTCCTGGACCCCTCCTCAGCTCAGACCAGATTTGATAAAATTTTGAAAATGTTCAAAAGGAAAATAAGGATTGTGAAACTGGACTAATTATGTTATCCAGTTTTGGCTTTAATCTGGATCAAACTTCAGTATGTGATGAAACTTTTTGGTAGGTCTGGGATACTTGTGACACAAAAAATAAGGATTACCTTGATACCAACAGAAGGATGGATTAAGGGTAGATTTCAGTAACAAATCTTTAAAACTGTTGCAGGGATAACAGAGGTATATATTCAAATACCTATTAAGTCTGAAGTGTTAAAAAGTAATTCTTGTTTGGTAATTTTGAAAAGTTTGTTCCTGGATCAGGTTGCTCCAACCGAATAGTGCTTTGAACATGCAATAAATTACTTGATTTTGGATAGCAGAATGTAGGATTAAGTAGATTACCTAATCCTCGATAGCAAAATATAGGATTTCCAAATCTGGATTATTTGATCCAGATTAAACCTTTCGAACAACGTGGCCTGTTGATTTCAGCCATCCTATTCGTATTATCCTTTTGCACATGATTTCTGGTATTTAGTGAAACAACATGACAAATATTAGATCTGTGGTGCCCAGACGATGTATCATGAGAACCAGGTGCCCGGGACGAAAAGCTTTTTTTAGCTTTCTTGTTTGTGTACACATGGTGCCTGGCCTTCCTCACTTGGTCCTAAAGCTTTACTGTATGTTCAGCATTAAACCCTGATGGCTTACAAATTCATAACATAAAGAGTGATAGCTGGTCTTGTTTGAAGTTGGAGGATGCTGTGTCAACTGTTTTACAGATGTTCGGGGGAAATTGCTTCATGGGTGGCGGGAGATTTTAGCTGTAGCACTGCAGTCGTCCGTTGGGACAAACTGGCAGCAATTACTCGCTTTAATATACCCATGGCACCACCAGCAGGGTAAAAATTTTACTTACTCAGTGAAATACCGCTACATCCACACTGATAGATGTTCATTGTCCCCTCAGGATGGGAATCATGCACAAGATTTAACTCTCAATTGGTTCAGTCTGGCAAAATACTGTGGTTTATGTTAATATCTGCTCAAAACCAATGACCTTTCTAAATATTACCATGCTTCCACTGTAAACAAAGACACTGAATATGGTTAAAAAAAATGATACCTGCTTAAACTCAGAGTGCTAACATGCTAATATTAGCATTTCGCTGACAGCCTCATAGAGCTGTAAACGTGGCTGTGAAGTCTCTTTACCATTTCATTTGTGTAAGTACAAAGAGACCATAAATATAATTGACATCAGTCACTGTTGCCAAACAGCAATGACACAGTCCAAAGGGGGGACACGTAGATGGAAACAAAATAAACTTAAAAGAAGTGGAGAGAGGCCAAAATGAACAGAGGGGGACTGGATGGTGTGATGGGAAGAGCGTGTCTAGACTGTTCCTGGCCTGCCTGAGCTCTGCTCTTTGAAGTGCGTGTTAGTGATGCGTGCTGCACTCTCAGGGCATGTGTGCAGGGCTCTGATGAGGCTTACTCCAGATCTTCTGTTTTTAGACCATCATCTCCGGGTTTATAGTCTCCGTGCCCATCGCTCTTCTCTTCCCCTTCCATTCAAATTCACTCCACTGATCTCTTTCTCCTTCATGCACTCTCCCCCCCCCCCTCCATCCTCTCTTCTCCTTCCTGCCTTCCCTCACGCCATTTTCTGTCCTCTTCGCAGCGCTGGCCCCCACCGCATTCCAAGCAGATGTTAGATGTGTGTGTGTGTGTGTGTGTGTATACGCTGCATGTGTGTGTGGAAGAGAAAGATGCCAAGACAGGACTTATACCTGGATGCTCTAATTGATTTTCTGTCTGATCTCTCTTGAGGCCATACCGCGAAAGTCAGCCACTTCCACCCCAAAAAAAAAACACACACAAAAAAAACCATAGCCGTGGTAATGACTCTACCAAATGCACAGAAAAATAGAGGTGTACATTTCTGACATTTGGAGCACTGTACTGTAGTCGAACAAATGAAAAGAGTCTTTTAACAATCCGGCTCTAGCTGTGGTGGAAACATTTCAGCAAGTCGCACATAAAGTATCGCCGTGTTTAAATGGGGGGTTTATAGAAAGGGTGAGGTAGCACTTTCCAGAATCTTCTGAAAATTACAAGAAGGGTGGGAGGCCGGGGGGGAGGAGGAGGAGGAGGAGGAGGAGGAGGAGGGGCAGAGAGGAAGCATGGAGGTTTGTCTTCTCCAAAGGGAGCTGCTGGCAGTTATTAAGCTATACGACCCACTGAGAAAAATGTACACCCAGAAACTTGTTAAAAAAGGCCTACTGTGGCAGGCAAAGTGTGTGTCTCTAATGTGTGTTTTTCGGAGAAGAAAGTGGGAAGAAATAATGAGCTAAGTGAATTAAACAAGATGACTTAACATTTTCTGCGGTCAACTTTTTTGCTGTAGTTTGGCACGGGGCTGAGGGGATTTGGTGTGACGTCAGAGCACACCAGAGAGAGACGAGTTCTGGGGAGAGGATAAGGAATCACAGTGCCATGCAGAATACAAAATGATGACAGATGAGTCAGACAGAAGCATACATATGTGGAGAATGAGAATCAAAAGCGAATGCGACCGAGTCAATTAAAGGAGATGAGAAAGTAAGAATGCAGTGGAATAGCGCTCCGTTTTAGCATGTTTGTAGACAGATAGGAAGACAAACTGAGTGACAGATGGACAAATCATCCTTTGTGGCACAAATCAGCGCCTCAAGCCCGCCTTGGCACACCTCAGTGGAATTAGCTGGTAACTGAATGAGCTTCATTACACTGTCAGCATGGCATGAAGCGAGGAGGTCACTGAGTCTAATGTGGCGCGTAGTTTTTCGCTGACATCCTTTTCCTCACCACTACCTCCAGCGGTTCGGGGCTAAACCCAGCAAAGGCATCATGCTCACCAACATTTCAGCAGGATGTCAAACGCCCACATTAGAGCAGAATAAAAGTTTGGCTTTACATTTGTTACAGGTTGTATATATTGTAAATTTCTAAATTTCCATATTTCTAAATATTACTTCAGATTGCTTATTTTTATTTTATTTTACTTTTTTGTAATGTGTAGTAGATAGTACCTATTCTATTTTATTATTGTTATTATTATTATTATTATTATTATTATTATTATATTATACTATTATATTATTATTATTATATTATTATTATTGTTATTATTTTTATCTTTATTTTTATCTTTACTATTATTATTTATTTTTATCTTTATTATTATTTTTATCTTTATACTGATTACTTTATTACTTTATTTCATATCTTACTTGTGCTGTCCTTTTCCTCTTTTTATCTCTGTCCTGAGCTACTGTGACAACAAAATTTCCCTTGTGGATGAATAAAGTCTGTCTAAGTCTAAGTCTAAGTCTAAGTCTACAGCACACTGAGTGCTATGAAACTGTCATTAGGAGGAAGATGCTGGGCCACTGTATAGCTCGCTGCGTTAAGGCGATACCACATGGACACAGGTCGCCAGCAGCGGTTGTGAGTTCGAGTCTGGTTCTCGACCCTTTGCTGCATGTCTCTTTCCTCTCTACCCCCTTCACTCTATCAATAAAACTTCAAAAATCTTCCCTTCCAAAAAACGATATTTAAAAAAAGAGGAAGAAGCTGATGTGCCATTTCATGTATAAATCATCTGCATTACAAAATACAACCCACAATTCATTTCGAGTGCCAACATTTCAGTACAAATGCAGCAGAAAATAGGGTCAATATCTGCATAAAAAAGGATATATGGAATATAAGAACCATATTGATGGGATATTCAGAGTCTTAGTATTGTCAAAATCAGCCACAACATTAAAGCCACCTGCCTAATATTGTGCTTGTGCTGCCAAAACAGCTCTGACCTGTCAAGGCACGGACTCAACAAGACCTCTGAAGGCGGTATCAGGTAGCAGCAGATCCTTTAAGTCCTGGAAGTTGGATTTGTTTTTCTTTACATTGCACAGATGCTCGATCAGATTGAGATCTGGGGAATTTGGAGACTAAGTCGAGACTTTGAGCTCTTTGTGTGCGTTCCTCAAACCATTCCTGAGCAATGTTTGCAGTGTGGCAGGGCGAATTATCCCGCTGAAAGATGCCACTGCCATCATGAATGCCGTTGCCACGAAGGAGTGCACGTCATCTGCAGCAATGCTTCAGTGGGTGGTGCGTGTCAAAGTAACGTCCACGTGAATGTTAGAATTCCCAGCACATTGTTGTCCACAGCATCGCACTGCCTCCACCACTTTGCCTTCTCCTGCATCCTGTTGCCATCTCTTCTACAAGTACGTAATGCACGCACACCCAGCCATCCTTACACTGTCAAAGACAACGTGATTCATCAACAGGCCATCTTCACCCATTGCTCTGTGGTCGTTGCAAACAACAGTGCAGAAATGTCAAAAAAGACCTGACATTTTGGAGATGTTCTGACCCAGATGTCTTTCCATCAAAGTGTGGCCCCCGTCAAAGTCATGGTTGCCCATTTTTTTCTACTTCCAACACATCAACTTGAAGAAATTGGTGTTCAGCAACTGCCCAATGCATTCCATCCAATGACAGGTGCAACTGAAACAAAGTAGTCAATGTTATTCACTTTGTCTGTCAGTGGTTTTAATGTTGTGGGTGATCGGTATATATTGAAAACAGCTCATACTAGGGGATTTTGTTGTTCTTGTCATTGGTCTGTGTCTTATTGATTTGGGACATGATCCTGTGCTATGTTTTTTATAATTTCTGCATATGTAATGGTACCATGGAAACAGTTAGTTGGCTTTGGGCTTCAAGTTTATATATATATATAAATTTGTCTACATTTTGGCAAATTGACCACCATTAAGAGCATTCTAAATACACTATCATTAGTCCTTGATTGAAATGTACCCATCACTCATGATAGACATCAAAGTAATAATAAACTCCTCAAAAAGTGGGACAAATGTGGAAAAATGAAATAAGTGTAAGTCACACTGATTTAGGAAATATATATATCCATCTCTGTGTTGGGATCTAACAGAATTCTCATATAAAAAAGAGCAAGAACTTTGATGTAACTTCAGTTAAACAGGTGCTTAGAGCTTCAAAGTACCATATTTCCCTTCATGAGTTGTGTGTCACATCCACAACAACAGTACATCTACTTTCAAGAAGCTCCTTTCGCTTTCACTTCATGCAGAATCTTTGTCTCTTATCTCTCTCTTTGCAACTTCAACTTTCAGTGTCAACAGTATGAAGCTTGGCTTTTGCCTCAAGTAAATGTTATATTAATAGTTGATAAGTACCTTTATGGTGACATTTTTCCATGCAGGCAGTTGGAGATGCTCCCTGAAACCTTTGGTGCCGACACAAAGCTAGGGAGGTGAATGAAAGTTTGTGGTGCTGTTTCTCTGGAAGAAATTAGTAAAAAACTGTCCACACCGGGGTCTGTTGATCGTCAGGAGAAACCATGACATTGTTTCTGTAAAGTTTTCAAGATACCACAAGTGGTAAGTGGGAAATTACAGTTTTTTTTATGATTTGAGTGGTCTTGACACTTAACCTTATTTACTGTCCAAGTTGAAACCTGTTTGTTGGTGGGACTGGACCACATCACTGTCTGCCTCCCGGATAATAAATCTGCTCTAAATTAACTTCGCATTAACCACCGACTTACTGTGTCCTAACGCAATATGACTCGGCAACTGGCTTCCAAAAGTCTGACATTCTGTGAGTAATTTCTGTGGAATACATGTGAAGCTTCAGAGGAGAAGCAGAACAAAGAACAAGAAGTGCTCTTGTGATGTTTGCCACCCACTGCACAACTTTGCAAAGATCTAGTTTTAGTTTATCAGTTTATGTAGCTGGGATTGTGCTCAACAAAGCCATTGAGCTAGAGTTAGCTATATGAAGTTGTGGGACTGTGGGTGCAGCATGGTCACACTCATCATCAACATGTGTGAGCCTGACTGTGCACCCCATCAATACACATGAGTGTTTTGCTCCCCACATGTCCCACTCACTGGACATGGCTTCCTGTGACTTCTTAGGAACTTATAGGTTAAAGCTTTTGGTTACTGATCAGCAGATTGAGGTTAGTCCCTGCTCCAAGCTGTCACTGTTGGGCCCTTGAGCAAGGCCTTTAACCATATCTCCTTGAGGGACTGTAGTGTGGCTAACCCAGTGCTCTGACCAAAGCTTCCTAACTAGCTGAAATGTGGAAAAGACAGTTTCCGTTGCAGGATCAATGAAATATCTAGGACCTGTTTACATAATGGGACTTCTAGGGAGTGTTGCAAGTGTTGCAGAAGCACTATGAGCAGTGTACAACTGCACAAGGGGTTCGACAGGGATTTAAATCAGGTGTGGATTTTTATTGGCACAGTTTCTTAAGAACACAGAACTAAAAAAATACAATACATCTACTTGCATCTTGTATGATTTTAAGAACTGGTTGACAATTTCATTCTTCAACATCTTTCTTTCTCTAGGGGGTAGGTCTCTATAGTTGACAAGCATGGTGGGTGAAATGTTCAACGGTGCAAGTATAGTCTGCAAAGAAGTACAGCCCAGTTTTGTTGAGCTGAATATCAACCAAGTACTGCTTGTACAGAGTTTCATCCTGTTTCCCTCTGCAGAATGTTGTTGTTAAAAAGTCTGGGATGTCCAATAAATTCAAGAGAACATTCAATCCTTATGTGGACAACATATTCATGAGTCTAGTTGGACAGGATACATGTTATGGTGCTTCGGTTAAATCCTAAAAAGCGCTTGAAAGTCCTAGTTGTACTGTTGGACAAGGTTCTACGTACATATGTGGTTCATTGACACTTGTTGTGTCAGCTGATCCTGTAAATAAACAGACAGGGATGTGATCTGGACATTTTTCTGTGGAGCCAAGTAGGACACAAGACTGAAATGAAATTGAACTCTGCAGACAGTGTTTCTCCACCATTTTGTCTAAACACGGGTAAGTAACCCTCAAAAGACAATGAACCACAAAATGAAATGTGTGCTAACAGGATTGCGAGGCACCATAACTGCCAGAAACCTGCTGCACACTGGCATTGATTCTTGAACCATCTGGACCCATAATGAAGGAATGCAACCCAGTTCTTTTACAGGATATGCCATCATTTAGTCTTTTCTGGATGGGACCACAAACTGCCAGGCCAAGTGCCACTCCAATAGTGCTGATTTGAGGAGGTGTACAAGCACCATGAAATAGCCATCGGCACCGTTTCGACTTGTGAAAGCAATCGCTCAGGAAAAGCCAAAATCTCTAGCTGAGGCAGATCGGAACAGCACGAGATAGAGAGAGAGCCTCGCTGCAAATCAATAAAGGCATCAAGAAAGTGTCATTAAGAGCAGCGAGGAATTACAAAGCAATGGCCAACTGGCTTATTCTTTATCTTTAGGTCCAATGTTTTTATACAGAAAGCCATATGTTTGGCCTAAGACTCTCTTAACTTTTTTTTTATTACAGTACAATTTTTAGACTTTTTTTCTGCCTAGTTTTGAGTAGAATGGGTTTTTAACTTAAATCTGATTCATATATCAAAATATAATCGAAGGATAAAAATCTTCGACCTTTGATATAGAAAGAGGAACTGGGTGTTTCAAAATAGTTGTCATTCCTCAAAAGAGAGAGACACCATTTGTGACTTCTACACGTCATCACAAGTCGACAGCAAGATGCAGATGACATAGTGGCCATGTAGTTTTCACATGTTATAGATAGCTCCAAATGGCAAGTGCAGAGCCAAAAATTCTCCATTTTGGTACAATACATGAAAACGTTTCATAATTGAGACATGCAATTACAAATGAAAGTGTCAAGGGCAGCTATGCAGGGAAGAAATGAGTTTCTAGGGTAGCTTTGCATAATGACAGATCAGAGACAGATTACACTTGGCAGGCTGACCTTTTCTCCACAGAATGTGAATGAATGTTTTTCGTATGGATAATGAATAAACAATGTAATGGATCATATTCTTATGTCGGCAAAAAGAAAAGTCAGGGAAATTCCTTTAATCAACACATGTGCGTTGTGAAAAACAGCTGTGTGTTCCCTGTGTCTGTCTTGGCTGGGTCACAGTCAGTCTGTCCTCTGCTCTACTTCACTAACACTTGAATCACCTCAAGATTATGAGTTCTACTTATGGCTTCACTTGATGTAGTTACAGTACTGATCAGCCATTGTGAGTCTGTTCTAAATGAAAATGTGTTAGAGCTTCTTTTTTTTGGACAACTTGTCACTTTGCTAATTAACATGGTCACACTTCAGTTTGTCTTTCTGTTGTTCCATTACAAAATGCTGACCTGCTATGATAAATTAGACACGGTAAACATCATACTTGGTAAACATCAGCATATTGTCATTGTCTCTGCATGTGTCTGAGCAATGAATGGTGCTCAAAACAAATACTTGTTTTGAGGGGAAGCTGTGTGAGGAGAATTCACTAACAGAGCTATAATTGAAGTAATGCCTGCAGGACTTTGGAGGAGCTTTGATTTGTGTATGCTTTCTATCAACAGTGCCTAAACACAGTGGGAAGTTCTAAATTCTCCAGAAATCCTGTGCTATGTCCACCCACTGTGCTTGGAATGGCTCAGAAATTATCACATTGACACGGTGCTGCTGGCCAATCTGTGACAAACTGCTACTTCCTTCCCTTTAGGCGAATGTGATACTTTCTGCATCCATGAGTGCATGAAGGTCCACTAGGATCCAAATGTTCTGTGCGGATGTCTATGTAACCTACTGAGGCCAGTATGGTACAATGGCACCGATTGTGCATGTGCTGTAAACCCAACATGGGTCATTTTGATTTTGATTTGTCGTGTCTGTGCAATGAATATGGACCAACTGCTGGACATACACCGATCAGCCACAACATTATGATCACTAACAGGAAAAGTTAATAGCATTGATCATATTGGTACTATGTGGTGTTCTGATGGAAAACATTGGATTTTAACATCAATGCTGATGAGACTTAGACACCCAAATAAACATTGTCCCACAACAAACACACTCCCTCTTGCAAATGTAAATCCCAAATGTCACTGGCCTACCCCTGCAGGAAAATTCACCCCACCACATGGAAAAAAACATCCAACAAGCAGGAACATGTTGAGGAACATGACAATGGTCCAACATGTTGATTTGACCTCCAAACTTCCTACACCCCATTCTGATCAAGCATCAACAGGACGCAGTAAAACAAGTTTGATTGACAGAGGCCCCATTGCACAAGCCAGAGTAGCCAAAGGATCCACTGCCAACACAGGACACCCTGAGAGGTCCTCTTGTCCATGCCCAATGGTTCAGAGCATTTTTGATTACATGAGGGGGACCAACACAATATTAAGCAAGTGGTTATAATGTTATGCCTGATCAGTGTATATGGAACATGCCCTCCAAGCAGTTTCAAAGCAGACTAGCAAGTACTATAATAACAAAAATTCCATGGTGTCCACAGCTATTCATGTGTTCTTTTGCAAGGGAGTACAACCTTAGTCCGAACATTTTTCAAGAAAATACATCTAGAAATCCTATTGAGTTGTAGTTTAATGAGTTAATGGATGATGACTGAAAAAATAATAGTCCCATCTGTTGCAGGAGTCCTTGTCATTCTTGTGGCTGAAGATACTTCTTTATGACTCTGGCTGAATTTGAGATGCCTCTCTGACAGAGATGGATAAGAATCAAAACTCCTATTTGCATAAACCTTTTGTACAGTATTGCGTATACAAATATGGGAAAATGACCAACCAATTGGTGTTGCACTTTTGGGTAACACTCTTGTCAACGACTCATCTGATAAAACTACAAGATTCACCCTGCAGAGAGCCTACAGCCATAACATTGCCAGTAACAACCACAAATCAGACAAACCCTGCATGAGTTATATGATAACACTAACTGCCACCTGTGCATGTGGATTCTCAGATCTAAGACAGAGATAGATGAGGAGAGAAAGAAGGGTCACCCAGATTTATTCAGGATGGCCTGTCTATATATACAAAGCCCTCACTAAATATAAAGCCTGTTGACATGGGACACACATAACCCCTCTGTCCTTTTACTGCCTGTCTGTCACTTTAGTCGCCCCAACCCAAACACACACACACACACACACACACAAACACACACATATTGTATGTTTGTAACCCACAAATTTAAGAAGCACAGCCATAAAAGACAAATTCCCTTTTTCACACCAATATGTATGTTTGGACAATCATGTTAAAAGTATAAGAAAAGTGTTTCCGGCCCTTTGTGTTTCTCTGTTTCACATACATTGAGCGCCACACACAGTTTGTTTGACAGTCCCATCAGCCATGAGTGGATATAACAAAGTATTTCCTCTCCCATGCCTCTGGGGAATTCAAACATTAAAGCATGTGAAAGATGTACTCTCAGCTGCTGCTAATGATTTAACACACACGAAGCATAACGTAAACCAACTTAAGATAAGCTAGCGTAAGAAAATGTAATATAACTTTACTTAAAGCTGCTCTTATTAATATGTAATGTGGATGGAGCTCATGAATTATCAGAGAATTATCAGTCTGATTCTTTCAGATTATTGATTTGATTTTGACTGAGAGACATTCTGAAAGTGTTCTTTTATAGCAGCACTGGGCAATTATGAAAAAGCTCCAAATTATTGTGTGTTTACTTTCCAGCATCAAACTACAGCATTTAGCAGTGAAAGTGTCAGATTTCTTGGTGGAGACCAAAAGAAAGCAAAAAAGAAAGAACGATAATGTGTAACTTAACTTAACCTAACCTAATGTCCGTTTCTGGTCAATGACTAAAGCTAACCCACAACTCTGCTCAAACACTGTAAAAGTACTCTACACTACACAAATTGTAATATTGGAGCATCCATTCATCCATACGTGTTTGATTCAAAAGCATAATGATCCAGAAAGTTCCACCTCACAAGTAGCTTTAGCTCCTTAGCTTTGCTATGTATGAAACCCAGAAATTCTGAATCTGTGTTTTTGAGACTGTCATTAGTACACCACAGTTTCAAGGTGAATGGCTGGCTCTTTATTTCACTCACAAAGTGTCTTCTAGCACATAAAAAACATCATATGGACACATCAGACTAGCCCAGTCTAGTCTTGACACGCATGAACTGATGAAGCCACTCAGATGAGAGGCGAAACGTCTTCACAGACATATTACTGAGTCCAGTTGCCTTCAGTTGAATTGCCCAGTATCATACGGACGTATTTAAAATCTTGACTTTCATTGGAGGGGGGACATTTTACTTAACTTAGTTTAGTTTAGTTTAGCTTAACTTAATTTAACGTTAATTATTTTATAGTTTCTCTTTGGTCATGTCCAGAAAGTAACTTGGACATGCTACACAGTGGTAAGTTGTAATACTGGAGTCTTTCAGCCTTATGTGTTTGACCCAAAAGAATAATGACACAGAGAGTCCCACCCTGCAAGTAGATGGGATTGGTTCCTTAATTTTGTTACGTATTAAACCCTGAATCTGTGTTTTCTAGACTCTTATACACTCCAGTTTCAGTGTGGAAATACCCAGCATTTACTGCATATTTCGCTCAAGATATGTATTCCAGCACACACCATAAACACCATTTGGACACGTTAAAGTGAAAAACTTGGCTTTCATCGGAGGGGATCTTTAACTTAACTTCACTTAACTTAACTCAACAAATTGCGCAAAGGTGACAAAAAATAAGGAGGCTAAAGGCCCTACCTGGAATGTCAGGGCAGTTATAGTATATGATACACATTTGAACCCTCATACATAACCGTTTAACCATCCTGTAAGGTCACAGATGACCTCATGAGGCAACATCACAGGTCTCCTTTCCGTTACCATGACATAGTTTACCAAACCCGGCCCAAGCAGCGCTCTGCCAAACATCAGCATCAGGAGACGAACACGTAGACGACACGACACAGCAGCACACATACCAGGCAGTCTGTCATGTCATGACATCACCATGCTGTCCTCACCCCTGGAGCACACTGTTAATGTATAACGATGTGTGAAGGGCGATACTCATGCACTTTGACGTCTGAGTGAGAAGTGAAATTACCAGTGAGGTTTTGCTGAAACGTTAAATGAGAGAAATGCTCCTTTAACTGAGTTGCTGGGGTTAGACAGGTGGAAGGCAGCTGTCATGATCTAAAACAGACAAGGAGGTAATGCAGCTGAGGGCTCTGGCCCACTCTGAGCTTATATTGTCATTGTTCAGTAAGAGAAAAAGCAGTGGGGAGGGAGGAGGTGGGACAGGGCGGGGCTCCTGGGCCATGACTGGAAAACTTCAGGCACATGAAGGTGGAGCTCATTGTTGGAAAGGCAGCTTTGTCGATATTACTCCACCCCCTTCTCTCTCTGCCCCCTCCCAATGCACACACAGATACGGTTTTCCTATATTTTCTCCACAGCCTATCATGTAATAGTAGAAACATATGCGCAGTGGTGTGCTGACATGTGCGCGGGCCCTGGGTCCACAGGGAGGGTGAGGGATACATGGTGCACTGAAAAAATACTATTAATTCTTTTCCTCCTTTCCTTTTTTCTTCCTGTTTTCCTTTAGCTTCCCGTCTGCTATGTTGATCTTTTCAGATTTGGAGCACAGCTGCCCCCACTTTTACTCCCCCACCTCTACTTTGCTACATGCGAAACCAAACTTGGTGATCCTCTTTTTGTTTCACCGTTTCTACCGTCAGCTCTTATTCTGGTTTTTTTTTTCCTCTTTTCTCCATTGCTCCCACTTTCTCACTTTTCCCTTTTCCTCTCTGATTTACATTTTCAGCCATTGCCTTGTGCATTGAAACAAGTCGCACAAAGAGCGGAAGATGTTTTTAAAGAGAACAAAAGTCCTTGACAGCTGCACATTTGCCTTGGCTCCTACTTTTGAGCAAATTCCATCCCACCCTTTTGCATCACTCGCTGCTCCGCCTGCCTCACGTTCTCACAGCTCCCACGTTTTAACTTTCCGTCACTTTTTTTTTTTCTCCCCTCCCTCCCTCATTTCTCCTCTCACAAGCCTCCCTCAACTCTACCCTGCTTTCTTTTCCCCTGTTTTATGACCCCTTTCTTCCAGGATCCCTCTTTTCCGACTTCTCTCACCTCTCTTTCGTGGCGCTCCTATTTCCCCTCCCTCTCTGTAAGTCTGTGACCCATCCTGAAGGTTGGTTTTGCTTCCATTTCTGTCTTGGACGACAGAATTGTCATTTACTGTGAACGTGATCCAATATCCTACTGTCAGCATGATTTAAACCAATCAGGGTGAAGCGTGGTGTGACTGTGACTCTAAGGAAGAACAGAGAGGGGACAGATATCATCAACTGGAACAGACAGGCACAATGACATGATATAGGAAGCAGACCAAGAGATCTTCAGTCAAGCAGAGTTGAGTCTGTCGCAGCCTCGTCTGACACGGCTTGTCAGAGACTCATTTTCTTTGAGGTTTGTCTCATGAGTGTATACTCTGACTGGGTGGGTGTTCACTAAAAAAGGGAGGATGACTCCGGCCTCTGGGATAAGAAACAGACACGCTCTCCACTGGTTCCAGAGAGAAATGTAAACAGCAGTATTTTACAAGAGTGGATCACTATTTTCTCAAGGGTTCTTCTCAATGGAGTTAAATACAGTAGTAATAATAGAAAATTCCCACATCGCTGATGCTTGAGAAAAATGGATGATGTGAATGGCAGACTGTAGTTGCTGTGTCTGTTCTGGATGAGCCTTGAGTTATTTTATGAATTGAGGGTCAGAACACGCGATGATAGTTATGAATAGTCTGTCACTGATCTTTAAACCCAAACCAAAATCACAGTAAGTCATCCCTTCTGCAGGCAAAAGTGTGCTTTTATTTATTTTCAATATATTTTTTAATTTGGATAAAAGGAAAATGGGTCAACACTTGTTTTCCTTTAAGAGGCTGAAGGAGCACGTTGGTGTCTGTGTTTGATTGACAGCAGCTGGCAGGCTGAGCCCCAGCAGGGGAACAAGACGGGAAAAAAAACAACAAACCTGCGTTGTAGCTACACGTCAGGTTCAGATCATATGTTATTAGGAGTGGAACTGAGGAGTCAGGGCCACACCAGCATGTAAACTGATTAAAGAGATATTTTGATTCTGTTTAATGTGCTGTTCAGACATGTGTAAGTTTGGTAAGAAGGAAACTTTTAGCAGGGAAGCTAATGTGTTTGTTGGGTGAAGTGTGACTCTTTGATTTGACTAGCTGATAGAAAAACAAGTACACTAGCCATGAAGATGCAGCATCTGTGAGTGCATGAGGTACTCAGGGTGCAAGTGAGGTAAGCTTTGTCCAAAATTGTCATCTACACAATGTACAAGGACAGTACTGCACATGCTCAGAAGTAGTGGCCACATGGAAATATACTGCACATTCATGGTACGCGTCCTACAAGCAGACGATTCCATTTTAAACTGAAGAACAAACGTTTTTCGGAGAAACATGATCATCCTAAATCAAAGTATTCTGGCAGTTAAACAATAAGAAGTGACATGACAGTGTGGGGACTGTTACAGGAAATGCATTAGTGTGACAGAATCTCCCAATAAAGGTCTTGATGAAGGTCTCTGGACATCCCAGGTGAGGTGAAGGGAAGCATGATCAAGGTCTGATCAGATCTCGGGACTGATTGGCTCGAAGAACCTGGCCAGACGTATCAGTGGACAACAGTTGTGAGGCTGAAATTAAGAGCGAAGTGATTTTGACAGCCTGGGAAAGTAGAAGTAATGAAGAGTAAAGAGCAGCAAGAATAGCTGCAATTCATAGAGAGGAATGGAGACAGAATGTAAATGAACAGATCTTCCTTCTTGACCTTATCATTATGATAACAACTACTGTGAGTCTGTGGTGTCAGCAGCTGTCTGTGTTTCTCATCCGCAAGGGAGTATATCAAAGTATAATTCTCCTTTTTTGTTTTCAGATTTGTTTCGTATTATGAGGTTTTTACAGAACAGATATTTATAATGACAAAAACATGCCATATTTTTTGAATCCATTGCTTGGACCCAATCCTAACTTCCTCCACTTGGCCCTAACATTCAGCCATACCACTTCATTTGCATCCTGCTATGTTGGGTAGGTGTCCAGTTTTTTGGGGGGTTCAGAGTGTAGTGGTCATCTAGCGTTTCTATTTCCCGACTGGAAAGCAGAGATCAGGAACTGTTGTTTTTAAATGTCCTATATAAATAAGAGTGATTTGACTTCACTTGGAGGTCTAGATGACCTACACCCGGATCCGTAAAAATGGGCCAAGTCCAATTGGACCTAGGCGTTGTGATGGGGTCCAGTGGATCAAAGTTTTTTTTTCCCCATTGTTTCACTTGTTTTCTGTATTTGCACGTTTTTATTTATTAATTTATCTTTTATCTGACCTCTGCTGACTGGGTCGGGGTGGGTGGTCGTCATGTACCAGGACTTAGCAACAATTGAATCAAAGTGTTTCCAGAGTTAGTGGGTGGTTTCTCATATTGTACACACAATAAGTCAAATTAAATGAAACCACACTCACACAGTCTGGATTAGGCACATTTGTTAGATGATTGTTGTTTATTCAGTCATACTTTGGATATGAATCAAAGTCAGACAGATCAGTGAGAATAATACATATATTTTTGGGTCAGTTTTCAAATTTAGCAAATGACAGAGGGAACACCGCGTTACGACAACTACTTTTAGCTCCTGGAATCAAATGCGACTCTAAATTATGCTCTTGTGGATGCTCATCTTTAACACTTCGCTGGAGCTGTGGTCCCACTGGATGGATGTGGCCAGGACGCTGCCTGTTTTGTTTTGAGCCGCTGCTTTTGGTAGGTGACGCTCAATTTAGGTGTCAGGTGATATCAAATTAAGTTTGACTTATGGAAACACTGGGCCTGCTAAGAGCATTTCTTTATAGGTGGGTCTGACCACAGCGTTAAAAAACATCATGTGAAAGCCTCTTCACCCTCGCTGCAGAAGTCGTGAGAGAATAGCTCTTGTTATAATGTGTCAAAAGACTTTCCCTTTTGTCCTGCTGTGCCTGAACTGAGGTGGATGTTTGGATTCCAGAGCTTGTTCCTGCTTTATCTCATCGTGCCCCAGCAAAGCCTCGGGTCGAGGCAGAGCTCAGCAGGTCTGCAAAGGTCACGTTTTCATATTAGCCTTGTCTTGCTGTCCCCTCCATCCCTCATCACTCCCTGCACCCACCCTCCTACTTACGCAACATCTAATTCCATAGACATGATCCCAGTGCAGAAAATCTTCTCTGTTCTTTTGTTACACAGCTGGCAGAAGTATAAAACTCTTTAAAACTTTAAAGTCAGGAAATCATTGTAATTTCAGGGTATGCAATATCCCTCTAATAAAGTTTCTCCATTGATTTAGTTCATAGTTTTCATCGAAAGTCCAACTGTAGCAGTCAGATGAGCTTTTCAATAAAATTAATGAGTCAGTTGGAGGATATATCAGTTGGTTGGTCATTCCTAAAGCAAACATTCTTCTAGTTTATTTGCTTGAAATCCTCTCAAACTTGCAAAATCTGTGGTGCAGTTTTGTTCCAAATTACCCCACTTACATCCTCTGACATAAAGTGATAGGCATTTTGTGGCTAATGTGTGATGTGGGCTGTTGCAGGCATGCTTTGCCCTCACTCTGAAGTTCTCCCAAGCTCCAGGACACGATCTTAAGCACTGCTTAATGAGCCTCAACTTTTACAGCGAGCTGTAAAGCCAAACAATACAACATCATTAGTGTCTCTTCTCAGGAAATACACAGGCTTAGAATTGAGTTAGAATATGACAAAAAAAAGGAAGTTGGCAAGCTACCGTACATGTCCGCAAGAATATGCTGGGGAGATTCTGTCAAACAAGATCCCCCCCACACACACACTGAAAGTTTTGTTTAAAGTCCAATGACCACAATGGAAATCTCAGAGAAGTCTTTCTTCTTCCTCCTATTTTGGTTAGGAAACACCAAAAAAAAAAAATTCCTTTAATGGCATCATCTGGTTTTATACAAACATGGTCAGATGCAAGCTCTGAATATAGCAACCCACAACATAAAGATGTAATTCAATGACGAAAACACAAAGGACTGAACAAAGACCACTGGACCCAGCAATCATATTCGTATGAATAAATCAATGGGTAGGAGTCCAATGGATATAAAATGTTTGAGTGCATAAAACAGATTTGTCCTTTTTGTTCAGCAAGGGGGGCTTTCTGGTTATGCCGCAGTGACCTTTCCCCTCTGTGGGTGCGTATTAAAATGTCAGCAAATGGCAAGACCAGAGCTGAAACTGAATACAACAGGAACACATTAAGCGGTAACCTTCGCAACAAGCTGTGATATATTTCTCCATATAACAACAAAGCATCAGCATGAATGATTCTACCACTGATCATGTAAGGCCTATGCAGGGGCGCCTTTGGCATTAGTGGAGATCCAGTGCTGAGCCCTGAAATGTTTGAATGACTCTCAGATTAGGCGTTGATCGCTAAATATTCAGTGCAACAGATCTGCTCTAAAATGTGTATTAAGGAAAAAGACACTGTTCAGTTTCCACTTGTCCTGGTTGAAACTTAACATTGTAACTGATGCAGCAGTAATGTTGGAATTGTAAAGAACCATCGGTGGAGAGGGAACTGAGCTGGGAGGCAAAGCTCTTGATTTACTTGTTGAACTATGTTCCAACCCTCATCTGTGGTCATGAGCTCTTGGTAAGAACTCCTAGATTGTTCATCCAAGTGACCAAAACATATTCCCCCTGTAGGGTGGCTAGATGGGCCTCAGAGATAAGGTGAGGAGCTTCGACATCTGAAAGGAGCTCTGAGTAGAGCGACTGCTCCTTTGCGTCAAAAGGAACCAGCTGAGGTGGTTCAGGTATCTGATTAGGATGCCTCCGGGGGGCCTTTCTCCAGAGGTTTTTGTGCATGTCCAGCTGGAAGGAGAAACCCAGGGTAGACCATGGTGGGGGGATTTGCATATTTCATCTGGCCTGGTAACACCTTGGAATCCACAAGAAAGTAGTGGAAACACTGCTAGAGAGAGAGACAGCTGAAATATCCTGTTTAGCCCACTGCCACTGCAACCCAACCCTGGATAAATGTTAGAAAATGGATGAAAGTGACAATTTTGAGTTTTTATTGGCAGTGTGACATGTTTATTACTGAGGCCATTGTTATTGTTAGTGCTGTTGTACTGGACTGCATCACATTAAACACTGGAAACATCTCTTATTATATTATAAGCCCCATCAACCCTGGTGCTGTCAGTGGGCCTTTGTTTACTCAAATTGTGTACAGAAAGCAACTTGTTGGTAGAGCTGCAGCAGCAGCTTTAATCCTCCATCTGTGTCTACACAGGATGCCTACAAGCACAGCACTAGGTGTAGGTTATCCATGTTTTGGCATAGCCCAACACACATTCACCACTGCTAATACTCGTAAAAGGGTCCGAAATAGAGCTGAGGCATAAAAATATATGGCTATGTCAGCTGTGCAAAAAGGCATATCTGTTTCATCAGATTGGTGCAAGATGGATACATCCCTCCTGCGTAGGTGAGCCTTGGGGCCATGTTCTTATCAACTTCAGACCCCCTCACAAAAACACAGCACATATTTATTAGAATGATTCCAGTCTGGTACTGCAGCAGGGTGCCAAAGTAGAGAGCTGACGGCTACATCATCCAGAAATCAGCTGCAGTGGGCAATCAAATATGTGTGCAGCTCCAGTGTTTACCCAACAACAACCGCAATGAAAGATTCGACACTGTGATAAGTTTCCAGAGTTGTAAAATCCAATCTTGGAGTGTTTTAAACCACTGCTGGGTGTTTCGGCATCCACTAAAATCTTTATAGTCAAAATTCTGATCTTCTCGAATCATATTTCACATCTTATCTGAACCTGAAGCAGCACGTCCCAAACAGCACAGCCACTTGCATTTCTAAATATGTTTTTTGATCTAAATGCCCTCAAGGCGTTCTGAGCAGCTGAATTAATGCATTGCATCAATCTATATTCCTAAACTTGATTTATACTTGCGTTGGAGCAGCTGACGCCGGTGTGAGCATTTATACTTCTGTGCAGGTGCATCTGTGTTTCACTGCAGTTACAAAATGCTAATTAAGGTTTCAGCTTCTACTGAGATGAGCTTCTTTATTCCCTTCAATCAAAGGAGGAGCTGTAGTTATCATTAATAAATGTTAAACCACAGTTGCTTTTACTGAAAATACTGTAATGCATCAAAGAGAAAAGACGTTGAAACTGACTGATTCTACAAAAAGGTTTAATAGAGCAAAGAAAACAAAAGAAAAATGGCATGTGGCTACATTACAAGGACACTGACTGTTGCATTTGCTTTATGAGCCGGCCAGATACAATTATAGTCGGTGACATATCATATTTTGTTTTACAGATGCATCAATATGCCATGTAAAATTGGACGAATCAGAGTTGTTGCTGCCTGCCTGCATCACTGCACCATGCAGTTACCATTCTGGGGAGATGCACATCAGGTTAGAGCTTAAAGGACATAAGGTATAGTGTACCTACAACATACTAAACACAGAAGTATAAATCAAGATTTACTTAGTTCTCTAATGGAATCAACAAGAAAATGTGTTCATCATAGCTTCTGTGCCTGTGACCACTCTATTAGTGACAATAAGATAAAGAAAAAAAGAGAAAAGACTGTAATTTACAGCAATTTACTGTTATTTTACACATTTTCTCTGTTTTGTTAAATTACCGATAATAACTAGTAAAACTACAGGTTAAAAAATTCTATGTTAACTATAAAAAAACGGCACAAACTGTAAATAATGTAAATAATCTTGCAACATTTTACCTTACAATTACAATTTTTATACTGTATTTACATGAAGCAAAAATAAAAAATGATCTGGTCTGCATGTTAAAGACAAAAATGGTAAATACATTTTTAACAGTTTCAATCTGTGTTTTTACAAATAGCAATATACTGTATATGTTTTACAACACGGAAATCGAAACCATTTTTTCTGTATTTAAATCTGCAAAAAAATAATGTTTCAGACATTTGCTGTTATTTTCAGTTCTTTTTTAAAAAAACAGTTTTTGACAGTTTCTCATCCTTATTCATGTGTTTGTTCTGGCTTCCACTGCTGCCAGGTTTTCAAAGTTTTTCTACAGGATAAGTTTATTTATTTTACAGTACATAGAAACAAATGAATGTGACAGAGAACTGGACTGTCAACACTCGTGGAAGCTTTACAGCTGACTGACAAAAAGCACTTGCAGACGTTTTTTTAATGGGTCCACTCTTGAGACTGTTTATAAAAGCCCTGTTTAGACGACTGGTGGATGAAGAAAAGGAATAAATGCAGAGAAATGTCTGCTTTCTGCTGGAAGTATTAACTCCTTTGGCAGCCCTGTGAGGTTTGAAGTCTGAATTTCAGACTTTGTACCAAAACAATGAAGATGGGATCAAAAACAAGATGGATTATAAGAAGGGGGATAGTTATGATGGTCCCAGAGGAGGACAGGAAGCTGCTTGTGGGGTGCAGAGCTGAGCAGGTCAGGGGCTGAAAGGCCTGTTTACAGAATCCACATTCTGCTAAAGACATTAGAGCCCCTCAGCTATCAACACTTCCAGGAACCTTAACACATAATCTCAGTCATGCCAACTCAGATTAATGCTTTTGCACGTACTTGCAGAGATGAAAAGGCAGATTATGTACACCTGTTTCAAAAAATATAAAGTCAGATGAAAACACACATAAAAGTACTCTATTGGCTGAGAATAAATGAGTCTCGCAAATAAGAAAATCAGTCCAGACGAAAAGTTAAAGACCCAGTGGGCTTGTGGGAGACTGCTGACGTGGATGTTTTGCCTGGAAAGAGATGCTTTGCAGTTGAGTCATCCCAGGCAGAGAGAGCCATACCCTGGGCAGGCTGGGCCCCTCTGACCCCTCCCTGGTTCTCCTCCAGGCGTCCTCCTCTCTGTGTCTGATTTACACCATGTTTCCAAAGGGAGCTGATGCACTGGACGCTGCTGCTCCTCCTGGGAGGTCATCCCTAGTCCTGACGAGGAGTTCACCCCCCAGTAGGAAGTTGGCTCCATGTGGAACCTGAGAGGGTCCCGACTCTGGGAGACGGAGGCTGACCATTGGCCGCTGCCAGAACCAGCAGACAGGCGAACAGGTGTGGATCTGTTCCCCATAAACTGCCTCTAACAGGGCCAGAGACCCCCAGAGGACGCCTGACACCTACACACATGTGTGTGTAACTGCAGGCACACACAAGTCACCCACCAGGCACACAGACACCTCAGGCCGGCTGGGTGGGCCTGCTGTTTACTGAAACAACAGGAAACATCGTGGCTGTCAACATTTCAGCATTCTGACTGTTGGTTTCTCTGGTTGTGGTTCAACATCTTGCTGCTTTCTACTCTTTTTGCATTTGCTTCACTTTTATAGGGACTGTTGGCACAAATTACTAAAAGCTATTTCTCATTAGTATAACACAGCCATGCAAATGGTTTCAGACTTATCTGTTGACATTTTGATAGATCCATCTCCTAATGGAGATTCCTGGCTGCACATAAATACAGTCGAGGTCTGTAGAATTTGGAAAGTTTGTGCTCCAAAAAGGAATTAAATTACACTTAAATACATTTAAATTATAATCAGTGGTCCAATGTTTAATCACTAAACTATCACAGGCTGCTTCCAAACCTCTGTTTTCATTTTGAAATGACATTTTAAATCAGAATCTACGCGCATTCATGTCAATACTCCAGAAAACGCATCTCACATGACCGCTGACTTACACTACATGTGCCTGCCAGTGTAAGAAATAACCATATCGTTGGCTTAGTTTAGTCACGTGTTAAGCATTGTTTATATTTCCTTGCAGACACCCACATGGTCAGCTGTAAACATTGCAGATGAATATGTGACTTTCTAATGTGTTTTGAATCTGCTTGAAGACCTCAGTGCCATTCATGCACAGTAGGTCAGCACCTACTCATTCTAAGCCTGCACACCAATGCACTTGTAGCATAGTTTGTGTAGTTGCAAAAAACACATGCAAATTCTTCCACTGGACTTTGGCAGATGATGAAATTTACATCACATCCCTTTCAGACCCTTGCATACTTACACAAGTTTAACACTGGCCTTATGGGAGTTACAAATCAGGGAAGGGCAGGTTGAAACTGATAAGATCCAATTAGGAAACAAATGTGGGTGTTTGCATCATCACTTCCAAAATTCTCCATTCTTCCCTGTAGATACATCAACATTGCAAATGAAATTTCTAAATACCTTCACCCTGGTAGAACTTTGCCAAAAACTCCAGTTTCAGTAATCTATAACTGTATTTGCAGGTGGACAGAAGGCAAAAGTGTACAGAAAATTGCGGTCTACATGTGGAAAAGGCTATGGAGTTACCTGATGCACAGCTACAGGGCTTCAGTGAGTGACATCATGGTATAAAAGGGAGGGATTGGACACACTACCATGAGAGCATGTATTGCATGGAAAAAATGCATCGCCTTGTCTAATGAATAAAGAACCACAACAGCAAGCAGCTAGATGCTGTCACATGCGTGATTTGTGTACATTTTGTTCAGGATATTACAACCACATTCTTACGTCACCAATTTTGTTATGAACTCCGTGCAAGTCCCTGAGAAAAGTCTGCAGATGTGCAGACCCAAACAAAGTAGCGCACAATGGCGTCGAAAAGCCCTCGACAGTTTGACAGTGGGACAGCCCTGAGCCCACATTCACTTAGCGTGAACGTGCCTCAAAGTCTGTGAGTCGGTGAATGTGGAGATTGGGAACGGGTCATGGTGTCCTTCCAGAAACAGTGTCGCTGTTACGTGGAACACTTAAAAGCCTCGGAGAAATTTAAAGTACTGGCAGGCAGACAGTTTTCCATCTCCAAGAGGGCCCTAAAGTTTCCTATGCAGAAGGATTCTTCCCACCTCCTCCATTTTTCAGTTTGATTTTCCAATAAATCTGCCTATCACTGACTCTGAAAATAAAACCTTAAATATATATATGTTGGATGCCTGCAACTATGTATGTATGTAAAGAATGTGGATTTGTGTGCAGGAGTCACATATAGGTACTGTTTTATTATGAAACCCTATTTTAAAGGACCATGAAAGTAATTTTGCATATTTTAGTACATTACTAGAAACTATATGTTGCCTTTTATTTTTGTCAGGGGAGGTAACTTTTAAAAGTACTGTCACATAGAAGATTACTGCTGACCACCTATTTGTGCAATTTCCTGCACATGTTAGCCATATTTCCCAGACTGTGTGTAGTAATCTACCTTTGAATGTGGTGACTCCACCTCATTGCATAGCCTCGTCTAGCCCATTAAACTCTGCTGGCTAATAACAGGAACAACAGATGCAATATGATTATGTTCTATTACAAGTGAACATCAAATCAAGAGGGCTCAGTGCATAAACAAGTATTGATTTATTTATTGCAATTTAACTGCAATTTTAAAAAGTTTCATTATGTGAAGTACATAAAAGTAGGGAAAGACTGAGGGTAGCTGGCAGGTTGTTGCTGTGTGGCTTTGTGGCTGCTGATGACAACAAACTGGGCAGGGAGATACAATATGAGGCACAGCTGTGTTTATGAAACGATAAAACTCAGGTTCAGCCTACAGTGAATTTTTATGCAGCTAATGAACCCGTTGATTTTTATGCAGCTATCTGCCACGGACGAGGGCACAAAGGGGATTTTTATTTCGTAAAATTTTAACAGCAACACTTTCCTTATTTGAAAAAGCAACTAAATAACCGAACTCGTAAAAGCCCAGATACAACAAGAAAGTAATCTCAGTACTCTAACAAGTTATTTTGTAACGTGTTACCGCCGACACCGCCTGTCCTCATGACTGACCACTTTTCACACTGCCGTGTTTTTAAAACCCCGAATGTTTTATTCCTGCTGTTTTAGGCGTCCGCTGGCTTTTTATTCATTTCCATGCAATTTAAAAATCATTAAACAGACTCTTGACTCTTGTAATAAATTGAGAACTTTCATCATTAAGTGTTATATTGTTCAGAAATGACTGGAATAAACTGCTGCCTGGGGGAGTAGGTACATTTAACTATTTTTATTGTGTCTAAAATGTTTGGCAAAAAAAAGTCCGCTACTGTTAGACAAACTTGCTGGTTTGGTTCTTTAAAAGAATATGTTTGGTGGTTTTCTATATTCCTCCTAACGAATCCCACTAAAAGTCTAAATCAACAACAGATTGTTTCAACTAACAAGTAAAAGCTTTGTTGCCAAGGCCTGGTTTGTTTCTCTGCCACAGAGCTTCAACGTCCAAAAACTATTAAAACCCCATCAATGAGCAACCCTGAATGATATGTCCTTCATGACAGTGAACATAGGGAGATGCAGAATATTTTGAGTCCGTGCAGCCATAAAGACCCACAGGAGGTGTTAGGAGGTAGCTCTGCCTCCTGGGTGCTCAAACACAAAGAGCAGCTAAGAGACTGACATTGATCTTCTCTTCAAACTAACAGCAAGACAGCAAAAAAAGGCAAATCGCCCAAATTGTGGGACTGCTCCTTTAAAGCTCTACCCGTTTCCTTGTGTCTTGGCTCAGATAAGCTGGCATGTGTGCAGAGACACTGTGATCTGTGCGGCCACCTGGCTGCCACGAACCCTCTGTCATACCAGGTATCCCTGCACTGTTGTGTCAATACTGTGTTCCAGTTTTTCCATGTGTCTTTGCGTCTCTCCTGTCCGAGCTAAAATGCATCTTTTTTTCTTCCTTTTTACAGTCAACTGCTTCTGTCTTTTTTTGCCATTAAGTACCTTTTCCATTTCCCTGCAGTTTGCATTTTCATTCCCCTCCTCCTCCCGTCCCTCTTGCCTCCTCCTCGTCTCCCCTCTTCCTTCCCTCCATGTGTAAACTGTGGGTGAGGGGGGGGTGGTTTGGGGACGGTGGGAAAGCTGCTTGTAGGAAGTTTTCCCCCCCCCCCTTCTATGTTAACGTGTTCACCGGCTGGACAGCACATTCTTTCCACCTCTGTCGGCCTCACGGGTCAAGCAAAACCATACCTCCTCTCTCTCTCTCTCTCTCCCCCCCTTCCCCCCTCCTGGTTAATACACTGATGTGACTCTGCTAAGCTGCTGGAGTTTGGAGCTCCAGAAGTGGAGGAGGTGGGGGGTGGGGGTGAGCAGACATTTTCGGTTGAATCACACTTTCCAGCGGTTTCCCCTTCTTGTGTTTTTCAGGTGCTCTCTCTGCAGAAGGGGGTTAACAGAAAAAAAAAAGAGGAAAAGGCTTTAAATATAAACACATGTGGCACACCAAGTAACGTGAGTGTTTCCATTCCAGACGCTTGATTTACGTCTGCCAGCGAAAACGCAAGACACAGGATAAAGAGGAGGGGGGTGGAAGAGATAGATGTGGTCAGAGTGGAAAGACTGAGGACGGAGGAGAAGATGGAGAGCGCCGGTTGGGTTGCAATAAATGAAGGCCTTTCCTGAAACATGTCTCTGTTTCTGTCACCCACACACAGGCACAAAAAGTGAGCTCACAGCTGAGCCATTAGCGAGACAAGATCTGGAGAGTGTCGAGCGTGTCAGTTGTTAACATCTTCAAACATGTGTAAAGTCTGCGCGGCCCAGTTTGTTTACTTTATTAGAAGGTAGAAAATCTCCTGGCCCTTTCCCCGCACAAGCGGAGACGCTGCAGAGACAGACTGTACGGCGTGACTGAAGTGAAGTGCTGCAGGAGTGAGTCATGGCGCACTTGGAGAGACATTTGCCTCACCGTGGGTTTTAACAGTCCATCACCCCCAGTAATGACCAATACGGAACTCAAGCACAGACACTGACTAATCCTGATGAACCCTGATCCAACAGCTGCCGAGCAGAAGAAATTGCAAAAGCAGGAAAAAAGAAAAAAGCCTCCGAGTCCATTCCGCATGTTGACGCACTGGTTTAGATTAAGTTTTGGACAGGAGCGGGTGGTCATGAATCTGTGATGTGGCAACATGGTGAAGTCATGACACAAGATTTCAGGGATTGATATATCAACCCGGAGGAGGTTAGCATCCTCGGGGAGGCTCACACACCTCGGTGCAGAACAAGAACGTTTCAGGAGACGATGAGAGAGTCGATGTACAGTAAGTCTGAGAGGGAAGGCTGCGGGGCGCGAGTGTCCAAGGAAGGGAGGAGATGGTACGAGTTTGTGGGTCAGAGAGTGAGTGGTTCAAGGTGTAGCGTGGTTCAGATCTCATGGCCGATATCTGAGGTAACTTAAACCTCTCTTCTCACACACATGGCGTAAACCTGGAGGAGAGAGGGTGAGCTCATTTGTTTTCGCCTGAGGTCCTGGAAGGCGATGGGTCAGGGGTCTGTGCTGTCAAGTGAAGTGGGGATGGCTGAGAGAGAAGCATGGATGACAAGCGTTTAGCAGGTAATGAGAAAGCACCAAGCTCCTTCCTCCTGTTTTATCTCAGACAACCGAGAAGCCAGCATGTTGTTTCTTTCCACACTCTCCCTTGCTTTTATGTCTTTATAATCTACACTCAGACGTAAACCCAGTCAGACAAACACACACTTCATCATTTGCTGTAATAACACATTGAAGTGCATCAAACTGCTGACACAAGTTACACAAGTGACCTGTGATTGTAGGAGCGATGAGAAAGCAAAGGCGGCAGCTCTCCTTTAAGAATAGCTATATTGTGCTCGTGTTTATTTTCCAAAGAAATCAAATCCAACAGAAGAGGCTGGACAAATGTGCTCCTTGAAAGGCCCAAAACATTGGGTCAGATGTCTCCGAGCCGAGAGGTCCCACAGATTTGCGGGGGAGTCGGCACAGAAAAGAAAAACAAAAGTCCCTGAAACAGGAGAGAGGGGTAATTTTATAAAACGTTGGCTGCCTACGGGATTCTGTTCGCCTCCACACGTTTGTTGATTGATAATGACTGCCATCTGAACTTCTACACCAAACAGAAGCGGTTGAGAAATATGCAAGCAGGGCAATCTGAATTCACATCATCAGCTTTCCTCTGCAACTTTTTAGCCTTATTTAGTCACAAAATCACCCAAAATCAGGTTTCAAAACATTCTCTCTCTCTTAAATCCTTTCTCTTCTCACCAGTAACAATGCACAGTTGACAATGAATTCCAGCTGGCAGGGGGCTAATGAACATGAGATTAATTTCTGCCTCCTGAACCCATATGACACGCATCCAGGCTCCAAGCATCTCTTTTAAATCATCAGTACTCCTCCTTGGCGCGTATGAAGAAAGAAACCAATGCTGAGTAATGAACAAATAAACACACTTAATCATGATATTTTTCACAATTAAGAAGTAATGTCAATTTTTACTTTAGACTGATTATCTCTCCACCAGTGTTCTGTTTGTGCTGTCTGGATACAGGATTTTCCGTAGCGGCAATACTGCATGCTCAGCTACTGTAAACGAATACGTTTTTTTTTCCTTACGTTGCATTTCAGCTCTTGACCCCACTTGATCTGGAAAAAGCATTTGGTATGACAAATAAATCAAATGAAATAGCACAGTGAACTCTACTGAAATGCGGAGCAGCTCGTGTCTTGAGTCTTGTCTGTGTGACACAGCTAAGTATTTAACCAAATATTCACATTTGAAAGCTACAGTTTTACTCTATGTAACACATAGTACACTTAAAGAACCTGTCTAGTAAAAATCTAGTTTCTTACCTTGTCATCATGTCCACATGGTGCTTTTTTAATATGCTGGAAGACGAATCAGGAGTGAAATAAGCAGCCAGCGCCATTGCTGAGCATTTCCACCTTGAAACTGGACAGATTCAAACTTTCTGGACGTCATATATAACAGATCTAAGGAACCAATCCTGTCAACTTCTAAATTGGGGCTTTGTGTACCATTTTTCATTGTCATAAATGGTTTCCAGTTCTAACATGTATGCCTGAACTGCTTCAGTACTATTACATGGCATTATGTGGTGTATGTGGGGTAGTTTTACAGTGTCTGAGTACAGTTCCAGGTGAGCTGATGTGCTGAGTTGCAGTGATCAGTGAGAGGTGGTTTGGGAAAGTAGGTGGGAACTTCATGGATCTGACATTCTAGAGAAACCAAATGTGTAGCATTACATCTTCTCGAAAAAAAACTTGAAAAAATATGAAGCTTTGACACACAGAGTTGACTTTGAGGGGTTTGAATTGACCACCAGGTATTAAGATATGAATGCTGGCTCTATTTGTGGTTTGCTAAAATGCTCTGGGTTTCAATAACTTTTGACTGTTTGGTTGATGATATCTTAATCTACATAGGTAATTAAGACCACAGGAAAATTTAGAGGTGTGTTTTTGTATAACCAGATGGTTTTCTTCTAATATCTTTCCCAGACAGGCAGTTTGTTCCATTGCTGGCTTTCTCCATCAGTAACAGTATTGCATTTTTCTTATCCTTAAATACAGTTTTATTAAGACATGAAAAGACATTTAAATCAAGAGCCATTGGATGATGCAGTCAGGTGACAGATTAAAGGAAAAACCATCATAAAGTGTCTTAACAAAGTGATGGGCTTCCAGGTGTTGAGAAAGCAACTTTGTTGTACCTTACATTGAATTTCGATCAGGATCAATAAAGTACCAACCTACCTACCTCCATCTCCAGCTCTCTGAACTCTACTGAAGGAATGAACACCATTCCTCCAAAAGATATTCCTTCGTTTGGTGTTTGGATGTTGGATTGAGATCTGGTGACTGCGAAGGCCAGAGCATCATTTTTATAATCATCAAGCCACTAAATGACCCCTCGTGCCTCATGGATGGGGGAACTATCATCCTGAAAAAGACCACTCTCATCAAGATTGAGATGTTTCATTATAGGATAAAGGAGATCACTCAGAACAATCGTTGTACTGATTTGCAGTGACTCTTCCCTTTAAGGAGACAACTGGACCCAAACGCCAACGGTATAACAGAGCCACTGGACCTCTGTAGGTTCAAACTATACGGATTTCCTTTTAACTTATCTCTCATCTGCATTTGCCTAAAAATAAGAAGCAGAGAGACAAAGCAAGAACAGCAGTCAATAAAAAATGTCATATGATAGCAAGAAGGAACACTCTCTGTTCTCACACAAGCTTGGTGGATTTAAAACCTTATTTGGCCATTGATGCTTTAATAAATGACAGCTTGTTTCAATGAAAATAGAAAACACAGAGGGACAGTACTGGTCTGATTATTGCTGCTTATACAAGGGTTGTTTCTTAACCTCACACCATAAGGGGGAAATGCATGATAAATTATATTATAAAGAAAAGAATCTGCTCAACTTAGAGTTGGCCTATTCACAGTGTTTCCTGATTTAATAAACTAATTTCATTTTCTTTGTGTATGAAATATGACTACTGAGATAATAAACGTGTACAGTAAAAGTGATCCCACAGGGCATGGTGCACATGTAATCTCTCTCTCAGTGTATTTAACCTTGTGCTGCTGCAGCCTCTACGTGTTGCATGCAGTTCAGCTCTTGTGCCTTGTTGAAAATGTTACTAGGTCTGATCTGATGACTTTTACAGAAAAGTAACTTGTGCTTAATCAGACATGAGACTGGCAGGTGAAATTATCAACAAAAAGCCATTTAACAAATGTTACGTCAAGACAATTAACAAGAAGTTGCTGGAATCTTTTAAATGTACGACTTCAGTTTCGCCTCTATGCTGATGACACCCACATTTATGTGCCTATTAATGATGCAGAGGTGTGTTCATCTGCAATGATAGGCTGACTTTATTAAAACTTTTGATTAAACAATTAATACAAATACAAAAAAAATGTCTATAATTACTAGTTGATTTGCAGGATCTACTAAGATTCAGTTCCTCATTTTGCAAGAACTTGGGGTTCTTTCATTGGGTCACCAACCTGGACAGCAGATAAAAGTTTCAGTTCTTGTTAATGAAACTAAGAATACTGTTGTATTCTTAGCTGTTCTAACATAATATGTATCTAAAGGTCCCTGATGTTTGCAATGATCACTAGAGCTCTGGCCAGGTTTGGAAGTATCTAAACTGATGCACCATCACAAACTGTCTGACAAGCCGTCCTTAGAAACTGTTTGTAAAAGAGCAGGCACCTTCAAAACTACTTGCCAGGCGACTGGATGAACTATCTGTCTGTTGCCATCTATAACATCCAAACTCATACATAAAACACATTTGTAACTGCCAGGGATTCCTCACAGGATGCTAATTGCTGTGGCAAACTGGATCTGCCACAAGTGCTTAGCTTGATACCTGACAGGATGGTTTTCTCGTGATCCTGTATATATCTCACAAGATAAGGAATTTCAGGGCATAAAACCAGAGACGGTGAGTGGCTACAGAGTCTCTGCACTTTGTGGTCACTGACTGTTGATACTGACTCAGTCTGTAGGAGGTTCTGTTAGACTAGCAGTCTAGGGAGAACAAGAATCTTGTGCTTTCCTCACGTAGCAGCTGTCTGAATTAGATGAATTAGACAATTAAGGGGAAAGTTTAATTGTTTATGTGGAGGGGAAAAAGCATATCTCTCAGGGAAAGTCTGAGTCAGTCATAAAACAAGCTTGGTTTTAACTCTTTACTAATAATGCTGCACTTCTGTCTGTACTATTATGTACTTTAATAAGCTTTTGTTAATTTGCCGTGATCCA
The DNA here is from genome assembly GCA_024666655.1 of Dascyllus trimaculatus. Taxonomy (NCBI): domain Eukaryota; kingdom Metazoa; phylum Chordata; class Actinopteri; family Pomacentridae; genus Dascyllus; species Dascyllus trimaculatus. Next base: position 8,647,095 of record CM045460.1, on the reverse strand, counting down.
AAGAGCCACTCCCTGTATGAGGTTGTTTGAAGTCGTGTCTGCGTCATGTCTGACAAGTCATAAAGTTACAGTTGTTACCAGGCTCACAGATAAGGTAGTAAGAGGAACATAGGCTGTCATCTGATCACAAAAATCTGATTTTACTTGCTGTCATAAAAAACATCTTAACCACAGATAGAGGTCAGTCTTGATTTCTTTTAAAATTAATCATTGCAATATTTCTTTTTTATTTATGTGGAGATACAAGTGGATGTCACACTAACCAGTTGTCAGAAATCCTCCTCTGTGATTTAGGGGTCCCTCTCTGCCAAACCTGTTGCATAACCTCATGAGTCTAAGCAGTCTCCCCTCTCTCCTGTAAAATCTGGACTCTTTTAGCTCCTCGCAGACTGCACATTTTCTCCAGTTTTTGAAATACAATTTTTACATCCCACATTCCCGCCGTATGAATGGAGGAGTGGAAAATGGCAGGAAATAGCAGAAAGGCGGAGGCAAAGTGCGGACTGTGTTGTTTGATTGAAAACAGCTTGCTGATCTTCATTACCATGATGTTTTGAGGACAGATGAAGGCAAGGCTGACTCAAGACTGCAGCTGGGAATTATTTTGCTCCTCGGTCTTTGCTGATATTCTCAGAGATGATTTATAAACTCACAGCTGTGTGTATAACTCGCTCACCATTGGATTTGTTCCTCTTTGGACGGACGGAGCACTCAGATGTTCAGGATATTATTTGTTTAATCGCTAAAAAAGATGGATAATTACAAAAAGCAACTTATTTTCTCTACGTACATAATTCAAGGCGTTGTTATCAGCACCTCTCAGTTGCTATGAACATGTGAAAGCTAAAGAGCACTACCAAGAACCCAGCCTGAAACAACTGTGCAAAACCTCTGCGGAAGCCAAACTCTGACACAAGTGTTTTAAAGCCTGCAACACTGACCTGACTCAAGAGTAATAAATCAGGAGTAACATCCAATAACACGGAAAATGTAAGACAGTGTCAAAATCTCAAAAAAGATACAGGAAAAAGTGGGATTCCACATGTTTTAGTGCCAAATGAAACAACAGTCTTCATCTGTGAGCAAGGAAAACTCCAAAACAGTATCCCAAATACCTCAAATGTCCATACAAATATATTACTAGCTGGAACTTGAGGATAATTTGGCGTAATTAAAGTGTAGCATGTATTATTTATTTTTACGCATTGATCTTGGCAATGTGTCGTGACTGCTAGTAATGGTTTCCTTGGGGAATCCTTCAACATAGGAAAGGAATTTATCACCCTGTGAGTCAGATCTTTTTCCAGTTTTCCAGACTGAAGAAAGGATAGCCCCATGGGGGTGGAGGCCTTGTTCTACCTCATGGGGGTGGGAGTTGGCTGGTTTCACCACAATTACCCCCTTCAGACTTCTGCCTCTTTCCTCAGCTCACCCCAGGAGAGACTCATGACCAAGTGGGGCAGATGATGGTAACGGAAAGAATGGAAGGAGTCAGAGGTTTAGTACATCTCTGCTGCTGCTGCTCAGACAAGTTAGTCATGAAGCTGCAGTGGTACCCCAAACAAGACGAGAAGGAGGAGGAGGAGGAGGAGAAATGAAGAAGAAGAGGAGGAGGAGGGAGGAGGAGGGAATGACAGGCAGATAGAGTGGTTATGTGGCAGTGTCTGTCTGTGGCTCTGCTGGTAATGCATCCTAGCTCAGCAGAGTTCAGGATCAGGGTTCTGGAGAGCAGTGCTCTGCTGCGGTCCGCTGTGCTCCACAGGCCCTGCTGGAGACAACAACATCACAAGCTCCTGTGGCTGGATTAGTGGGTCACGGTACAATCAGTTTTAGCCGAGAGTCTCTATAATCTCCTGAACTTATGGGCTCTGGAGACTACTGTATATCCAACATGCTCTCCCTCCCTCCTTTCTCTTTCTCCCCCGTTTTTTTTTCTCTCCTGACCTTCCATTTCATATTCTATTGCATAATACATTTGGGCATCCTTTCCTCCCTTTCTCTTCAAAGCACCGTCTCTCCTGTCACTCATGAAACTCCAGACGAAAGCAGGCTGAAGCATAAGAAGTAATAGGACAGAAGATAATTGCAAAGCTTCGAGCCAATTTGAGTGATTTGCATCAAGGGAGTGTGGAAGCTCATCATAAACTGCTAAATGAGAGGCTAGGTTCAAACTTTGTTTGCCAGCATGTTGCAGCTTTGGAACAAACATCTGGCAAACAGCTTTCTCCATATCCCTCAAACCACTGCCTTGTCTCTGCTCTTCCTTGTGTTTCCTTCTCTCTCGGTGCATTTCACATCCTTACAGTGTTGTATGAATGTAGGCTATATGTTACTGACTGTATGCGCACTAAACTTTTTTATTTGCCTCTATCTAACAGATTTGTACGATCCAATGAAAGAACTTCCATCAAACAGAGCATGAGAGCCGCATAAATCAGGAAGTCCAATTAATATTATCTTTTCCTCCTTTCGCAGTTTTATAACTGTCATAAAAGGTTCCAGTTCTCATGATTTGACAGGCAGTCACTTACATGATTTCTGATCACTGAGTGGAGCACAGTGCAGGTAAAGTGTCGCCCTCCAGTGGTGAGAATGAGAAACAAACTCGTGACAGACAGCGCCACATCTCCTTCCATTCTCTCAGTGACTCTTAGCACAGATTTCTGCACATTTCCAAACATGTAAACATATGACCCAAAAAAATAAATACTTCAGCACAGAATAAACAGAACAGATGCTTAAATGTGGTGGTGGCAACTTCTGGTGCCTCTGACTTGAGTGTAAATCTTAAAAATACTGCATGAGCTTGGAAACAAATCAACTTTTTTGAGTCCTCAAAGCGTTTCCTTGAGGAAAAAACATCATTCTTTTATTTTTTTTTTCTTGGAGAAAACCATGAACCAGAGTTTGGCTCTGAAATTGTGTGCAGAGGCTATGGTTTCCGATTCATTAGTCCTCTGGCAGAAAATAATGTGTTTACACTATTTGGTTATACATCTCATCTTTGTCTGTGTTCATCCGATAAACATTCTCCCTCCTCTCCTTTCTTTTTCTCTTCCCCTCTTTTTTCCTCCATACTGCTGATGTGTCACCAGCCCCCCTATTCTTCTGCAGCTCCCCCTTCTCTCTCTCTCACACACACACACACACACTGGCTCTAGCGTTTCCAGATGTGTGCAGGGATGATGTCATGGCAGACCGGAGGCATTGGACTCTTATCCTCTTCTTTTTCTCCAGAAAACATTCATCGCAGACGAGGGAGCACGAGGCGGAAGAGCAAAGCGTTGATAAGTTCCCAGACAACACTGCGAGTGAACAATGCTTAAAGCCAGGCTATCTCCCACTGATTACATGAGTGGGTAGGTTTTTCTGAGTCACAGCTTGTTTGTCATAAACTCCCACCAAGGTTATCCACCATCAGAGCTTGCAGCCCCTGGGAAAGCTCGTCCACATGTGAGTTCTTTAATTTTGGCACAGATTACAGCCCTGGACTACCAGTGGTACCTGAACATCCTAAAACATGTGTACATCAGCGCTCAGCAGCCGTGGCTTTGTGTGAAAGGGGGTTAACTACCAACGACTCAGGGAGAATCAGGAGAGGAGGGGTTAGTGACTGTTGTTTCGGTTGCCAGACAACCGCAGTGTAAATAAATTGCGAGAGAAAAAAAGAAGTGGCCATGTAAACTCCGGTCCGCAGCATGAGGCCTGTCTGAGAGCTCTTGGGGATCGTGAAAAAGGGGGGATGACTGGTGAGGGATAACATGAGCTGTCCCTAACCTTGTTACACACCACAGCTGGACCGGAATCTGGGCCTCAGACACCAGCTGGAAGGAAGAAAATCACCTACCGGCCTGAAAAAAAGTCCTTTTGTGACATCTATAAAGGGATGTTCAAGCTAATACTGTACACTGTTGAGAGCAAAATGGAATTAGGTCATGCAAAGGGATGAGCACACTTTGTACTGTCAGACTGTTAAAGATCAGGCCATTTACTTTACATCTCATAAGAACCTACCTAAAATGTATTGCATTATGTTTTTGAGCTCTCCTTCCATCTGTGCCATCATTGTCAAGTTGATTTCTTTCTTCAAACTTGACACACACATGCTTATTTGGACTCACAGATGAACTAATAAGAATTTGCTGGTCGAATGTCTAGATCACTGCGACCTCATCAAAGCACATTTTTGGCCCTAACTCAAGAATTCTTGCTCTAATTGTGACAAATTTTCACACCAAAGTCTAATAGGACAAAATGATGACATCTATTATCCAAAAGGTCAAAGGTCAAATCTGGACAGATGTGGATGTAAAGTGCAACGTCACTGGTAGGTAGAGACATACAGATTCTAAAGCATCTGTAGTGAATACGTTATATGAACAATGTATCAGACAACTGTGTGGAAGTGAAAGTTACGGAGAATTATCAACTTTACAGGTCCCCTCAACTTTATGGAGCATTTTAGTGCGTTTCAGGTCTTTTGTTTGTGTGTTTTTTGTGGTAAGCAGCAACAAAATAATCTCCACTCACCACCGACAGACAGAAAGCTCCATCTTCTCTGAGCACAGCAGCAGAGCAGGGCAGACCCAGATATTTCCCTCAGCTGCTGGAAAGTGAAAGAGAGAATAAAGACAAAGATGGAAAAATAAATGTGATACTGGATTTACTTTAACCAGAGGCCTTTTAGGATTTTAGGTTCGCAGTGGAACTTCAGGTTTAACCCCAGGTGATCAGGATTGTGACACCGGTGCACGTCTTACTTAGCCAAGCTGCACACCTCACCTGCTCTGCAACAGGTTGTGTTTGAGACAACAGATCAATATGTATATAAAAAATACTGCCTACTTACCAATCACTTATTTTGGACAATGGCGTCACCATTCCTAGAAGATCCAGTGTGTGGACAGTTAGAGAGTCTCTTAGGAGGAGGGTAAAAGTTTTTCAATGCATGCCATTCCAAAGCCATTTCTCAGTTCTATAGGCCTTTGTGTGGTGTTATAATCTTAGAACAGAGACTGATTAAAGTACTAAAGCTCTGTACTAGCTGATCTTATAAGATATGAAAGTAAGCCTACTTAACCTGCTTGTTTGAAGTATGTTTGTTCTTTACCTACTCCCAAGACTGTTTAACACCATCAGGGCTGCAGCTGAAAGTATAAAGATAAAATGCTCTTAGACACCATAAGAACACATCAAAGCAACACATTTATTTAATAAAGTACACAGTTATAGTCTGATCTACTCGTGCTTCATATGTGGCAGTGATATTGATAATCCTATTAAGTTATGCATTCACACAGTCTGAAATTTTATGCCAGCTATCCTTCCTGGCCTTAGCTTCAGACTGTTTTAACCTCATATTGGTTTATGATTTTTATAGCTTGTTCTTTTTGTGAGAAATATGTGGCTCTAGACCTGTCTGTATTTGCTACTGGTCATCTGGTGGCAGCTCCGCTCCGTTTTATGTCAACTATCCATCCATCCATCCATTATCTATACACCACTTAATCCTCTGTAGGGTTGCGGGGGTTCTGGAGCCTATCCCAGCCGACTCGGACTGGCGACCTGGACAATTTAAAATAATCAGTTAACCTCAGCATGTTTTTGGACTGTGGGAGGAAGCCGGAGTACCTGGTGAAAACCCACACATGCCCAGGGAGAACATGCAAACTCCACCCAGAAAGATCCCAGGAACTGGGGATCTTCTAGCTGTGAGGCAACGGTGCTAACCACTGATCCACCGTGCAGCCCTTTATGTCAACTAGATCATAGCAAAGATCAGAAAACCTGTCGGCCACACTAATAAGGATATTATCCCCCTCCATTTAAAAAAAAAAGTTTTGTCCACACAACCATCATTTTTACACAATGTGCAAACAAAAATGCAAAAAAAAAGCAGCAAATGCTTTAAAAATCATGCCGGGCTGGTCTGCATTAGCAATACATGTAATACCAGACTAAAAATATTCTGTCATTTTATTGTTTCTTCAGATTTTAAACTGCAGATGCTGATCAAAAATGTGGAAGACAGGCCCAAACGTAGAGGAAAATGTTCGAAAGAATTAATAACGTCTGTTGTCTGACCACTTGGCGTGGCGACAGTTGTCAAGCCTCGTCAAGCCACGTAATGAAAAGTTATCCTGGCTGTGTTGAGCTTGCTATATATAAGAGTCCCCAGGTGACCAGGATGTGTAAATGAACATCTGTTTTGCGAGCAGCCTCACAATATCTACTTAAAAAAGTGACGTCAGCACTGTGGTTACAGCTTGTTTCCACTGCTCACAAGTGGCAAAAAAAAAAATCAGTTCATGCAGGTTAGTAAGTGTGTGGCACTAAATGTCATGCAGAAAGGTTATGGAGGAGCTCCATTAGAAAAACTTTAAAAACAAGGTGTGAATGGCAGAGAGAGGAAGTTACAGAAACACTTCAGACACACTCAAAAAACTGTTAAACTGGGTCAGTTTGCCCATAATCCAAACTGTACACAATCAGCATGTTGTGTGGAGCTGGGACACAGCAAATGAAGACTTTTCCTGGTGAGCATTTCGACTTGTCAGACACAGGTGTAACTAACACCATTAACAATTGCTATGGTCCATTTAAGTGTTCCAGTTCCAGACGTCTGGCATTGTGCTGGATGACTCACTGGTATGACTTACCGGGACACCTAATGGAACAGAGGGATCATTAATGTCATTAGTTCCACCTGCACTTCTCCCACAACAAGTCAAACTCAGTGCTATGAAAAAAAAAGTTCACCGAGCTCCGCTGAATCTTGATTCTCTTGAGTTTTAATGACACCGTAACATACCCATCTTTGAATACCTCACGAAAATTAAAAGCTGTATCGCTTTCAGTGTTTACAATGTACTGTAGTGTTGGCACATGACTCTCCTCTCAGTCCAGTGTGTTTCAAACAGCTCAGTGGATCAGTTTAGCAGCTAATTGCTGACTTTAATCAGATTACTTTACTTTAGCCGTGAAGCTCAGATCCCAGCCCACCCACATGCAACACTGTCTGGGTCTGTGTCTGTGTGAAACTCTCCTCCTCCTTTCTATAAAAAGATCTTATGAGGACACAAAACTCAAAGCAAGTGATCCAACCAGCCGACAGACAATTGCTTTTGATTCCCTGTTGTGATTAAAAATAAGACCAAATCTTGGCTTTAGTCCCCCTAAATCCAAATCCCCTCTCAGTTTTTTCTCAGCTGGGTGGTTTCACGACAAAGGCAGTGTGACGAATCTTCCAGATGAAGCTAATCTGTCCCGATCTGTGTGGCACCTTTGGGTGCTCTGTTATTTTCTGTTTCAGCTCATAATCGACTGATGTTTTGCTTTTCAATTGATTTCAGATGTAATCTCTCAGTCCATCCAGGCTGCTCTATCGTTTAGAGTTTCAGAGATGAAAAAAGGGGGACAGTCTCACAAGTGGCCTGAGTTTCCTGAGATAGTGAACAGTGAATTTGGCCAAAGCCGGCCTTTGAAGTTCAAACCTCGCAGAGTCAAGCTGAGAAAATCACTACTACACGAACGGTTGCATCAACTCAGAGTTCGAGAACCACTGAGGCACTTTTACCGAGCTTCCTTTGAGCAAACCCCTTCACAGCAAGCTCCACATAAGTGACAGATTATTGACAGACCATTTGAGGTTTTGCCAAACCTTCTCAAGTAGCCAGTCTTGCTCCATTTAAAAACCCTTGCCTGTATTTTTAGAGGACAGAAAAAAACTATTTGTAAAACAAGAAACCGGCCATTTTGATCCAGCAGCTTCAAGACTCGGGCCAATATCAATAGTTCAGCTCCAAATGTTTTCCAAAAGGCTGGGACTCCATGGAATATTTTTTTGTACTCATCTGAAAAGCCGTTCAGTCACAAACGTTTGTCCTACTCACATTGCACTCTATTTTCAATTACAGTGTTGTTAAGTTTCAACTTGAATCACAGTCACTACACACATTAATTATAGCGTAACAATGGCAGCATTCATGAATGTTACATTCCAATTCTGGAAGTAGTTTTACTATTAGGTTCACTTTTTGTAACCTCCCCTGAGTATTCACATAATCCACCATGCTCTCAGGTCATTCTGAATCTTTTTACAGACCCCAGGACAGATTGTAATGTACTTTAGATAATACTAGTCTGATAATAATGTGCTTATATTTATTAACTCCAGTGTAACAGACATGGTTGCTTCTACAGTTCTTATAGAAGATAATGAAAACACCAACAGAGTTGAGTTTAGCTAGACTAAAACGTAAAGGCTGAATTAAAGCTATGGTAGGGTTTTTTACTTGTAGCACTAAAGACCAATGTTATTAATAGCAGGTCCTTTCTTTTTTCCCACATATTTCATCTGTGAGAACCAAGATGCATGCACCGATGCACAAGTACATGACCAATGTGATACACATTTCTACCGATGGTTTTATGTCATTGAGCGGCACTTGTTGGAGGGAATATGCCAGCAATACGCAGGGAAGCTAAGGCCTTTTTTAGACATAGAATATGTTATATTGCTAGTGTCATCAATCTGTTAAGGGGACCATATGACGCAAAATCCAGTGTTTTTGTTTTTGAATATCTGTAGAGACCCATGAAATATGAGACAAGATGATCCACTCATTTCTTTCATTTCACTATAGGACAGACAGCATGTCTATGAGTGAGCCATTCGTTGTTGTGATGCCAAAACAGGATAAGCACCGCCCCCAGCTGATCTCCTCCAATCACTGAACAGAGTAGAAGCAGAAGGAGGTGAACCTGCTAACTCTTTTCCTGAAAGGGGTGGGACAAGCAGCAGCACAGTTGGATTTAGTTAAAAGAGCCCTTTTGGAACAGGGCTACAACCAGGTGTTATATTAATGAATGCATGATTTGTCCAGTATTTCAAGCTGACACTTGAAATGCTCATTCTGGGGACATGTGAAACTTACATTAACTCATTAAAAAAGGGCATAATATGGGACCTTTAAAACTATGACATTCTGTCTTTCAGCCAGAGGTCACTTTAACGTGGTCCATTCAAACCAACCTAGTGACAGAGAAGACTATGGTATATGTGTAATATTTGTCAAGATCAGATAGTTCACCAAGTGCTTAATCGTATGTGCCTACACGTTAATGCAAATGTATGCAATTCAAACTAGCACTGTGTTGAAAATGACATGTAAATGTGAGTCTAAGCCAGTAAGATTGGCCCGCATGTTTTATGAAACAGTGACCAGGGCATTTAATCAGCCGTGAAGCTGACACATTCAGATGCCGTCAGACTGATAGAAAGGAGCGCACGTCTGAAGGGGCCTTAATAAATATGGATGTGAAGAATACCGCATCCAAAATATCTCCAAAAAAAGCCTTTCTAGATTTTTTATAAGGGGAAAAAAAATGAATTGAACTGTTCTGTTAGATGACCATCACACCTGCTATGTATGACAGTGAGGCTGCAAATGTAAATATATTTATACAAACTTTATAACATGAGGTCTATAGGGTGCCTTTAAACTTCCATGAAGAAAGAATTAGCACCATCCATTCATTTTTTCCTGCTCATCATGAGTATGGTAGGGTATTCTAGACGTCCTTCTTCCCTGTTATGTCCTATTTGGGAATTAAGAGGTGCTTCCAGGCCAAATCAGATATGTAATTCCTTCAGCAGGTTCATGGTCTACCCCATAGTCTCCTCCCACTTGGACTCACTAGAAGAAGGAAGGCGCCCCGGAGGCTTCCTAATCAGATGCCTGAACCACCTCAGCTGACTCCTTTTGACGTGAACAAGCAGCGACTCTACTTCGAGCTGCCTCCAGGTGTCTAAGCTGCCCACCCCATCTCTGAGGCTGAGCCCAGCCACCCTACATAGGGACCTCAGCAGAGTCAGCAACTATATATTGAATCCTGGTGAAAAATACAAAGAGCAATATCGATATACCTTAGGTTCCTAATGTAAATGATGCTGCAAGTGTTGCACGTTATACTTTATACTCTAGCAATAATTTACAACTAACCATGTCAACAGGCACTAAGTGACTCTCTTTCTGAACAGTGATGAATTTACCATGAGTATAGTAATGAGTATTAGTTTAACCAAGCTCCCTCTTTTTATTTTCAGGCTTTCCAGTTTCTTTGTTCTATAAAATGTTCGTGTTCATGTGTTACGTATATTATATCATATGCACAGGTCAGATATTTCAGTTGCCATGAAGCCTCCAGACAATAGCATAACTTGTAAAACGGAAAGGCAGCAGGGAAGCAGACACAGGGATGCTGCTGGCTGATGAGGTGGAGGAAAGGTTTGTTGCAACATGCTGATGAAATATTTCTTAAGGCTGAGACTGGAGAGAAATGCGCTCATGTTTCCTGCACTGTTAATATCACAACACTGGTAAATCTTGACTAGATTTGACATTTCTGACACAGAAGACAGCTCAGCCAGAGACAGTGCACCGGATGATTCTGGAAGAAACAAAAACATGAATCACTTTTTCTAGGTCAGTAAAGAAGGGGAAACAAATCCTGGAGATGCTTCCCAGGGTGGAAAAATATGCTTGTTTTGGATTTTTGCTTTTATGTGACTGTCTAAGAAGAAATGTGGATCAAGTTTGCAGTAAGACTGAGGAGGCTTTTCTTTGTTTTGATGTTCGAAATAAAGTGCTGGGGGTGTTTAACTGTCATAATATCAGAATTTTGTGCATGTAAAGTTGTGTGTCATCTGCATACGAACGGAGGTTAAAACCAGCTTTACTGATATAATTCGTGAGGGGAAGATGGAGAGTAAAGGTTCAGATGAATCTCCACCAGGAACAGACAAATCAGCAACCAACAAGAGGCAGAATTTGAATCTGTTGCTCTTCATCCAGTTAAAAGCTGAAAATGTGAAACAGGGTTGTATTTGGCTGCCTGTAAAAACTTCTCTTTGGTATTTTAACATATCAGAGTAGAAAGAGCCCAAGTGCAGCTAATAATATTAATAATAGTGCACAATGCTTAGTGTGAATGTCTCAGTAAGCAGCTATTGATGATTGATTACATCCATGCTTTGATGCAATAACTTATGAAGGTCTGCTGAAACGTGGAGTTTTTAAAATTTAAATATGCAAATAAGGATATATATTTAAAAACCACACATTTGCATTAAGCTCTAGAACAGCTCTATCACAATTTTTTTGCTGTGTTTTTAGGAATTAAATGTTTGATAAGTTGTTCAATGAAGAAAACCTGATGTAAAATGTAAAAAATTATGTAGAAATAAACTTTTGGTATACATTTAAACTAATAAATGGAACTTCCCCAGTTGATAAGCTGCACTAGGTAGACGATTTTTTCTTGCATGCCAAGTTTTCAGAAACGTAATGTCTAAATATGGAAATAAGGTTATTAAATATGCTCTAATTTGCATAAATGCCCAAAACACAAAGCGTATTTTGAGTGTTACTTTCTTCTAGTCTGAAAGAAGAAAAATTACACCAGTAAATGGTACAACCACATTATCATCAGTTTAACACTGAATCATTGCTCGGCAATAAACTAGCCATGTTTTGTTAGTATGCCCCATGTGGTTGAGGCCTTTAGCTTTATATGTCACTCCACCAGACCCTGATCGCTTCCACTGGAGTGGAGAGCTGGACTCCGTGCCGCTCCAATCAGGATCCTCAGTGTGAAGGGCAGTAGGTGGAAGGGGCCACGCCTCAGGAGCTGGAGCCAAGCATGTGCAGGGGACACATCCCAATTTGCATACATATCAAACACTGTAAAGTCAGGTGAGACATCAGCAATGCCTTTGCTGCAGCTCTGACACCATTAAAATGTTAAACTGGGTCATGCTAACCCATTATAACAACAGAGGCACAAGTAAATAGCAGTCGAAAGGTAATAAATTGACCAGAGCGATGTCAGTTATACACCAATTTGCATGTTAAGTCATCAGCTAACATTAGTTACTGTAAGGTACTAATTGTACAACACCAAATGAAGCATGCTAGTTCTTCTGGTTTGCTTTCATCAGCTTCCAGCAGCAGCATTGTGCTGTATTCAGCAGAAAAGCTCTGATGAAGACATAGGAACTTTGCAACTAGTTGAAAAACGTAAAGGAGCCTTTGGCAGCTATGCTAAAGAGCAAGATATTTCACCTGTAGGTGGAAAAATAGAGTTAAAACCAGTGTGAATAACAGATTTACATTCATCAGATGGACATATAAAAGCCTCCGAGTGAATGCTAATGCTGCTATGAATCTGCTGGGTGTTTGCATTGACAACCTAAGCAGGAGACAATAGGGTAAATGTTGTGTTTTCTGCTTATTTTGCAGCTCCCAAAGGCCCCGAGAAATCAATAATGCTCTGACTTCCCAAAATTGTTCGGGGGTATTAACCTGTTGCTGAATTAAAACATCTTCATAATTCAGTTTCTGGTGAGGTGGTGAGATGGAAGAGAAAATACTTTTTAAAAAATGCTGCACGGTGTTTTGCAGGAGAAGGATGTGGAGGAGCTAAAGCTGGTGTTAGATGTAGGGATAATGTTCACTCATATTTTAAATCATATGTTCAGCTTCTCCTGTCTTTCGGCTCTGACAAGACAGATCACTAAAAGAGAAGAAATCCCTCATTTAAATGCAGGCACTCATTCGGTTTCAGCCAGATTTTCATTAACGGGGCCCGGGGAATCCATTCTGTGATTGGTAATCAGTCCAGGAGTGAGACAAGCCTGCAGTAAGAGTCGTCTCATGAATTAGCCAGAGAAAAAAAATGAGATCTGGTGTTCTACTTGTGCCCTGGGACTTCAGTGGTGACAGAGCCTCTTAATTAAAGCGCATTTTTGGGTCATCCAGGGTGTAGGCCATCTCTCAGTAGTCGAGCGACTCCCTCAGAAGCTGGAACGGTTTAGAGCATGTATGATTCACAGCAGCAAGCGTGAGTCATCTCTAAAAAGCACCTATTTGGTCTCAGTGACTTCTCTGGTATTTTGTCTCATCAACATGATTTCCCATGGGGCTCTGAATATAGGGCACTGTCCACCCATGTGCCTTGTTAACTTTATTCTGGAGAGGAAACTGGATATAAGAAAAATAACATCAGCGGTGAGTCAGTTTGCTGTTGAAAATGTGATGTCGATGTCAGTTACATGTAACTGACCCATGAAGGGGTGGACACAATAATCTGAAAATCTGAGGAGTACAAAGCAATCCGGGGAAGCTTATACCGCAAAAAAAGAGGAGTTTTGCGGATCAGTCTAATCTCCTGTCTGTGTGTGTCCGTGTCTTCAGCTTTGGAGAGCTGGGGAGGATCTATGGGTTCATTACTGGCTCCATATGAGCGGTTTTACCATCTCTGGTTGTGAGATGAGTTCTCTGTGGTACGGCTGCTTGGAGTCAGAGGTGGTCAAATGGTCTGGACGTTTGCCACCGCTGCAGTCATGCTGGGTAGAAAAAGGCCTTATGAAATTGTCCAAAGATTACAAAGAGCGGCTGCAGCAACAGACGTTCCTTTGTCCTGCGGTGGAGGCATTCCTTACACTCATGCACTGTGGTATTCACCACTGTGAATGCTCACTAGCCTTTGTTTCCAAATGTCATTTTCCACAGCGGTGAATATACATGCGCACGTGTGATTTACTGTGGGATTCTAAAAAGAGGATGATGACACTGGGAGAGATCCACATGTACCGTCCCTCCGGTAAAAAAAATGTCACCCTGCAATCCGGCCGTGTGGCTCGCAGCCACTGTTGAAACCAAATTACAACTCAAGGTGCAGAGGTCAGCGGAGGAATTTCATTGTCGGCCAGTTGTGTGTGTTTTTTTTACTGGATGTGGGGGTTTCTTTAAAGGTGACAACAACTAGCTTGCTTTTGACTTCTTTCTCACAGGAACTCTGTGGCACACATTTCCAAAACCGCACAAAGGGAGGGCTGAAACATGCATGAGGAAGGAATGGAAATATTGAGATCACAGGTTACCAATCCCAGAAAATAAACTTTTCTTAAAAATCTGTCAAAACAAGAAAAATCACAGCACGTGAGCGTTTTCTTTTGGAGCAGTGGATCAGAGTGTTGGTCGATTTCCTTTTTCTTTCCATAGAACAAGCTTCTGTTAATCGACTGCATTCGGAGAAATACTTTAAATTTCAAATGCAGCACTGCTGAGTTTGCCCCTCCGGTAGGGAAGCTTCTCCTACCTCAAGTTTTCCCCGCTTAGTGGCAGCATATTTTCCACTATTGCGCCAAAGAATAAATGGGCTCCATCATAATTTTGCTGATGCCTGGAGAGAAAGAAGGGGAGGGGTGGGGGGGAGGAAAAGGGAAGGAGAGCTCGAGGGCGTGCGGAGAGCAAAGGGAACTTTCTGGTATAGATTGTGAGGTGTTTTATGGACTCTGACCCACGGTTGTACGCCTTTGTCTCTAATTAGCAGCAGGTAATTAAAGAGCAGAGATGAGTGGGTAGCGGCGGCTGAGCTTGCTGCGGAGAAAGTGAAAAGTATCTGCTGACACACCCCCAGGCCCAGTGTAAACATATAGCACACATCGGTGGTGCACTCAACCCCCCCCCTGCTGCTGCAGCTCCATAAGTTATGACTGCTGAAATTGATGCACGCTGGGAATCAGCTCAAGAGCACATTGGAAGCCACCTATAGCTAAAGCATACTCCCTGGAAGCAGTTTTGTTATCCTTTGTGCTTTTTTAAATACAGATTTGTTGACAATATTGAGGACCCAATGCCAGATGGCAGCGTATCAAGGTCACAGTGTTGTAGCGAGGAGATTGTACAGTGCTGACTTGACAGTTGGGACCATAGTGTGCAAAATACTGGAGGAATATAGAAAACTGAAGGCCCAGTCCAAGTATTATCTCAGCTCAGCTCGGGGCTCGGTCTGCCGACGGAATAGCTATTCCAGATGGAGCAACCAGCTTCTCTCTGACCTCCTTCTTAGCACATTTTTTCTGTTTTGTTGGTTTATAGAGACTTACTTTCCTTACACTGGCAAAACATCTGCACTTTAATTCTGAGAAATGCCACTGTGGATGTCATTTTTTGTTTCTAAATTTAAAGCATGTGCTATTATTAATGGCTCGCCCGTCTGTGACTCCAAAGTGAAGCTCAACATTCTGTCCAGGTGGTCCGAGGTGGCCAAGAGACTGCGTCCTTTGTTGACTTGGGTGCTCTGCGTCGTCCTTTCCCACAGTTCTCATACTTTTGGGAAGGATTCGACATACTTTGGCTTTGAGAAATTCGCCAGAGTTGAAGATCTTCCAGTGAAGAAGACAAACTAGCAGCAGGCCAGCAGCAGCAGCTGAGTGCTGTTCAGACTGTTTACTCCTTTCAGGCTTGATTTGACGTTGCAATTACGGAGACGGTGAATAATAACCTTCCTTCTTCTGTACACCTGTACTGTATCTACACTGTAACTTCATTATAGGGACTAGAGAAAAGGTCCACGAGGCCCTCAGGGTGTTCTGGCTGACACAGCTTGGAGAGGACATGAATAACATGCAGTCACATAAATCATCATCAATAATTGTTTGATCATATGCAGTGAAGCCTCCATCCAGGAAGCTGGAGTGGTGTAAAAAGGCTTTACACTTCAAAATAGCTTTAACAGCATTTCGAAGAACCAAACCTCAGTGGAACTGCAAGACACTAAATTTTAAATTTAGTCCATCACAAAAAAACAAACAACAAAAAAACAAGTTGCATAGGTACCATAACACACAAACAGTCGGGGCATGAGGTGACGGCCTTGATGTGTTTCTCAGACAGACGCCGGCCCCCACCGGCCCTTAATGACGAGGGCAGACTGGGCTGATCTCCAGAGGTGTGCTTTCCCCATCAGGCGGCCTGCTCTCCCTCCAGGCCAGACGGGAACATACCAGTAATGGAACAGACTGAAACCAGCAGGTAAAACACACCGTCATGAGCAGCTGAAAATCTATTACAACCCTAAAACAGGCTGTTGAATTTATGCAGCAGGTTTACCGATCCGCTGGAAAAGGTGAGAGCTGAAACAGCAGCATGTAGTGTTTGTTTAAGGCTTAAAAATATGGGTTACTTTATTATTTGTGCAGGATTGATTAATAATAGAGCCGAAGCTGGTGCAGATTAAGTCGCTGCTCATGATGTCTCTTCTCTGTTTTGTCTTTTAGGAATTGTTTGTGGTGAAAATGGAATTAAGAGCATTTTAAGGACTGTCTGAATATGCTGCTGGTCCAGCCAAGATCTTTCCACATTAGGCCTGACAAGAGTCTTGAATCTTTCAAGTCGCTGAATCCATGTAATGAGGCGAGTGCTTTCTGGATTTTAGGGAGATCGATTTGAAGTCATTAGAAATATATTTTGACTGGAGTCCAAGCCGGTGGCATGAGTTCACCACCCTCGCTTGGGAAAGCTAAACGTTGTTTCTCCTCTTCTTCAGTCTCTGATGAACTCAAGTGAACCTTCATTCCAGAGCATGCCGGAGAGGACTGTACGGGGAGGGTTTTGTAGTTTTATAAGAAATGAAATCATGCAGTTTGAAACAGAACAGCACTGGAGGAAAAGTGAAATCAGGCAAAATATTCATATAGAATGTCTTGAAAAAATATAACTTAAAGTCCAAAGTCAGTGTGGCTCTGTGAGGCTGTAGTTAAAGATGGAGTAGGGGACCAATGTGTTTTATGTTAAACTTAGCAAATACTGACCTCGACTAGCTGCATGTTGTGTGTGTGCATTGAAAATAAAAAAATCATACTCAGCCCCGGTTCTGTCAATGTGAACAAAGGGGCCAGACCGATGCACATAACACTGTTCCAGCATGTCCTGTTCAAGTGTGCAACATTCATGCTCTTGCACAGGACAGGGGGAAATGAAAGCTGAAGAGATGGGAGGGAAATGAAAGCGAAAGGGATGATAACTCTGGCACCAGCTAACTGTCTACATAAGCTAACTAGCTAAATATTGACCAGTTTTCGCCAGAATCACAGAACCTACCTTTAAGTGGTTCAAGTCTTACTTAACTAGGTGCCAGTTGTTTGCGGTCATAGGTGCTCACCCCTCAGACAAAACAAGCCTGACATGTGGTGTCCCTCAGGGCTCTTTCAAAGGCCCAGTTTTCTATTTGTGAACTGTATCACAACACTTGGACTTACACTGATATCTGTTGTAGTTACACAAAATTAGTGTAACTAGAGCAGATATCAGTGTAAGTCCAAATGATTAAAGTTCTACCAACAACTTGACTGCATGTATCCATGAGATAAATCAGTGAATTTACTTCATACAACTGAATCATTAATTCAAAGGATTCTTGGTATGAGAACAACAACCAGGAGAGAAAACCTGTCCAAAACTTTGCATTATCCCTGATCCCAACCTTGTATTTTTGCATTTTGTGCATTTTGAAACTAATACATTATAATACAGATCAAATCAAGTTTATTTATATGGCACATTTTAAAACAAAATGAAACGATTAAACAATCCGTGTAAATATGCTAAAATGCCTAATGTCAACAATCTTTCTCCAGAATCCCAGACTCCACCTTTAAGTGGTTCAAGTCTTACTTCACTAGGTGCCAGTTGTTTGTGGTCATAGGTGATCACCGCACAGATAAAACAGACCTGACATGTGGCGTCCCTCAGGGCTCCTTCATAGGCCCAGTTCTCTTGAGTCTGTACATAATTTTGTGTAACTAGAGCAGATATGGCTGTAAGTTCACAAGATTAAAGTTCCATCAGCTACTTGATTGCATGCATTGCTGACATAAATCAGTGAATTCACTAAAAATGAGAGAGAAATCGTCCAAAACTTGCACGTTATCTCTGATCCTAACCTTGCATTCTAGCATTTTGTCTACTTTTAAACTAATACATTGCACTACAGATCAAATCATGTGTATGCATGTGGCATGTTTTTAAACCAACATGAAACACATGGTAAATTTTGACACGTGCTATCTAAATATGCCTAAAAAAAGAAAAAGGCTAAATGTCAACAATCAGACTCCACCTTAAAGCGAAATGCTAACGTCAGCCTACTAACATGCCCACCAAGACAGTGTTAACATGCTGATGTTCAGTAGGTATAGTATTTTTTAGTTTCCATTAAGAAATAAAAGGTGAAGTGATCATCAGATGTATAAGAATGGATCTTCACAGTGACCTGAATGTATGCACCAAATGTCATGACAGTTCATTTGAGTACTGATGAAAAAATTCACTAAAAATCTCAAATGTCAACCTCTTGGTGACATTATAGGAAAAGCTCAGAGGATCATGTGAGTCTGTAGGATTCCGTTTCTGATCCCTGTGGATATATGTACCAAGCTTTATCCAATAGTTTTTATATTACTTCAGTCTGGACAAATGTGGTGGACCAACCCACTGACAGATTGAGCTTCCCTCCAGCCATGCCACCAGCATGGCTAAAAAGCTCCTAAAGCGCCGCGCTGCTGTACTGAATGTGCAAAAAAGATGTGTTGTCATCTCTAAATGATTAATGTGCACCCAGAGACACAGAAGTACCTGCCTCAAGTAACAGCAAACCATTCCAGTTTAGAATAATGAACATTTTCAACGTGTCTCTGCGGGTCAAAAAACACATAAAAGACGTCCTATAAAGGGGTGGAAACTCCATCAGTGACTGGATGATTCTCACTCATAAGTCTGTAGAGATTGTTCTCTGACTTATTTAGGTCTAAAGACAGATGGAAGATTAGCAGGTTAAATCAATCCTTAAAGTATAGTTGAAGGCTGCGGCCTGTTTTAGAGAAACCACTGAAGACTTGGCTTTATACACCGATCAGCCACAACATTCTGACCACTGACAGGTGAAGTGAATAACACTGATCATATTGGTACTATGTGGTGTTCAGATGGAAAACCTTGGATTTTGACTTAGACACCCAAATAAACATTGTCCCAGAACAAGCACACTCCCTCGTGCAAATGGAAATCCCAAATGTCACTGGCCTACCCCTGCAGGAAAATGGACCCCACCACATTCAACAATCAGGAACATGTTGAGGAACATGACAGTCGCCCAACATGTTGATTTGACCTCCAAACTTCCTCCACTCCATTCTGATCAAGCATCAACAGGATTCAGTAGAACAAGTTTGATTGACAGAGGCCCCACTGCACAAGCCAGAGTACCCAAAGGATCCAGTGCCAACGTCCTGGTTCCAGACTTCATAGGACACCCTGAGAGCACATAAGGGGGACCAACACAATATTAGGCAGGTGGTCATAATGTTATGCCTGATCGTTGTAGTTTGATTTACTAGTGCCTCTTATTCTAAGCTTGATGGCATTAGTTTGGTTTATTTGAGTGAATGTTTTGCTGGTCACTCCTAACATGCCTGCTTGTTACAGTGAAATCTTGTATTTTGCATCTCTGTTCTTTATTTTGGTGTCTGTTGAAGCACTTTAGGGATGATGTGCATGACTCCAAATGTCCCCATACAGTTTAAATAGAGCGAACCCCGTTCAGAAAGTGTAAACACCCCTTGAATTTCTACTTTGCAGGGACTATAGATGAAAATTTTGCCATCCAGGCGTACTCCTGCAAATAACGTAAATTGATGAGCAGGCTGCCTCCGCCAAATAAACCAATTAAGAAAGCAAAGTGAAAGTAGCTCTGAACCAGCCGGGAAACAGAAAACTCTCTCCCGCCTCACACGATTCACCAGAGCAATTAATTTTCTTTAGTCATTTCAAGCAGCTACAGTTGGGTTCCAGGGAGCAAAGGCCAATGAGGTTGTTTGAGAGTGTGTCAGAGGAGGTGAGCGCTGCATCTGTTACACAGCATGTGCCTGCATATTTCTAAGGGGCAACTGGGACTGATCAGCTGCAGCTTAGCAGGCCAGAATCAATTTGCAATCTGCTTGCAGGCCAGATCAATACATGCGACTGCCGCCTGCGTGTGACTGTCAAATGCAATCTAGCAGCCGTAGAGTTAGCAGGAGGGCTTCCACAAAGTGTAAAAGACGTTAAGTGCCAAAAGAGAGATTTCAGTAAATGCCAAAACAACTCAAACTGAGGTAAGAGTGTTCCTGAAGTGCAGTTTGCATAATTCAACAATCACCTCTGGTTGTTTTTTTCATGTTAGTCCTTGAAAAACTTGCTTTATTGTTCAACACTGTCACTGAAAAATAAAGCCATAAAAACAAAGAGGGGTGGGTGGGGGTGGAAGAAAAGCACTCTTGGATCCTTCTTTGTCTTCAAGTAGTTACCAAAGCTGGAGTTTTGAATGGAGCATGACTGCACCCTGCTGGGCAAGAGGAGGAACTACACCCAGAGTTTGCCACCTGCTTCTACCACACATCCGAGTTTAATGTCAGAAGTAGCTACAAGGACTACAAAGCCCTCTGTATTCAGATTAAACTCAGATAAATTCTGTGTATAATGCACCAGTTCACAACATTAGTCATCTCAGGGCATTTCAAATAGTAAGACCTTTAGATTTGTTTGGTTAAAGAGAACCAAACACATCTAAAGATTCCCTTTAAGCAGCTCTTTGGTGACAGTGGGAAGAAAAAATCCTTTAATATGGTCATTCTATCTCAAATCATCACATTTTTAGAACAATTTCTGTTTGATTAGTTCTGATTTGTCTGAAATACTTTCAAAGATTTTTTTCTTTCAGTATATATCTTTTCTTTTTTTGCAGATTGAAACATGACGTTTTCTATCGTCTTGAGACTATCTCTCCACCCAGTTACATAATTCATACGTATGGGGAATGACCCCCCTGCTCGTCAGGATACCTGGATACTTCTTTAAGACACACTGGCTTGTCTTCACGTCACCTGTGCTGATGTGAAGTCACTGATTGTTTGATCTCCACTCGCTCAAAGTGCAGTGTGACAATCAGTGCTACTTTCAAAAATGTTCTATATGTTTGTGTGTGGGTTACAGGATATATCGGCTCATCTGTTGTGGTTTGGGCGTCTGTCTGCGGGCAGCCTCCCGGGATTGCTGTTTCCTTGACCAGATTAGTTAGATTTAGTCCTTTGTCTCTGGCTCCTGTGACTGTAATCCCAATACACTGGCGGCTGGTCTTTACAGGTGCCTCCACACTAAGCCGAAGCATAGACTATGCTGCTTGTGGGGTCAGCGGGCTCTGGATTTGCTGCCCACTCTGTGACATCCTGCAGTGTAGATCTCCTTCCTCTATGGCAGTTCCTACCAAGGTTGTGAGGTTGCCACATCATTTCCAGGAAAGCCAGCACAGCAACTGCAGCGCCTATCAATAGGCAGGCTGTCAACCACACTGGCAGAGGGTCCACCTCTCTTCTGCTTACTCAGAGTCACACAAGTGACGGAAGCTCTGAACACAGCATCCGAGGATTCAGGCAGAATGAGTGGGGCTGATTCTGTTGGCCCCACTTGCCATGGTCCCGATGATTCGCCTCTCTCAAATGAGACACCTTGGAAGCTTCCACTTTAGGAAAGACCTGCTGTCTTAGGCTTACGAGACCCTGTTTCATCCCTTCTTGGCTGAGCCCAGATTGGCAACTTGACCGCTGAGTCCTGCCCGTGGGCTTGTTGAGGCCTGTGGTGAGAACTACCTAACAGGTCTGGTCTGCATCCACAAAGGCTGCCGACCTGTATGGTTAGGGGGGGTATTTACCACTTGGTGTGGTCTTCACCAGATGTATCTCTACTCAGCAGCCCAGGGACTCCTGCCGTTCATACTGTCTTAGCTGAAGACAGGGAGGTCTGCCCACTACCCTGCAAGGTGTGGTGGTGACGCAGGACTAGATCCGGTCCTTCAATGGGTCTTGGGCATAGTCTCTAATGTGTTTCAGCATTTAGCTTTTGACTATTGTTTCTGATCTGAAATAGGTTCCTTTCAGAACTGTATTTCTGTTGGCCACAAGTTCTGCCAGGCTAATGTCAACTGCTGCAGGTTGTTCCTGAGGGGTCAGGTATAGTTCTTTGTCCCAACCTGGTATTCCTGCTGGAAGCTTGATCTGAATTCCACCTGTCTCATTCAGTTGAGCTGTAGTCACTTGCCTCTTCCAGAGAAAACTAGGAGGACCAGCACCAGTTTAGCTGTGCCCTGTCCGGGCTGTGGCGGAGCACATCTGGTGCAGACAGTCTGTCACGAAGACTAACCAGCCTTCATCTGATTTGGCTTTAGCAAATTTGGCAGTTCGATTTGTTCGTCTCGGCTGAAGTCTTGGTTATCCTGCTGGATTGTGGAAACTTTTCAGAAGACGTGTTTCCCAGGCGTGTCAGTCACATCATGACTAATACTCACCTTGTGGTGTTGCTGCCACATGGGCCCCCTGGTGGGGAGTCTCTCTCACTGCCATATGTGCAACAGCCACATGGTAATCTTGATCCACTTTTGTCTCATCCATTACAACATAGCAGCCAGTCCCTCCTTGGGAGTGGGTGCTGGGTCTGACTTATCAATGGATGGCAGGGCTTAGCCTCTGTCCACCTTCATTGTCTCCCTTGGTCAGCTTAGCAGCTTGTTGGTTGATCTGAGTAGCCACTCTGTTCACAGCTTTGCCTGTTTCATCTTGGCCTTTGACTGTGTTCCTGACATCAGTCTGGCATATTGCAGACTGGCCTAAGCAGCCCTTCTGCTTCTCAGGCCTGGTCTTTGCATTGTCCAGGGCCTCCGCCTGGTTGATATGTAAATAAGTGTACATTTGCGGGCTGCACCGTCTCCTCACGGAGTGTCTTACAGAGTTACCCCATACATATGAAATATGTAACTGGGTGGAGAGATAGTCTCAATACAATAGAGAACGTATGGTTACAGTATAACCTTGGTTTCTGACTGAGAGACTATCTCTCAAACCAGTGTGTCTGAAAGAAGTATCCATATACCCTGACGAGCAGGGGGGTCATTCCCCATACATATGAAATATGTAACTGGGTGGAGAGATAGTCTCAAGACGATAGAGAAACAAGGTTACAATGTAACCATACGATATGGTTGAATGACAATATTTCAGGAACAATGAAAATAGTCTCTGATTCTGTCAAAATAATCCATGTCTATGGGTAAATTAAAATGTACAATGGACAAACAACAGTGAAAATTTTAAGCTTCTGTCCTAAATAGTTCCAGAGATCTTGTCATCCCAATATAACCACAAATTTCATTATGTGAAGAAATGCGCTGAAAGTGGGTTGATGAGCATTTTTTAAAAATGATCGTAGAGACTATCTGATATATCAAGCTAAGATTTTATGATAAAAGGTTTCTCATGGTGAGACTAATAAAGTTTGACCATAAAGTTTTACAGTATTGTAGACTACTGTAAATATCAAGAGTGGGCCTTTATTCTTATAAATGATGGATGAATTTATGTCCGCAATACAGTAAACATTTGTTTTTTAACCAAGTGTGTCTCTTTAAAGTTAGAGTGGAAATAGTTAGTCAATTACTTGATTAACTGGTCAACAGAAAACTAATAGAGATCAAGCAAAATAGCAAATATTTCCATGGTGCAGCTTTCCAGTCATTGATAGTATTTACAACATTTTTGTGTTTTATGTCACTTTAAACTGACGTTTGGCTTGTAGACGTTGGTCAAACACACCGTTTTTTAGTAATATACTTACATTTTTACAGTTTTTAACCCATATTTGAATATATTTAATAGGTTAAATGATAAAGTGTATTTATAAAAAGAATCTGTAGTTGCAAAAGAAAGTGTGGTACATGTGAGCTGCTTGTGATAAGATTAATCCCCATTTAATTAAATTATAGAGCTTTATCATCAGATAAAGCTCTATAAGCATCGGCGTGTTCTCATTAACACAAAACTATGTGTAAATTAGGCTGCTGTTGGCATCACTTTGTGATCAGTGATGTGAGATTGTGGCTCTTGATTGTGTCCTAATTCCCACAACAAACACACACCATCCATTACTTTCCAGGCATATTTAATTGGCACAGTAAACACAATACAAAGTATTCAGTGCTCCAAAACACAAGCATGGGCTACCAAATGGAACACAAACGAAAAAGTGCAAAACACACCATTTGGTAGACCTTACAAAGGAAAAGAAGTCTTACTTTGCAAAGCAGATAAAGTAATGGTAAGACTCTCAATAGTTAAAATAGATGTTTTCCTTTTTAAACTTTATTTATATATTCATATATATTCTCTCTAATTCCGACACGCCATTTCATTTCCGCTGTACAGGCAGGTTATTCTGGGGCATCGACTAAAAGGTTTGTGGTTTTCTCATTTCAGAGCACAGGCAGGCATGTGGCTACTGTAAAGCTACTGCTGCTGTTGAAGCGGTGATCTCTGCCTCATCGGATTTATCTTGTCATTCATCACTCGGAAACAATTTAAAAGCGGCCTGTTTGACATCTTGACAATGTGAAGCGATGAGAGGAGGGGTAAAGCGTTACTTTAAAACTTCAGCAGGGGTTTGATCATTCCTTCCATCAAGAGTCCAAATGATCGCCACGCACATCGTCCCTCCGTGTGGGGAAATGTCCGTAAAATTCTGCGTTAGATGAATATTCAACAATGGCTTCATCCAAAACACACAACAGTGTAAATGTTACTCATATTTGCAGTTACGGGATTTTAGCCCCATTCAGGTAGAATAAGCAACAACAAAACTTTCCAGCTTAAAAAAAAGAAAAAAAAGAATCTCCACTCAACATCATCAAATATAAAACAAAAATGTTAAAATCATTATGTGCCGTTGAGCAGGGGGGAATCAGTGGACATAATTTCTGTAGTCTGACACTTTCTTGATTATAAAAACTCCAAAATTTGCCCCCCCTCCGAGATAATCACATCTTAATCCTCCCACTTTACCACAGCTAACACCAGCATCATTCTCTCTCTCTCTCGGTGAGAACAGAAACCCGGTTAAGGCCCAGAACAGGTGATGATCTGCATGTTGTCACATTTCAACTCACAGGAAAAATGTGGATCACAGTATATTTTCATATACAGTAGACAGTAGGTGGACCATCTTTAAAAAAAACATCAGGTGTAACTCATATCCTCATATTTTTGGGTTGCTTGGACCAAGTGGAGACATTTCCACAAGGAATAACTGTAAACTAACAACAACTTGCGTTAGACACTCCGATCAAAACATACCAAACTAACATGTTTTACATACATACTGTACTTACAGTAAAACAAATGCACAAGACATCCACGACCTATCTATGCATAAGATCGTTCAGAAAAACAACATTTCGGGTCCCTATTGTCCTTTACTGTTTTGTGAATATGTTGGGAACACTGGGAGGAGGAGATCATACTTGCTGTTAAAAACAGGGAGACATGCTTTCTGAACCGACAACAGAAAAGACAAATATTAAAAAAAAACAAAGAAACAAAAAGAACCACAGGCACCGAACCCAAACAGTAGCATTCAGGTTAATTTAAACAGTATGACCAGGCAATGAGGGTTAACTGAACAGGAAGGCTGGAGGCAGGGGGCGTAAGCTGGCTTAACACCCCCACCGCCTCCTCCGAGCCGCCAGCAGAGGGGCGAGGAGGAAGACAGGGCAAGCATGCAGCACACCACAACGCCGAGAGACCCCCTCCCCGAGCTGTTGCAACAACACAGCAAAAAATAAAGGAAGGGGCTCAAAGCAGCCAAGGGATAGCCTGTGCCGCCTGAGGAGGGAAGGGCCGTGGAGGTGAGGAGGGGGTGTGGTCAGAGAGAGGAACAGACACCAGTGACAAGACGGGAATTTGTTGCATGAGTGATGGTGGATGATGGAGCCCCACCCCATCATCCATCGCTTTTTTCCCCCTCCAGCCGGTCCTGGATGTGTGGATGTGAGAGTGATGATGGTGGGGAGAAAAGTGGACTTCATTATAACACAGACGATCAAACAAGCATAAACCAGAAGCTTAACACAGAGATAGATGATCAGCACCTTCACTTCTTCTGTTTCCAGTTGGCTGAAACCTGCAAATACGGAGCTGATTTTAGTGAGAGGGGGGTGAATATGAGGTTCTCACGGCCTCATAAGTAGATGATTCATCTCTCGAGTCAATGAGTGAGCGAGTGAATTTCATGACCCTCACACACACACACGTGGCTTCGTCCAGTTGGCGTTCCTGTCCGTGGGCTCCTGCCGGTCTCCGTCCTGTCTCTGACCACACCCTCTGCCATATGTTTGTGTGTGTGTGTGTGTGTCACGGGGCAAAGGTAAGGGAAAAAGAGAGAGCCAAGGAAGGTGGGGAGGAGGGGGGGGAACGCTGAGGAAGCCAACAGCCTCGTTCATGACCGCGCGTGGTGCAAGCGGAGTTAGTTACATTAAGAAGCGAAGCGTTGCTGAAAAACAACATGAAGCAAATCGTGTACTGTGAACTGCTGAATGGGGGTTAAGAATGGAAAAAGTTATGAGCGCGAGAATTTAGATGGATCTCTCTTATCGTCGCTTCGCATCGCAGAGTTCTGCAGCCGAAGCGCAACACTGCCGATAAGTTTGTTGTTGTTTTTTTTGTTTGGAAAATTCAGCTGCGGTCTAATCGGCCGACTCTCTCTCTCTCTCTCTCTCTCTCTCTCTCTCTCTCGCTTTTAGATTCAGGTCATCTTTCACTTTTCTCTCTCTGACTCTGTGAGCGTGTGAGGAACATGGTGGTTTCTCCGAGGCTGCTTGCCCTGCCATTCCTCAGCCAGCCTCACACTTTTAGGAATCTGCAATTCAAAAAGGAAATACAAACAAACAAAAAAACAAAAATGACAAAAAGAAAAGTTAGCTTTAAAGGAAAAATCGAGGACAAGACAGCAACCCAAATATTCAGATATGGAGAGGAGGTCATTGCCTACATGGAACCACTTTAAACTGACAATGCTGTGGTGTCAGGATGAGTGTTTTCTGCACGTCAAGTATGATTGAAAGACGTCTGACAAAGAATCGCTCAGCTTATTTCACTTTAGTTGTCATCTAAATGCATGTTAGAATGCAGCCTGTGTACTTTGTCACAACATGCTGAAATCCTGTCATGACAAAACTCCCACAAACGCTGCAGCATGCACCTCATGTGAAATGCTTTTCAGTAAAAATTACAGGAGGTGCAAAATGACACCCTGCAGATAAGAGCCCCATGCTGTGCCGCTAACACACCATCAAAGCTGATTGAAACTATGAAAGAAAATTACAACTGTGTAATGATTTATGAAAGAGATGATTTCTGGGGCGACGCCAATCTCGAAAAGTAGCACAGAAAGAGTGAAATGACACAGTGGCCAAACACGCCATGCTGTTACCGTGAACGTAGCATTCACACAGGTGCCGCTCGGAGACCCATGCAAGAAACCACAAAGCTTTAAAGTCATGACCAGCTCCATATCTCAGCCCAGTCTCACCATTTACAGCCTAGTACGGCTAATTCTCAGTCCTTTATTCCTTTACCACTGGCCTGGAAAAAAGGACCAGAACAGCCCAACACTATCGTTATCAAAAGTGAAATTAAAAAGGAAAAAACATCATTTAAAAGGGGACTAATACTGTCACTAATCTGATTAAGAATTTTATAAAATCCACCCTTACAGGGGAGAATCATTACTTGTAGTAACAGCACTATAATCAATGTACAGCATGCAACACTTGAGGGGCGGGGCCACAATTTTTCTCTTATTTCAGTTTAGTCTACAAAAATATCTCTTGATATGTATCCGTATTTTACAGCGGGTTTAAATTACATGATTGCACATTGAGCATGCTTTCCTTTTAGGTACAACAAGTGACCAAAACAAAGTAAGTTGTGGAAAGATTTTACTTTGACTTGATGCTCTCTGCCACTTCGGATGGGGCATACATTCACTCGATTTATTACCACACCAATTTAAATATTCAAGGATGTGGATAAAAGTCTTGATTAGAAAGTCATTTGGTGGAATACGGTAATCTGGCGTTTTAAATCTTCGCTAAAAATAGTGAAAATCAGGTATAAGTGATCATTGTCTGTAGCTGATTTGTCCCATGATGCTGAGCTTTGACTGGGGTGTAATATCTTATTTTGTATGACCACTAGGTGGCACTGCAGTGGACACAAGGTGAGGAATTACAAGCTTCTTTAACACATATAAACGCAACATCTCACAGGCTCAGCTGGCATTCGGTGTAATTTCTTATCACCAAATGTTTTGTTCAAAGCTCGAGAGCAGTCTACATCTGCCAACAACTGTCCCAACTGTCATGAGGCACAAAGGACAAATCTGATTGGTCCTTCCTTCTGGAGAGACAGGAAATGTGTGTGTCTGAGCTACCGGCAACAATCAGTAATCTCTGTAACTCGCCCCACTCGTTTAGCACGTGAATGGAAACTTACTGACTCACAGTAACAAAAAACTGTCATAGCATGAACTTGCTGAGTTAAATGTATGTCATAGCACCTTTGGCATTTGTTTCCAAAAAGACCTCAACGTAGGATGTGGGGACGTATCCCTCCTCATCCTCGTTCCTCCGCACTCGTGTCCAGCCGTCTCCTTTGTCCTCCTCTATGACGTACAACAGCTCGCCCTCGGCCACGGAGATAGTGCCCTCGTTGTGACCTGCAGAAGCAACAAAAGCGAAAGGCAACATGAAGAGCACAAAGTAACGGTGAATGAGCAATGTGCACTTAGGAGGAACTGCCTTGAACTAACTTCATGTCTATTAATAATTTCGTCTGTAAATCAGATTTGAAAGAAAGAGGAAGCAAAGTTTGATAGTGTTTGGTGGGAAATGCAACCACAGGAGTGCAGTTTATAAAGTTGGAGACATTGTGCTGCTCTGGCTGTCTAACCTGTACACTGGGGAAACAGTACAACAGAAGAAAGCTTCACGGATCCTGCAGCTTGTGTAATAAACCAAAGTGTTTCAAGTATCAATAAAGAATAAAGACATCAACCTCTAATGGAAAGTCTGGTCAAAACTGTGCTACAGTCTTGAAATGAAAAACAAATATTATCAATAGGTACAGAAGCTAGTGGAAGCCCCCTTCAGTCAGATTTACAACTGCAAGATTGGACAGCTGTCATATATAAAAACATTAGACCAGTGGCTCCCAGCAGAGATATTTTCATGCTTTTCTCCAAATTTTGCTTTTTTTCTTGTCAAATACTGCAGATTTTCACCTCTTCAGCCTATAAATACTGAAACTAGACTCAGCCTTTTCTTCATGTATTGAGTTAAGAGATTAAATGAGTAGGGGATAAGGGTATTTTCACATTATCGGGCTTAAAAAAAAGACGAAAAATATGTACAAATTCCTGCTTACAACCTGTACCCAAACTAAAAATCATGAAAAGGTCAACTCAAATTTGCTTGATGGTAAGAGATCAGCTGAGTGTGTTTAACAACTAAGAAACTACTACATTGTGATATTGTTGTGTTGATGCACTAGCAGACTAGCTGGTGGGTTTGTAGTATGTTGTGCTGTTCTCTTGGCTGTTTGTGTATTTTTCTATACCTCCTTTCTCCTATCATAACTTGTAATAATCCACAAAACCTTTATATGATCTAGGTCAGGAAACAAGGCCACACAGAGCTGTGGGCTCTCTGGTAACAGTGTAATATTCTGCATTTCATTTCTATAATTCCAGTTCTCTATTGTTGGGACTGTTTCTTTCTGAAACTGTACTGTTTTTTTTTTGTTGCTGCAGATTGATTGGCTTGCCATCGATTCTTCTGTGGATTGTCTACATCAGCTTTTGTAGTCAGTGCACTCCTGATTATTACCATACCTTCTGGCAAATGTGACAACCTGCAAAACTACTGCAGTATTACTGGACACAGTTCAGGTCTTTTAACATCAGACATCCCCTTCCTGACGACCCAGCCAGATTTAATCAAGCATCAGATTCCGTCCAGGTAGCGCTAAGCCACCGACAGCTCCCCTGTTCCAGTCACCTTGAAGAAACATCTACTTCCTGCTGGAACTTCATCTACTGGCCCCAGTCATGACCAACATCTGCAAACCCTTTACTTCCCACTTTAATGGACTCACTTGCCACCATTATTTATACTACAACAACGATTGATAACATCCCTACTTTCTCTGAGAGCTAGTTTTAGGGACTGTCTCTTTTGGAGAGTTTATTACTTCCAAATCAATACATCTTTCAAGTTTATCACCCCTCAGATCGATGAGGGCTCCTCACCACATCTGCTTTGCCAAATTTGATTTTAAAAATAGTGCTGCAGAGAAGCTACTGTATTTCTATTCTCACTTCTCCTCCACACATTTCCACGGAAAGGTCACACCCCTACTCCTCCTCATTTAGAGGAATCTAATTCCTCCACCCTGCATCTGTAAGAGTCAGGTTCAACCTATTTCCAGAAATAACAGGACCTTGCCAGCAGCAGCCAACCAACAGAGTATATGCGTGTGGCCCAGGAAGCTTCATACTTAGGCTAACTGTTTTATTTCAATCATGCGTGGCTGTGGTTACCTTCAAAGGGGTACAAGGCTTTGCAGGTGCCGATGGTGGGCAGGGTCTCCTCGTCGTCAAACTCGTCGTCAAACTCCGGCGTGCTGGAGGTGGGGTTGGGGTTTGGGGTGGGGTTGGCTTTGACCTGAGTCTCTGAATTCTGCTCCTCTGTGTAGCTGCCATCCGGGCTGCTCAGGGGCCAACACACACACAGTAAATATACTGTGAAAACACGCATAGTTTTCTTCCGAACAATGACGGTAGGTAACAACTCATAGGCGCAGAGCTGATGTTTGTCAGAGTATACCATACCTCTCTCTGTCCTGCGCACAGTTGTTGCTCACTGTTGTGTTGTTCTGGGTCTCATAGATCCCGCTTCTCCGGTGTGAATCACTCTTAGATGGCATCCTCTCCTCCACTTCTGCTAACCACCCCTGAAACACATACAACTCTTATGAATGTGCTGGCTTTGGTTCATCTTTTTTACAACATGACGACCTGAAAGTTATTTCAAACACCCAGAATTCTTTTTATCTGTGAATCAACAGACATTTACATTTGGCAAGAACCTTTAGGGAGGAACACCTCTGCCTCGCACACCTTATCTTTGCCATTTATTTACAAGGTTAAACCAGGCCATTGTTCTGGGACTCCCCTCTCTCCCAGCACAGCAGCCAGCTCTCCCCTCCTCCAGCTGCATCGTATCTTCTCCTAATATGGACGAGCGACAGGCTTCTTTGGAACCACCCCAGCTGGAGATGTGTGTTTGAGCGTCTCATTATTTACTGTTTCAGATAAACCAAACAAGATTGCTTTGCCAACACTAACACTCACACAGAGATGAGAGCTGACACTGGCATTAAACTAACCTCGAATTTCTGAACTTCAAACTGGAGCTTCTCGATGCTCTGGCCTATTTCTGTTAGCCGGGGGTCCACGCTGGCTGGGTCTCCCATCTGAGGGTTCTTCACATACACGTCTTTCATCTTAGTAAGAGCGTCCCTGGGAGAGCAAATTACTAAAGTCAGTGCAAGTCTTTGAGTCTTTGTTGCATATTAAAGAGGTCGACACAAGTATTGTTTGTGATAAATGGAAGTTCCTTATTGCTACACATTATTGAGGGATACCTCTGGTCCATCTCCTTTTGAATGTCTTTATTCAGCTCATCAATCTTGCCCTGCAGCTTCTTCCTCCTCTGCTCTGGTGGTAGGTGACTGAAGTCCTCTGGTCCAGAACCCTTTGAACATGTGAAAGAAAGAGGCAGGGAAAAAAACACAAAGTGGAGAAAGAAAAAGTGTAAGAGAACAACAAACCTTTATAGAGCATTAAATTTTGTGTTGATGTTTTAACAAGGGGTCATTTCTATTAAGGTGCAGTATCTCCATTTGCTGTAAACCCTGTCAATCAAGACTCGGGGATAAACGGCTCAAAAACATGGAGCTCTTGTAAAGTTGGAAGCACATAATTCATCTGAAGGAGATACTGCAGCCGCTGTCTATCACACACTCACTCAGAGTTGGGATGTTTGTCTGTGAATAGACAGGAGGCCTTTCACCTTTTCAGTCGCCGCACCTAATCAAGCGCTGTCTGTGAGTGCACCGGAAATGTAATAAAGTATTAGCTACATCCTATTACTGCTCATATAGTGTTTCATTGTGAGCTGTCTAATGGGTCTGAAGCTGTCCGACTGTTCCCTGACGGGACTGTGTGTTCTTAAAATGGAGGTTATGTGAGTGTAAGAGGTTGGGTAGCCACGGGTCGTATTTCCTGATGAGACAGTTTCCAGTCTGTAACTGGACTGAGTCATACTGCTCGGCACTCTCTCAAACTTTCTGTAAACAGCAGTATTCTGAGGCTTGCTATACCATAGTGCTAGCTGGGCTCCATGAAGCCCAAAACAACGCAAAGCTAAATAAATGCATAAAGCTCTGAATAAATAAAGTAAATAATATAATTATGTTAGTTATTAAATTAATTTTAGAACTTATTTTATTCTACTAAGAGAGTTTTTATGGGTTCTTTTTTACTCATGTATGATTGTGATCCTTCACCACCCTCCCAGCAGACTCAACTGCTGCTCCTAAATTTAGGTAATGAACTCCTGTTAGATAAGATAAAACAGGATTTTATCAGTCCCAAAAGAAAGTATTGTACTTATTTTCTCTAAGTATTGCTTACAGAAAATACAAAAACACACACACAAAAAAGCAGAAGTAGTAAATATAAAGTGTATATGGAATACAAGCTAACTGCAGGACCTGATAAAATAGCAATAGGTTTGATACATTAAGTTAAAATAAGTAAGCTAAAATTAAACTAGAACAGAAAAGTAAGAAACAATGTTACTGATGTAATAAAGAAATAATGTGCATAATAATTGAATGTTGCACATGAAGTTATTATTGCAAAAGTTTTAACAAAATAGCAAAAGCTACCAGAATGCTAAATAGGCTCACTAGCTGCTGCTGATAATCTTAGCGTACAGACAAAGTAACCAGCCTCTCATTTTACTTAGGGTAAATAGAGTACATGCTACCTACTTAACAAACTAAATGACAGGGTCTGTTTGTGAGCTTTGATTAGTACTCTTCATTAAGTGAAGAGCCACAGCTGATGTCAGTAATTAGATATTTCTATTACTGCTCTACTGGCAATGTTAACTCTATCGATGCTCCTCCGAGAAAAACACACAACCGTCTGTGGTTTCTGAAGCAAGGTAAGTCGCTGAGAATGGTTAGAAGGCTGGAGGCATGTGATGAACTTGTCCTTCATTGATTTGTATAGGGAAATGCATACTCTGCGTTTAACCTGACCTAAGAATCAGGACCAGCTCCAGCCCAATGGCGAAGTCATGGGCACTTTGGAGAATTAATCTATCCCCCCCGTCTCTCAGTGCATTTATATGGCCCCATTAGATGTCAATAACTTGTGTTTTCTCACTGCCATAGTCTGTGATTTTTGTCTATCTGTGGTTACTGGCCTCACCAGCCTCCCCAGTGTTCAGAGTCCTCTATGCGCTGATTGTCCGTTTGTATCTTCTATTATTTTCTCTCTCCTCTTGACCCTCACCGCAACCGGTTGAGGCAGACAACTGTCCTCACTAAAAATTGGGATTGGTTGGGTTTTTCTCTGTAATAGATTATTGTAAAGTCTTGATGTTACTATATGAAGTGTCCTGGTAAACATGACTTATGTTTTGAATTGTTACCGTATAAAGTAAATTGAACTGAATTGCGTAGGGGGTGGCAGTTGGTGACAACTCCATGACAATGAAAAGTGGCTCTGTCACATAACAAAATAAATATCTACAGCAATATAGTAGCTCTGCTAAGGTATACATAAGCACAGCTGAGCTAAATTACTAATGCCAGGGCTGTCATTAGGTTTATACACTTTTTATTGGGGGGGGGCGGATTTTGAAGTTTTATTGATAGACGGAGTCAAAGGGGGTATAGAGGAGAGAGACATGCAGCAAAGGGTCGTGAGCCGGACTCAAACTCACGACCGCTGCTGGCGACCCGTGCCCACCTGGCAACGCCCCAACTCAGCGAGCTACACGGCGACCCAGGTTTATACAATTGTAGTTATAAACCAAAAGGAAATTGTTCAAATTACATTTTTGAATGGATCACCGACTCATGAGGAAATACTGTCTGGGTGCCATGAATATTAGCACTTAAATGTGTGGCAACTTTCACCTTCTGGCACTAGGGGGGAAAGTCAGGGCCTCATCTAATAATGTCTAATAAAATCAAGTTCCTATTAAAATAAGAGTAATGAAATAATAATGTTTTACATTAAAACATTATTGCATTTTATTATATTTTATCATTCATTTCATATCGAGTATACTCCATTGAATAAAGTCAGTGTTTTTTTTGTGGTGTTCTGGTTATCATCGTGCTGCTTTAGTCCTATAACCTGAGAAAACGTGCGGACTGAAGAGGTCAAGGCCTGCGGTTGGATCTCATTGAGATGGGTCTCAGCGGCATCACAGGATATAAATGCTGGAGCTACAGACTCGAGGTCAGGAGGATACACTGCACACGAGCCAGGTCAAACACAGCAGCTAGGTTACCACGGCAACCTTACCCCTTCTCCCTTTATCAGCATGCAACACTTACCGGGCATGCAACATAACAAAGATCCGTCAATCATCATGCAGAGACATGCTGCTCTACCAGTGACTACTGACAGTACAGAGTTCATTCATTAGTGTTTACATTCTCTATGTAACCCTCTATGTGACAAATGAAAATATCATCTACATGGTTATATTTAATCAATGAACAAACTAAATCTATCAGCAAACATTTAGTAATTTGTTGTTTATAGTATGAAAAATTTGGATTGAGCAGATACAAATGAGCAAGTTGGTTCCTCTGTATGCAATCAGGCGGAAATTTACAAAAATAAAACCCATTTCATTACAAACTGAGGGTAAAGGAATAGTTTAATATTTTGTGGAATACGTTTACTTGCTGGCTTTCTTTATAAAAGACACTCCAACCAGCAGCAGTTAGCTTAGGTGAGCAAAAAGACTGGAAGCATGTGGAAATAGGAATAGGAATGTCTTAGCTAGGAGCCTGTTTACAATATAACCTGGTAATTTGTCAGGTTTCGGAGTGAATATAGATTTTTTGTTTTGTTTTTTTACTTTGGACAGAGCCACATCTGCTGTTTTCCCTTGTTTCCAGTCTTTTGCTAAACTTAGGCAACCAAACCAGTGTATCAATAGGAGGCTTGCCACTGCAGAAACTCGAGGCAGCACAAATGTTAACGGGAACGGACCCCTAATTGAGCTTACAGCCTTTTCGTTTCCATTCCAAGAACTGCCGTCTTAATGCAAAACAAGTTCAGGCGCCATACAATGACCTGCAAGTTCCTGCAGTGGAAAACAGCCTAATATTACCACCTTAACACACAGCAAAAAAGTGAACATCCCAAACTATGAAAATGTATTTCCCAAAATGTTAAACTATTCCTTTAATCCTCAAAGTGCGTCTTGTTCTGAGGACAAAATAAAGACTAGCTGATTTTCTGTGGAGGCCTACAATCTTTCATGTTAGTGTTACAAACCAGCATAAACAAAAATACTACAAATACAATGAGATTGGCATGCAGTGTAAGTGCAGTGTACACGAGATAACACCCCCGACATATGATCAGATTAGTATTTGTTACAAGGACGTACAATTTGTCGAGACAACAGGGACTACAAGACAAACTAAGAGACAAACAGATAAAACATAGAGTAAATCTGATCACCTCAATGAGATTCCGGACGTGGGAATTGAGTGTGATCTGCACCACAGAGACCACAGACAGTTTGGGAGAGACAAGACGTGAACACGACCACGACATAAAAACAAAAAAACAAACAAACAAAACAACATACAAATGAGACAACGACATGAGTCTCGGGTCCATCGTTGTGTCACAGCAAAAATTAAATAATTAACTTAGGTCCGAAACAAAACAAATAATTTTTAAAAAAAAGGAGCACAACAAAAACATAACGGCGTACAGAACGTTATTAACAATGTGTTACTGGGAGGACGTGACATGCGTGCTGTGGTCATGCCGCTACGGTCGTGCGGTTCTACGGTCATGCTTACCAGCTTGAGAGAAAGCTTCATGGGGGGGAGAGGAGAGAGAAATGGCGAGGAGCAGGAGAGAGAAACAGACAATAGATAAAAGTCAGCATCAGGAGAATATCACGGCCATTTGTTGCATTTTCCTTCAATCAAACAAAAGTTTACCTGCACTCTATAATAATGCTTTACTCTGCCAGACTTCACCACATAAAGAAAAGCGGGTAAAAGCTGAGGGACTTGGATTTATACGTTTGCTGTGTCTTTAAAACAAAGCTCCTTCATTTGCTATTTCAGCTATAAAGCCGCCACTCTTTTCTAATGCGGTGAAGTTCGACGTTGTAGCACGATGGATTAATGAAAAATGAAAAATAAGTTGTCCAAAAAGGCCAACCTACTGCACAAGCATGAAGTAAAGAATGAAAAAAATTAAAGGCAGACAGATGAAAATAAATGTAGAGAAGAGAAGTAGAGGGAGAATGAATGCGACAGGGGTGAATGTACCCTTTACTTCTGGATCCCTCCTGCTGCCAATACAATGACACGCAAGGGACAGCAGAGGGCGCCAAAAGCATGTTATCACATTAGCAGGTCCTTATGTTGACATGGAGGCAGATACTGTACACAGACAAGCTGGAGAGACGCTTTAAAACCACTGTTGAACACAATTAAACCCATTCGTGATGAAGAAAACCTGCTAATCAAGTGTGTATAAATCAGAAACTAAAGTGGCAGGAAACAGATAATCATGAACTAAAAGGCGGGCAGATTGAAAGGAAGGTGGTGAAAGTGTCTTACCAGCTTATTACGGTATTTGCTGAGTAATTTTTGAGGGTTATGCTTTGAATACAAAGAACAGAGTGGAGCACAGGCTAACAACCATTGGCTGGTAGAGCTGGAGCAGATGACTGATAATCTCGTTAAAGGCTCACAGGCTGGTGCACTGAGGAGCTCTACTCACTTTAGTCCTCTAATCAAGTCATCCACCTGGAAAGGCCTGTTATGATCCTCTCTATGATGCCGTGTGATCCTCCCTCCCTCTCTCAGCTTCACACATCTAAATTACCCTCACATTTTGTAAGTGTTTTCCCGAAGTAACTGAATGTACTTTCTGTAAAAGTGTAAGTGACAAAAACGCTTTTCAGGTCAGAATAAGGAGAGTGTGGGCCTTGTTTCTACTTGTAGTAGGCTAGATTTGGCCTTTACAGTGAGCCTGGGTATAAGAAAAAAGTCATAAGGCATAAAGTCTAGTAACACATAAGCAAAATGTTTGATTTGTTTAAAGCGTTTCCTACTTCTCCTTGTAAACATAGCAATAAACACTATTTCTACTATTTCTTATGAAATAGTAGAAATAGTTTCAAAGAGCTCTAGAGGTCTTTTAAGTTGTACAACAGAAGAAAACTAGCTTTTTAGGCTAACTCTGGCTCATTCGCAAGATCCCATGCCTCTTTTTATTCCGTTTTTGCATTTATCAGGTGCACAATTAGCCAGAATATAGCTGACATTCATTTTGTTTGCAGTCACTTTCCATGCAGCGACACTGCCTGCACCAGCAGCGTAATTTCTTCATGCTACAGTTTGGCTGTCTCTTTGTTTCAATTACGGCCAATTTCCTCCCTATTAATATTATGTAAACCAACAAAATTTGTTTGTAATGAATGTTTATAAGTTGAACTTTCTAAGAACTGAAATCACACGAGTTGTTTGAAATAACTGTAACCACTGAGTAATTCTAAATGCTTCAGTAGAAGGCAACTGGACCTTATTTTGGTCCTTGAAGAAGTTTCACACCTTATCCTGAAGGCTTTTTTAGTTCAAACAGACTGGTGGCAAGTTTCACATATTTATTCAGGGTCGCCTGTGGGTTGTTACTCACCCGGAACTCGCATGATTCAATGGCTTGTCAACAATCCCAAGCCCACATGAATCGAGGCTTGTAATGACCCGAGACTCACATGAATCAAGGAGTGAATGATGGTGAAACATCCTGGGGAGGGATGTCAGAACTGTACTGTATATTATCGTCGTGGGCCACCTCCCCTGTTTAAAACCTGCCACTCCAGTTTAATCTAGAATAACACTGAGTAAAATCTATAAAGGCAGAAAAGAAGAGGGTATACCTCTGTTTCTGACTGGCACTTCCTGCTCAGAACTCACATGTGATTAATCAAATAGTCACAAGAGAGCTGCAACTTTCAACAAAGAATGTTTTACGCATTAAAGCTCTATTAAATACAAACTCTTTTCGACCACCCAGACAGACATAGATATACAGGTATAATATGGTTCTTACAGACAGATAACACCGCTGACGTATGGCACACCAGCACAAAGAAAGCCCTGGAGGGGTGAATTCTGGGTAGTGTAGGCTGAACCCAGATCCAAAGTGTGACCAACACCCACGTCTAATTACATATCCATCTGCGAGATTTAATTGGCGAAGAAGAGGGGTTGATTCCTGAGTGGGGTGAATAGTATCCTCACACCCATGATCCCACACATCCTCAGGTGCTTGTGACACTTTGTGAATTGACCCCTTAAAGATGCTCAGTGGGGAAGCCCTGAAACAGCTGGAGGACACAGCGAGCCACAATCAACCTCAAGCTGATACATGTGATGTGGGATGAAGTCATCATCTTCTCTGATCATTCGTCCTGATTCGACACGTGTCAGAACCATGTGATCAATACTGAGCCAGCCACAGACACTAGCCTCCTTTGTGAGGATGTTTTGCCTCATTAATTGTGACAAACAACCTCCTCGCACAGACTGAATGCGTCAAACAACAATTATTACTGAGGCTACTGCCTGTGTTGTACATGGCTTTTACTAATCACACACATCCGCAATGTTCATTCATACTTTATTCCACACCTGCTCACTGCCACAGAAACACACACACCTTGGCGGGGCACTCACTTGGGCCCATCACACACACACTTACAACATATTGCCTTGCTTCGAAAGCATATGTGGGTCGGCCCAGAGTCCTCTTCATAAGCTCTTTGTGATAAATGAGCGAGCGCGGAGATTGCTGCTGTGGTGGTCGTCAGAGAGAATAAAGCTTTGTCAATGAGAAAACAGCACTGATGTGTTCAAGCTCTTATACTGTATGCCGCCTTAATGTGATTCCCAAAACACAGACGCTTTCTCTTTTTGCCTCCAAAACAACACACATGCACGCGCGCACACACACACACAGCGACTGCGGATGGATTAGACAGCTAATATGCAGCACACAAAGGCTCTCCTACAGGGGTAGACGTGCTGCCACTGTGCAGAGAGACAGAACATCCCACCTCCACAGGCAGAACTACTCTAATCCCTAATGTGACACTGTGTTCTCCTCGCAGGAGGTAACAGAGGAATACGGTTATACTTTATTGATTTGCCAGCTGTTGTAACTACAGAATATCACTGAAAGCACATTGTATAACCTGATTTTTCTTTGTTAAATCTTTAAATAGGGTTTTTAAAGCGTTTACAAAGTTAAGTTTAAGAACTTTTAGGACCTTTTAATAATCAAATAGGTGCAATATGGCTTGGAATTATTTATTACTAGGTTACCCTTTTCTGTGCATGAATTATTAATGGCATAATTATTTAGGTTAATGTGACCTGTACCTTGATATGCAGGACAAAAAGGATAGATGAACTAACCAGTGATAGATAATTAATTCATGTAAGTGTTTGCTTAAACATTTTCCGGTTATGAGATCAGGGTGTCCTGTGTACTGCAGCTCCTAGTAGCCTTCTGCATATACAATCCAATACTGCAAAAATCCCGCTTTTAATTTGAAGTATGCAACATCTCGTAAAAGCCTTCAATCAGAAAACTTAATATAGCTATCATTGCTGTCTATATCAGGTAAAAAATACTACTTTTAAAACTTTTCAGATTTTTTTGAAGCTTATTCAAAGAAAAAGTGCTTTTAACACCTGTTGAATATCCTAATGAAATAATACGCCTTCCTTCTAAAAATGAGCATATATACCAGAATTCTGATGGCAAAGTGTTAATGCTAGATAACCTCGTTTAACCAGATGGATGCAGGTTTCTTTGTTTGCCAACGAGCTGCCCTGACATGCTAGCAACAACAGTTAAGAGGCATTAGGCCGAACTGCCTCTGTGAGTGATGCCATGGGGTTGGTATCCCTGAAGGACTTGTTTACAGGATTAATGACGCACCTCCTGCTGCCTTTAATTTACCCATAAAAATCAGGCTGATTTGTTCCAAAAAGGAAGCAATTATATCGTAAAAAAAAACAAGCAACATCTAAATACATGAAGAACATAAACAGGTAATTGTCATGAGACATGAAAAGAAATTAAATAAATGTACTGTCATGAGATATGGAAAGGAGCACTGATTAATTTAAACAAATTCATTGGTTCTCTAAGGAGTAACTACCCTAACACAGGTTCTAACATCCTCCAAAAATAAATTCAGCATTGCTCATGCTATGAAATGTTGCATTAAGGTCAAACTTCAATCTCTTTTATCTGTGTGCAGTTTTTAAACAATGCACCTGATTTAACTCTGCATACTTTTTTTAATCTCTCTTCTTGTGAGCTGTTGCAGCACTTCCGCTTTCAAAAACGTGCGCCTCCTGCTAGATCTGTCCGACGCTAGAAAAAGTACACACTTCCCTCTTTTCTGCCTCATTTCAATCATTTCCTCTACAATGTGTTCACACACTGCACTGTCGCACCATATTGTTCTCTAGCCTTTTCAGACGTCACGTTAGCACCAATTCATAGCAATGTTTTTACTTTGAGTAGCTGCTGCCCTTTCAAATCATGACCCTAAACAAAAACTATATTTGCCGGGTCCGGAAGGAACATTGTGAGTTACCGCCCATTCCTGAGGTCAGGGAGAGCTGGAGGGTGAAGTGCATAACGGGAAGGCGTGCTTTGACCTTCCCCAGCGACTGTCGCCCAGTGACTCCATTACAACACACACTGGACTATACAACAGGAACTGGTGATGACACCCACCAGAGCATGGAGCTGGTGCTGATAAAACCAGCCTCCGGGAAGCCTTTTGAACTCACTTTCCTGACAATCTCGCATGATTTGAATCACTTGATTCACACTGTGAGGTCTAATCATGTTTTTTTTTTTCTGTCACGTGAAAACAAAAAAACCCAAACTAAAACAATCTGCCTCCAGCACAGACTGCAGAGAACAGCACAAGGAGCAACTGCAGTCTCCATGCTAGTGCCAAGACCGCTCAGGCGTCTTGCTAGCTTCTGTCGTAAAAGGGGGAAGGTGGGTGAGAGGGACTGTCATTGTGAGCACAGTTAATTTGAAGAATGAAGGGACAAAATGAAGAGACTGCTGGTGAGTCAGACAAGTACCATGGATTCATAGTTATGCGCTACAGAAGCATGCTCGAGAAGCACAAAGGCTGAGCACTGTATGAGTGAAGGTGAGAAGCCTGTTGGACCATGTAACTCCTTTAAAATAGTGCAATTCTGAAGGCAGTTCTGAACTGCAAAATGTGAAAATGTAAGCCAATTTGAGCATGATTTACTAACTGAGGTCACATTGCCTGCATGTGGAAGTATTAAAATACTTATAATAGAAGAAATAATCACCTGCTATATGATGAGACATGCAGGCATCATGGCCTTCGAATGAGATACACAAAGTTTCTGCCTTTGGATTACTTCACCCATACAGTGCAGCAGGTACAGCGCTCAGGTACAGGTGTACACACACACACGCGCACACACATGCACAAAGCTTGCTGGACACACACACTTACCCCTCGCCTCAGGCTCCGGAGGCAGTGCATTTTGGGTTTGGAGGTCATGAAGTCGTTGAGGCGGTGGGAGAGGGGCTCCTTGTGCTGCTTGGGAGACTGGGGGTCGTTGGGAACAGCAGAGGGTGAGGGCGGGGATGAGGCTGGGGGGGCAGGTGGGGGCTGGTGGGGGGACGTTAACAGGGACATAAGCTACCAGTAAGAGAGGGAGCCGTGACGGAGAGGAGGAGGAGGAAAACATGGAAGAAGAAGAAGAAGAAAGGGGGCAAGAATCCAACGAAAAAGACAAAGGAGGAAAAGGAGGAGGGAACACAAAACGAAATAAATAAGCCTCCTACAAATATTAAAAAATAAACACACAACAGAAAACCCCAACAGAACATAAAGACAACCAAAAGGAAACCTAGTGTGTGAATTATGTAGTGGAAAACAAAACGAAACTGTCAAACACATAAAACATAAAAACAGTTAAAAAGAAAAGAACGACCAGGGTGAGTAGGAAGCGTAAAATGTGTTAAAGCAAGCGGTTGCAACAAAGCAAACAGCAAAGAGTTTCAGTCAAAGCGCATGCTGCCGGCTTCCATTTTAGAAATCCTTTCCCATTTTTCCTTTCCCGACCTCATCAACATGCCAGCTAAGACGAGAAATTCACCGCATCCCCGAGGATATCAGCCGCTGGATTTGAGGTCACCGTCAAACAAATCTAATTGCTTATCTCTGTCCTAAAACTGTATAATTCATGAACCAGGAGTTTAGGAGTGAGAGGGTGAAGCAGTGATGAGCTCTAAGATTCCACACAATGCGCATGCATGGGCAAGTGATTCGGAAAGCCTTGTTTTCAAAACGAAGAGACTGAAAAATTACTAGAGACCCTTGTTCTGGAAGGCAATACTGGTTTCTAATGTGTTTTACTTGCATGCATGTGTGCTTGTGTGCATGTGCAGTGTAAATACCTCTCTGCACGGCTCTGTGCTGTTGCTATACAGAGATTGCTGTATTTTTAGGAGGTTGCACTACAGTGACTGTAAATACAATATTTCTGTACACAAAAGTACACCGGGGTTTCTCATCTAGCATTGCACACACTTGCCTCCAGTCTTTCCCACACACACGCACCCAATTACTCACTCATGCTCTGGTCTAAATTCAATACCAACAGTGCCACCAGCCCATAAGACAGCCAGAGATCAGTTTTGCTGTTCAGAAGCAGGAAACTGAAGGAAGCTACTCGAGGCTGATCGCCAGTCAATGGAAAAACGGCGAAGTGAGGCTGTTACTTCAGATCCGACAGCGAGTTAATTTCTGCCAGTTGAGTTCATCCATAGAGTGAAGGTAGAAATACATTAGTGTGTGTTACAGAAGGGAGGCTCCAAAAACCGGTGAGGGTGATTGCCAGGGAGAAGGAAACGGGTGGCAAATAATAACAACAAAAATGGCAATACTAACAAAGGACTAGCAACAAATTTCTTCAGCTTAACACAGTGAACGAAAGTCAAAAGATCTACACAAAAATGGAGGAAAATAAATACATAATCAGTGCTAGGAACTACAAATGTA
This sequence comes from Dascyllus trimaculatus, assembly GCA_024666655.1. NCBI lineage: Eukaryota > Metazoa > Chordata > Actinopteri > Pomacentridae > Dascyllus > Dascyllus trimaculatus. Next base: position 8,603,835 of record CM045460.1, on the reverse strand, counting down.
ACACTGAGCACATGTATTTCTATAGCCACTGTATTACAAGACAACAAAACAAACATAACAGAACACAATCTATGAGAACCCTTCGTCCCATCAAACAGAAATCTCCCTTAAGTGCAAGGTGACCTCCAAGTGAGGAAAATGCACTAAAACCAGTGGAGCTTGCTGCACATTCAAGTGTAAAAGTGGCTCTGTGTTAAGTGTTCATTCATGTGTTACCTTGTTCTTGTTCTTAATGAAAGGCCACAGTTTGCCCTTGCTCTTGCCAGCAGGCTTCTCTTTGCCTTCTCTCGAGTTGGACAGGCTGGTGTCAGACGCCGTCCTCTTCATGGCCTGGCCGTAGTCCTCGAACTCCACATCTCCCGGGGGCTCAAACCCGGACTTATAGGACTCCACCACCTGCTTCGAGTCCTTATGGGGGAAAGCAATAATGACAATTAGTGGAGGTCTTATTCTTCACATATTTATTCACCTTTTTTCATGTTTTTATGAACTTTTCGAAAATGCCAAACAATGACTTTAAGGGGGATCTCTGCTTGTTGAGATTGTCCTGCTAATCAGCAGCTCTGGAGATAAGATGTGACACTATGGTGGCCTGGTGACTCTGTTGTTTGTAGTATTTTCTGTGAGATAACAGTCCATGAGTGTGTTGTGAAAGGAGAGGGAGAGCCATTATTCAGTTTGTGGGCCATGGAAGAAAGAGGAAAAGACCTAAATCTGTCAGGCAGAAGTTATGACAAAACGCCAAGGTCGGGGACACATCCAGGCTCATCAGACACAGGAAGAAGAACATTAATCAACTGCAGCATACATGGAGCCTATCTGAACTGATAAGGGCTGAGGGTCTGGTTGGAGTTAGGAACAGAGGTTAAAGTGCTCTCCCTACATGGGAGAAGAATACGAGAGGAAGAGACACAGACAGAGGGAAGAGCATGTGATATATTATTCCCTGTTGTTGTTTACTGCAGCAGAGCAGTTACAGGCTGGAGTCATCTCCCTGGAGCTGGGCCATGCACACAGCTAGACATTCACACACACTTACTACGCAATCCCTGGGGATGGTCTTGTTTTTGTCATACGGCAGGCAGCCAACATGTGACATCTCAATATATCAAGCTGTTAATTTTCTCTTTAACACAAGCGAATGCTGCCTTCAATTTCCAAAGGATGAAAAACAATGAGCAATGAGACAGAACTTAAGCCAACAGCTGAATATGCGTTTCAAAGAAAAAACACACTGAAAATAGAAATGCTCTCATGAGCTGTGATCAACAGCGTTAGGGCGATAGGAAGCCCAGTGGTTATAACTTCCTCCTATTTCCAAAACAGGTACAGCTATTCTGGCAGAGTTAGATGAGAGGATCGATACCACTCTCATAACTGGCCATGAAATATGAAGCTGTAGCAGCTGGTTAGCTCAGCTTAGCACAAAGACTGGAAATGAGGAAGTGCTTGTTATACAAATTGAACAAACAAGCATGCTAACTGGAAAACTTTAAAGGTTCTGACAGAGTTTGTTACTGTTTGATACAGTTAGGTGGATTTTTCATTGTCATCATATGTATATTAGGGCTGCACAATTAATCGAATTTTAATCATGATCACGGTTTTGGCTGCCACGATTAAACTAACCTGATCGTCGGCGATATTTACATTTAAAATGCGGCTCTGCTGCAGAGCTAATCAAGCACTTTCTCAATCAGTAGTCAGCCAAACACCAGGGGGCGAAAACATGCTTGAGGCTTTATGAAGCTGCCAAAATAACAAGGGAGGGCACCTGCAGCGGCAACCTGAAGTCACTCGGTGGACTGGGACTGATGAGAGTCATGTCAACAGAAGAAAGTAGGATCATCATGGTGAGGAGCTACTGCCTCAAAACGGATCAACATCCATTGTCTGGACTTGTTCGGATTCAGGGCAAATGGCGTTAAACAAGAACAAGTCATATGTAAAGAGTGCGGCAGAGTTGTGTCTGCCCTGCAGAGTAACACTACTAATCTGTTCAACCATCTGAAAAAACATCACAAACACAAATACGAGGAATGCATGAAGGCTAAAGCTAACGCTGATTCACAAAATTCCCGTCCGTGTCCAGCAGCAACCCAGACAACCATAACAGCGAGCCTGCACCGGGCAACACCGCATCCATCTACCTCCCAAAGACACGCAGAAATAACTGACGCAATATCGTTTTATTTGGCCAAAGACGTGTGTCCACTAAATACAGTGAGCAACGAGGGCTTCAGAAAAATGGTCAAAACACTGGACAAGAAATATGTGATCCCCTGGCGCAATTATTTGTGTGTGTGTGTGTGTGGGGGGGATCGCTTTGAGGTCGGGATCGATTATCTCTCAAACCACGCTCAAAACGATCGCAATAAAAGTTAGCTAGCTAGCTAGCAAGTTAGCAAATCAAACAGATCTTTATTTATAAAGCAGGTTAGTTCTCACCTAACCTGCTTTATAAGGTCAGGTGAGAACCTCATAAAGCAGGAGGTAGACATGAAGAATCTGGGAACGAGGCTCTGCTGCTCCCAGTTGACCCAGACGGCTGCCGATCATCTGAAGAATCTGGATCAGGTTCTGAATTCATCCGATCCAGATTATTTAATTATGTTATCATTTATTTATTCTTATTTAAAATTTCATTTAGTGCTGAAAACTGTTCCTAAACTGTATTGTTTGCTTAGTGCAATAAAAATACAGGTATTTTTCTAACATAATGAATAATCGTGATTAATAATCGTGATTACAATATTGATCAAAATAATCGTGATTAGCATTTTGGCCATAATCGTGCAGCCCTAATGTATATGTATATATGTATAAACACATTGCCATGTATTCACACACAGCATGTGAACATTTGACCTATGAAATGGAGCCCTGGATACATGGGCCATGTATTCACACCATATGGCCAATCAGAGAAAGCCCCAGCTACCCATCACATTAATTATTGTCAGTTTTCTGGCGACTGCGAGGCTTATTAGCACGATGGCTGAGGAAGGAGACAAAAGCTGAGGAAAATGTCAAGAGATGTTTCTGTTGAATTTAGAAGAATATTTTTTAAGGGGAGCAGGGGTAATTAAACTTTTAATTTTCCTGTCTCACTAAATTACTGTTCTGTTAAATTTGTTGGGTATTAATTTGCAGTCTGTTAAATAAAATTATGCCATTTTAATGTTTGGGGTTTTAACAATACTTCCTACTAAAGCAAGAAAGGCATGGAAACTGTATAGCTCACACACTTCAGTGCACTACAATAGTCTATTTATCACTAGTCATATCATCATCGCAATAATAAACAATGTTATCACACATCACACATTTTCCTCATATTATGCATGCCTTGTATCCACTTATTATGTTTACTTACAGTGAGATAAATGTAATTATCCCACCGACTAGTGTATAAAGTGTACAAATCAAGAGCGGACAGTCTGTTCAAAGTGTTCCAAGTCATGTTTAGCTCTCAAGTCAACCCTCTTCAGTTTCAACCACCTTCTTCAAACTTTCAGCCTTCATCTATGAGTGGACATGAGGGCGTTGAGGTCAGTGTCTCATAAACAGACACTCAAGTTGATGCATCATTGACGAATATTGCCATCTGTATGCTCACCGATTAAGTCATGTGAAAGTAACGGGGTGATCCAAAGATTTATTACTGCAGGCTCCGTCTACATTCTAAAAATAAGACTAATTAAAATTGAAGCAGACGTTTAATGCCTAGTATAGGTTATGTTTTAAAAAATGTAATTTCATAACATACTAAAATACTCTGACTGTCATATCTCACACCTCTAGCGCGTAATGAAAGCTCAGTCAAAAATACTAAATCTAAAGTCAAAAGTGAGATAATCCCAGTGACATCATCACTGTTATTTTTTCAGTCTCTTCCAAAGCCACAAAAGATATGACAACTGTTTTTACAGGCTCATTAGTTTGTCTCTTGGTGAGGTAAATGAACTTCCTGTGTAAAATCAGTGGAATGCCCCTTTAAAGGGGACTACTGCGTATCTTTAACACAGAAAGCCCCAAGAGTAGTTCAGTGGGGAAACACAGCATGTGCTTGTAAATCATTGATTTTCTTACTACAAAAGGGAGGTCCCCACATAAATTGAATCAGTGTTTTCAGCTCCTCTCTCAGTTATAAAACAGCCCTCCCACGGTAGTTTGTTCCTCACAGGTGGGTTGTTTTATATTTTTTAAAAGCCCCTCAAGAGTCCCATTCCCCTACCACACTTGTTGCTGAAGTGAAAGCCTAATCGGTAATGTGGGGGGGGTGACTGACAGCCTGGCTGAGTGAGTAATAGGTCCCATATGGTGGTGTTTGTGCACATATATACTCTTCTGTATACTCACGGTCTTGGGCTCGATGGACTCAGCAGCTTTTGTCATTCCGTCTAAACACTTCCCAACAATGGGCAACACTTGGCGGTCCACGTCTGAAAATGTCTTCATGCACACTCCTATCCTCTCAATTCTTTTCTCCTCCATGTCCTGAAGTTTCTGCATAACAATGCAAGCATATTCATACATGAACACAAGCTTGGGCAGGATTTGATTTAAAAACTGGTACAATGTAAGCTTTGGTTAGACATAGCAACCAACAACAGAAAAAAGAAAACTCAAAAATCACAAACATTTTGTATTGAAATGTCTTGTACAGAATAACTGTGGCCTTAATTATGGTTGCTTGTTACCCTCACTGTTTCCTGCATGTTCAAACTTTATTTTTAGTTTTGAGCCCGGAGGGGATGGGTGGTGGTGGGCTGCAAACAGCTTCAAATTCAAAAGCTAACAAATGTTTAGACATGAATGCACCATTCTGGCAGACTATTCAGTCAGCTACATTTGGACGGAGGGGTTTCCACAGAGAGAAATAAATGGCAAGAATTTGTGTGTGCAACTTAAATATAATCTACTTTAGGGTAACACTGGTTCCCCTCAAAACAGCTTTATAAGTGAAATATACTGCAAAAACAAATCAGATTAGGAAAACAATACTAATAATCTTGACTGCTGTGGTATTTACCTGGAATATGTTGGGAATAACTGTGTAGTAATGTTCATTCTGCTCCTGATTGAACTTCTGCAGGTAGGAGGAGTAATCGCCCTTACTGTCAGCAGCCATCTGGTGCCTCATCTGAGCTTGCTGCCGTGCCTGAGGGAAAAACCAAGACAAACATGCACATCACAGACACGCTCTCTTCACTAAACCTCGCTGTCCCCCGATTAACACAGACATATGGGTTACATACACACACAGCCAGAGTACTAGAACCTAAATGATTTGACATAGTTGTGCATACGAGTACTCATGCATACACATGTGCACATATAAACACTGAGCTCAGTCACAGGTGCAAATCCAAGTAGGGAAGCAACAACAGCCTTTGGCGTTAGATTATATGTAGGCCAGTACAAACACATATAAAAAAAGGGAGACGACAGCCTGCGCTGGCTGCAGAATGAGGGGATTTGGATTGTGACTGCCCGCCCAGTCTGGCCTATCTTTACTGTCGATAATGTTGATTATTTTAAGCTAGTTCATACTAAGGGAAGGAAGGCAGGCAGTCAGAAACGCAGCAGGGGCAGCCTATTACAGATCCACAGCAAGCAGATGGAGATGAGATTATCTCAGCTAGACAGCATGTGGGGTGTGCATGTGTGTATGTGCGCCGCGTTAGTGTTCATCCAGCTAAGTACTCATATCTGTTTCCTCTTTCCATCAGGTCCGAGGCCCGTCCACACACAAATAGTGATTTCACCGGGTCATCTACAACAAAGAGTCACCCTGTGAACCTGTGATTGCAATCAGCATTCAGTCTGCTGAATGCAGACACATAGAAAAAAATCCAGCTGTGTAACTGTGCAGGGAAGTAGTGGGAACATAACCCTGATCTGTCGTAGCCCTAAGGGAACCATTTCGAGGACTTCATCCAGTTTTCACCTACACACCAATCTAAGGCAAGAGCTGAGTCTCTCACGCTCACACTCACACACATATGGGTAAGTAATCGAGGGCATGAGAGAGAAAAAATGAGGACATCAGAGTAGAGACACTCGTCAGATACAAAGGAACATTATTTCCAGCACATGAGGAGTGACAGATAATACCTCAGTGGAAAATGATAGTCACATTCTACCAAAAAAAAGGAAGGTGAGTTCCGGAGAAGAGCTAAAAAGCACACGTGAAAGTCCAGCTGTTTAAAATCTACGTGCCGGCCTGTGGGCATGCAATTGCGCATATGTGTTGGTGTAGGTACATGCAAAGTGTGCTGAATGTGTTGAGAAATGATGAGGGTACACATTATCACCATGGTAACCTGGCAGATAAAGAAACTTCGAAACAAGCGGCTGTGCCTGCAGCCACATCACATCCTGTTGTCATTCTGTGGAAATTACCTATTTTTCTGTTACAGCTCTGTGCATAAATGCATGTGTGCATCTTTATACACATTTCTAGCTATTGGCTTATCTAAACATATCTTAATGGGGATTAAAATGAAAATGAGGAACAAGAAAAAACTTTGAATGCAAGTTGGTAGGTAAAGATCTGCCTTACACAACATTATCAGCATTTCTCTCATTTTTATTTCCAACACATATAAACATCAGGGTGGGAAAGTGTTCAGCAGAAGACAGCGCAGTAAGCCACTGATCACAGTCAGACAGGACAGGGCGTGGTAAGAGACCTGGTCGAGGCCACGTGTCAGACTCTACAGGAGACCGTGTGTGTATCGAGACACAAGTCGAGACAGTGTGTGTGTTCCCACAGATATAAAAGGTTCTCTGCCCACTGGACCTACCTTATGGGAACTTCGCTTCAAGGCATGGCATAAAATAAATATACAAACACACACACACACACACACAAAAGGATTGTTAGCTGTTTCCAGCTAAACAAGAAGTTGCCATAGATGCACTTCCTGGACCACCATGACTCCAAGGGGGAAGTTGGTATCAGGGTAAACAAACACAATCACCATGAAAATACTGGAATTGTAAACCGCTGCTTTATGCTATTAAAAGAGGCTGAAGAGAAGCAGAGAGGAAGCCATTACACAGTTTTTCTTTTTCATGAGTGAGAATCTCAATAATAGGGAAGTCTGTCAGTGTCAGTGTGTCTGACTGACAGGGGTCCCTGAGAGAGCTCTAACAGCCTTCTGTGGATATCTGAGCTGAGAATCCAAACCCCAAATTGAGGCATTTGTTTGCCAGAGGTGGAGAGGGAACAGTTAGAGGTTTGCTCCAGCTGTGCAGAAAAACCACAATACCTCAGCTCAACAAACAGCAGCTCCTTTACATTAGGTGAAGACATCAGATTACAGAGAAGAGCAACTCCTGTAACTTAACCTGTCAAAGTACTAACAGTCCCTTTTTTATTGTTAGCGACACGTAGGTCTGTTACTTTTCCGGTTTAGATTTATGACCTAAAATCACGCAGATCACTTCAAAATGACATCTTGCTAAGTTAAAATTTAAAAATGATGTAGCAAATGTCATGAAAATGGCTAAATAAAAATATATGTTACTTATTTTAAGGACACAAAGCTAAAGTCATGAGGGATTTGAGCTTACATGTCTAAAACACAGACAAACAAAACAGACAGTATAGAAATGAAACACGCACATTCTCTCTTTTTTCTCATATGTCCACATATTCAAAAAGCCTTTTCTAGAATACTGTTAGGATATCACAGGCGATAGATTTAATATCACAGATACAAGCGACAACATACACCAACATGTACCGTTAGAGAAGACATGTTAGAGAAAGTGTTTTTGAAAAAAACAATCATCTTCCACACATACTGATATGAGGGAGTTCAGCCTTTTCTAACTGAGTTCCTCATTTCTGAACAATGGAAATGTGAGTAGGTGAAAAAGAGAGCTGAGGTCAGTCAAAACCCCCACAGAGAAAGGAAAAGGAACAGAAAAGGATTCATTCATTAATGAAAGTTATCGCATGTGACAGTTTGCATCTGAATTAAAGGGCAGTACTGGTGGTTTTGCATGTTTTAATCCCACTAACTACAATTAATATACAATTCTGGGGTCCACTCTCAAATGAATACTTTCCTGCTCTCAGATGTCTTTTTATTGTTTCAAAAACAATATTTTTCTTCAATGAAATTTGTGAACAAAGACTAGTTTGTGAAAATTCTTTGCAGGTAAGTTTGATACTGAGATGTGAAAAGCATAACATTCAGTCAGATAATTAGGAAAATCAGTAATAAAAGACTGGATGGGGTGAAAAAAGGATAATGCATACTAAGTTTCCTGAAACACTAGTCTTATTGTAAAGTGGTCAGCAGGGATATAAAATACAAGTTACTGTGCACACATGCAAAACTACCAGTAAGATGATTTAGGGTTGAGTAGGATATTTTTATCACTTTACAGAAGCCGCAATGCAAAACAAATTTTTTAAAATGCAGCACTGTTTCATTTCCTTTTACTGAATTGTGCGTAATGTCTCGATCTTCCATGCTTCAGTAAATGGAAGTCTTGTAATCAAAGACAACACAACTGTTGTTTCAAGACTAGCTTCTTGAGCTGCTGTGCCGGGTCTTTCCAGTTTAGGTCAGTGTTAGCCTAAGCCTATTGTAGCTCTTTGGCTGTACGTCCAGAATGCAGAAAGGCTCTTTATTCTAGCCTATATTTGCATAATAATCGGGTCTGAACTGTGTCAACTCTGAGCCTGAGCTCTGCTCCAACAGCTGATGAAGCAGCAGGAGCACGCGCTGCTGACCCACAATGCCTTGCGGGCGTGGGAGCTGTGTGGGTTAAAGGCTGAGATTCTGAGGAGTCTTTTAATTGGTCATGACAACAGGAAATGACATCAGCTACAGGCCCAGGGGGCTTGGGTCTACAAGTCCTGAGAATGGGATGGTCGCTGCCTGTGCTGATTTATTATACAGGACACATAATCACTGAAACAACAAGCTGCATACAGCATTTTTTTCGTCGCTATGAAAAACAAAGCAAGCCTACATGTATAATCCACAACACAGATAAACACACACAAGCACTGCCACTCTATTGCTAGTGTTTGGTGGCTGCTTTACATTGATAATGAGGACTCAGTGCTGCTATCAGCTTTGTTTTAACAGCAGATCGCTGTGCTGCTGAGACAATGCCAGCTTTTACACACAGTCCCCACCATCAAACACATGGCCAGTCGATCTTTGCTGTCTTTTTGGACTCAGTGGACTGTTGAGTCAGGACTGGGGGCATACAAGGGGAAAATGTGACAGAAAATGGTGAGATAAAGGGCAGGGTGCGAGGTGAGGGGGTGAGGAATGCCAGGCAATTGTGTTAAGCACTGAGGGTATAGGACAAGCTTGCGTGATTGCCGTTCGGCACTGAGATGACACATACCTTTTCCACGTCAGCCTTAGTCACGTTAATGTCAGCGTCCATCTTCTCAAAGTATTGCTGTGCTCTGTCTGCTTCTTTGCAGTCCCTCTCAAACCTTCTTTTACACTGAAATCACAGGATTTTGACAGATATTACATCAGTAATTTCCTGCCATGACCCTCAGCAGGGACACTATATAAATTGACCTTTAAATAAGCATAGTAATGGACGTCATAACATGTACATATACGTCATATACGTTTCAGACTCTGCATTGTGCACAGCAGAGATCAGTTTATGTCACTGACACAGCAATGTGGTCTGTTAAAGTCTGCAGCCTGCAGATTAAACAAATGTTCATAGTGGTCATTTGTGTACAGAAAAACAACCATTCATCCAACCCTCTTTCGACCCCTCTAACCGAACAATCAGTGTTTGTCGGGCCAGCGTGCACTCTGAACTATGCCTATCTGCCTCACACACAATGGTATCATTGAATGCACCGAGAATTTTGAGGAGGACAAGGCAGTTATGCATCTCTCTCACACTCTTTCTCTCCCCCGTCAAAGGGGCCAGGCAGAGATAAGAAGTGGTGTTCTGTGCAGTCTCTCTTTAAGCTCACTCCCTAAAACAAATAGAAAGACAGTCTTGGGCTTGCTCTCACCTAGTTTTTCAATGAGTGTACGGTAGTGTGAAACTTTATACTGCAAAATCTGGTCTGCAACTTAAAATCAGGTGAAAGTTCAGTATTTCAATGTGTGAGTCTGTGTTCTCAAGATCATTTGATCTAGATGCCCCTCAGGCAGTATTGTGTGTTAATTAGCTCATTGACACTCTGTCTTCTTAGCAATGTAAAGCTGCCATTCAAAAGACAGATGACACATCATCCAATAATATAATTCATAATCAATTTATTCTTAGAATGATTGCTGTAATCATATTTTTCAGTATAACTTCTGCCCTGTATTGTCATGACATACTTAAAACCAAGCAAAAGAAGAAATGACACATTGTTAGAGATTTCTGGGTAAAGCCAGAACCAGAAGTCCCTCAGGGCTCTGGTATTTTCTTTTTTCCAGACATAAACTAACTGAAACCTCCTGTCTGTGCTCCATCCGTTTTTATGATGATAGACTTTGCAGTCACACAACTCCTCCTTAAGTGTCTGATGCAGCATGTGCTTCAGTATCATGTGGTGTTGATGATTGTGACCGATTGTGCCGTGGGCAAAGAAGGTCAAAAAACCATCTGTGCACAGTTTTACATTGTCTTTATACCATAATACTGCAATGTTTGTGTTCTTGCTAGCTGTTTGAAAAATATCTATAACAACTGGGAGCATATGACTAAACATATGTTTACTTTATATTTCTTTTTATAATATTAGTCATTAATGTAACACACCATCACGAAAATGTTAGAAATGTAACATTTTCAAGGTAATGCACTATTTTTGAACATCAGTGTACTTCATAGACAGCAGATTTAGTTGTACATTACTTGTTAACATAAATTCCATAATGACTAAGTGAACGCTAAGACTGCTATCTGGTTAATGTGCTCTCTGTGAGCCAATGTATGTGAGCGAAAAAGAAACAACACTCTGTAACACCGCCCTACAGCCATGACTGAATTGTGTTTTAAAAGGGCCAATTGATAGCAATTTTCCACTAAAGATATAATGCCACTGAATGATTTCCTGTGCTTGGAGCAAGCAGCTCCTGAAAAATATTTTCTATTTTTCATCTTGCTTTCAAGTTGTTTCTTCAGGCTGGTAACCTCAGTTAGACTTCTAATACAATCTGTAGAGTCTCTGGCCTCTCAGCCAACAAAGGCTGATTCCAGATCTAAACAGAATCCTTGATGAAATTCAATAAAATGCTCTAAAACCTCCAACCCTAGTCATGATGTTACATTACTTCCATACATTTTGTGATTACAAACTAATGATGACAACATAAACAAACTAGTGTAAGGGCAATATTTTGTAACTGCACTTAAATGGGCTCACTTACCGATTCCAGCTGTTTCCACGAACTCTCGATGTGCTGCTGTGCCTTACGCCCATCATGGAAGTGCTGTTAGAGGAGTTGAAGGAGGAAAAGAAAAAAAAGATATATTTATTATAACGGTATTCATGAGCTTAAGGGATTTAAAAACAGGTGAACCTGACCTTGACATATTAGGGATTATAAATTAGAAGCAGTGTGGAATGAGAGTCTCAACCATACCATTAATCACTATGAATATTACTCACACTGCGACATGAAAGTATTAATGCAAACTGAGAAAGTAGGGCAAATTCAAATAGACACTATAATGCAGCTACATCAAAAATTATGACCACATAACCCACAGGCTTAATGCTCAGAGATTTGTCCAAGCTTGAGCAGATGGCTATATGTCTATTTGATTAAAGAGCAACCGGATCCTATCCTACTAGTTTACCACAGGTGCACCAACATGGAACCGTGTTACAATTTCAAAATATATTAAGAAGCAACAAAAAAATCAGCTCAACAAAAGAATTAGAAATTCCCTTAACAGAAATAGTAAAACATAAAAATAAAATATACTGTTGGATTAACTAACAGTGACAACCAGGGGACCAGTGACAGTATAGTGAAGCAGAACAGACGCTGTATTCATGGAGCTTCAAAGTCACATGTAGTGTACAGATCATGATGCCAAAGGCAAGGTTTCTGTCAAAAAACAGTCCTCTCTGCTTTCTGTTGAGGCTTCATGTATATATTGAATGTACACTGATTTCATGATCTCAGTAGAAAAAACACGAAAAACATTAATGTGCAAGTTTTTTTTAACAAGGAATATCTTAACGAAATAAATTTACTCAGACCAAAAGGAAAAGAAAGTTAAAAAGAAATGACAAGAACATTTTTCTACTGAGGCATAAAAAAATAATCTGTTTCTGTGTGTTGATGGGTCAGTTCAATACTTCGGCACCCTGATGACAATGTCTAATGAGTTGGGTGATCCCCTAACTTTCTTTTTCTGGCGCCACAATGAGGTTGACATTTGTGGTTTAGAGTAAAATGAACCACAACTATGGATGCACTGCTGTGACACATGGTAGGGAAATTCATGCCTCCCTCTGAAAGAGCAGTTATAACTGTGGTGATCCCCTGACTTTTTCTCTTGAGCCATCACCAAGTGTAAATTTAATCCCCTTTAGCCTCATCTGTATGTTTTTAGTGATAATTAACATGGCAGGTACAGCCAGGCAAAAAGAGTAGAATATGAAACACATAACGGCTAACTAATAAAGTAAGAACAACAACAGCACATGACATGACACAAGAAAGCTACAGTTAACACAGCATGAAATAAGACATGGAAGACAAGCCAGATATTGTAATCCAGGGAGAGACAGACAGGCCACAGAAGATTTGAGCACTGCCAAGTGTGGCATATTGGACAAAGCTAGGTGGCAGCTGCTGGTCTAAACTCACACAGCACATACGCTGTGTGTTTTTGCACAAGGCCTCACTTGGCCTATCAAGGTGCACTTGGCCCGGAGGCAGAGCACATCTCTCTACGGCTCTCCGCGTGGTTGACAGCCAAATCCCCCTGGAAGTGGAAACACAGAGGGGCAATTCTAAACCTCTGCTGTTTTTAAATTAGATTCTGATCACTTATAAAGCATACAAATACTTCCTTCATTGCCTGCAGTCAAGTTAATCTGCCAAAGAATTCAAAAAGAATCAAATTAAACTGAAAACGACACAGAGACTTGACTATCAATGAGGTATCCCCGGGTTACGCAGACTGCGGAAGCGAGGGTCAGTAGCTGAGTGGAATATCGATGGTGCTATTCAATAACGGACCCCGCCATTCTAAAGAACAGAAAGCTGTTGCTTGTACTTCTCTGGCATTTTAGAGCTTCTGCAGCACAAGGAAGTCAGTATTCTGTGTACCGACATAAACACACGAGCAGGAGATGTGAAATTAAGACTGACGCAGGAGGGGTAGGGGTCCTTCTCACCTGAGTAACACTGAACATGAGAGTAGTTAGTTAGTGAGAATGTACCATGGTTTACCTCAGGTAGTCACACTTCTCATTTCCCAAAGTTTCGAGGGAAGCTGCGTAAAATAAGGAAGTGCTCCAGTGTTTCAGAGGAAGTATTTGAGCTCTAACAGAAAATGGGACATTGTGGAGCTGATGAAGTCTCTACAATGCAACGTACTGTATATTTTTCCCATTGCTGAGCCTGATCTTCAAATACTTCTTTGATAAGAGTGATATTTTCAGTGATACAGTTTCAAAATATGTCTCACTACATGATGATATGATACAGCAAAGATATCATGAAGCTTCCACACGAGGCAGAGCACCACAGACCGGATGACGTCACTGTTACTGTGGAGCGTACTTTCAACCAAATATTTGTCTCCATAACAACAATTCTGACAAATATCCAGCATCTCATCTGGATCAGCAAACCATCCATCACTACAAAGATAAACAAACTACAAATGACACTCTTCTCCAAACAGCTCCATCAGATTTACACGATCCGGCTGGAGGATGAAGATCTACCAAGCGCACCGCCAAATCAAACCAAGACACATGAGCTCATTCACTTTCACACACGATAAAAAGAGCCATCAGCCATCTGGGATGCAGGTATATTGCAAACAGAGAGGCAGATGTGCTGCAGTGTCGGCTTCTCCGTGTTTAAATTCATAGACTCTGGAGGTACATTTATCACTCTTAGTAGATCCAAGCCTCAAGGTTAGAGTAGACATATGCCATCTTTCTAGCACTCATCCCAATCAGTAACAGCATGTGACGGCTGGCACTGTCAGGGACATCTGAGGCACTTCAACACAGCAGGTTGCTGACCTGAAGCTGCCACTCTCAGTTGCCCAGGCAGTTAAAAAAAAAACAATGAGAGACACAAAACCAACTCTTTGAAACTTTAACTACAGTACATCAGTACATGAACTGCAATAAAAGTGGGATTGGAAAGTATGACATCAGAGGTAGCGGATTTAATATTTACTTAATAATGTAGCGCAGGCCTGCTTTCTCTGTTATGACTACAAAGAAATTTTCACAGAGAAAGGAATTCCTCATGGTATGACACAGACCATTAGATTCCCTCCAGGTACCACAGTCCTTGAGACAGAAGCAAAGTATGTAAGAATGAAAGGACACAGATCTAGCAATCTAATAAGAGATTATATAGAACTATGATCCTGTGGACACTCCAGGGTTGAAACTATTCACTGCCTCTCTTAATGGCCTCTCTTCTTTCCAGTGTCATATACCCGTACGAGCTGCCTCCTACATCTCTAGAGATATCTATCGGATGTGTGTACTTTCATAAACTGTGTAATATTCTTTCAGCAAAACAAAGACATGAGGCGACGGAAAGACGAGTCAGCAAACATCCTCTGCTGTCTGACAAATAAGACAGGAAAGGAAGACCCACTGCAGTGCAGCATTTGCATTTTTGAGTCACTTGTGTTAAGAGGGGCAGATGTATATACATCTGTGTGCACTCAACCTCTAACTGATTTGTTAGTCATTTACTGACATGACTTAGGTCATAGGAACATGCACCTGCAGTCCCGCACAGATGTCAGCACTCATTTAATCATCAGGTGCTACAAATAGCCACAAGTCACAGAAGATCTACAATTCATTAAACCTCTTGAAAGCTCCATTGAGACTTTTCTCCTACTGTTTAAAGAGCCAGGTGACACTTCAGACAGAGTGATACTGCAGAGGGTGTTTATACTGAAGTCATTCTGGACTGAGATGTGCATGCAGTGACTATGGGTCGATCAGTTCTCCCTCTCAGCTTCCTATTTGTCTTTCCACTCAACACAAGAAGGCAAGAGAGGCCACTCCTGAGAGATACACTGCTTTTACACTGTGGCTGCATCTCTCTTCTCCGCCTCCAAGAGATAAATGAGGACAATGTCTTCTGCCAAAACCACTTAAGGACGTCCTATTGTGCATTATAGGTTCAGCTGAATTTTCACTAAACGCAATCTTATTTTTCCATCCTTGGCAGCTGAATAACACACATTCTTTTTTTCTTTTTTTCTAGCTGGCTGAACATGTCACATCACAACTTCTTCCAACACCAAAAGATATAATTATGGGCTGCGCTGTGAGTGAAAGCGCATACAAAAGAGAATGCACAGAACTATCCCTAAAGTAACACATACTGATACATACAGGGAATATAGAATATAAAATGTTAAAGTAAATGTGCTGTCTTGGGTGGTCTTGCAGAGCGTTTAAGGGTCTTCACCAGTCCTCATTAGAGACGACACCTAAGCCCTGTGATCAGAGACCTGAGGAGGACAGCAGTGTGCTGACTGAACACCTTATTATGATTCCTCAGCACAAACACAGTCCAGTGAGACTTAGGCTCTTCATCCCATATTAACCCTGCTGCCTCTTCAACATTACACATTATACTATTAGGCATTAAACAAGCAATTCATAGCATATAAGAAGGTATCTTACTGGGGTTATTTCATGGTCTGACATATAAAATCAGGTTCCACTTCTGTAAAAACAAGTATGTCTGCTCTTAAAATCCGTTAAGACAACATTCCTCACCTCCAATGCCACCCCAAGCTGAGCTTAGCAAGAGGTTCAGTGAGGGAAAACAGCATAAGGGAGGTGGGGAGAGTTATAAAACAACCCCACATGAGAAACTAATGAGGTATTATGTTTTTTTTTTCTCCTTCTGGACTTGCAGTGTGGATTTTACCTGTCCAATAAGCTCACTATAAACCCAGGAGGGGCAGGCCTTGGCCCTCCTTTAATCCCACTGTCTGGATCTGCCTGCACAGACAGCTTTGTCTGACAAAGGAACGGATCTAAATGCTGCAACAGAGAAAACGCTGAATGGTGCCTACAAATTATCAAAAGACAGACAAATGAATGAAGGAACGTTGGGGCCATGAGGCTGTACAAACACCATTCAGAATATCACTAACACTTTCTCCAGTGGTGTTACAGATAAGCTTATGAAACCCAGTGTTTTTTGTGTAATTAATTTGAATTTCATTCAGGCCTTTTTCTTTGTAGCTGAGATTTGCTGTAGTCAATAGCCTTTTCAACAATCAAATAAGCCAAAGAGTATCATTCTCCTCCATTCATGAGTTGTGTGAATGTGTCTTTCAATCAAAACTTCGACATTTACCCTACAAGGACACTGTTCTGAATGTGACCGAGAAAACTATTTGCTCAATGCCATTAGATGAAATAATCCTCTGTTCCGAAAAGACACTAAGTTTCATAGGGTCATGCTGTGAAGGGAAACCCCCAGCACTGACTAACTGAAGAAACACTGTTATGACCTTCTTTTGCCAAGACACATGACACACTATCAAGAATATCAGCCGCAAAAAAAACGGATGTGGACAGACTGAAAAAACACGAGGTGCAAAGGTTGTGAAGGCAAATAATGAGACGAGCAAAGGGTGCAGAGAGCGAGAAACAGAGATATTTAAGAAGAAAATAAAGGACAAGAACAGGAAAAGTGCAGAGAAATGAAGAGGAAGAGAAGTGTCAAAGTGGCATCCTGCAGCCTCACAGAAGCAGGGGTCTGTCCAAGGTGACAAGAGACGAATCTGAACACAGAGCGCTACGTAAAGGCCAAACCAAGCCATGCCGCACCAAAGCTAAAAAGGACAAAACAGGCCAAGACAATCTCAAGCAAGATTGGAAATCCCTTTTCTCTTTGTGCTTGCTGCAGCTAAAACTGGGCATAAAATAAATTCTGAACACTAATAATATAGCCCGGAGCTCCCAGTATCAAGGTAGACTCAACTGAGCAGCACTGATGTCACCACTTGTGCAATACATTTAAAAATAAAAGGGCACTGTGCCTTTGAGCTGCACTCTGGTTTTGGTTTTACACTCCAGTTCCTTCAGCTGGACTTCCAAGACGAAAGGGTTCACGACACATTTCTCAGGAAGTATTTTTTCCAGCTGGACCGCTCTCTCTCTCTCCTCCTCCATCAGCTCCATGGATTTAATGGGCACCACACTGTTATCTATGTATCATGCGCGGCAGGTCATCCGCTCTTCCAAATCACTTTATAATGTCGATGAGGAAAGTGATTTCAACATTTAAGAGCAGTGTGTGGTGCACCGATCTTTTGTGAGCTGGTTAAAAAGAGGGAAATAAGACTGTAATGATAGAGAGACACGATGACTATGCTCCATAAAAGGACTCAGTCAGTCACGTTCTGCACTTCTGGCGAGCCTTTGGGTGTATCTATATTTACTCAGCGATGACCTCAGCTCGTACAGAATAGAGTCTGCAGAAAGAAAGAGCTGCTTAATTTCTGGTTGGCCAGTGTGTCTATTTTCCCCTAGAGAGTCCTTATCCAAATGTCTAAAGTAAATGTTGGAATTAAATCCCTAGCACGGGTAGAAAGACAAACGCTGGATATGGAAAGAACCGAAATCTGTGCATGTATTAAATCTCACCGATTTTCTCTCCGACTTGAGTTCCTGCAGGTAGCGCGTAAGCTCGACGATGATTTGAGACGTTAAGTTCTCCGCTATAACCTCGTGTTGACCTGCGTAGTCATTTAACTCATTAAGTGTCATCAGGAAGGCTTTACAGAAGGTGTACCTGGTGGGACACAGGAGATGAGGTTAGGGGAAGGAGTTGTCAACATGGCTGTCAAACACAAAAACAGCAGCAGTGTTTTGGATTTGGTATGGAAGGAAATCATGTTTCGAAAAATAGAGTAGGTAAAGGAATAGCTTGGCATTTCAGAAAATGTGTTAATGAGAGGTTTGATACCATGAGGCAACAGTAAAAAAAATCATTTTTTTTTTATTAAGAAGTGTCATTTTTACACTTTGACTTTTATGCAGATTAGGTGAATGAGATATAATGTGTATAACTGTTTCTACTTTGCGCTATGCAAAGCAAATCAGCTTCTGGCTCTTGTATTTAACAGAACAATACGAGTGCTATCAATCTTCACATGTTCCTCCACAGGACTGCGAAGGAGTGTTTCTTCCCAAAATGTCAGACTATTCCTTTAATTTACTTGACGTGGAGGATCTATTAACTTACTTGCTCTCCTCCTCTTCTCGTGAGTTCTTCTTGGGCTGATATTTCTTTGATAAATTCCTGTAAGAAAAGAGACAAAAGCCTCGTCAGACATTTCTTACTGTATCTTTTTCAAAGAGTCCAGTCTGCAGACAAGTAGTGCACCATTCCCATTATATTTCCCTGACACTGCCCTTATGGACCTGCCAAAGGATCATCCAGTACACCATTCAATCCAGCAGAGTGCTTTCTGCTCCTGCTGCTACATCTCCATTCCTCTCTCTAGGTCATAAATCATTGCCCCCAGGAGCATGCATGCAGAGTCAGTCACCAGAAACAAGCGTGCGTTTCTAATGCGCTGCCCTTGTTTTGACTCTGGCTGTATGCAAGTGGCACGAGATAAGAGCACTGTGTGGAGGAGGAGGAATAATGACATGGACAGCAGACAGAGCTGTGTAAGGATGAAAGAAAATATGTCACAGTGCTAGCTGCAGGTGAACGAGTTGTGTCGGGCTGCAAATAACAAGCCTGACTGTCATTACGGCAGTGTTTTTCTAGGTCCTTCTCTCAACCCAGAAACGTGATGCACTGTAGGCTACAGTGCATCATGTCACTCGTTGTTTTGTAAAGGCTCTGTGACACGCTCAGCACCCAACTGGTACTCTGTCAGCAAAACACAATAACGTACACCACGCACTGATGGATTTGGGTATACATTGTGTACTTCTGCCTTCAGGATCCTTTGTCTAATTAAAGAGCACTGCTGTCAGGTTAAAAATTAACAACCAAGCGGTGCAGTTACACAAAAAAGGACAAACACAGACAAGTTAAGTTATATGTTATCTGACATCTAACATTGTGAGTATTTTCTATATCTGTTTTACAAACCCCTCCACTTACAAACGTACGTCGAGTCAAATTTTATAATAAAGGTCATAAATGTTTCAAAAATATTAGTACATTATTAAAATCACAACACCTCAATACACTTTTCATATCAGCATCAAAATTTTTACTGTATTTCTGTCAGTTGCTTGTAACGGTGATAACAGAGAGAGGCAGCTGCCCTTGTTTAGCTGTGAAATTTCGGCAGTTTATTCACTGATCTAAATCTAAATACCTCAGCATGTACGTGTTTAAAAAGAGCACGCTTAATTCCTGCTGAAATAAATAATTCAAGTGTTGAAAAAACTACATGTAATGTAGGTCTGCAGTCAACTCCATCCAGCTCTCTCTGCCCACATCCCCCACGCCTCGCCTCTCCAGTGGTGTTTGCACTGTTGCTAGGCAGATCTGTCTGTCTATCTGGCTCCCTGTCCTTCTCACCCCAACTCTAATTATAGCGCTGGTTCCCACTCACTCATTCATTCACTCGCAGCCACATGTCACGTGTCAGATTGGGTTTGTCCAACTCACCTCAGGAACATATTTAATAAAGTTGTCAAAATTAGGGTAGCAGCTCGCTCTTACTAAGGAGGATGAATGGAGCCCTGTTAGGTGTATGTTTGTGTGTCTGGTTCTGTCAATGTTTTATGTTTTACCTGAATATTACTGGAAGAAAACGTCTGTACGTACTGGTTGGTAATACAACCACATGCTCGTTTTTTTCACCCTCACCCTGTCCCCTTTGTTGGCGAGACTTTATTCCCACTTAGTTATGGATTATGCCAGACTGGAATTTGGGGGAGGAGGAGGCATTAATGCACTGCCCTGCAATGACTAGACTGAAGCATTGTGCATGTTTACACCAATGAAGGGAAGAGGATTATTCATGGATTAAAGCAGTGTGTGGTTGGTATGGTGATAGAAACGGTGCAAAGTAGAGTAATAGCCACAGCTGATATTCGATTGGTGAGGAATGTAGGCTATTCTGCATAGCTTTTTTAAAAAAAACTTCATTTACTACAACTGCTGACCTCACTTATACAGCTGTTGATCAATAATTACTCCACTAACTGGCCCACTTCTGCAGGCATTTTTATTATTGATCTGACAAATGCATTCTTGATAAATCATTTGGTCAATAAAATAGTAAAAATGTTAGTCTTTGAATTACCTTGCTTCTCTATTTAACACTCCAAAACTCAAAGATATTCAATCATGATGATTATGATTATTCTGTTAACTGATTAATTAATCAAGGGCCGACACTCCACAAACAACGTCAGAAGACTTCTGAATCTGATCAGTTTGACGCAACGCTGCAACAGAGAAGCGATTGTTGTGTCGCTTGATGCAGAAAAAGCCTTTGACAAAGTCAACTGGTCCTTTCTCTTCACTGTTCTCCACAAATTTGGCTTTGGAGAGTCATTTATCCATTTGGTATCAGCTCTTTATAATTCACCCAAGGCCACAGTCACCACCAATGGGATCACTTCAAAAAGATTCAGTTTGCAAAGGGGTACCAGACAGGGATGCCCACTCTCTCCCTTATTATTTGCGATATTTATTGAACCGTTGGCAACTGCAGTCCGTCAAAACACCGATATCAAAGGTATCTGCTCTCAGGTATCTGAACACAAAATTAATCTATATGCGGATGACATTTTACTTTATCTGCAAGAACCCAAAACATCATTAAAGGAAATATTCAACCTCATCACAACGTTCTCACGTCTTTCAGACTACTCAATCAACTGGTCGAAATCAATTATTCTTCCATTAACAGAGAATTCGTGGAACCCTGCAGTCCAAAACCTGGATTATTCCTTTCCCACTGGTAACATTAGATATTTGGGCATAAATATTTCCTCAAAACTCTCCGAACTAGTCCACCTGAATTTCACTCCACTTTTGGAGAAACTCTGTGGTGATCTGAGGCGTTGGAATAACCTTCCCATCTCCCTTTTGGGACGAATAGCTACTGTCAAAATGAAAATACTACCTCAAATCAACTATCTCTTTTCCATGATCCCATTTAAACCCACATCAAAATGGTTCCAATCATTAGATTCTGCTATTGGTAAATTCTATTCAAAAAACAAAAAAGCTAAAATCAGCCTGACTACTCTCCAGAAAAGTAAATCTGAAGGTGGTCTGGAAGCCCCCAATTTCATGCATTACTACTTGGCCAACCAACTACAATATCTCACCAAATGGATACATCCACAGGAAGAATACAACTCCTGGCTGGAACTAGAACAGTTAGACTGTAACCGCATCAAACTCTCTGACCTTCCCTTTATCACCTCCACCCTTAAATTCCATCCTTGCTTCAAGAATCCTTTGATTGCCTCCACCCTATCCGCTTGGTGGAAATCCCTGGAAATCACTGGCTCCCAGCTTCAACCCAGCATACTATCCCCAATCTGGCACAACCCAGACTTTGTAAACAATAAAATACCTCTCAATCTCAGCTCATGGGCGGAAAAAGGGATCACCCATCTCCATCACCTTCTCCAAGATAATATAATTATGACATATACAAACTTATTCCAAACATTCCAAATAAGCAATGGAAACTTTCTCCAGTATCTACAGGTAGAGAGGACAATTACAAGGAAAATTCCAGCGCTTCGGACCACTTTACAGCCACCTGATTTACAGCCACCGGAATTTGTCAAATGCATTGCAAAACTGTCCCCAAAAAATAAAAAAAACCTCTCAAGAATTTATAGTTTACTCTTAAAAACGGACTCTATACATTTGCCAATTTTAAAATGGGAAAAAGACTTTTCCATATCCCTTGAACATGATTTCTGGACCCAGATCTGTAGTAACACATTCAAGATGACAAAAAATACCAACTTACAATTGATCCAATTTAAGGTTCTCCACAGAACACATATAACGCAATATAAAATGTACAAAATGGGCTTCTCACACTCTGACATATGCACACAATGCACACAAAAGACGGCTGATACTTATTTTCATGCCCTTTGGCTATGCTCACCTGTCTATCAGTTTTGGACAGCAGTGACACAGAAACTCTCCTCTATCTTGGACTGCAGGATCCCACAATCTCCAAACATTTGCTTAATTGGTGATCTCACAACAACAACCCTACCTGACACTCAATTCCAACCCACGCTTGTAGCTCTCACAATTGCCAAGAAAACTATTTTAGTTAATTGGAAAGATAAGAAAGCCCTCAACATCATCCATTGGCTGAACCTCCTCTCAGAACACATTTCACTTGAGCAAATCTCTGCTACCCGGAAAAACCAATTGGTATTCTTTACAGAAAAATGGGCTCCATTCATTAGATCTTTAAATATAAATCTCTAACTTTGTATTGCCTGTTAGCGTATGCCACACCCCTAAGTTAAAAAAAAAAAAAAAAATGTTGTGATGCTCCAGAACAAATGTATTCTATCTGTGTCATTGGTCTGACCTTCATTTCAAGTCTTCTCTACTATACTACAGTCTCTTAAAGCTCTCCTCCTCAAGGAATGTTGGCGCCATGGACTTCAAGGCCGTGTGGATGCACTAGTGGTGTCTTTTTCCTGTTGTCCCTGGGGCTGCTGCGCATCTCTTCGGGGCCTGCTTGGTTCGGGCTCTCCCCCCTGGTGGTGGAGGTATCCAGTGTCTCGCCTTTGGAGCTCCTAGGCTGCTGGATCTGCGCGCTCTCCCGGGTTCCCGGGGATGGTGGTGGCTGGTCTCTTCTGGGGCGCTCTGGCTGGCCCTGGGGGCTTGGGGTGTGCTGGCCCCCCTGCTGCTCCCCTGCCCCTTTTCCGCTCCCCTTCCCTCCTCCTCCCTCATCTTCTGCCTTCCTGCTCCTCCTCGCCCCTCTCCCTCCCCCGGGGGGGCCTGGGGTCCTCTGCTGCCTGGGGGTCTGGCGCAGGGGCCGGGTGGTCTCTTCTGGGGGGGGGGTTCTGGCTCCTGTCTGGGCGTGTGTGCTACCACCGGAGATGGAGTATCGCTGGCTGGGGCCCAGGGCCGGGCCTGTGCTGTCCTGGGGTGTGGCGGGGCGGGGATGTCATTGATAGTGCTGTGGGGTGCGCGTCCTGCGATCCTGGCGCACTGGCTCTTTGGGTGCATGCGGACTCCCGTGGTCCGTGCTCCTGCTGGCGTGGCGCATTTTCCCCTCTGGGATGGGCTGCGGCACTCAGCTGGCCTGTGGCGGGTCTATGGCCGCCACTTAGGCGGTGGTCTGGCGCTGCGGCCCGCATGGCTCGCGGTGGTAGCGGGGCCCGCTGGTCTGTACGGGTCCTCCCTGCCCCTTGCCTCTCGGTCCTGGGGGCCCTTTGCGCTGGACCCTGTGGGGGTTTCTGTTTCCGCGCTGCTCTGTCCCCGTGGGCCGGACCCACACCAGACTGCCTCTTACTGTGCACCTCACACATCACACATTTCACTGTATATATATATATTTTTAGGCACATATAGGGTCACAACAGCTAGGGCCACATGGACTGCAGAGATTGGGGACGGTGGGCTCGGTGATGGGGCGGATTGCAGTGCTCCGCGGCATCGTGTCCGCCCCGTCTCCCTCCTGCTTGCCTCTCCTGCTTTCTAATTTTAATGCAGCACACACACTCACATCTTGGGTGGGGGTCTGCGGTGGATCGGGACCTTGGCCAGGGTAGGCTGCAGAGTACCCAGCCTCTGCGGCCCTCTGGCCCTCCCCCTTCCATCTCTCCCGCCCCTCAAGCTTTTAATGCACCACATCACACACAGGGTTGCACTCAAACACGGTTTAGGGTTAGTTTTCCTCGTCTGGGACCGAGGAAAATCAGCAATAGGGAGGTAACGGTGTCTTTACACATCCATGGCGTGTCTGGTGGGGGCCCGGCCCCCTCCGGGCCTGGGTCGGTGGGAGTGGGCCCTCATCTGGGTCACCATGGCTTGGGGTTCCCCGGGGTCGGGAGGGGACGGTCTGGGGGGGGATCTCCTGCATGTCTGACGGGTCCTCTGGCGCTGTGGCTCTTGTTGGGTTGGGGGCTTGACTCACTTGCCTGGTGGTTGTCGTGGCTCTGGTGCTGGCTTGCGGTGGGCGGCGGCTCGGAACCGGTGTGGGTTTGGGCGCGCCTTCGGGGGTGGGGACGGCGGGTTGCCGCGCTTCCCTGGGGCGTGGTGCTGGTGGTATGCGTGGCGCCTTCCTGTTAGCGGCGCTGACTCCCCGTCCGCTCGCGCTCTCTGGGCTTGCATCTGGGCCCGGCCTTGGTTTTCCTCTGGCTGGCTCCCGGTGGTGGCCTGCTTGGGGTGGGGCCGGCGACCTTCCCTGCGGTGGGGCGCTCGGTCCCTGTGTCTGGCTTCCCGGGCTGCGGTGGGCCTCCTGCCTCCCCTGGGGTGGGGGTGTTGGGTGGGGGGTGGGTGGGGGGCGGTTGGGGGGTGGGGGTGGGGGGCGGGTGGGGTGGTTGGGGGTGGGCGTTGGGTGGCGGGTGTGCCCCCATGCCCTGTGCCCCCCGGTCTTGTCCCTGGCGCGCTGGGGGTGTCGGTTGCTGCCTTCTCTTGGTCTCTGGGTCCGCGTGCTTGTCTGCGGCCCGGGCGGTCTTCTGGGTGGTGCCTCCTGGTGCTCCCCCTGCCCGGGGTGTGGGGGCACTTGGCCGGCCTGGCCCTGTTGACTTGTGGTAGTCGCTCTGGGCTTCGGTGTCCATCACACATGCATGTTTGTTCAGGGCTTACCAACTCCTGTCGAGTCCCCTTTCTGATAGTTGATGGGACCCGCCTGATTGTGCGGAGTCATTCTCCAGACTTCGCACTAAACTCACGCCCTCTATACACTTCTCTCTCACTCCTGTCCCCTGGCGTCCTAACTCTGCATACTGTCAGGACTTCTGGTTTCCAATTCATTTCTGTGCTGACTATTTGTTCCCAATTTTCAGATGTGGGATCGGTTGTTGGAAATGACATAGCATTTCACAGCACTCTTATAGGACTCAAATAGCACTGCCTGTCTATACCCTCCCTGTTCGTCTTGTCTTGTCCTGTCCTTCATTTGTTTCCCCCTCAATTCACTGAGGTGCTGCACTGCCCCCTCTGGCTCATGATAGAAAAATTCAATAAAGAATGATAGCTTAGTCCCAGGGGGGGCCGGTGATGGTCACGCACATGCACAAAATATTAATATATTTTGCTGCAAGACTAAAATATGCATTGATCTCATTAAAGTTGACCCCCTTCTGTGGTGTTATACGTTGAGTATAAATGCAGACAAAAAGAAGAAAAAGAAAAAAAAAAAAAAAAAAAAAAAAAAAAAAAAAAAAAAAAAAAAAAAAAAAAAAATTAATCAAGTGGCTCCAATCTATTAACCCTCTTAACCCAGAGAGGTTTCTGGGTGTTTTATTGCTCCTGCCACATTTTCACGCATTTTCACTCCTGGAAAGTCCAAGAATTTTTGTCACATGACTATTGGTCGCAGCTGCATTACTGATGGCTTCATGAGTTGTGCCAAGGGAATCAAATTTTTTGTTTTTTGCAGAATCTAGTTACAGCAAACAGTATTTTTTTTGGCAAATTTTCAATCAGACATGAAAAGTCAATTTGACGAAATATTCCAATTTGAAGCTTAGATCTGGATAATATTCCTGACATAAGAAGGTCGAGGGCCGCCAGAAAGCTTAAAGTCTTATGACTCTTACTGTTTTTACAGTTTCATTCTATGATAAATGGTGCGATTTTGGTGATTTTTTAAAAGATGGCATGCCTTTCAAACAGGCTGGTGAGTTTTTGGGTTCAGCGGGTAAATGCCAAGTACCCCCTGCAAACCAGGTGCTAGTTCTGGCCTGGTGTTGGTGCCATATTTCAATTGGTTCAGCTTGAGAACCAGTTTACGTTCTCACAAGCTTGAGCCACCAAAGGGGCACGTCATTCCAACATTGCATCAAAAACTTTATTGTGACAAGAACGACTACCTCTAAGACAGAAAGATCTGCCCAACAACACAGATGACAGAAAAAGAAGACTGGACCAAAGGGCCAGTTCCATTAGTTTATTACTTCTGGTATGAGGGTGCCTGTTAGATTAAACCTACTTTCATGAGCTAAGTTGATTACAAAGGATAATTAGTTCTCAAGTATGGCCAAGTAGCACCAAAACAAAGAAGCAGTGTGTTGAAAACTCAATGACTTAAGTTGTCCTGCTAGTATGTCCTCATTTCCTCATTTTAGCTTTTTCTGACAAGCGTGCTGATGTGCACATAAGTGTGTATATGTGTGTGTCTACTAGATAACAGACCCAGTGTGACAGCCGGCCCTGTGTATATATATTGAGACTGAAAACATCCGCACCATCTGTGGAGCCTGAAGTTCAATAAAATCCAACCTGCCATGGCAAGAACAGTTGAACATACTGTAGACAGATGCCGGCTAATTAAATTATGGGATGTCTATATGTGCACAAATACGAGTGCAAATCTGTGAGCACATACTGCATGCTTCTAGTCGACTTTTTTGAAACAAGGCTTTAATTTAGATTTAATGAAACTGACTTAGATGAAATTACAAATCACCCAGAATATCTTTGACATAGATTTTTCGGCTTTAGTAGGTTAGACATTGCTTTTCTAAATTCAGATGTTTTAGCAGGGTTTCAGAAATATTAAAAGCTGAACAAAATTAAGCATAATCAAAAATAATCCACAAGTATAATTAGAATTCTGGTTAAAAAAAACACACTATTGCTGTTTAATATGTGTCTGTGTGAAAACTTAATGGGTGCAGAGATATGAGGGTAATGCTTGCATGCAAAACACAGACAGCTAGTCCTATTATCCCAAGCTGACTTAATTCTCAAAAAGATGAGTGGCATGGTCTGTAGAGGATCTGGGTTTCTGTGTGAATACTGGAATAGTATTGGCTACTAACTATGTAATGGGGGGGTGGGGTCAATACTTTGAGCATTAGCCATATTGCACGACCTCATTAAAGATGAGGATTGCAGACTTGGGGGGTAACTCCTACTGTGCTGGCTGACACGCAGGAGGCCTTAGGAGATGGATCCACTCAGCACAGGACTGTACATACTCCCATCACTGCCTTTGAAAAATCAGTGACTTCATCAAAACACTGAGTCTGTGAGGAGAATTGGAGGGGGCGGTGCCGACACTTGTGGTTGGAGGAAAAAAAATCTGGGTCAGACCTGGGGTTGATAATGCTGATACCTAGTAGTCTCTATGGAAACACAAGCTCCACCCCATCCCCCCACAACCTGACTTCCTCTTGCCTGAAGCTGAAACCAGCAACAACAGACAGCGTGCATGCAGGAGAGAATGAGAGAAGGAGGCAGACAGAGAGACTCTTCAGAGTACAAAAAAGAGAAAAGGATGGAGGGGGGAACAGACATCCTCTTCCGCCTGCTTGTTTAGTATTACATAAAGCAATTCTGTTTCCCTGCAGGGAAACAACAGTCCTGCTGTTAAAATATGAGCATTTTATGATAATATTCCAGTGTGCTACTTCCCAAGTGGGATTTCTCATTTGAGCTTCCTCCTCCAGAAAGAGGTCAGAGGTCAGGGTCAGCTCCATAATGAGCTGGTAAAAATTCAATCTCTTGTTTCAAGGGTATTTGAGTAGGTCAAATCCTGCTGTTGACAGTAGAGTGGGTTATTTATCTAAGCCATCTGGAGGGAAACCATTCACTCTAATTACCACACTGCAACTCCGAATATGGATCATAAGTCAGCTTGAGCACTCACCTAATTTGTTTTGCATAGTTGGTTTCAATCTCTGATCTCTCCTTGACAAATTTGGTGTACTTCTCCACAAATTCGATCCCCCACTGTGTATGCTTCTCCAAGTTGTCAAACTGATCCTGCAGAAAAGAGGAAGATGTACTGATTACATCATTCAAGGGAGACAGAAATCTGTTATCATGTACTATACAGAAAGAACAGAGAGGACTCAACAGAACGAACAAATGATACTGACACTGCATAGTAACAGATTATAGGACCTGCTGCTGAATTTGCATTGTATCAGGTTTACTTTCATTTAATCACATATTACAAAGTATTTATCTTAGTATTTAAGCTTAGCCTAGACAAATTCTTACTGCTTGAAAGGCTGAGCAGGCTTCTTCTCCTCAGCCTTGTGTCTGATTTGCTGTGAGAATATTGTTTATCTGGCTCCCCTCAACCAAACTCATCGGCCACATATGCATCAGTCAACATATTTATTCTGAGTCACTGATCAGACAGAAGCATCTGCATCATGCACTAAACCCTCAAATTTGGTTTGCCTAGATTATAACTGACACTCTCCTCTTCAACTGCAGTCATTTTAAGCTACCAGCGTGAATAGTGAGTTTTCTCTTCACATGCATAACACAGTTTTAAACTGTGGTCTGTTAGAGAGGGTAAGTGTAGTTCATAGTAAAAACAGGCACTAAGCAGTCTGCACTACTGATAACCAAACACAGCTGTTCAGGCTGAACTCATTATTCAGGATTTTTTCATGACTTGTGAGGAAAAAATGAGCCTTTAGTTGGCGGAGGTCACATCTTGAAAGTCATCACTTCAGAAAACTTCATCACTTCATCTGGGATATCAATTAATACACACAAACACACACACACACACCACAGCTAAGATTTACTGATGCTCTTTGGTTACTTCCACGCAATATTCTGAATTAAATTTAAAGATTAAGCATAAAAAAACAACAACAACAACCTTGGTGTAGCTCCAACAGTCCCCCATCCTCTCTTCTACCATGTCTGAATCCAGCTAATAGATCTTCTAGCACGGCAGAATGAGCATGTGAGGCGTCAGAATGAAGAGGTCTAATTCCGTGAGCTAACCATGCAACGTGCTAAACGTCCGCTTTTAGCATCTTGCACTAGAAGTACATTCATATCAGTGGCACAGGAAGCGGCTGTGGTTATGAAAAGATCAAGAGCCGCAGAAGACAAAGTTATGCAGCGATTTAAGGCATCTCTAATTGTGTCTTCTGTCTTTTTTGTTAGAATTGCAGCATGCTGTAAATTGCGGACAGGTTTATTTAGCTTTACTGAAACCACATCATTGTCATACGAAGTGTGATAGAATCTCTCAAACACCTTTGGGAAAGCAATTTGGGTACTCAAGGAAAACAATAGGTTGTACTTTGAGGGAAGGGGATTTTCCAGTCTGCATTGTTAGGCAGTTTCAATGAACACTCACTCATCAACAAGCCACTCACCAGAAGAATGACAAGATAAAACCAAACAATTAGGTGTTTTACTAAAAAAGAGGCAACTCCACAGCTTCATCACTTCTCTTTGTTTTCCTCTCAGTTTCGCCTACCCAATGTTTTTCTTGTTTCTACAGCAAGTTTTCATTTCCTTTAAATGCCCAAGAGCATGCTCACTGAGATCCATGTGCCAATTAAAGCAACCAAGCAGCATTTACTTCATTATGACAAGACAGCAACCATTCAGGGCACAAAACAGACAACAAACAGCGCACGTCACTGCAGCTACATCATGCACATAAAACCCTCCTCTCCTCCTACGCACACATAACTCAGATTACCCTTTTTTGCAGGGGCACCATCTTATCCACTGTGTCTCACTGTGAAATATCCAAATCCAGAAAATGTCCATCCAACTCTCCAAATTAGCACAACAAAAAAGCTGAGCTTAGGTTGGAGAGGGCATCCACAAGACCATGTTCCAGGTATCCAAAGTGAAAAAAGTGCAGATTAGCGAGAGTGTGCCTGGGTTGGGAACAATGTCCGCTGACCCCACTCCCGCCCAATAACAAAAGAAACTGCACAGTTGTAGCGAGTAATTCCCGATTATCTGGAAGGAGCAGGAATCCCAGAGCGCAGGGGAGGAACCAATGCAGCACCGGCTCACTCAAACACACAGTCTGAATCTGAGGCCACGGCTGCCCACAGCATTAATGCTCCATCAGGCGTAAGGTGGAATAAGTGGGATGAGAGAGGAGGACGGTGAGGGAGAGAGAGAGGGAGGGAGAGAGAGAGCGGAAAAACACAGGGAGGGGGGCTTGAAAGGAACAGAAATGACAGAAGAGGCGGGATTACATGGGAGGGGATTAAATTAAGGGGGGACTACCAGCCAATGCTGCTGGGGCCTCTTAAACTTTGCCCCTCGCTTCACTGTACCATATTGTGAAATCTACTACACCACATACATACAACTAAACAAAAGCATAAAGCTTATGATCCACAATATGATGAGTCACTCTGAGGTCACGAATCTTTGCTAAGATCACATGGGAACAAAGAGGCACTTGCTGGAGTTTAATGGAAAAGCCATCCACAAAGCAATTTCCCAGCGAGAAGAGAAAACGCTGATTAATAAATTATGAATCAGAGGAACTATCAAGGAAAACACATTATGTGAAAGTAAGTCAGACACAAGCATATACTCCCATTATCTCTCTGCTCTTCCCATCAATCCTCTGTCATTCCTTTGTAATGTGATCAACCCCATTCAAAATACATTATCCTCTTAGCACAGAAAACAGTTGCAGTGACACAAAATTCCAAACAATCAAAGATTCAAGCTACTTTTCTTAGTCCTCTATGATGACAAACGGATTATCTTTGGGTTTTATGCTGTTGGTCAGACAAAACAGCTGGAGTATACTAACTTGGGCTCTGGACAATTCCTTTGTTTTTGCAGGTTTTCAAACATTTTATAGACCTGGCAAGGAAATAAGAGGCAAATTAATCAATACTGTAAATACTTTGTCTCATTAATGGATGGAAAAATTAGTCAAGTAGTCCATCGAACCAAAACTAACAAGCAAGTATTTTAGAAAATCCATCAATAGTCTGAGGCAAAAACAGCAAAACATTTGCTGGGTTAAACTTCTTAAATCCGAGGATTCACAACTTTTTTATATTCTGAATGATAAAAAATTGAATATATTTGGATTTTAGACAGTTGGTCAGACAAATATAGCCAACTCAAGCAATCATTTTGGATGCTGTTCTCATTTTGACTCTTAATACTCAAAACAAATGATCATAGAAGTTATTAGAAGATTTATCATTAGTCAAATATTTGTTAGTTGCAGTTTTATACTCATTATTTGCAGCAGAAGTGCCACAGTAGAATTACTATAAGTGATTATAAAAACAAAGAAATGAAATAGAAACCACCTGCTGCTAGATCGACATTCTATTTCTGCCTATGAACACAGTTATTTCCAAACCAAAGACAGATAAAAACAAAATCATTTTCCATTCACCATTTTTTTTCTGCAGTCACATCAGTGGAAAATATAAGGCATCAGCGTGCCAAGGATACGTGTCCACATTCTGATTTACTTTCGTAAAAATATTTTGAGTAGGAAAATGTGAATTTCAAAGATATGACAACATGTGCAAAATGAATCCACTTCTCATTAACTCCAGTTAGTCTGAGCAGACTGCATGCAAATCACACCGTGTCAGTTCTGTCACTGTTGGCTGAAGAGTAACCAGACTTAAAGTCAAACCAGCACATGGACTTTGGTAAAGTCTGCTCCTCTGGCCCACGTACCAAAGACTAATAACTTCTTCTCCTGTTCTAAACTTGCTTCCATTCTTTCATCTGTGGCCTCTGACACTTGACCTGGTTCCTGCAGAAGGGAGTAAGTGGGGGATCCCTTAAGGGAGGTAAACCAGGCCCACTCTGCTTATTATTTCAGGACACAGCCCCACTCACTGTGATGCATGTACTATTGTGGTAGTACATGTAAGAAAATAAATAGAACCGTGTAGCTAAACGTTTTTTATCATCCAGGAAATGGGAAACAGGTTCAAACGGAGAACAAAGGAGACACTTCACAGTTACTAAATATATGTAGGTTGTCCATGGGCTGTAGGAAAACAAATGCATGCTTGTTTAAGGATCAGCCTCCTGACCTCCAGTCCTTCCTAAGTAGGGATGGAGATTATGGTGCAGGATAATGTATCGGACTGCCAGTTAATCTGAACTAATGCAAATTATTTAGCTACCATTCCAGTCCAAATCTCTCCCCTACACTGAGGGCACACCAATCTGACCCTGTAACAGAGAGGTTTTTTTTCTTTTCTCTATGTTTAACACAGATAGAATACCAGCATAAGGACACACATAAGGCAAAGATACATCAGGATGCAGTTTTATATAACCCATCAACTGGTCACTTTGAAAACACAAAGTTAAATCGAGACACCAAAATTTAAACTGAAACATTCAGGCTGATTACAACAGAATTTGGTTTGGAAAATAGAAACTTTATTAAGGCCTCAGACAAATAGCTCTCAAACAAAGCATTTCAGCGCTGTAATTTTCAACATAGGGCATTCAGCCAGGGTTAATTTCCTAATCTGGATTTCTGCTGTTTTTTTAAAAAAAAATCTGATTATTAGGACATTTCTTTGCTTCCTCAATTTCCGCCTTACATCAGTTATAATACATGGTTCTTCCTCTATCTGATGGGAAGAGTTGTTGCTTCTATTTAGTGGAACAGACCTGATAATGACCAGATTCTGAAAAAGGCATTAGCAACAAGAGAGCTGTTAGAGGAGCTTCTAGGTAGTCCATGAGAGAAAAGACCAAGATAAGAAATGATAGATTAAAAAAAGATAATATTGATTTCAATGTCATTGTGTCAAATCTTGATCTGGGATATTTTTCACAACACAAACTCTCAGAAACTTGTATCACTTATCCATGTGAACTGCTTATCAAGCATGGCAACTGAATAACTGTGAAGAGCAAATGCACCACATACACCATCCTGTGCATCAGTGAGTGACAGAAAAATGTAGTAACAGCAAAACACGTGTAAGTATATCACAACAAAGTAAGCTGGTAAATGCTTATCTAACCTCCTGTTCTTCTCAGTTCTACCACAGAGGGCAGTAGAGAGTAAGTGTGCTTCAATATCTCCAGAAGTTAAAATAAAGAAATGAATTATCACTGAGAATATGACTTTACTTTCTTCAAGAAAATGAGTAAATAGGGCAAGATCAACTTAATGACAAATCATATTGGCAGCAGCTCTCATTGTATAAATGTGCATGCTCCTTTTTGTAAATTAAAAAAAGCAACTTCAGAAAACTAATTTTTGCAATAAATACACCATGTGAGAACACATTTCTATGACTTAACAACAAATTTTGAAGCAATATTTAGGTAACAATGCATCTTAATGATGAAAAAATACAGCTCACACTAAATAATAACCATTTCACGTGGTCATTTCTCTGGATCTCTGGATGGTAAAGTCAAATGAGAGCATGGAACAAGAAGGTGAAAGATACAGTCTCTGTGCCACATCAGCAGAGTGAGTAGAGTTAGTTTACAATATAACTGGTCATAGCAGAACTGTACTGATTTTAAAATGCCTGAACAAACGCTCCTGGGGACACTTCTTGTTTTTATTGCAGTCTTACCGCCTCTGCAGAGGTCAGTTTGCTGCTCTGATGATCATCACAGCAAAAATCAATACGCCATTACAAACACAGGAGAAGAGAAAAAAGTGAGCTTTTTCATTGGTCAGCTGAGAGGATGGAACAGATAGTAGGAAAAGGAAATAGCTGGATAATAAATTAAAAACAGATGCAAATGTAGATGAAAATAAGGCATCAAAACACTAAAACCCCCTGCTTATCTAGTGTTTGAAATCAGACTTGCCCTAATATGCCCTAAAAGATGCTTACAACAAAGTAAAACAACTTTTGCCAATACAATCAGACAATATCCCACATTTAACCAAATTTCTAAGCAAATATTTAGTTATTTCATACCTTGCAAACCATTATGTCATTCTAGAGACAAAGAAGTCTAAAAAATAGATCTTTAATTCATATAGATGGTAGTAAAAGTTTCAGATATATGTAATAGATGACTTCACTGATGTGTACGGCAATAGTTTCTTGCACAAACTACAGGACTGACATAGACATGAACTGACCCCAAACATATAACTGGAAGAAATGGCCAGTTATCTCACTAACTACTGATCTGACAAATACAACCACACCACGGCATACAAATTAAAATTACAATTTCTCAGAATGTAAAGCAATTGTAACTAATTTGATGCAACAGTAAGGATGTGTTTATGACAAGGCCGATAAATGTCTCTATAACTTCACAAAATCTGGTATTTATACTTTTACAGGTCAGTTTTATACTTTCCAAACTTAGCCTCAAGCTTTCACATTCTGTCAGTGGTGGTTTTGTGGAGTCCAACCACTGGCAGGAAACCTGTCAAAGAAAAGGAGGACAAAGAAAAGACAAGAGTAGGGGGTAACCCACAGAGGCTGAGGGGACAGATGTTCAGCTGGAGTGAAGACAATGGGACAAGAGGCCTACAGATGCTATTGTCTTCTTTTTAATGGTGCAATGTGTCGACCATGCAGCAAGGACAGTAGGCCGGGGTGTGAAAACTTCTTAAGACCTGCTCAGTAGAGGAGTTTATTTCTTGTCTTCCAGCTTGAACACTTCTTCTACATGTTGATTCAACTGGACTGAAACCCCATGTAGATCGTAAACTGATCTGGAGTCCGTATCCAGGCCAAGCTGGAAGTTTTAATAGTTTGACACCAATCTATTCTTATTAATAAAACTAGATAAAATGGTTTCAGAGTGGATCTAAATGCTTGTCTATTAGAGTCTTTATGGTAACATGAATGAGTTATTTTAGGAGTCTCATTAGCTGACAAACTGTAGTGAGAATGTGAAGGAAGAGAAAGAAAAGGCATTTATCCACAACTGTTCATTAAGCTGAGAGCCTTGCCAATTAAAACAGGAAACAAACAGCCCAATTGTTCTCGAAAAGCTATCCCTGCCTTGTTGACTAAAGCAAAGTGGCACAAAATGTCTGATTCTCTAGACTTGTTCTCCGAATGATTACCCACAACCTTTCATACAGCTTTTTACTGATCACAGCAGAGCGGTTAAACCACAGACTCAGCGAAGCAGTGCGGCCAGCGAAACAGAGCCACGGAAATCTACTGTCGTCCATGAGTTGGTCAATTCAGTGTTTCAGTGTGTCTCACGACAGTGGGCGTCCAGCAACAAGAACAAATATTTGGTGGGGATGCCAAACCCTCTTTCGAATACACATCAAGCTTTGTCCAAGAAAGCAGGGCGGAACAATGCCTCCATAGCCTGGTGTAACCCCTGTTTCAGAGAGGAGTCACAGGAAAAGGGACAGTAGCCTCACACACACAAACACGCACGTGAACACTCATAAACAAAGACGGATGATCATGTGCGGGACCACTGGATAGCTTCCCTCAGCTATTTCACTTTGGGTTATTAAAGGTTGGGAAGGGTTTGTCAGCCCCCTGCCAACCCACACTGAATGAGGATTTAACACATGATTGCAAACAAGCTACACTGATGATTTTCACTGTACTTCAATACAGCAAATCCATTTTTAACAACTGATTTCAGCTTTGGTTTCTCAATACACTAATTAAAGACTACTGTATTGCTAAATACAAGCCAAACAATAATAACTAAACTTCCAATTGCAAAGAGTCTTCCATTCTGGATCAGTCATCAACTGCCTGGTGTTAGATAATATGAAAATATCCTTCTGAAAGAACAAGACACATGCCCAGAGGCGTACATGTACAGAAAACTTTCTGCAAAATATGAGCAGCTGTTTGGGGCAGTGGGTGACCTTTATGTGTAAGAGCTCTTGTTTGCATGCCATGTAGATATTTATAGAAACAACGCCTCTGCTGGTCTGAAATTTAAGAATGTGTGTTGGTGTATGCACACGTGTATCATGCATTGGTGCTCATATATTTCTTCTCTGCGCCTGCTTGTACTCTGCACCAGTTGCTATTTAATCTCTTCTGTGTTTTTAACAGCAAGGAGAAGCAGGGCGGAACAATTCATCGAAATTTTATCAGAATATGGTCAAGCGCTATATTCAAATTGCAGGAACGGCAATGTTTTTGATAAAAGTAAAATGTACAACAAAAAATCATTATAGATGAAACATTGTGGTGAAAACAGACATGTCTCAGCCTATTAATTTTCTTCCAGAAGGGAATATGCTTTATTAGTATAGACCTCATCAATTTAGATTTTTTCAGAAGAGAAGCAATGAAAAAATAACCACGCACACTAAAATCATAACATTGTCTATCAAAATAATTACAATATAATTTTAGTCTGCATATCGTTCAGCCCTGAGTCAAGTCTGAGTAGTTGGTTTCCTGGATAAGAAAACCTTCTTGTGACAGTTAAGCAACAGGAAATTGTTGTCTCTCAGCTGTGAGTCATAATAACTGGAAGGGTGGTCAACTCATTCACGGACCTTAAAAAGAAAGTTATACCGCAGCTTCTTTTAGGCTCCACCTTTCGTGAAATGAGTTATTCATCTCACAAAGTGCAACCTCGCCTCCTGTTGCACACCAGTGATCCAGTACACGACCAACGTTATATGACTAGTGCAGTATGCCTTTTGACTAATCAAATGTGTGTTTGAATGGAAAGAATATGTGACTGAATTCAGAATCCCTTTACGTCTCTGCTCACTTACAGCACTGGTCATTTTCATCTGCAGTAACACCTGCAGATACTCTTCATAAGGGCTCAGCTCGGGCTCTTCTTTTGCCTCTTCCTTCTCTGGTTTCACAGAAAAAGCATTGTCCAGAAAAATAAAAAACTCACTTCTTCTTCGCAACATGGTCACAGTTTTCAAGCAACAACAAAGTCAAAAGGAGGAAAAATGAAGTTAATCCATCTCAGGGGGATTAAATGCAACAGAAGAACAAGTCTTGGTCAAGCAGTCGAGCGTTAATAGATTTAAGATCCACAATATGACCATGTAGAGACTTAATCCAAACACATCATATATCCTGGTAATATCTAATCCAAAAACATTCTCATCTCATGAGGGTCAATCGAAGCTCACCAAGTGCAGGCAGAGCAAAAAGTGTAATGAGAGCAAACAACAGCAATGTTGTAGCTAGCACAGAACTCGATTAAATGACGCTATTAATCTGATTATTGCACCTCCCTTCTAACTACCTTTGCCACCCAATGGGCTGCTCCGTGGATTAATCCTGCTGGGCCGGCAAAAACACTTTAGCCATTGTTCCTGCTGAGCTGTTTTTGTTCTTTTGGAGGATAAAGCGCTTTAATTCTTATATAAGCTATTCTCTGGAATGAAGGAAAACTTTGAACTTTAGAATATGTCCAATATGAAGGAACTGCAATGACACTTTATCTGCTTCAACAGAAAACTATTAGCATCGATTGAATATCATCCCTCATTCATTCGGTGAACAAGCTGGAAGCAATCCAGATTTGCCTGTGATAGGCTGCCTCTCAGCCCATAAGCTTGATAACATTATATGGATATGGATGGCTAAAGCAAGAGAGGTATTGATTGAGCAATGAATCCATATCAGCACAATGGTACTGGCTGACACAGTGAACGCGTTAAATATAAGTGTTCATACAGCGCTTGCACTTTGCTAAAATGTTGCACTTTCGGCTGATAAAGTTCATTTTCATACATTTTAAAAGCTGACATCAGCAGATAACTCAGTATCAGTGTTACAGTACTCAATTCAAATCAAAGTTTCAAGAAGCAGTGTTGTGTCTGTCCAAACATCTTGATAGTGCACAATACCAGGAATCTGAACATCAATGCTACAAAAAAATGGACATCTATCAATCATATATGTACAGTGTATCATATAGGTGTGTGCTGTGTGTATCTATGTCATTCACTGTTCCTCAGGCTGATACATAATAGGCATAAAGTCTTGGCATGACTCCTTCCTGGGGGAGTATTTTTAACCTTGAGAGGTTTTAAATATGAAATTACAAAAGTAAAGTCAACCATCAAACCTATGTGATAATTTACATCCATCACTTAGTTTGTCCAACAATTAACACTGAGAAATTTACCATCCAACTGTCAAACAGCCTGCTTAAGCTGCACCTCGCTCACAATTTTTAAAATAAGCCTCACCAAGGAGATCCATATCTTCACCTTTTTGTTCAGTCTTTGTTACATTCTTGTTGTCCGGTAGATAAACAGTGACATACATCATGAAACATGCAAGAGGCCAAAGCGGCGAGTTAATTTTGACGTGTGTAAATGGCACCCCTGCTCAGCTGTCCACTAATAGTACAGATGCTACACAGGTTTCATGTGAATCTCTCGTCAAGGCAGTCATGCTGCGTGGTGCCACGACATGTCTCCTTCAAATGTTTTCTGCTGAAGATCATACTAACAACATGTTCCTTTGCAGTGGGTTAAAACATAACCTTTATGATTACTATACTTGGTTGCCAGTAGGTGTCAGTCCTTAAATGTCATCCCGGTTGTCATGGATCTTGTGCAATTTGAAAAAAAAATTACATACAAACAAACAACACTAGCTTGTAATTAAGTCTGCTGGCAAACATTATGGTAGGAAATGAGAGACTAGATTAAACATGTTTGCATTTTATGTGTGTTACACTTAGACCCGACTGTGTGTCTTGCTTACAGTTTCACATCATAAATAGATCTGTCTAAAGCTTTTTTCTGTCAGTCTCATGTAAGACTTGCAAAGGCTCTTTATTTACTACATTCTAGCTTCAGATAGCAAGAGTCAAATCACTCTCTTGAAGATCCAGTCATATTTCATGTGCCAACCATGTATTGCATTTCCTTTTTGGGTCTCATACCACTTGTTCTCTCTGCAGTTAAACAAAAGCGTCAGACTTAACTTAGATACAAAACTGTTGCAGCTGCAGCAGGGTTAATACTTTAAATCTGAACATTGTTTTTCACTGGCATGGCTATCGCATACAAATGTGTAGCAGCTATTCTCATTGTCATCACACTGAATTTAACAGTTTACAAGCAGATCAGCTGATGGGTCTACACTCCACATTTACTCAATTATTAATTGGCAAACAACAGAAACAGACAGTTAATGCACATGAGCTCTAGAGATCGAAGATATTATGGTGGACCTCTTCCTCTTACAACACACACACTTCCACAGCTGCTATATAGTCTTCAGGATTAAAAGCAAGTACTTTAAACTGCTAACAGACCACAAGGACTTCAAAGAGCAAAACTCTCTCTTCTCCCTTTTACACCGATACTAGAATATTTACAATTCATTTTAAAGCATAAAGGCTTCATGGGACTTGGAATACTTGAGTCCTTCCACTTTACTATCAAAATGAGCTGGGATTTCTGGTTGGTAAAGTTCCACAAGCAAGTTCTCTGAATTATGTGGCAGCACTTTCACTCCACCCTTACTTGCCTCATCTCAGGATATGAGTAAAGATGGCACTTTTTTAGAGGCTGCCTGACACGAAAAGGAGATTACTCATCTTGGAGACAATTTGGTCTGTCGGTGTGTTTAATACACTTTTTATGCAAGGCAGCTGCAAGCAGGGGTTCCCAAGCTGATGTTCAGTACACTGAGGGGTAACACCTATTCAGAGAGAACCGTAAACTTATTGAGTTTGTGAGGAGGAACGTCGCTGTTGTTGATTGAAGCCAGGTCTCGCTAGGGAGAATGATGGATAAAAATTCAACCGACATTTTCTGCCAAAACCCTTTTCTAACACAATTAATGATTTCCACCCTCTCTGTCTGGCATTAGGCACATTAGTGAATGTCCCTGCCCCCCTCACACTGCCCTGATCGAAATAATAATCCAGCTAAAGCTAATAGGTTCTGATACAGTATCCTGCAGATTTGTGAGCAGCAACAGATTGCAACACAATGATGTACTATCTTGCCAGGAGGCTTCCTTGAGCCCACACGGCCTCTTAATATAATCACAAAAATATGAGGTTAATTCCACAGTAAAAGGCAAAATCTAAGCTTACAAACATTGCACAAACATGTCTATGGCTAACAAGCCACATGTTGAATTTGTATCCTTTAAGCCACTGAGTCAACCTGATGAAAGAAGCAAAGAAAAGAGCAAGTGAGAAATTTTAGAGAAAGGCATGAGTGGGCTGGAGAAAATGCTGGAATTATCTTGAGCAGTTAGAATACTTTAAAGCAGTGGGAGACAAATGTGTGGCAACTGCACGGCTGCACGATCCGGTTTTCATTATACGTTTGAATCATTTCACATTAAGCGGCCATAAAATAGCTGATGAAAAGGTTTGCATGGTGGTACAGAACGTGTGCGCTGACCACATCTGGCATCCCTTAAAAATGAGGGGATTTCAAGGAGGCAAAATAACAGGCCACAACTGACACACAAGCATCAAACTCCCTGTACTTTTCCCTCAGAAGCATCCTACGACTTCATCAGAGCACATAAGGAGACAACAGAGGTATCAAATTTACACTGTCATTTTTAGCTCTTCAGCACACACGCAAGTTGGTCTGTTTACTAGAGGGCTACCGCAAACATCCGTGCTGTCGCATCCAATTGTGAAACATTGGGATATATCTTTGTTCATTACTAGTTTTCTCTTTTAATATAAGCTCACTTGAAACAGAGAAATATTTCTTCTTGGCATTGTTTCACACCTGAACACTGCACCTAAAATTACAGTTTCTTCAGAATTCAACAATCGAATAATCAAAGATCTGGCAAAACTGCATAAACAATTATCTATTTTTTTGAATATGTGCCACCTGCTCGGAGTCTTTAGGTTAGGTTGAATACTTTATAAGCTACTTTGCTTATTAACTACAGAGCTTTGTCTGCAATGGGGAACAGCCTGAAAAAAGGAAGGGTCGCATAAAAAAAGATGTTGCAGCCCTTTGTTCATGAACATTCACCTTGAATAACCATAAAACAGCTAACAATGGCAACCTGCTCTCTGCTAGTGTTACGCCATTACTCTGCTGAGGGAAACTCAATGCTGTCATTGCCTTAGGAACAAATCACGCTTACAGTATGTAGTACAACAGAACAGTAATTAGGAGAACATGGACGGCTATAAAGCTCAGGTGACAATATGTCAGAGCTCAAGTAACTGAGGCCCTGTCGCTGTATAATTTCCACTGTCACAGCAGTGATTAGAGGCTGGCTTTACAAATAACAGAAGAGGCGGTGACTAAAGATGAGAGGCTGCAACAGGAAGGATTGAGTCATATTCTCATGGACAACATGACAAAACAGCTCTCCTATATTCTGCTTTAAGGAAGCAAAAGGGCAACACTTGTGGTCATAAAAACACCTGACACCGAATTTAAATTTTAAAACAGTGAAAAATATATATGACTGTATAAGTTTAGGTAATAAAAACAGCAAATTCTAGCAAACAGCAAACACATTCTGATTGAGAAATGACTT
The DNA here is from genome assembly GCA_024666655.1 of Dascyllus trimaculatus. Classification (NCBI taxonomy): domain Eukaryota; kingdom Metazoa; phylum Chordata; class Actinopteri; family Pomacentridae; genus Dascyllus; species Dascyllus trimaculatus. Next base: position 8,562,296 of record CM045460.1, on the reverse strand, counting down.
AATTGATTAATTAATTATTAAAATTGTTGCTTATTAACAAAGGGTCCATCAAAACAGAAACTATCTGCATATCTTATCTGCCAGTGTGAGCCTACTCTGTGTGAATACCCCTTCTTTCTCACTTCTCTCTGCTCTTCACTCCCTGGGGTGCAGTCTGGAGCCTTCAGATCAAATGTGGATCCATTCATCACCACTTTACCGTCACAGGGGTTCAAAGAAAGAGGAGAAGAGAAAATGGGCTCGAGGTGGTATCACTGAGTCAGCAGGTGGGTGGGCGATGAGTATAAGATTTAATGGGGAGGTCTGTTGTAGTCTGGCAAAGGTTTCGGGCTCTGACCCCCGCTGACTCCACCACACTGAAAGAGAGAAACAAACCAGCTCAGGTTTCAGTCCTGGAAGTGCCCTGAATGTCAAGTGAACAGCAGGGGACGAGGCTGGACCCTGGGGGGGGGCTGGGACGAGATGCAATGGCCGAAAACACGGAGGAAATCTCAGTCCAACCCCGGGGCTGTTTTCAAGCTCCAAACAACAGCACCAGGAGATCATCACTGATATCTCTGCTGTGAATGCATGACGAAAATCTAGACAAACAAGACCATGAGGTTTTGATTGAACTTTCCTGTCTGTGCCCCTCTGGCAAAGTCTGGAACACGGCTCAACAACATGGGAGAAAACAAGTGACGTGAAAAAGGCCTCTCCAGACGACACCACTTTCCCTCTTAAGTTACATTAGGGGTGATGGCATTTGCCCACAACTTAAGCAGACAGCAAGACGTCAGCAGACATCCACACCTTGATTGACACCAATTCTGAAAAAAAAAAGCATCATCGTGTGGAAAAGACACAAAAATTGGAAAAGTGCATTTTAGTCTTAGACCACAGATGAGCCATTATGCCCAACAGTATAAATGTAGTGCTGATGACACCGGAGCAGTTCAACTCACCTTAAGCTGCTGTTCTTTGAATAGAGTTTCGGCCTTGTCCATTTTGCTTTAACAATTAGTTGTGTGAAATCCTGCATCCACTTTTAAATCCTGCAGACTATGAAGAGTTAGTGGACTCTTGCATGTAACTGTGAGAACAGTAACTTACATCCAGTTCCCAAATTAACCACGTGAGAGAAGTGAAACAATCAAGGTGTGTCATAGTGGAAAGGTGTAGTAGTCACATTGTTAAATGCAACCCCAAACTTCTTTTTTCAGTTTTAGATACTTGGCTACTTATGCACTATTTAAATTTGGTCTGAGAACATTGTGTCGTTGCTTGATCTCCCTTTGCATAATAACTTCGGTATCTTCAGTAACAGCTCTGCTGCTCAAGAGTACCAGTTCTAGATCTGACGCCTGAGTCAACCCAGAGGAAATGCTGCGGTCTCCCTTTCTTCAAACTTTCTTCGACACTTCAAGCAAACCTGACTTGATTTAGTGATTTTTCAAAGTGTAATGCCCCTATAGATAGTTACAGAAGAATCGTGAATAATTTCAGTTTTTTTCTGACCCTAGTTCCACTGTGAAACAGTCACATGTTTCACCACATTTGACTTCCTTCTTCTTTAGTCACATTTGTACAAAATTCCTATTTAGGAGTGGTTTGGGGTCCTTGCTCTGCATGCATGTGATTCTGATCCTTTTACTACTTTGTGTGCTTGAACAAAAAGAAAAACAAGTGTCATCTCCTAAGAATCTAGCAAAAAAAAACCAAACAAAAAAAACTTCAGATTCATTGTTGCAAGACACAACCAGACTCTTCTCAAACACTGTTTTTGTAACATTTCTGCTGGTGTCTTGCTGGTAATGTTACAAGGACAGGACAGTGATGTCAGCAAACATTCACACAGTCTGTCTTTAAGAACACAGCGAGTACTATAATCAGAGCTATGATGTTGCACCAAAGGTATTCAACAGTTTGAAGTCAACCGACTGGTGCTGTAGTCATTATTAGTAAACCACGTTCAAACAAAAGAGGCCCACTGCAATCATTTTTGTTTATTTATTTACCCAGTCTGTTTGTCTGAATATGAATTTCCACTCATAATTAAATAAACCAATTAAGTAAACTTTTTGATCAATGTAATTTGATACAGTTCAGCTGCCCTCGCCCTCTATTGTAATAAAGTTCCATTCTACTGATTTCATGAAACCGTAATGATAGTGGGTACCACAGCAAGACCTGTTTGCACTGCCTCACCACAGAGGTTGAGAAACCCTGCTCGACTTCCTGAAATGTCATTTACTTTCCTGTTCAGAGTGCAGTACAACAGGATGAGCGTGCTAAAATGTGTCATGCATGTGTTGCTTCGTCCTTCATCTGTCATGTTGCACCATCTGATCTTGTAGCTCACCTTAGCTACTTTAAAGGCAGTGAGGAGAATCACTGCCAAATTAAGTTTATGTCTAAACTACTGAGTTGATATATTTTAGATAAAACAGATATGCCAAAATAATGGGTAATTTAGGATGTCACTGTTATGCAATGAACTAAAAGTGACTGTTATTATAACTGGTTAACTGTCTAGCAGTTATTAAGCAAAAAATAATACATTTTTAAGTTCCGGCTCCTAAAATGCATAAGTTTGCAGATTTTCTTTGTTTAACATCACCATAAATGACATATTTCTGGGTTTTTAACTGTTAATTGAACAAATCAAGTAACTTGAAGGTGCCTCTCTGCATATTTTTTTGCATCTCATCAACCAAGTAAGACCGTAACTTGCAGATTTAATGAAGGTAACTGTTAGTTGTAGCCCTACTTATAACTACTAAAGGTAAATGCAGACTAACCCACTACAACCTGGCTTTGCTCTACATAAAAACGTGGGTGCTGCCGCAGTAGCAGGGCTGGGTTTACTGTTTTTGAGCAGTTCGATCTCGCCTGGGACAACAACACAACAGGCCGTGTGCATTCTCCAGTGGCCACCTGTAGAGTACCGCTGAACTCAATCTGCCTCCCTAAATCAGAGGTGAAGATTAAAGAAACAAGTGTCTGGATTCCATTCAGTCCACAATGAGGGGGAAAAAAGCAAGCATCTGGTTGTAATACATTATTCTCTGCAAAAGCTCAGTCTGCGTTTTAAAAACTTGCAAACGTTTTCCAGACTCATAGGTACACATGAAAGTCTGTGAAGTCCCTTAAGGCTATGTTTGCTTTGCATGACTACCTGGGCAATAACATTTTTCGGTCAAGCATTTCAGTAGAAAAGTTAAAATGCACTGACAGCACAGGGAAAATGCAAAGAATGCGGAGTGCCAGTGGTTTTCTTTGTGAACTTTGGACCAGGTAAATTACTGGAGAATTTCAGTGGAGTGTCTACCCCTCCCTTTTTTCTTAGAAAGGAAAACAAATCCCTGATTTAACTATCTCCAGACCCCTTTTTCCTGCTTGGTGGAGAAAATAAAAATGCTACTTATAATATTGACTTCGGATCATAGTTTGTGTCTGTGCAAAGGTGCAAAACACTGCATTCTAAATAAAGTATCTGTTTAGATGTTTTGCAAAATCTCTTGCCCTCAGATCAAGATTGAACAAAGCAATTCATCAAACTGAACACCACATGTTTTAAAAAAAAGCTGTTGTTGCCATAAATATTTGCACTAAAAAGAGGGCAACATGGGTTTATGTCAATACTCTCTGACCCTTCTCGCAGGTTCAAATGCCAGCTCCATGTAGTAACTTGCAAGCATACAGTCATGCCTGTTTGCACTGACACACAAACGCACACATTCTGAAAACATACCACCTTTCATTTAAGAATGAATCCCGCAACAACAAGACAGCACCTCTGCCAGGAGGTTGGTCTGCACAGACATCAGAATGACAGCCTTTTCAGTGCTTCATTTCCACAACAAAATAACACAAGCCATTGGAGACAAAACCCTGACAACCCCCACAACTGCTTATTATCAAGTCGTAAAAATAGTTTGACACAGTCCTGTAATCTTCATTACTGCTTTGCTTGTAGTTTACAACACATTGCTCTCCCTGTGTAATAGAATATGGGGAAATACCAGCGATACAGTCAGTGGCTGGCTTGATAAGGCCTACTACTGGGTTGTAGTAAATTTAACACTCCTTGAAAATCAGTCTCAGTGGGATGAAAAGTGACATCATGGCAGAGGAATTTATTGCAGTGAAGTCATTGGGCTTCTACATGCTTTCTATTGGAAATTTTCAACCAAATTAAACACAAATAAGAAGAAATAAGAAAAAAAATCTGTTTTTGTGTAGATGCAAAAGTTGCAAAAGTTTATTAGCCCCAGATTTGGGGCTCTACATTTTAAATGATGTTGTGAATAACAAAAAAGTAGCCAAGGCTTTAGTTGTTGTAATTATAAAGTCATAGGTTTATCACGACTAAAATCAATCAAGTTATACTAAAGTGCAGATGCATAATTCCCGTGTGTGTGTGTGTGTGTGTGGTGGTGGGGGGGTCCCCTCTAGTCACGTAATTACTGGACCTAGGCTGTAGGTAAATCCCTGCCACGCGACTTTCCACCATTCATACGTCACAGTTTTTTAAAAAACTTCCTTTACTACTACAATGTCCAGGAGAGCAACCGACCACACTGCAAACTTCAAGTTTTCTGAGGATTTGGATCATGCAGTAAGGCAGCCCTTCAAGTTATTTTCTGGGAATGTGTCGCTTTATTGGCAGTGCTCGCAGCCCTGTATGCAAATTTTGAACCAAAACAATTGATTATATTCAGGGGGACAATGTTGCTGCATCCTTGGCCTAGCTCCGTCAAAGATGACTGTAATTGGTTTAAGGAAATATATCCAAGCCAGAGCTTTTTTCCTTCTACAGCAGAATGATAGTGAGGTGCACTCAGATCATTCTGTGCTGCAGAATGGTCTCTCTGACCGCACCTGCAACTATGTCCCCCCTAAACTTAGCACGAATGAATAAAATAAAAACTGGAAGGAACAGAAGACCTGTATTTGCCATAACATTACTAATAGATGAAACAGCGCCTCAAAGGGTGATCTTTTTCCTCAGCAGTGAGTCTTATTTTAACTCTCAATATATGAATTATGAGATGAATCTACTGAGGAAAACAACCAATCTGTATATATTCTATTATATTTTAGTGAACTGCCTGAATTTTGTGTGTTCGTTCACATAAATCTAGACATCTTCACTATAAATCGAAGCAGAAAATGCCCAAATTAGTGCATACAAATTCACCAGAATGAGAAACCAGGTGAAATGAAGGATCCCCCTGCGTAATGTGTGTTCCCCAGTATTCAGATTAACCCTTAAATGCAACAACCAGTGAGTTAACCAGTTAAATTAATTCCACCAGTGTTTGCAGTGCAGATAAACAGGAAGGCTTAACCCCTTCTACCTCCTCTACTGGCAGCGATAACAGCAGCCTGTCAGATGTAATGTTATTTGCCTACTTGTTACACATTTATCACATGGCTGGAAAACACTGGTGTCACTGCAACATGGACAGACACACACACACACACACACACACACACACCCTCCTTAACTTGGCACCGCTGGATCTGGGATTTGCAGCTACATTGTGAGGGGGTGTGTGCAAAGCGTGGTTTAAAATGCTCAAAATGTAAACCAAAATGGAAGGTGGGCTAACGTTAGCTGCGCATTTTCGCTCGTGCCCTCCTAGCTAACAAAAACACGGACCAGCTTCAGTGATTACGGCTACAAATTAGCCCCCCGTTAGCTAGTGTCACCGAGGCTGGACATCCACAATAGCCGAGCGGCGCAAGCTAAAGCGTCGTTTTTAGCGGCAAAACCCGGGGCCACTGCGCATTGTCACCGCCGCGTTTATCCTGGCTGAGAACCGTTATTCCCACGCACGAATCGATAAGAAGCGTGAGTGAACGTTACAAGTGCACTGAGACTCACCCATAGCTCTGACCCCCAGCTCATGGTTTCAGTACGATGTCCTCGGAATAATCCACAACCCGTATGTTCTCGGCACACACAGCGGCAGCAGACGTGGGTTTTCTGCCTTTGTGTGTCTTCGCCTGTCAAAAAATAACCCGCTCCTCTAGCTCGTCGGTGTTTTTTTTTCAGAGTCTCATCCTGTCTGATACAAGATGGCCAGGAGCTGCAGCATAATCTTCAAACAGGATAGTCTCTCTATATGCAGCGCGCGGGCACGCGCCTCGACCAATGACAGCTGCTCCTGCGCGTGCACGACACACACTTACAAAAAAAAAAAGCTCAGTAGGGGGGTGTCACTGCAGGGTGTCCACCAATGAAGCCTTTACCAATATCTCTGCTTGCTCACTATCTCCTCCTGTGAGGGCGCTCTGCTGAGGAGCACGGCTCTGAAGTGAATGCTGGGGGGAGGTGGGAGGTTCAGAAAGGTCACCACCCATGGCAGATGTTTCATTGAATACTCCCAGAGGGCTTTACACAAACTTTCTGAGCAGCCAACCCCACTTTCTCTTTCTTCCTTGCCTTAATCTTTCTTTGATAATGGCAATCATGCATGGCGCTGGCAACACCCTAGATTTACTTAAGATCCATCCCACAGCAGCCACAAGCTTTAACTTTGCATCATAGGTGTAGAATCCCTATCTCCATTACTCCTGCAGGATATTTTTTGGAGGGAGCACATTCAGTATGAGACTAAGTGACCTTACCCATGAAATTTTGAGAGTTTAAATTTCTGCATTATGGTGACTTTACATGAACCTATTTGTTCTTTTTCTGGCTAAAAGGTTTTTATTTGTGGAAAGGAAAAGGTCAAAATATGATGTAATATGATACAGTATGTTTAAGCAAATATTAAACTCTTGTCCATCAACATTTCTCTGTCACTGGATTTACTTTCCTCTCCTTTTTTGCTATTTATTTAGGGCACATTAGCTCTTTAAATGTGCACGTGGCACTGATTCATGGCAATGATAAATTCATTTGTTTCAATTAAATTCTGTGTTTCAGCAGGATTTTGCTCATTTTTCTGCACAATCAGGACACATCATCCATATCTGTGTTTGACACACTGCAGAAAAAAAGATCAGAATGATCTGTTGGTGCAGGATGCATTGTGGCATCCATGAGCAAACATTAGAATTTTTTTTTTTATTAGGTCCTTTTAGAGGGCTATATCCCCTGCCTCTCCCCTATGATATACGTCTCTATTTGCACACGGAAGTTGTATATCAGGTCCAGAGTTAGGAGCTTTGATGCACCAACAATTAAGGAAAGGAAGGAAAGGAAACAAGGAAAGCTAATGTGAACAGTGATAGCAGTCTGACTTCCCGCCATGTATTTGCTTTACTATAAATTTATACAATGCACTGAGCCCCAAAACGTGGTCAGCAATTACAGATTCTTTGTTAAAATAACGTTGATCAGATATCTGTCAAAAGAATGCAGAATTAATCCAGGCTCGCAACTATTCAGTGCATTTTTTATCTTTTTTCAATGTCTTATTGTTGCTCCTTCTTGTTGTAACTCATATTCATTCCTCACTTTATAATGGCAGCTAGTTAAATGAGAGTACAAGTCAGTTATTAACATAACAGGGACATACTATACATTGTGTGTATCCATTGCTTGGGCACAGCACAGTTATACTTCTGTGGCAAATAGCTTTTGTGGCTCTTTGACAAGAGACATTTTGACCTGTCACTATAAGAAATTGCCTTTGCACTGTGAATATTGGCTCACTGTCACACTGTCATGGCTGACTGAGACACTTGTTATTGGTAAGACCTGTGCATTTCCAAATAAGTCCAACTGTCTGCTGTGACATAAAGCAGGGAGATGCTCCCATTAGGCCATTCCTCCTGGTAAAAATAACAAATCACCTGCTGCTTTAAGTGGTCATCATGGTTATAGTGATGAATAATGTGAATCATTACATAAACTTAAAGTTTTGTGATGATTATCCCTGTAATGTTGGTCTAGAAATGATGGAAGCCCAATTCAGAGTCAGTGGTGTGGCTTGTATTGCTATAACAACACTGCCATCTAGTGGTACAAAACACAGAGACGCCACTGTGGGGACAAAGTGCAATAAAAGAATTACAAGGAAGTGAAGTCATTTCACTGAATGAAAAAAATCAGGAGAAATTCTGCTTAGACTTGACTAACTCACCATGATTAATTTAAGGGGCATGTGACTGAAACTGTGCAACACTTACTGCAACTTTCAGCAGATTCGAGATATGACTGATGTTATTTGTTATACTTGTGCTTTCCTGCCATGAGAACGAGTCATCTGTTGGAAGCAAACACATGTTAGTTTCCAATATTACTTGAGAATATATTCGGTATCCACTATTTAAACTCTCTGTATGAAGGTAGTTGCAGCATTTATACCTCAAACTACCAATGCAGATTCCTGTAGTCTTCTTGTAAGACTTCATGAACTGCATCCTAGTACAGCCTCCACACAGTACAAACCTTTGCACTTCTATTTGAATATGACAGAAATGTAGTTCAAATTAGGCTGCTCTTTCAAAATAATTCAAACGATTCCAGGTATGCATGCAGCTACATAATGCCTTCCAAAATTAGACGGTATTTGACCTATTGAACTCAGGTTTTGTAACAGCAGCCAGACAAACATCATGAGCTGTGTTACTGTTGTGTTGTATTCCAGTGCCAATTTTCCACATCAGACTTGCATTAATACATAATGATATCTCGACTTGGTGGCAGTAAATTGAAAATAATGACAAATTATGCTCAGTGGGAAAGATTAAGCAGGTTCTAATGTGTCGCTGGTGTGCAGCACAAGGACAACTCTAGTTTAAATGTGAATCATGGATTGATCTTTAAGGGGAAGACAGCATCATCTAACGGACTGATCACATCCTTCATGTGACTTTAGTTTGCCACCAGGGGTTGCACAAGCGCCTTTTGTGCCATTGCCAGACTGTATGCACAGTATCACCAAGTTATGAAATCAAATTAACAGGGAACGCCATTGCCAGTGGTGGAAAGACACTAACTGTATTTACTCAAGTTGTGTACTGAAGGACCATTTAGAGCCACTGGTACTTGAGTATTTCCTTTTTTTTTTGTTACTTTATACTGTTAATCCACAACAATTAAGAGGTAAATGTTGTGTTTATTTACTCAAGCTGCCTGTTTTTGACAACTTTGGTTACTTTGCACACTTAGCTTAGTGATACAAAATATAATAAATTGAATGAAATGATAAATTATGATGCGATATCATAAATTAAGATAACACATTGCTGATCCAGAAGGGAAGATTGACAAACAACACAGCAGATACACTATAGTAATAAGTTAAATCATCTTTAGTAGCTTCGAAATTAAAGTGATGAACACATTGAAGCATCTCTAATTAAATTACAGCAACATACATTATCCTAAAAAGTGCCATTCTGCTTGCTTTTGTGAGCACTTTAACTTTTTTTGATGCTAACACTTAAGTAAAAAACATTCATTGTGAGATTTGTACTTGTAACAGAGTGTTTCTGTATTATGGTATTGCTACGTTTACTTAAGTACAAGATCTGAGTACATGTCCCTCCTCTAGATATACTCATAATTTGAACGCATTCAGCCATTCACCAGTATCACAGTAGTTGTCTGAGGTCCTTCTGGCTCAGTTTTACAAGGATATGGGACACTTCATATCATCAAAAGCTTCTACCACCCAAATTGTGTTGTAACCAAAATCATCACCCCTCATTTTTTCTCCATCCACCAACACACTTGGACCAAAGGTTCTTTCTCACATCGTGTACATTTTGTGTATCTTGTGGTATTTCAAAACAATATTTCTTTGGCTCACACAGAGGACCAGTCACAACAAACCTGATTCACTCAATTGTTTCTCTACCCCCCTCTCAGAGTTTCTCAATAACAGGGGCGCCGAAGGATGTTGAGTGGTTAAAACCTCTGTCAGGTTTTTTACACTCTCCAGATGGAAGAGTTGGATTTTCTCAGGCAACAGAGAACCTGGATCTCTCTCTCCATCCGGATCCGAATCCTTTCCATCGCAGTGGTTCTTTTGCACATTCACACTGCCAGTTCCCCAAAAAGGAGTTGCACTCTTACTTCCCCTATTGCTTACTTTGTGTGGTTTCAGAAGTTTGCTGCTAAATCTCTCAGCTGTCTGAATTCTTATTGTATGCTTAATATTTTTCAGATTGCCTTAAACCTCATACGCTTTTGTGGAATCCTTAAAAATGTACAGAACACATAAAGAAAAAATAGAGGCCAAGTAGGCGAACACAGTGGGGGATTTCAGCATTACTTGTTATTACTCAAAGCCTTCTTCCTTTTACTAGCACAGTCACAAAGTAAACAGTGAATGAGGCGTCATTTTCTCTTCAAATAAGATGGTATTTACTGTGTACTTGCATTAGAAGTGAAAGAATTACTCAGATATTGCACTTAAATAAAAGCACCAATACCACAGTTTAGAAATACTGTGTTAAAAAATAGGTAATGCGTTTTTTTTTTTTTTTTAATTAAGTAGAAATACAAAAGTATTTACATTAGATAGACTTAATGTACTAGATGTGAAAGTATTTATATGAAGAGTGGCACATTTCAGAATAATGTATACTATATTTTTGGATTATAATTACTGATGAATTTATGTGTTTACCAGTTTAATGCTGAAGCTGGTAAGAGTGGTTTAATTCCTACATTTTTGTGTTAATCTATCATTTTACATTATGATTTATTTGTAGATTAAATTTTGTATTATTAAACTAAATCTGCAAAGTAACTAAAGTTAGCAAATCAATGTAGTGTAGTAGAAATACTGATTAGTAGTAGTAAAAGTACCTCAAAATTGTACTTAAATAGCTACAGAACTTGGATACATTTACTTTTAAATGTTACTTTTCATTACTGACTTGCGTAATTGTGCCCAATTATGTAGTGTGCAGCCAGTATTCATGTCAGAATCCTCAGAAGGGTTACAGCCACACCACCAGCTGCTTCACCATCTGTTTTTATTCCTCCATATTTGGAAATTATACAGAAGAATGAGGTTGCATTTCGCCCAGTAATAAAAATGGCATCCTAAAACAAACACAGTAATTATTTATTCTCTGTTATTCCTAAGAGACACATGTAGTTAGGCTATTTTATATACATTTTTATAGATATCTGGTGACAGCCTCTTTTACAGTGGATGATTCAAGCTTCTAAGCACTGAAATTGTGGGTGGTGCTGCCATATTTCACACATGACTCCAGTTTGTTGACTCCACTTTAAACACCATCATGCTCTATGAGCCCAAATGCAAACTTTTCCAACTTGATGTTGACTCTGCGTGTTTATGCAGCAGGATTCTTGTGGGTCTGACTCACTCTAAGATGTGGGCTTAAAGATCTGACTTCTAGAGAACGACTATTGCATATCTGAAATGGAAACCCAATCAATTAAAGTCCCCAAAACTCATCTTTATGTATCAAAGTTGCATATTCAGAAGATTTTTTCCCATTAAAATAATCCATTCCCGCCTTTAAATGACTTAGATGTAACTCCATTCTGTTGTTTCCTTTACAATGTGCAGATCTATGAAGTCCTCACCTCTTTCTTCACCCACACCTCCCTGCTCACTGCAGCTCGAGCACACCAGCTCACCCACAACTCTGCTCAGTTACTGTAACACTGCTGGACGCTGCACAATCCTAAGGTGTAATATTGGAGTAACTCAGACATTCAACAAAAAAAAAAAAAAGATTTTGAAGGAGAGTAGTGACACAGGAAGCCCCACAATGCAAAGTCGATGTGATTGGTTCCTTGTGTTTGTGACATATGAAACCCCAGAAGTCTAAATCTGTGTTTTTAAAACTGTCATTGGTACACTGTAGTGGGTAGAAATACTGAGCCATGACATCCACGACCTATTTCACAGATTATATGTCTTGTAGAACATAAATTTTTTAAAACAGCATATGGACATGCTTCAGGTTAAGGAGTCTTTAAGTTTTTCCATTCCAACATCAATACCATAAAGTTGAATTAACATCTTTTAGAAACGGTAATAAACTGCACCCATCTCCTCTCAACCACCTCTCTGAATTCCCAACAAACCAACAAAAAAAGCCTTTATGTGATTCTACAAGAATTTTAATGATGTGAATGTTTTGATTCTGAGGTTTTCTCCCTCTCCTACTCCCATCGCATCACATTTTTCTAACCTCACTCATAGCCTCAATATTAGTTATTGCTTCTGTGCATTTTGTGCAAAATGAGACAGCCCTGCCGCTGCTTCTGAAGGAGCAGACTGACGCCAAGCCAATGATTAGGATCACTGCACATATTAAGTCAGGATTAATGACTGATTGATCCTAATCTTCCAAATCATGTCAAGCAGAGCTCCTTGTCATGGCTGAAACTTCATGGCCAGGGCGAGTGGACAGTGTCAGATTATGGCCAAGGATTGGATTATCACTGCTGATCCAATTATACATGTAGTTGCTATAATCGGCTGTCAAACTGGTCTCATTCTAAGGATAACCCTGTGGAGAGAGTGAATCCAAACAGGCCTATTATAGCAGAAATTGGGATGTTAAGCCACAGAAATCCTATGAGAAAGAATCCTGCAGGAGCTGTGTGATAATTGAAAGTAATGGTTTGACAGCTTCAATAAAAAAAGCATCTGGATTTCTCTTTTTGGTTTACTGGAGCTCTCAGGATTACCATCACCTGGGTGACTGGGAATCTACACTGATTTGGCAGCTAACTCTAAAGCAATTCAATGCTCACAAGCCGTGAAATGACCATCTAGTGGCAGAACTGTAAATGTGTAGCTGGTGACATCTGACATAGTGGCCGAGCGACGGGAAATAGAGAAGAAAAAAAAGGCACAACCGATGACGACTTGACTCCACCTCATGATGCCATTTAGCAACAGATGAGCAACGCTTCATGTTCATTTCGGGCAGCCGGAGTCACGCATTGCCCCCCGAAGGAGTACTTTTAACTGCGTAATGTTTGTCGGGGTCGCGGTGCGTCCTCCTGTCTTTCTCGCACCGTAGCTTGCTAGCGTGTTAGCGGCTTCCTCGTGTGTTATTGCTGCCCAGTGTCTGCTGGATCGCTATGGATGTGCTCTGGATGATACCGCTGCTGCTGATCCCGCTCCTGATGTGGACCAGCAGCACGTTTGTTTTCTATTTCAAAAAGTGCTTTTACGTCGCCTGGATGATGGTCTTGGCCCTGATCGTGATCCCCCTGTCCATACTGAAGAGCGGCGGCAGAGACATTGAAAACATGAGGTGAGTTTGCTGCGCGTAATAAATGTCGCCTCGTCTGACAGCTAGCCGAGCGTTAGCTAGTTAGCTGGCTAGCAGCAGCCGTTGTTGATATTAAACATTCAGATTAGGCTTGCTAGCAACGCTGCCGGTGTATTTACCGTAGCGAGGAGTTATGTAAAGCACCACACCGCCGTGGCACCGGGGAGTGTCTTATCTACCACACTGTGTGCCGTTTGAAAGAAAAAAACGAAAAATAAATGATGCATTTTTAATCATACATATGCTAATATTAGCTCCTTTGACACATTGGCAGTGGGAACGTGTTAGCGAAAAGCCAGGATGCTAACACTAACGTTACGCTCATGTTTAGTGCTTCAGCTTTTCCCAACGTGGGTAAAACAATACTACCCTTATGTAAAGGCAGTTATTTTAATTGTATATTCTGGAAAAATCTCTGCTAGACTCCCTCCAGTCAAATGCCTGTCAGCTAAGTTACATTAGGTGAGCACAGGGTTTACAAAATGCCACAGAAGTGTCGTTGTTTGGCTGGTTCTGGTGCCAGGGGTGGTATTTTTGGAACAAAATTGCATTAGTTAAGGCAGTTTAACAATTTCTGACAAAACTGTGGCTAACTTTATGTCTAATGAGTTGCCAGTGAACCAGTTTAAAGTCCACACGTGCTCTCTAAATATGCAGTTATTTTCAGTCTGTAGTGTCCAGTTTTTTTTGAAAGTCTGAATGAGTGACTCAGTTCTTGATGTTGCAATTAGTGCTGGTGGTTCAACCTTATATTCAAATATCCATTGTCTTGTCCCCCTCAATTTACAAGTATATTAAGGGAAAAAGAAGCTGCAGACATCAGCTACAACACTAATGGTCTGTAACATTCTGTAGGTGCAGGTATAGTCTCTGTAGAGATGACCTCTCGACCTTACCTCTGGAGAATGTGTGTTATTTTACACTTGACAAACAGACTGACCAGGTCAACTGATACTTGCTAGGGTAGAAATGTAGTACACCTTCAGTGCCGGTGTCCAGCTTTTGTTGTTGTGGTTAAATCCAGCCAGCGAGGATGGATTGCAGCACACAGATGACTGCATTCCAGTAATTACCTTGAAGAGACAGATGCCAGATGGCAAGTTCCCCCTGATTAGAGTTGGGTTACTGAATAGTTATGAGGCCCATCCTCGATGCAGCCTCACTCGGCCCCGATCTGCTGACAGCAGCCCCGTCAGTTACAACAGCAGACCTTCCTGCCTCAGTGCTCTAGGAATAACAGTTTCACAGTCATGTTAGCTGTGGTGCTGGTGTCATGTTGCACCAGTGTGCCATTCTGTCAGCTCAAAGGTTATCTGGACCTGTTGACTGTGACAAAGTGACTGAATCGGGGTCAGACCTTGGACAAGGAGTGAAAAGAGTTTTGGATGAATATTTTACACAGTAGCCAGCCTTGGCGGAAAGAATTTGGTGATTCATCAAGACAGAGGAGTCCGTCACAGACATTTGCCGTCGCACAAAGGCCTGAATTCTGGGGTTGACTACTTGCTTCACAGCTGACTTGGAAAACTTGGATGTAACAAAGTAAACTGATGAGCCAGAACAGGCTTGTGCATGCTCAGTCAGACAAAAACATCCACAGAACTCAGGTTGTTGTTAATGTTGTGCGTGCATGTCCGGAAATGCTCTTCTTAGCTTTTAATCCATTGTCAGTGCTTGTGCAGACACACAGTTTTACCTGTCGCGTATGTGAATGGCCACGTCTGGCTATGGGTCCTGGCATTAATTATCAGGCAGGATCTCATGACAGCAGATAAAGGACAGAGGCTTAGTTTTCTTACTCGCAATTGCTTGAGCTCAGGTTCCCTACTGTGTGATAGTCTCAAACATCAGTGGGAGACCAGTGTTGCTGTAATGTTGTCACTCAGACCATGGGATGACTGACCTTTAAAGCGTACATAGTTAAAAATACCCATTTTCTTGTTCCAGTCTTTCTGAATGAAGCAATCCTTTGCTCTAACATTCTGGGCCTGTGATCATGCCCCAGCCCAGTACAAGGGCAGGAACATGACCTTTAGCTTGTAAATAAGCTGAATAAGCTTGGCACTGGTATCTTTATTTGTCGGTTACATTTTTTTGGGAGGATACCAGGTCAGGCACACCTTTTATCTATGATTACCCTGGTTGTCTGGGATTTATGCTCTTGCCTAAATGCTGATTATGCTTTGTAGGTTCAAGAACCTATTTAGACACTGATAATGAGATGTAGCATAGGAAAAGCTTAGTGGGATGGTTATAAAAAAGAATTCAACTGGGGTCATTTCTTTCCCCTTGAACAATCTTACAGTTGCTGCAACACTGACTGAGTCATTGCATAACCAGTGGCTTTTGCACGAGACTGTGTATTATCGCTGTACTGTGTTGAAAGATAAGCCAACAAGACTGTATTCCAGTTGAAAGGTTAAAGTAATTTCTCTGTAATTTACCAGGACTGAATGTGTAAACGTAGATTCAAATGAGACAGCAGTGTAGAGTGGTTGCTTTAGAGAGTAGAGTCACATGCCAATGAACACCAGTGATGGGTTAAGAAGTTTCATACGTCTTTGATTATGAAACAGTAATTTACTTTGATTTAATTACCAGAATAGGCAGCATTCTTCATTTTTATATTAGTTCATCATGCCCTATCACATCTTGCAAGTAGTACATGAACCAAAATTTGGTAGGAGTTAAGTAATCATTAAATATTAATTTAAATGTAGCACGTTTCT
The DNA here is from genome assembly GCA_024666655.1 of Dascyllus trimaculatus. NCBI lineage: Eukaryota > Metazoa > Chordata > Actinopteri > Pomacentridae > Dascyllus > Dascyllus trimaculatus. The sequence goes on along the minus strand of CM045460.1, from coordinate 8,546,346 downwards.
ACCTTAACAGGCAAAGTGATTTACAAGTTTTGACATGTAAAACTCTCAGCACGTTGCCTGGAGGAGCACGGATCGAGCCTCCAAACCTGCAATTAGAGAACGAGGTATTTCCATGTAATACCTGAGCCACAGTCGCATGTGTGTATATTGCTTGACAGCTAATTAGATTGAGACGAGAGTTGAGTGTTTGATATACTACTTTTTAAATGTAGTTTATTAATGCTTTATCTCTGGTGTGCACAAAGTCATTTTGTAGGACAATAAAAATGAGTTATTTTTGTTTCTTCTACCAACCTGGGACAATGCTTTTCATCTTTTAGGTGTTATTAATATCAATGAGTACCTCCTTGTACTTACCAGCTTAATTGCTAACATATAGACTCCAGTTACCGCAGAGTCACGATGGACCGCACTGAAAGTCATGAACACAAGTAGTGAGACCAGAAAATCATACTGTCTAAGCCAGGGGTGTCAAACTCCGGTCCTCGAGGGTCACTATCCAGCATGTTTTAGATGTTTCCCTCTTCCAACACACCTGATTCAAATGATCAGCTCATCATCAAGCTCTGCAGAAGCCTGATAACAATCCTGATCATTTGAATCAGGTGTGTTAGAAGAGGGAAACATCTAAAACAGACAGGATAGTGGCCCTCGAGGACCGCAGAGAAGGGAGGGGAAGTTTTTTAAAACTCCCAAGTTATTGTTGTAAAAGTCTGTTCAAATAAACCTACTCCCTGGTTCAACTTTTACCTGCTCTACCTGCTGTATTATAGTTGTCACAATCCTCATGCTTACACCTTTAGTATTATCTTATTTAGGACTGCTAGCTTGTACTCGCAGTAGAGCTCTGAGAAGTTAGGAAAAGATTAGGGATGTCACAATACCAAGTTTGGCAGTTGGCACCAGTACCACCGAATTTCCAGGGTTGTTGATACCAAATTTAATATCAAATAAATCGATGAAATGAATGTGTTTTAGAATAAATGCTTATGTTATAATTTGACAGACTGAGCAGTAATGATGGTAGCCTGCTAACATTATGAGCAACACCCAATGCGTGGTATTTCTATGATTACATTAGCCTGCATGAGACAATGCTAGCCTTTGTGAGCAGTGTGTGTAGAGCGTTTGCTACACTTAGTGCAGCCGTCGCAGGTCGTAAACAGTAATGGTAATATTTTCAGGTATGCATTTGGGCGAAATGTTACTGTAACGTTAACAACTGAAACTTGCAGACAGGGATTTCTGCATACAGATCCAGATGACTGCCTTAAAGATGCTTGGATAAACTTGAGGTTTTTTTTTTTCTTAATTTGAGATGCTTTGTGACACATTCTTCTCACCATCTTGAGGTTGTCTATAGCTTCCTCAAACACAAAATATGTCCATACTCCATTCAGAGTGTTTTTCTTCCCAGGAGTCGCAGCACACCTGTTGCTACACCTGTACCCTCAGCTGCCTTCCATGTGTTGTTGTTCCTGTTCGGTATCGGCAGTACCTACAGCATCTATGCTTCCCTCTGTACTTCTGTTGCCACAGAAGAACAATTGAAGTCAGGGTTTCACAATTTTGGCGTCGACCAATCAGTTTTTCTGATATATTTGAACAACACTTGCTGATTTTCCATAATACCATTGTTGTGTGCTTAGTGAATCAGTAGAGGTCAATCTGGGCATTCTTAAATCCCTAAAGCTGCTCTTTCATAGGGCGTTATTCTGGCAACCTCAAAACAAGTCTAAAATATCAAAGTCTGTAAAATCTGTGAGGGATTTATTCATTTATGACTGAATCTGACTGAAAACAGTGAAAGTCAGATAAAACTGCAGACCTCTGCTCCTAGCAGATGACCTTCGAAAAGAGTTTTTATATCTAATAAAGGCTCTCTTTTGTCATTTCAACCTCTGAGAGAGGGTGAACAGACAATCAGCTCTGGCATCAGGGTAAAATAAAGGCTATTAAACATGTACTAAGTGGCTTTTCTGTTTTCAGACCAGTGATTATTGCAAGCCTAACCATCAAGAATTACCACAGTGAGAGCCTTCATTGTCTAATTGTCTTTCTTTAGGAGCAGGATATTGAACATGGTGGCTGGAAATGTTTGATTTTTTTATGAATTCAATGTTACAGACAGTCAAAGAACATTTTTGTTTGGCGGTGTATTAGAATGCACTGTATGTTTGAAGCTTAAAATGTTCACTTTTTTCATATAGTGGCTTTAATTTTTATGTAACTACAGATTAGGGCAAGTTAGAAAGGCTTTGCTCCTAGATAACAAACACTACAGCAAAGTCTGAAACATCCCTAAAAAAAGAAATGGGAGAGAAAAACAATCCTAAATTACGAGGGGACTGGCTGAAGGCATTTTTAAATCAAGGGCAACTAAGGACAACATAAAGAGGAAGAAGTTGCAGAGGGTTGATTTAGTGATGAGCGAGGCACATTGGGTATTGAAGTGATGATTCTCTGGCTAAGATGGAGGATGGGGAGGGCCTCTGCTGTTTTCCCTGACAGGGAAGGTCATTCAAGTTAGTGGTGTGTAAAAGAAGCCAATTTTACTGTGTTGTGCAGGAAAAACAGCTCGTTTGTTTTCCAAATTTGTGGTCTAGTTTTGCACAGGATATTTTGTCATGCTGTCTGGATGTATGACAGCGAAGCTGCTAATGTGCTGTGGCACTCTTCATAAGACATTTCAATCTGAGTGGATGTTTGTTGACTATGAGAGAGCTCACTTTAAGTGTTCATTTGATTACTCACAGACTTACTCAGAGCTTACATGCATCCCTAGTAAACATTAAAAAAGCCATTTATTTATGAATCCCTGTTTCATTTAATTTAGTTGAGCTTTCTGATCTTAGACAAATCTCCTTGTGAACATCCCTACTCTGGCAGAATGCACCTTAGAGAAAGTCACATTAGTAAAATCTATATTTGGCGGGGTTCAGATCTGATGACACAGCCGACACGGGCAAAGTTGAGCGCACTTTTTGCTCCAAGAAAGTTTTGGTGAAGGTAACACATCAAACCATTATTGCTCAAGGTGGCCCAGAAGTCATTCTGTATGAGTGCTTGAAGCGCACATCTACACTTCTGAACACATTTTCAGTACAATTTGGAACACAATCACTCTGGAGCTCTCCCAGCTAAAGCTGAGCTAAGGAAATATGCTTTTCTTCTTGGCAAAAAAGCTTAAGATGTTTAGGACGGCTGGACCTCTGTGCACTTTTGGCTGCTTGTGGCTTAAGGATTTAGACAAAACTCGCACATAAACATGGTGTATTCTTGCCCATAACAGTGTTAGCCTGTCATGCATTTGCGTTGAAATTGTGCTTTTATTGGTATAAATGGAAAACTGAAGATAAAATATATTTTCTCAGTGTGTTTGAGAGTGTCAAAGAGAAAATATATCTAGAAAATCGGTGCACATGTTTACAGGTGACAGCACTTAATCTTGAACCTTGATAATACAGACTGAGAGAAATCTGAAATCATTATGTTGTGACATGAGTCATACTTGGACCTGGTTGTTTAGAAACCCACTGAAGTTTTCCAAGTGGAGCCAGAGGTCACCTCAGATATGTCTTAAGAGTTCACAGCTGTTATCTTCTTTGACACTACAAAGGTTGAACTTTATAAGTCCCGAAAGATAAACTCTGATCTGAAAGAGTATAAAGAGGAAACATCTGTGTGTGTAAAAAGTGTTCTGATGTTTATCCGATTTAGGAGATTTTAACTCGAATGCAAAAAGATCACAGAGAAGTGGCATGCAAGTGTGCAACGCTACAATATTTTACACATATTTACTTGCTCAGTCGAAAGACAGCTGTTTTTGTCGTCTCTTTATCCACAAGCAGCAGACAGCTGTTTTCAGCAAACAAGCTCTAATGAATACGCTATACGCTTCCTGTCTTGCTCCAACCAACACAGAGTTAGTGACTAACTGGTAGAGAGTTGAACATATGGTGATAGAAGACCCAGATATTCTTTTCTGAGAGCAGATCAGAGTTAAAAGGAGAGCAAATATTGAACTTAAATTTTGTTGGTGGCTTATAACACAGCTCCTAATGTCGAGTAACGTCCAGTCTGTGGGGTATAAAAGTAGGCAGCTGTGTGGCCTGACAACATTGTGATGGTGATATGGTAGGAGCTGTAAATTTGCCAGCTTGTTCTCAAAGTTTTAATAACCTGGAGTGGCCAAACATCTGTCAAAGCAGCTACAGTGTATCTCGGAGATTAATGTGGTAGTTAGGAAGTGAAATTGCTAACAATGGATATTGAAGCCAAATGTCAAAAACAAGGAGCAAAGTCACGAGTTTGCCATTTTCCTGCTTCTGCCAATCCACCTTTTAAGGGTACATTTTTTAATTGGATCATATTATTGTTATTGCCTCCGCCAAGGAAGTTATGTTTTTGCCGACATTGGTTGGTTTGTCTTTGTTCAAAATAACTCAAAAAGTTATGGATGGATTTGGATGAAATTTTCAGGAAATGTGTGAAATGGGACAAGGGACAAATGTCGAAATTTTGGGAGTGATCGGGATCACCTTCTGGATCCTGAATTTTTAAAAAAGATTCTTTAGCATTGGGAGTGTTAGAAAGCCTTGCAGTGCCACCTTGTGGTAGGAAAGTGCATTGTACATATATGGTGGGTGTCGGCTGCTCGTGCTCAACCACAGCAGTGCTACGGTGTGAGAGCGATTACCGGACAATTACCTTTTTTTAAGGATACTTTGTCATTGGGAGATTGTGTTGGGGTGGACTGAAGCTGCTTGGCGAACGTCTGCGCTCTGAGTGCTTTTGTAGTTGTTATTCTTCTGTACTATGTAGTGTCTATTTTATGTTCTCTCCTTTTAGCTGCCTGGGCCTGGTGTGATGTTGTCGTTAACTAATGAATTCGTTTTAGTGTTTTATTATTTTCTTCTGTATCATGTCCTGTTTATTTTATATGTGCTCTCATTTAAACAGAGTGATGTCGTTTTTTAAAATTTAGTTCTTCAATTTCTATTTAATTTTGTATGCGTTCTAATCTCACTTATTGTTCATTTTTTTAATTATCATTTTTATTATTATTTGTCGACTGTTGTGCCTTGTCTCCTCATGTATTGCCTGACTGTTTTTGTATTTATGTGCTTTGATTGTCAAAGCACCTTGGGAACACTGTTCTTAAAGGTGCTATATAAATAAAGTTATTATATTATTATTGTTATATTATTATTATTTCATCTGACTAGTAATTGACTGCATGACATACCAGTGCTATAAAGTATGTGTCATAACTTAAGTGTTGGAGGCAGAGAGACATATGGTAGGACATTGTTTCTCAAAGCTTATTGGAGTGTTATGTTTACTGCAGGCAATTATTTAACCATGCAGGAAACAACCAGCGTTAATAGGGTGTTGAACATGATTAATCTACCAGATTATATTGTCTCATTAAGGTCGAATTAGAACTATCTGAACTGGCAAGCTTGCAATGTACCGTAATACCTTAGTGCTTAAAACGGCTTTGCACATTCCACTGTTCCCTCCAACCTTTCTGTGGTAGGGTTCTGGTTAATAATATGTAGCCTGCTGCCCTGACATGTGAACAGTAACCTATACTTACTCAGCTCTGTAATTACCCCTGTTTCCCCTCAGGATCATCCGTTCCATGGTTCGTCATGTCAAGTACTTCCTGGGTCTTCGATTTGAAGTGAGCGGCTGGGAGCATCTGCAGACAGAAGGTCCCTACGTCATCATCTCCAACCACCAGAGCTCCCTGGACGTTTTGGGTGGGTGTTGTAGTACTTTTTACGAAGATAAACACTTTGTTGAAATGATTTTTGGGGGGCATTTTGTGCCTTTATTTATAAGTGACAGTGGAGATGGGCAGGAGATGTGGAAAAGGAGAGCAGGGGATAGAAATCGCTTGACACACTGCTCAGGGCGCGTGCACCCCAGCCTCGTTTGATTACACTCACAGAAGAGCCGATTTGAGACACAGCTCCCCCATTTCTTTCACCCGCTCTCATTTTGCTTTATTCCTCCTTTTTTTAATGCTTCCACACCATTAGATTTCCAGGTTGTCTGTACATACGTCCATTTGTTTTAGCTGGAATGCTTAGGGGTAACTTTGCCAAAATGTGCACAAGTGTTTGGACTTTGGAATGAACTGATTAAGTTCTGGCGGTCAAAGGTGACTATGTCCAGACAAATTTCATCACGAATGTCTGATAGGATGAAATGATGAGGTGATGACATTTTCTAAAAAGACAGGCTTGTACTTTGCTTTATGATCATTAAGTCGTAACCATAAAATACCCCTCTCGAACCCAAAAAGCACCTGTTTTTTGATACCTGCGTCTTCCAACTTTGTGGCATTTGCTTTATCTATATGATGAAACTTTATATCCAAGGGGTCAAAAGTCAAGTCTGGACAGACAAGGGTACAAACCGCAACTTGACAGACATACAGCTGTGAGACGATGCTTCTGTTTAGAAAGGAAAAACTCTACTTTTGCTAACCCAGTGTGTGTGAACACCCTTAAATGACCCCTGAAGCTGAAAAAATCATGTCTGTGAATGACTGTTATCACTGAAACTTGTGTTAGATATTTTTCTGTATTCATAATTAAATTTCAGTGTCATCTCGGATTACACGTGAGCCAAAAGAACAATGTTGAGAGGTTTGGAAAGACAGCGTGTATCGTCTCATCTATTTTTCAACACAGACTGAGAGATTCTGTCTTTGATGAAGAATAATGCAGGATCGCTGTGGCGGCTGGCAGCTGGCAGCTTTGCCTCGGCACTAGTTTTTGCTTTCAGTGTTGTTGTTTTTTTTTTTTTTATCCTCAAATAAGATGATCGGATTTAGCAGGGAAGAATCGTTGCACATTCGGCTCGCTTCACCCTGAGGATATGGCACATTCACTTCTGGACGTTTTTGTTTGAGCAGCAGCAGCAGCCCTCTGCAGTCGATGCAGGAGTCACAGATGGAAGAATTGTACCGTTAAGCTCCCACAGTGGGGATTTCTGAATCTGCACCCGAGTATATCTGTGGTGAATCTCCGCTCCCTGGCCAATAAAATGGAAAAGCTGCTGCTGCTCCATGGGGCTAACAAGGATTATTCACTCTCTGCTGCTTTGTGCTTCATGTAGACCTTGCTAGGTGAAATTTTCCTGGACAGTATGCATATTGGACTTTCTAGGGAAAACAAGGCCAGGCAGGTTTGGCTTTTTCGATGAATGCAGTTCAAAAGTCAGCTGATTTTTATTCTGCTCAAAATGTAGTGAAATCCTATCGTAAGCCTGCAAGGTGCAACAACACATGACTGAGCATGTAGCCGATACACAGCACTCGGCACTCCCTTGTCATGATCCTTGAGGATTTAATGGGGAGAGCCTAAGACATGATTTAAATAAGAAGTGCTGGACCAGAAGAGGAAACGCACTGGACCACTGCTGGACAAATAGCTGTGGTCAGAGGCAAGGCTACAACTGCTGGCCTGCTTTGCGTGCATTGACTGCTGACCTGGATGAGCTCACTGACACAGTGACATGAGAAACCATCCCCTCACATTATAAACAACAAACAACTGGCTGTTGACCTGAGTGTGTTTTACTGTAAGGTTGATGAAGCATGCACCCGCTCCAGCTTAGACCATGTTCTCATAGAAAAGAAAAACCTTTACATGAGAGGCCGATTTGTCTTGACATTTACTTTTCCAGGATAAAGTCAAAGCTCCCAAACTAAACTCCTGGTTTCAAGTCATTAGTTTACACATTACACTGTACACAACATTCAGCAGCATTGCATTGCAAACCAGCTCTTTTCTTAGCTGTGTTTTAGTTTTAAAAGTCAAACATCTGTTCTTCCGCAGCCTCATTTGTAATATAGTTTAGTACTGTTTTTCTGATATTATAGATCTTCTGCAAGCATAAATATGTTTACAGACAGCTGTAGTAGGAGATGCAGCTTTATGTTGATTTATTCTCTGTGATCACTCATTTTAGCTGTCAGTATAGCTGATCTCACAGCACAGCTTTTGCCTTCAACCGTTGTTTTGTCTAACAGCGTCATGACCATAACATAAGGATTTAATGTCCGTCTTAGCAGATTGCTCAACATGGTGCATATTTGCCATGATCGAATTTCTTGCCTCCTCCTTTGTCTGACAACAAAAACAGAAAAATATGTAAATGGTAAGTATACTGTGGATTTTGTGGTATGAAGAGACAGTATTTATGATTTGAGAGTGCAGGATTGTGTATGGCAGCCATGACGGCACCAGAGTAGGATGTGGCCATATCCTGTGTACATTGGTCATCAGTCACAGTCTGGTTTGAATCAGCCACTAAACAGTACAAAAGTAAATGGACAGACAGGACTTCTGAAGGTAGAATACCACCATCCAGAACTTAAAATCCCTGTATTATACCTCTTTACAGCGGCAGAATGAAAATGTCACATTCTCCAAGATGTAAATTTTTTTTTTTTCAAATTTTCAGCTCAAAAGAATGCAAAGTAACTATTTTTTTAGCCCTATTCTAAACAAGCAGGTGACTGTTGCTCTTAACACCTGTTTCAGGAAGAAGACTCTCTATGTCAATGATTGCACGGCAGCCAACACAGTTACCTTTTGTCACTTTTAACATTTTCTATTTTGCAAACATTTTACATGGAAAAAGCACTGAATTCACAGCACTTTTCAGTCCTTGTTTAATGGTTTTAGAGCTGTATTACAGTTTCCACTGTTCCTGCTGTTCCTTTGCTTTACAAATTCCACAGAGCTCTGACCTGTGAGCGTACGATCATAGCTAATGGTAATGTTAGCCGCACAATGTGCTAACACTAAGGACTTCATCAATAATGAAAGAAATCCACTGGATCTTAAGTTCCTCAGTTGCTGGTAGTGTGTGAAGACTCTCACTTTTGCAGCTAACAGCAGAACATTAAGTGTGCTTTGCTTGTGACTGAGACATTTTAGAGTTCGCAGAAGCAGCTCCGGAAAGTAAATAAACCTGACGGACTACGAGGCAGTCGGGCTTTCTGAATGGTCTACCTGTTATAAAGCTGGAGGGCTGTCTAGTTCTGGGGCTATAGGAATGGCAGTATTCAGCATCTTCATATTCTTACAGCTTTCATTTTAAATATTCAAGATTTAAAGACTCACAAAACACGTTAAAATAGACTTACACCATATGGGATCTTTAACGTTAGGTGTGTCATATCCAAACTTTAACCTCCTACTTTTTCTTCCAACAAACTTTACTGTTTTTGGTTGTTAAGACAGATTCCAGTGCCAGTTAGGTAATAGTCTTACTAGAAGTGGGCCAAATGTGAGATTACTGCATTCCTGCTTTGTGCTGACACACAGATTGCTGGACAGAATGGGGAATGATTTGTAGCACGCAACCACAAAAATGACTTCAACATTATATTTAGCAATCTTGATTTGGCACCGAAGATCATAGAACACACTGATCGCTAATTATACCAATAAAACGTTCACACAGGACCCCAGTCTGAGATAAAAAGCTACTGTTGAAAGGTTTTTGATTCTTGTTTCCGTCTGTTTGTGCTGTCATTTCGAACACCTTTTAACATTCCCTCTTTCCTCTCGGTCCTAATTCAGTGTTGAGGACACTAATTTAGCAGAGGTATGTTTTCTCTCCATCAGTGCCTGGGAGAGAGTGTTTTGCAGTGCTGCTGAGTGATGAGGGCCGGCTGGAGGCCAGGGTAGTGACAGCAGGGAGAGAGATAGGCATCTAATTAGCGTTGAGAAAACTCAGCATGAGGCTTATTTGGCGTCCAGGTTACCATGCCAACCGCTACACCCCTGTCATTAATAGCTGCTCTTCTGGAGCTGATGCAATAGAAACTAAAGTCCTCACCTCACCTCCACAGATCGGGCTGCGTTTCAATCACTCTGTCTGATGTCATTTTGGTTGTCTGCTCTGTTTTGTCTCATCCTGGTACAGACACATGGACTTGCTCTGCTGTTTCCCATCATTTATTTAACTGACTTTGCACCAGGAGTCAGAACAGAGGTTAATAAAACATGTCAGATTTCATAACGTACGCACCGTTCACATAGATAACTCCCATCAATAAAGAAACATTTCTGTTCAAACACCACATCTATTACATCAGCAGACTGTATACATGACGAAATCCAGGTTTTTAGATACCCAGACAGAGATAAAATGGAAAGGCCAAAGCTCATCCCAGACTGTTGTCCTTAAATGTCGCACTGGTGCTTCCATGGTACATACTAGAGATGTCTGTAAAGGTCCTATATTATTCAAGTACATTTTCTTTGCGTTTTGTGGTTGTGATAAACTTCAAGGTGTAAAGTACAAGCTTTTAAGATATGAAGATATTTACCTCTGCTAATCCTCAAGTCACCCACAACTATGAAGCCTCCCAGCTTTCAAGTCAGTGAGAGCTTTACCCAGGCGCTGCCTCACACCTTTCTTGGCAGTTAGAAGTAATAGAAAGTCCTATTGTCCTAGCATCGGCTGTTTTTCTATGCGCTGTCAATCACAGATGCAGAGAGTTTTCTTCCTGAAGGGGGCGGGGCCAGCAGCAGCTCATTGACTTTCAGAAACGGCCCATTTAGAACAGCGCTAAAGCAGGTCTGATACAGTCATGGAAAATTAACCATCTTTGCAGTATTTTGAGATGAAAAAATTGAAGGACACACTGTGGGAACATAAGACTTGCATTAATTTGCCAAAAAGAGGTAGAATGCGGGACCTTTAAAAGATAATTTATTTGGCATCTTTATTGGATAGTTACAGAAAATGTGGTTAAGGGAGCATGGACATGACACGCAGTAAGGATCCAAGTAGTATACACCCTATCCGCTACGCTAATGACTAACTATTAGACAGCTTCAACACACCCTCTCCCCTTGGAGACGCCACACTTGTAGGGTCTTGGTTGCATATCCATTGCAATGCATTGTACTTGGAATGTTTCCTTAAGACTGCAAAAACATACTTTATTGGTACATATTGTGTATCACAGGTTTACATTCATGCAGCTGTTCATAGTACTGGCAGTTTGAAAGTTAGAAGCATTATTTGGTGAAGACAGCACATTTACACTTTTTCTCTTTTCAGACAACAAAAGGTATTTAGTCATTGTCAGCTTTTGTCCTTCCTTGTCTTGTGTTTTTGTTGCCGTGGTGACTTAAAATCACCATGACACCCCTGTATGTAACAATAAATACCATTTATTTAATATGACTTATAAGATCAACAGTTGAAAATGCTTCAAATTGGAAAGATAAATGATAAACAACAATGACTGATAGCTAAATGTCAAGCTTTGCTTAACCTTGATCTTTGATCTTTTCATTTTTAAATGTTTGTTTCTATCAGCAAGTCAATGGAAAGGTATAATTAGGTTTTAAATTTAATCTCGCAAAGTTTATAATAATAGCTGTAACATATTTTATTTATACTTCTCTACCTGGATAGAAGATGCACTTTCCTTTTGAGGTAAGTGCATCTTCCAGTGAATAAATGAAATCTGTTGAGAGAGATTTTTTTTACTCTTAAAGTTGGGAAGTTTCTTAATGTCCATACATTTATATTTGCAGTCCATTTTTAATGGTACAGAGCAAATGTTTGCTTGACGTTTGGTGTAATTAAGGAAGTTCTGAATTATATCTACATTCAGACATTTGTATGATTTTTTATGTCTTTGCTTATGTTTTAATTTTGCCCTTTTTGCGTTTTACTGTCTTTAATGTTTTATTGTCTTCTTTTATGTTTTTGTTGCTTTTTTAATGTTTTGCGTATGTGAAGCACTTTACAACTCCAGTGTTGACAGGTGCAATAGAAGTGAAGTTTATTAATATTATTGTTGTTATTGTGTTATAATTATTCCTGAGTGTCTTATACGCTTTAAAATTCTCTGTTTCTCAGGTATGATGGAGATCCTACCAGACCGCTGCACCATTATTGCCAAGAAGGAGCTGATTTACGCTGGCACAGTGGGCCTCGTCTGCTGGCTGGCCGGCATCGTCTTCATCAACCGCAAGAAGACAAGCGATGCAAAGAGTGTCATGGCTGACGCAGCCAAAACCATGTTGGATGAGCAGGTAATCTTTTAGTTGCCAATGGATGCATCTTCATCAATGGTGACGAACAAAACTCAGTTAAATTTACTATGCTTAACTTGTTTTTTTTTTTGTTTTGCATGCGTTTATCTTAAGGTTCTGTGTTCGACTTTTGGGGTTGATGTGGGATGATTTACTTTCCTCCTCTGACCCGTTGTCCTTTGACCTTCACAGATTCGTCTGTGGGTGTTTCCAGAGGGAACGCGTAACCAGAGAGGCGACCTGCTACCTTTCAAAAAAGGTGCTTTCCACCTGGCAGTGCAGGCACAAGTGAGTATTTTTTCTATAATGTCCTTAAATTTCACCTTTATTTTTGGTTCTGTATACTCAGTAGGATGGAGGGTGAGCTGTCCTACCCTGTGTCCGATCCATACATGAGAATTAAGTCAGCATTAGTGTAATGCACACATTCATCCTGTTAATTCATTTGACCCTGACAGAGGGGCTGTGATAATACTGGCTGTATGCCAGGAAACTTCTGCCAACTTTTGTCTCCTAAAAGAGTGAGGGGCTTAGTATTGTGCTGCTTCCAGACACATGGGGGAGCTAGCAGCCTTATGTGGTGCAAGACTAAATCATGATTAACACTATATTCACTATACAATTGATAGCATTCATAAAGAACTCTGATTCAGACAGGCTAATCTAAACAAATGCTTTGAAATTACCAGACTAGTTTGCACATTGTTGAGCACTCTCATTTGAACATTCTTATTTTAAGCTTCTCTGACTTTCGTATCCATTCTGTTTATCACAGCAAATTATTAGGGAGAGGTTGGATGCATCTCTCGATGTAAAGTGACTGCAGAGTAACTCAGAGCTCAGCTTTGTGCGTTCATGAGCTTTATCTCTGCAAGCACGCAGGTGGGAGGTCTCTCTCCTGGAGTTGATGTTTCATAGCAAACGCTCAGGGTCAGACAGGTGGAATGAATTAAAAAAACATTGTCGAATGGAATCTGGCCAGAAACCGCAGCTTAGTTCACCCCAGGCAACACTGTTTTGTGTGTGTATGTGAGCCCCTATTTTGTAACTTACAGCAACAGATTAATATCAGTTTTGTTCAGATATGCACCGGGGGCCAAGAGGCTAGAAAAATAAAGCCCTGCTGCTCCTCATCAGCTAACACATTAACATTTTCTATAGGGCCTTCACAGTTCAGAGCTCTCTAATAAGTTCCACAAATAATGTTTGGATGCTAACAAAAGTACTCAGTTTGGTATTTGTGTGTCTGCCTGGGGTGGCAGAATAACTTCATTTGAAGTCTGGTGATTACAATCTGTGTTTGAGTTTTCCCTCTCGGCTTTTCTTTACACTGGAGACTATTTCTGTGTGAACAGAGACTATTTCTATCTCTCTGTGGTTGCTTCTGCTGAGTTGTAGCGCAGCCTTTCCACTTGTACCCAGCCAGCCAGATTGAGTAGAAGCAGGACAGCCCCCAGGGGGAGACACGTTTGGCTCAGCCGGTCCTGTTGAAGGGCCACTCGGGGCCTCTAGAGAGCAACTCGGCCTCTATTAGCAGTGGTGGAGGAGATGGAGATTGCTAGTGTCATGCTGAGTTCGTGTGTGTGAGAGAGAATGTGAAGTTGGTTTAGTCAAGCATTTTTGTGCGCGGTTCTCATCTTTTGACTTGCTAAGATGACGGTCAAAAGTCAAGTTAGTGTGTTGCATTCCTTTAAATTTGTGATAATACACTGAGCAAAACTATAAAGGCAGCATACAAATGGTCTACTGTTTGACTTGGAGGAAAGCTTTAAATATTATTTCTGCAATTGTGGACAAAAAATGCAGATGAACCATTGACGTCAGGTATGGCTTTAAAGTACGATGGTCAGATAGTGTAACTAGTAAACAGACACCCATTTGACCAGCGAATATGGAAGTCCACATTAAAATGCAGCTCTATGCAAATGACATGATGCCACAGATGACAAGAGAAATATCAGAACAGGCTGTTGGCTGCTGGATGCTGCATGTCAGTGAGGATTGTAGCCAGTCACTTGAATGTCCACAACTCCATTTGTGTCTGAGAAATAGTTTCAGACAGCATAGTAGAAGGACAATCTGCCACATGACCGCAGACCATGTGTCACCCCCCGAGCCCTGGATTGTCACCTCCAGCATATCAATCTGTGAAATTGTTTGTGATCAGCTACAGAGACTGCTGACAAAGTTGTTGGTGTGCAGAGGCCGAGAATATCTGCTCAGCCTGTGAGGAACCTGAGGGAAGCTGGTTTGCGATCCCATCGCCCACGTTAAGGCTTGATCTAATGGCAGAACGGCATCATTACAACCAGCTTCAGTGGACAACCACTCATGTTCATCAGACACTAGCAAGATGGAGGATGGTGCTTTTCACTGATGGAGATCTTTCCAACTATACAGAAGAGATCGCTGAAGCTGCATTTGGCGTCGCACAGGGGAGAACTGTGTGGATGTCAACATCGTACAGAGAATGGCCCATTGAGGCAGAGGAGTAATGGTATGGACAGGGTTATACCATGGAGAAAGAATACATCTGCACCTTCCATTGAGGTGCAGATGTATTTTTCTAGAGATGAAACGTCACACCCCTGGTTATCTTGTTCCTTCTGTGCCATCACTTGATGTTTCAACAAGACGATGCACATGCATCCTTGTAACTCCAGAATATGCACTGTCCTTTTATAGGAGCAGCTGGCAAAGTTTCAGTCCAACCGTGGCTTGCATACTCACCAGACATGTTACCCACCAGACATCAGTAGGATGCTCTGGATGGATGTCCAGACAGGGGCTGCGTTTCCAACATAGTGCACACTGGGCTGTTTCATGATGTCCATTCTGTTGTAGAGATGCTGCGTGTTGGAACAACAAATACTTATTTCTCCATGTTAAAAGAATGGCTAGAAATGAATAAAATATCTCATGCTGCCTGCATAATTTTGTTCAGTATATTCCTCTGTTCATTGCTTCCTCTCTTGTTTTTCAGGTACCGGTCATACCCATCGTCTTCTCCTCCTACAGCAACTTCTACCTACGGAAAGAAAAGCAGTTCAAATCGGGTAACTCAGCTTGATTACACTGCGTATCTTTTTAGTTGTGTGCTTTTTCATTGTGTAGGTCTAATCCACATTTGTATGCAAAGACCACTTGATGTTCGGTAAATCTTCTAACAGTGAAGTTTTGTGTCTCTGCAGGGACCATCAGATTGAAGATCCTTCCAAAGATTGACACAAAGGGAATGACGTCAGACGACGTGTCATCTCTGTCTGACAAATCCTTCAATGTGATGCGCTCCGCCTTCCTGGAAATTTCTGACTCCGTAACCCAGAGCAACGGGCCCTTAAGGCACTGAACATTTACCATACTCCCGCCTCTTTTTCTGCCCCCATCTGAGACCCATTCCTCCCCAAGACCTCCCCGCTCTCCCCAGGTTGTCCCATTACCTGGCCAGGAAACAACATGACACAGGTCTCTTGTCATGAAATCTTTTCTTGTCTAGTTGACGCCTGGTCCAGTCCGCCTCTGGCCTGGCCTGACCATACAGCACAGTCAGTCCCGACCCTCACTGTGTATGCAGCAGCACCGGCAGCAGCGCTGCTCTGCACGCCGTGAGTGGAGTGACGGACGGCAAGCCGAACAGTATGGATGTGTGTTGTTCATGCATGCCTTTTGGATGGCTCTGTCCACCTTCATCCTTGCTTTGTACTCTGGCTACAGAAAGCCTGGCTTTTGTTTTCGTCTTGCTTTATCACCGTTTTGAACTTTCTTTAGCCTTTTCCTCCCCTTTTGTCTCGTCCTGCCTTCTGTTTAGCAGATAAAGTTTGGCATTTTCTCTTTTCTGCTCATAAATGTCAGTGGATATTTATGTGCTCCTCTCATGATGCCTTGGTTTTGGTTATCTTTCAGTGCTCACAAACACACACTTATTCAGAGTGGCCCATCTCCTTCCTTCCTTTGCTTTCAGTGTGTTCTCCCTTTTCTGCATTCCAGTCTCTTGCCTAAAGACAAAGCGGCGCGGGGTCTCCACAAGTGGTGGAGTGTGTGGAGATCGACAGTGGGCGACCACGGACTTCTTTAGTTCTGTCGCTATGAATTCAACCCTGTATCCATATTGGCTCTTAAACTCAATGACCAGTAGCTCCATGACATACTTCATGATATCAGAAATCAAGGAATGCAAGGTTACAGGGTACCGCGTATAACAATAGCACCCATCTGTACTGAATTAATGGACTTCTTAAGTGAACTGATCAGTTCTCGGTGTTGTGTATTGTTGGTGTATCATTGTGCGTTCTCTCAGTTCGTCTCTCCAAAAGAATCGAAATCAATCGGCGTGCAGCACTGAGCAGCAAGTGTCTTCTAGCTGTGTTCTAGATTTTCTCTCTATTTATTTTCGCATTGGGAAAAATCACATTTTGTTGTTTTATTTTTTTTTAAAGTGATCACATTTTTTGCTCCTCAGAAGGAACTCGTGAGTGAACCTATTTAAGATGTGTCAAACAAAGGGGACTTCATAAAGTGCAATGTCCAAGCATTACTATTCCAAAGTGCGAGCTACCTGCTGTGCCATGACAAAGATTTTTTTTTGGGACGTTTCTGACGTCGGCCCGTTCTTATCTCGCTATGACCTGCTCAACCAGTCATTCACTGATTGATTATTCTTTACTAACCATATAATCTCGCCTTTACCAATGATACGAGGCTGTTCTTGCTGGAAGGATGAGGGTAAAACTTGTGTAGAGTTCTGAAATTATTTAGATCTCAAGCATTTTTTATTATTATTATTATTTGATCTGGTTTTATATGTTCTGATTAACTGGAAGAGTTACTAATTACTAACAAACCTGACAAATCGACATCTAAGAAGAGTTTATAACTTAAAGTGTATTTTGTTGATTCGGCTATGTAAAGGGTTGTCACTGATTTTTTTTTAATAACATGAAAGTGAAAATTGTTCTAGTTGTGATTCACTTATTCCTTAACCTCGTAGGAGACTATTAGATTATTTAAAAAGTTTTTGGCCTTAAGTTTGATTGGTTGTTGTTGTTGCACTTTGAATTGTTCGACAAGTTTGCTCATAATCGCTTTTGTGTTTTTGTAATACGTACTGACAATAACCTCTAACCTCGCAGAACTGACTGAACTGCTTTATTTAATTTACTTCCAGGTCTTAATTTCTCACATTGCTCCACTGCCTTTACACTGTCCGCAAAAGCACTTGTCTTTCCCCATCAAACACCATCTGAGAATGTATCGCAGCATTCAGGACATTTGTTTGCTCTTAACTGAAAACTTGTTATTTTGTCTTTCTTAAGTAAAAGTGGGATAATTTTTTTTTGTCTTTTATTGCATACGAATCCAGGAAATGTATTTATTTGAGCATTACATGTTAAATTTTCGACTGACTTGCTGTGCACACGGACCTCCTGAGGCTCTCATGTGAATGGATCTGTCTATACTTTGGTACTAAGCCTGTACACTGCTGTTCATAGCTGAGTGCAACAGTAGTTTTAGTGATAACTGCTGTAAGTACATGTAAAAGTCAGGATTTCACTTATGTTAAGGCCAGTGTGGAATATATGCCCCTACTAACTGATAACAACTCATCCGATTCTTTATTTTTTTCCTAGTTTAAATATATTTATTGACTTTCTCTTGTCTGTAAGAGCAGATTTTACCTTTGCAGCAAGTGGTTTGAATGTTTCAAAGCACTCTACCAAATTGGTATCTTCCAAAATATAAACTGTACCCTATAAAATTTTTTGTTAATTGAGTGTTTTAGCCATTTATTCTCTGTTCGTTTCTCAGTTATTTTGTAATACAGATGTGTGATTTGTAAGCTCCGCGTCACGAGCTTCGACCGGTGGCTAACAGGCTCTGCAACGACCCTGCCTATTTTCCAATATTTTTTCCTTTTTCTTTTTTGGCAGTTTGCTTACAAACTAATATGTGCGATATTGGAAAAGATTCAAAGTATTCTCAACCTTATTAAAAGCACTTTTCATGCTGAGTTTGGGTGGGGGAAAATTACAACGGATTTTACTCTGATTTTCACCAAAGCTATTAAAAGTGTAATTTAGGTGGATATGAGAAACAGAGCTGACATCCTGCAGAGCCTTGTGTGTGTGTGTGTGTGTGAATGAGTGGGTGAGCGTGTGAGAGAGAGAGAGTGTGTGTGTGGTCCTTTACTGTATGTGTGTGTAAATAAGCACACATGGTATAGACGCCCATTATAGTATCTGGTTAATATTGATGATGTAGTGTTTCTTGATTTCACCTATTCTGGGTAAATGTGAATGCCTTGCAAAAGAATAAATAAAAATGAATTCTTTTTTTTTCTTAAGTGGTTGTGCCCTGAAATGACTGTTTTGCCTTCCTATGCGATTTTTTTTAAATTATTATTATTATTTTAAAATCAGTGGTGGAAAGTACATTTACTCAAGTACAATTTGGAAGTACTGACCTTAGCTAAGTACCTCTCTTTTCTTCTACTTTTTAACAACAATAATTCACTACATTTCAGAGAGAAGCATCGTCCTTTCCACTCCGCTACGTCTCTACGATTGGTTGTTTGTAGGTTCACATTTTGCATTGTGGAAACGCTGCAGAAGTCTTTGTCTCATCAAACCAACAAGTGTCATTGCTTTGTCATAATTCCAAAGAGGTTGATGGATTTTCTAGAGTAAGGGGATGTTTTTTTCTTTATTATAAGCATTGATCCCCCTTTTTTTTTTTAAATGTCAATTTTCTATCCTGACAGTTTTTGTTCCCTCCCTGCCCCCACGTATTTCAATGAAATACCTTAATTCTATAAAATAGCTCAGATCAGTTGCATCTTAATCAGATGACATTACAATGCTGTTTATATGTTACTACATAGTTGATAAAAATCCAATAAAGTTATATATAATATGTATTAAAACACTCTGAAAAGGGCTGTTCTGCATAATTTGTGTACTCTTGATTCATGGTATATTTTCACTGTGTTATACTAATACTGGTGTGACGGATCTTAATGCTTCTATCACTGATTACAACACATGTTGGACACTGAGCAGCCATAACACTGAAACCAGATTTGGATCTGGGGGGTCTGGAGGCCGGGTCAAGGCCCTGAGCTTTTGGTCTTGTTCCTCCATCAGTTCCTTAGGAGTTCTTGTGGCGTGGCAGGGAGAATTGTTCTGCTGGAGGAGTCTGTGGGGGTGTGGGTGGTGTGTTTTAGAGTAGCATCCACATGAATGTCACAATCCAAGGTTTCCAGCAGAACTATTCATGTTACTTACAACTGGTTTTAATGTTGTGGCTGTTGGGTGTAGAGTCAACAGCTCAATGTAGAGTTTCTTCTATCAACGGTGTGGATGAAATCATGTATCTGCACACAGCATTCAGTAATCCAGTCATAATAGTGAGCACACACAGTGATTCTGATTAAGAGTTTTTATTACAAAAGTTACAAAACTAGGTACAAATGTCTATTGGAGCACTGAGAAAGAACTACAAGTGATCATAATTTAAATAGATAAATACAGATGTCCACATCTGACAGAGGACACAGCTGCACTGATGTAAAACAAACACAGAAACTAAGTGGCTAGTTTGACCTTTGACCCCCAAGGAGGTTTCGATTTAGATTGCCGTCAAGGCGAAACTCGCCCTGCCGCAGGTACGGTTGCGAAATCGGGGAATTTGACAGCGATTCAACACGAGAAGTAAATGAACCTGTCGGGAGTAGTGAAAATCACACAGGATTTGTGCGGCGATTGCGTCACAGCATTGTTGAGGACTGGGGCTGCCTTCTGCCGCCCCTCTCCGTACAAACACCACCAGCCGTCTTGGCTCGTACGGTCTGTCAGGTTTGTGTCATTATTAACTTGATGGGAGGCATCTTGAAATAATGACGGCCGTGTTCAGCGCTTAGTTCTCCTGGCAGGAACCTACAGAGGAGAAGATGGAAAGAGTTACTGTGATGTATTATCCCCTATAAACGGCTTCAATTGTGTATTTAATGATACGAGTGAAAAACGGTGATGTCCCGCAGAGTTTCGATTCATGGGAGGAGCAATACGTTGCACTGCCTCAACTATAATCCTGACAGTGGGGGCATTTCAAAATAAAATAATAAAGTTTAAGGCTGTGTTGATAGAGACCTTGTAAAGACCCACAAAGGATCTAATAATCTAATGAAACCAAATGTGATAAAGATTATTGCATAATAAAAACTCTGATAGCGTAATGAAAAGCATCCAATGAGGAGTTTCCAGCACAGCATGGTTGATATGCAAATGGGAATTACAAGATGTCCACTTTTGAAGAGAACTGATAAGCAGCAATATAATACGACAGCTTTTAGGACGTGTGGAACATATAATCTAAATTACTTTATACTGAAGTAATTATGAACTTCAAAAACTTGCATATTTGCCCTTATTTAAAGACAAATTTCTGGAATGTGTAATTACATTAATAAACTTGCTCTGAAATAGTTCATACTCTTCAGGTCCATACTCTTAATCGTGTGCACTGATTAAGCACCGGGCAGCCTGCAAGGTCTCCGAAGCCGCAGCACAAGTGGCTGCAGTTCTGAATGAGATCACAATTTATTACCTAGCGTGTTATAAAGAGCGTAAAGAGCTTTCAGTGAGCAGAGTGCTTATGCTGAACTAAGGAGTGGTATGTGTGACTTCTGGTTCACACGTTATCTAAAATGTCCTAGCAGCTATTGGAGAGACTGCTGCACATTTTTGTGCAAATATTCCTGCTCTCAAGAGGATGAACCCTTATAGTTTGACTTTTCCTCTAGATTCACAATGAGGTTGATTCATTTTCAGTGACAACTGTTGGTTGGATTACTCTGAAGTCTGATACGATCACGCACCCCTCAGGATGAATTATAGTAACTTTGTTGAGCTAACTTTACGTTGTACAATCCTTTGGTTAATGCCCAAAGTCTTGCAGAACTAATGTCATTACCATCAGCCTCAGCTGTACTTTGTCTTTAGTTTCGTTATCTTATCTTTGATGTCTTAATTGGGTAAACATTTAAAAGCAAGTGTGTCATTTCACTTAGTTCGATTGAACTTTGATTGTACAACTCAACGTATTATGTCATAGCCAAAGAGGTTATCATGTTACACGCAACAGATTTTATTTTATTATTGGATTTTTATTAATATGGGCTTTAGTGCTTTTAAATTGTATTAAATTATGGATGGTCGCTATCTGAGCTTTTAAACGGTCTCCGGTCTTTTTGAAGATGTTTGAATCCTGCCTTCCTGCGAAACACAGCTCCCATGGTGTTTTAGCTACATACTGGCTTCTCCCTCCTCTGGGCGCAATGTTTTCAACTATCAGAGGTCAGCCTGTGGTCGCTCACATGTGCCGAGGCGCTCCTCCAAAAAGCCGATCTGCTCGCTGAGGGAGTCGATGCGGTCTAGCTGCTGGAAGGAGTGGGACAGTAAGGTGGTTTTCTCTGACAGGCCTTCGTCCAGCGACAGCGGGAAGAAGCTGCTGAAGGGTTCCAACACCAGCTGCAGCTTCTAAACAGATGGGGGGAGAATGAGTAAAAACGCTCCACCAATGGACTATTAATCACCTCATAAACAAAAATAATTACACTTTCATTTGCTCCTCATGCTTGTTGCACTAAACACAAGGAGGATTTCAATAAAAACCCATAAAATTTTCAAAAAGCCACTTTGTTGGTCTGGCATTTCAAAGAATCTCTGGCTGGGGGGGATTTTTCAAGTGGGGTTTTATGTTGTGCACGTATACAAGGACCAGAGGTGTTCCTGGTGAGCGAGACTGGGAGGTATCAGAGTAGGGGGCTTTTATGTGCGAGTGGTTTCAAAACATGTGTTCACGTCTGTACCTTTTCCAGCAGCTCCACTCTGTTCCTCAGGATCTGTACCTCCTCCGTCACATTCTCCGCCAGGCCAAAGCTTCCACCTGGAGAAACCACACAGACGTATAGATCAGCACAGGGCGACTGCTCAGTTTGAATTTCTGTAGCCTAATGGAGGAAGGGTGGAGAGAGGGCTTAGGGCATAGATCAAATGCGGGAATGTTTAATCCTCTCTTTCTCAGATGTAAAGTTTATATTGCAGAAGATGCCTGGGAGCATCCTGCCTTCATCAATCCCTCTCCTCGAGTGATTCATGACCGCTGGAGCTCAACTACAAACCAGGAGAAGGACCGCAGAGCTGCAGCGAGACCGGGGGAATTTAGGGCACAGGGGAGGGGAGCTGTAGATATGGGAACGGCTGAAAAGGCTGATACACAAGCCGAAAGAGAGGTCGCCAGAAATAGACAGGCAAACATTTGACGCTCCTGTGAACGAGAATTGGCCACGAGGAAGTGTCTGGCTGCCTCCACCCAAGGGGAATGTCCCCGGTGCAGGCAGGCCGTGATGCAAAAATTAGGAACCCCCCTTTGCTCTCTGGTTGCGCTTCTGCAGACGGACCGAGAGAGAGGTTCAATCTCTCCCAGATGTGGTCCATTACTGAGACAAGAGTGAGTTGAGAAACAGGGTTAGGAGGAGGAGCGGGAGGAAAAAGGGGAGGGGGGGAGATGGCGATGACCCCCAGCAGACAGGGTTGATGGAGCTGGAATGAGAACACAAGTGTTGGCCAAGAACGGAGTGAAAAAAAAAAACGAGGGAGGTGGGAGGGTTTAGAGACTGAAATGTAGTCCAAGAGTCGTGGCAAAGTGAGAGCGATGGTCTACT
Source organism: Dascyllus trimaculatus (assembly GCA_024666655.1). Classification (NCBI taxonomy): domain Eukaryota; kingdom Metazoa; phylum Chordata; class Actinopteri; family Pomacentridae; genus Dascyllus; species Dascyllus trimaculatus. Next base: position 8,523,537 of record CM045460.1, on the reverse strand, counting down.
TTTGAAACATTTAAACCTGCATTCATAGTATTAATCTCCACCAGCATCCTTCAAATGTGTGCATATGTACAGATAAGCGAGCGCAACCTCAAGGAAAAACATCTTGTAAAAGCATAATCATTTTTTTTTGCATCTGAGAGCCGAGCAGTGAAATCGAGCGAGTTCCCGCAAGTAACCTTCTGCGACTGCAATAAAGCACGAAGATCTGTCACATGTTGGCTTTTCTTTGGGAATTTTTCCCCCGGTGTTTTTTTGCTGACTCAGCGATCCTACAAGACTTTCATCACATCACGCAGAGCTGTGCAGGTCAACGGTCTCCTTTCAGCCGAGAAGTTTCAGTGTGAGCGAGTCTGGACTTCACAGAAACTGTGATAAACAGGACCCGGGTTTGGAACAGAGCCTGAGAAATTTGTCGATTTCATATTTACATAGATATATTTCTCTTCCTGACAGTAAAGGAGGCAGTGTCCTCTTTCGGATTTTTTTACAGTTTTGTGACTCACAAAAAATCCTCAAGGCTGGAAAAAGTAAGTCTTCTTCAAGGTTTCATGTTGCTTAAATCCCCAATAGAACAAAACTGCTGGCACGGAATAGGTATTAAAAGGAATATTTTGAGGTCAGCTATCACATTAGTTAGACATTGGAGGGGGGTTGTATTATTTCGTTGCTAAGATACAGGAAGCACACATGAAAGAAAATAGACCTTTTCTTGGTGAGAGACAACATTGCAACATTTCTAAGGAACCCAATGGAGTGTGTGGTATAAAAATATGTCTGTATTAGCACGGGAGCTCTATTAGAGGCAGATGTTTGCTTTACTCGCAGGACTCACAGGAGTCAACTGAGTCATTATCAAAGTCCAACTGGTCCCAGTCTCACCACACGGGGCCAGACCACAAGAAATCTGTCTGGAGTCGGCACCAGTCGCAGTGCATTATTACTCACGGTACGAGTTGAGAGTGGCATAGCGCGTACCAAAAGTAATAATGGACCGCGAAGCTGGCCATGTTTCTTTCTTCTGTCCAGACACTTTGCTCCTGTGGAACACAAAATTATATTGTGTGAACGCACGCACACTCTCCTATCCTACCCGCATCAGTGTGACCACCCACTGCTGCCTGGCTGGTCTGGGAGGGAGCAGCAGGAGGAGGAGGAGGAGGAGGAAGGCTTTGACAGGAGCGGCCGTCTCCGGCGAGCCTGAAGCCGTCGCTGCACGCACATCGATAGCTGCCAGCGGTGTTCACGCACTGCTGGGTGCATGGATGCTGCTCACCGCACTCATCGACATCTGACAGACAAGAAAGGCACAAAAACACGTGTAAATATGCACACGGAGACTCGGGTTCGCTGTGCGGGTAAACATGTATGCGTGTGTACCTGTTTGGCATTGGCGTCCCGTCCAGCCGAGTGGACAAGCACAATGGTTGGGTCTTAGGCAGGTACCTCCGTTCAGACAGGGTTGTCCACACACAGCTGTGAGACATTTAAAGGGTTAGTTTGATGCACAGTGTCACATATGGATACTTAGTATGAAGCTACTGTCAGAGGATGGTTAGCTTAGCTTAGCATAAAGGCTGGAAACAAGGGGTTGCTGCTAGCTTGGCTGTCAAAATTCTGTTTACCTGAAGCCCTAAAGGTCTTCAACAACAGGTTGTGGGATATATGGTTTTCCCCTTCTTGCCAAGAGATGAAACTCTTAAATAGAGAAGCTTTTCAAATGTTAACCGAGTAGTTCATTTTGGAAAACAGACTTATGTTAACATGGTATATGTCATTTGTTTTAGTCTTGCACAGCCAGACCATTCTCCAGTGCTGTGTCAGCCATGAAGAATGGTCTGTCTGCACCTCTGTCCATTCTGCTTTAAATAAGAAAAATGCAGTGCCTTGTTTGTATTTCTTTGAACTGATTGCAGTTCTCTTCAGAGGCGCTAAGCCCAGGATGCAGCAATGGTGCCCCTGCCAAATAGTGACGAGGGGAATTGTCTTGGTGGACAAGCAACGGCATTAGAATGGCTACTTTACAGAAAGAACAATGTTTACCGTGAATAAAGTATGCCTGCCTTATTGCTTTATCCAAATATTCTTCAAAACGTGCCATTTTCAGCATGTAGGTTCATGCTCAGAGGTTGTTGCTTCGTGCAGCTAAGGAGATTTTATAAGCAGTTGCATGCAGATAGTGGTAGGGAAGTGGACAGCTGCATAAAATGCAAAGTGGAAATGGCAGGCTTATACCAAAAGTCTACATCCAGCGAGTCAGACTGTCATTAAAACAGTACAAATGTAAAAATAAAAAGAGATTTATGTGTTGGACTATATCTTGGCGGGCAACAGCGACTTCCTGCAGTTTCTCCTGGTAGCCTGGCCTTTATGCTAAGCTAAGCTAGCTGTCACCAATGGCTTAATATCAAATGTACACACATAGGAGTGATCTCGGCAAGAAAAAAAATATGCACATTTCCCAAAATGTACAACTATTACTTTAGCATTGAACCTTCACTTAGCAGGTGCTGGGAACCCTTACACCCATCACAAGTCCCTTCAAGTTACCTTGGTTGCAGTTGTGAGAGTGAAATCTCCGCCAGCCCGGGCAGCACTCTGCATAGAAATGCGAAGGGGACGCTGCTCTGCTGACTTGCCGGTATGCCACCAAATATGTAGTCCTGTGGAGACAAAGCACAGAGCGCAGTTAGGGATTTCTGGTCATTCATGCTGCCCTCATGTGGGTGGCTGATCCCGTCAATCCTTTTCCATGTTCCGTCACACTGATGAAAGAAAGGGAATTGGGTGGAATACTGAAAACGCAGAGCGCTCGCTTCCAAGAGTGTGTCAGAGATGAGAGAGGGATGGAGGGAGGGCGCAGGGGGCAGGGGATCACATTGAAAATCTGAGATTTCGCTGCAGCCTGCTGGGTGTGTGGTATGTTTAGTTTGCAGATACAGGGCGATAAACTCGGGCAAGAGCTAAAAACAAAGTGGCACTGACCCGAGATGTGTTTTCCTAAAACAAAAGGAACAAATAATTTCCCAGGCCTGTAATTATCTAAGGCCTGCCCACATAATGGCGGTGAAAATATCCAAAAATGAAACTAAATTTTACTTTAGTGAGAGAGGATTTAAAATAGATTAAAATGGGGGGAATGTAAGGGAGGGGGACTAGAAAGTATTGGAGCTGGAGAGAGATTGAGAGTGTATAAGTATGGAGGGGAGACGGAGTCCAAAATAAACATGAGCGTGGTCTCTGTGGGCTCGCAGTTCATTTCCCGTAGTTACACAAAGTATTCGATATTTAGATTCCACCCAAATATGTGCCACCATGACCCAGTTCTGTGCAATATGTCTACTTATGTGTGTGTGTGTGGAAGGAAGACTACATCTATTTGTGACTGCACTCCTCATCCTTTCCCTTCCTGAACACGTCAAGCATTGTTTACATGTTAATCAAATAAACAGCACGAGATGGCTTAATTAGAGCACTGTTTTGACACTGCTAGGCCCCAGCCCTGTTGTGCAAACGCTTGGCTGCTGGTTTCGTTGGTTTTCGTCCAGCAAAAGCCGAACGTTGTAATTTTGTGTTGTTATTTGTGTGTGTTTAGGACGTGCCGGAGGACTGAGAGAGTGTGTCTTACTTGTATGTGCTGCAGAAGCGATGCCCCTGACACAGGGTGATGTAGGGCTTGTGCACCGGCTGGACGTACGACTCGGTTGCCAGGACAACGCTGTGACGGAGGTCTCGGCCACACACCCTCCTCCTGCAAAAGGCAGACGCGAGATCAAACACTTCATCTTCATGTGCACCGGAAGCTGAGCTGGTTTTTGACTTTTTTTGAACAGGTTGTGAGTCATTTCTGTCGAGATATTTAAAGCACTAAGTGGCTCCCACTTGGCTTGAAAAGCTCCAGATTAGAGCCCCAAATTGCTCCTGACTGACCCGTGTAATCACTCCTGAATGTGTCAGAGTAAAGAGCTGATCTTTGGCCTCTGTGTCTCCACTTGACCTTTCGGTTTACTTTCAAATCAAGTGAGAATGACAAGCGGCCCATGCTGGTGTGCACACAGGGCCTGAGAGAGGACATTTGGCCAATTTGTATGTATTCACAGTGGCGGAAAATGTCAAGTCGGGTGAAGATGTTGCTAAAACAAACAGGTCTGAATGACAGATCTGTAAAGCTGAAGTCACCGCAAAGCTACCGACCGACATGACAGGCCATAATAAACACAGGAAGAGTGTTACGTGAGCTGTTACCCGTGGTGAGCGATGAACTGGGGAGTGCCCATCACATGAAGGATGAAGAGGGAGGAGGAAAGGAGCAGCGTTTGGTACATTGTCTTCCCCTTTCCCACGTTCCCTCGCCGGGTCTCTCACACTCGTCTCAGTGCCAGTCGGAGGGGAGAGGAGAGGAGGATGACGTGGGAGGAGGGCGCAGTGGATCGAAGCCAAAGTCTCCTCACACTGAATATGTGCGTTTCCCTTCAGGAGGACGACTCCAGCTACCTGTAAGGAGAACAGATTTGAGACGTATTAAAGCAAAAAAAAAATCAGCACTGTGTGGTTTCTTTGTTCATCACGAGCTACAAATTGAGGTGAACAAGAGGATAAATTCCACGAGTTTAGACTTGAATTGAATACACTTCATTCCTCAGCAGCCACAGGTCAAAGCTTTGAAGAAACAGACCACAAGGGGGATGGACTGTCAGTGTCAGCTGTGTCATGTCTGAGAGAGCAGAGCTTGAACCGCTCCTCCGAAGCATTAGAGCACTTTTAATCTGGGCAGAAAATGTTAACTGCCGCGCATCTGTAAAGGGCCCTGTCATTTGCGACGATTAGCAGCTGATGAGGGCAGCTAAAGGATAAAGGGTGAAAAACCGCAGACGTCTAAACACAAAGACTCAAGAGCCGGAAGTCAAACTGCAAAACGGTCACATTCATATGCTGGGAATGGAGGCCGTAAAAAGAGGAGACACTGTTCTGTGGAGGATGTGGGAGGTCAAAAAACAAGAACGGGAGAGATGCCCTTTTTTTTTGTCTTTAATTAAAATGTCAGGCAAAAATTGAATTACACAACGGTTCTGTTTTATGTGCTTTTCTTGATAGATTGTTATTCTTAAAGGTTACCATAATCAATACTTTTAACATTCCTACTTTTTATTTTTCTAATATATTTCCCTGGTGAGTGATTTTAACAGTGCAGCGTGGCGATGATGTCTTTTATGAGCAGCAGTAAAAACCTGACACGTGTATTATTTGTGCTTTAAACCGCGGGGTTAGTTTGCTCACACTGTAAATTCAGACTTGTGTGTTAGTCTTAGGTGTAAGTGAAAGCCTTAGAATGGACGACTTGTTGCTATAGACTGATGGTTAGATGCATCCATAGGTGCATATAGGCTTCAATGCATTACATCCACCTACAAAATGTATATAAAGTTCTGAGTTCCCCTGCTTAAAAACCAGGTTGAATACTCACTGGCCTGCACTTGCATGGACAAAAAAAAACTCTCATTTCACAGCAATGTGCACATATCCCTTCACACCATATTAGATTATTACATACTGTACAGGATTAAAGCAAAGTTCGAGACAGTCAGAGTGCATGACAGTCAGCTTGGACCCGCTCCTGCTCAGATGCTCGCCTACAGGCGTGTTTTAACACAGCAGATACTAAACCCGGGGGAAATCTCTAGCAGCGCATTAAAGCCAGCCGGGTGTGATGGCAGGTTACGGGACTGTAGCCTGCTGGAGAGTCCTCAGTCATCCTGGAGGTGATGCTAAGCCTCGGATGACAGCTTGCATGTCTCTCTGATCCCCTGCTGGCTGTGCGCCCGGAGACATGACACGCACATCTAGGGCCTGTGTTCATTCACAAATCACTGGACCGTCCGTGCAGCAGGAGGTCGCTTTGAAGACTGTGTGTGTGTGTGTGTGTGTGTGTGTGTGTGTGTGTGTGTGTGCGGATGTGCAACAATCCAGCATCATCACATAAAGTTGAGCAGGGAGAGAGAAGGCTTGTCCAAGAAGTTAGGGTGTGACATGGCATGGTTTCCCTGAATGGGTTTTTTGTTTTTATTATCGTGATGATGTTATGTAAGACTATTAAAACATTAAGACTCTTTTCCCCTTTGAGATTCATAAAGCACATTACCAACATTGTTAAACAACTTACTAAACCTATGATGCACAGCTTAATTATGGGAGGGGTCCTAATATTTTTCCCTGTGGAGCTCATTTTGGTTTGAATAAAATGCAATTTAAAACAAAAGGATGTTTAAGATGGAGGTGAACATGTGCAGGGCTCAATGTAGGCAATTTGGCCTGCTTGTCATCTCATCAGCTCCACTGGTCATAAGAGGGCGCTGTTTTACAGCACATTTTACGCATAACGTGTGGAGCTCAGCGCTGGTTTAGACCTACATCCCTCGCATCTCTGCGTCTCCGTAACACTCTCACACGCTCACATTAAGCGGATGATAGAAGAAGAAATAAGGAAAAACACATTCCTACAGTAAAGAACAAGCAGGGATGCTGGACACGCACGCACAAGCCGATAACTACCGAACCAGAACTCCAGGGCGCATGCATGGATACGAAAAATAATCACAAACCGTGCATTGAATAATCAGCTTTCCTAAGATTACTCCAGTCCTACGCTGCAGGGAGGAGAGCTGCAGCAAAAAAGTTAGTCCCGTTATATTCCGCTGGAGAGGCGAGAGTCCAGGGATAAAACTCCGCTACTAGTCAGGTTAGTCCTGGAGCTCAGACTGTCAGAGCGCATGGGGGGTGATGGTAGGACCTCCTCCCACTCCTCCAGCTGGGTGTCCCGCGGCTCAAACGGCACTGCACTGGGGGGGAACCCGCGTGTGACGTCACAGGACAGGCTCCGCACACTACACGGAGCTCAGTTTCTCTCATTCATAACCCAGTGATACACTTTACAAGCTGTGGTTTGTCGGCTGACTGGTGCGTAAAAGCAACCGACAGAGGCAGCTGATAAAGGAGGGGTCTGCATTTTTTTTTAAAGTCTGTCTTTAAGAAGTGTTCAGTTGCCCTTATGAACACTGAAGCATGTTATGAGTGAAGCATTTTCTCCTCCTCCTCAGCTTGTCAATCCCCTTTTTGTTGCTGCAGTGGAATAATTGTAGGACAAAGCTGGAAACTTACCTTTGTATAAACTTTTTTGTACAGAACAAGGGGAACGGATTTTCTCCCCATCACCCATTGAAAATACATCCCGTAATGGTCAGTATGGACAAAACTAATGATTACAGCAAACAAAACCACTGTTCTCACGTGCAGTCTGAGTACTGAAGCTGAGAAACTGTGCTCTTACCCACAAAAACACAAAATAATTCAGCTTGGGGTAACTTTTTGTAGTCTAAGTTAATCTCTTTTGCAAGTAAGTCAAGTAATTAAAATAAAAAAAGACTATATAAATAAAAAAAAATAAGATTTTGAAATGTAAAATCCTTCTTTTGCCTCAGCTCAAAGGAAATCAGTTCAGTATCTAACTAGCCTGAATCGATGATCGCAGATAAAATGCATGCCTGTATTAATGTCAACCTGAGTTTACTAATGTAGACAGGCTGATTTTATTATCAAGGTTTCAATCTGGTATTTTTTGGTTGATTTGCAATGTTTTAAAGGTGTGGGCGTGGGCATTTCTGTATACTGTGGCGTGATTTTTAAGAAAAGTGTCATGTTTTTGTGCAACAGCATGTACATGACGCTCCTTTCATTGTCATACATACAGTTATTCTACAGTACATGCACAAAAAAACTATTCTGTTTTATCCATACAGAATTTAGCACAGCATCCTCTGCATGACCTGCACTCTTGGCCAGCACTTTTCTTTATGTGCCGCTCTTGCCCATACACTTTTGCATGGATTTAAGCGTGGGATGCAGGAGATGCAAACAATGTTTGGGTTCAAATAAAATCAACAGTTTGCATCAACTTATTTTTGAGTTATGTCAACTTCTAATGAAACTGTGTTCAACCAGCAAACTACACTGAGTTGGGGGAATGTTTTTTTTTTCAATCAAAGGTATTGCTAATTATCTTAATGACTGGAGGCATGAACACAATTAAGCTGATTACTCAAAACATTAAGTTGTTTCAACTAGTATTTTCATGTTAGTTAAAGTGAAGTTCTAAGTGGTATGTACTTCAATTAATTACTAAAAATAGGTTTTTAAGTTGGCCAATTAAAAAAATTTGGTTCCTCCAGTCTTCAGTAGGTAGGGGAACGGACTTGAAATCCTGACTCAAGGTGAAGAAATCCAGTAATCGAGCTAATTTTATTAAGTTAGCTCAACTTGAATTTAGTTTTAACCGAAATAACGCAGAAATTTGAGTTTAAATTGCAAATAGTATTAAGTTGATGCAATTACAGACATTATTAGTTCAATCAAACTCATTAAAGTAATGTTTGCCACAGAAAAGGTTTCTCTAAATTAGTAAATGAGACTTTTAAACTTGCAACCATGCATTTAATTGAGTTTTAGGACTACTTTTTAGAGTGTACATTTTTTTCTGTGAGTGTACTAGGAGCTGGTAAGTGCATGACCCAGTACTATGTCAAAATTATTTAGTCAATAAATGAATAAAAAAACTTAAAAAGTAAAAGTTAAATTGAATAAAGCATATTTTATTCTATGTACCTCTCCCTGTAAGTTAACCATACAGTGTACAGTGGTGGTTCTTACCCTCTCAGAATGGGGTCATCAGGTGCGTGTGCGCGCGCAGGCAGAGCGGCGGCCATGAGCGCGAGCCGCCGGTCCGGTGGGTCCGAGGCCTCCATGTCTCCTCCGGTGTCTTTTAAAGCACGACTCGGTGCTTTTCTAACCACAAACCTCGCCGCTGTGATTCGAGCTGCTCCCCGCGAGTCGACTGGCGGCAAATGAAATGTCTTTGGGCGTTTTTCAGTTGCTTTTTATGCAGGGCTTCCTGTGGAACGCAGGAATTGGACGGACAATCCCAAACCGGACTTCCTGTGAGTGTTTGCCGCTGATAAAACCCCTCTCCTGCACAAACACCCTCCATCCTGCTCAAACCGCTTCGCGAATCTGATTTTGAAGCATTTTTCTGGCCCCATTGTTGCTGCGGACATCTTGAAGGGGGCAAGTGGCTTCAGCCTCCTCACCTCATGGCCTCCTGCTGCCTTCACGGGCCGCACAAAAAACAGGCACAAGGTGTGTTTAGTGAACCTGAAGCTAACTTTCAGTTCTTACCTTGAGGCTACATTACCAGAAGCTAACAGCCAGGTCCAGAATCTCACTGTAATCACTGATGGGATTCTACATTTCAGCAGCCATATGAAAGCTGTAACTAAATCCTTATTCTGGCATCTTAAAAACCAAACTGAGGAACTTTGTATCCATGTAACACATTAATACCTTTGGGTTATTCCATCTCAAATCATTAAGGGCCTTCTGTTCAGCCATCTCTGATCTGCTTAAACATCTTTTTGTCATAAGCTATTGATATTTAAAGTGATATCTGTGAAATTTTATACTGATATATCAAGTACTTTCCAAGATATAGTATAAAATCTGTATCACATACCTGCTTATGTTTCATCCTAGCAGCACTGTTGTCTGTTCTTTTGCACTGTCATCGACCAAGGTGTCAATAATTTTGAGTTTTTTGTTAATAGCTGTATTTCTGCACTAAACTTTGGTGCACTTTATTTTTCCCTAAAACTATGGTTAACTTCAATCATGCCCTTTTACACGTGTTTACAGTTGTACATAGTAGGTAAACAAAATGCACGTGTTTTAATTTGTATTTTGAGAGAAGGAAAACACCAGAGCCAAATTTCCTTGTATGTGCTCGCATCCTTGGCCAATAAAAATGATTCTGATTTAAAAATAGTTTTTTTTTGCCCATTGAAATTTGATATTGCATATTTGGGTAACAATATCTCAGGAACTATTAAAGATAAAAGCCGGAAACTTTCACTATTATTTATCGCCTTTAATTACTTTCTGTAGTGTGCAATGTACTCCTTACTAGCCTCCCCAATAAGACCAATAGACATTCACAACTCATTCAAATAGATAGAATACTGACAAACACTAAGAAGAGAGACCATATTACTGTGATTCTTAGATCCCGGCACTGGCTCTCTGGGAAATATAGACTTGAATTTAAAGCCCCACTTATTGTCCATAGGTCTCTGAATGGCATGGGCCCAAATTATATCAGAGATATGTTTGCTGAAGCCTGAAAGGTCTTTTGGATTTGCAGGGACTGTTCAGCAAGTGGAGCCCAGAGTTCAGACCAGACAAGGTGAAATGGTGTTTAGTCATTATGTTGACTGCTGCTGGAACCAGCTCCCTTTAGAGCTTAGATTTAAGTGTAAACAGTTTTAACAAACAAGCTTAAGACAGTATTTTCCCCCACTGCTTTTAAAGAATCAGTTTTATTGTAAAACATCTGATCTGTCATGCCAAGACTTTCATTCTACCCTTTCATTCACTTCATTTTAATGTTTTTTTTTAAAATTTATTTTATTGAACACTTTATCTTTACCATTATTCATTTTTCTTATCTTTTGTCTTTTCCTGCTATTTCAGTCAATAAGTCTGAATTATTCCTTAAAAGTTGTGTGCAGTTTTTTCAAGTTAATTTCATTTTACTCTGCTGTATTTTGTATTTTACATTTCACATGCTTTATTTTTTAAGGTTGCCTGTAAATCACCTTGAATAACCTCTGTTTAAAAGGTGTTCTTTAAGTAAACTTGTTTTCTTTACATCTAGCTCAGTACTGTTATTTCATTAGTTTGCCTGTTGGCACAGTAGGAGCTCATATAGGCTGCTGTTTACAGCTGTTGGGTCACTGCGAGATTAAATCTGTCAAATTGCAGCCTGATGAAGCCAAACAGTCGCATGATAAGGAAGAAGTTTCTTCTCCCTCCTTCTGCTTGTGTGCATTCATTGTAGCTCAGTGGGAGGAATGGTGATCTGCCACATAATTACTATTAAAAAATAACAAAACAAAACTCCCCTTTCCCATTTGTTATTCAGCAACAGTTGCTTAGTCTCATCTGCACAGTAATGATAATCACTATTAGACCGTTTGGTAAATTGTGTGTCATGTTCATGCTTTGAAAGATGATTTTTGGCCTGAATGATTGGAGGGAAAATATGTAATTGACATGTTTCTGACAGATGTTGGGATTCGATTGCCAATCCAATTATTAAAGTCAAGCTTCAGTTGAATGTTCACAGTGTAACATCTTTAACATGTCATGGAGCACTGCCACATGAGATAGAACCAAAAGTGTGACTGTCACACAAGGAGGACACGTTGAATTTGTGAAATCATTGACGCAACAGTATAAACTGTGGGCCAGAAGTGCTGCATGACATATATACCAGATTAAAGCCTTTGTGGTTTGCTAATTGCATTGTTTCAAATAGCACTTTAGATTTGACATCAAATAAATGTCCCACCTTAGATTGTATCAGTCTGTATATTAGGCTATGGCAGGCATACAAAATGACTTTTAATCTCAAATTTCAGATAGTTTCTTGGCCCATGAACACTTTGCAGAATCTGAACATTTTGGTGATTCGGCCTTGAAAGAACCTTACTTTACGTGTGACGTTGAGGTCCTCAGTACTTCATAGTGTGCAGGATGTTTTTTGGCTCCTTCACAGTGAAAATTTATGAAGCCTTACAAAGACTGTCTGAAGGACTTGGTAATGAAGTTGTACTAATTCATCTAAATTGCCAAATGAAATCTTATGAGACAGGCTTTTTAAATGTTTTGGAGTTGTGTAGGATGGGGTCATGCCCGAGGTTCAGCTGAAAAGCTTTCAGTGCTTGTAGCTGACATCATGTATTTAAAGACAGACGGTCTGCTCCTCCTCTGCCGTGAAACTGAGCTTGACTGAGATTAGTCTGACAACAAGGCCTCATTTGTCATTCTAAGTTTGTGCAGAACTGCTCAGTTAAACGTGTGCGCATACACACTCAGACAACATTAGTGTGTTTATGGTTGAGTGAGTGGGCTTCAAGTGGCATGAACCAGAACTTGGACTGCTTCTCTGTTTAAATTTATGATAAGAAATGAGTAGATATTAAGTCATATTTTTCTATGCTTCAGTTCATTTCTCTTTGTTAGGTAAGGATGCTGCAGCAGAGTATTAGTGTTTGTTTAAGGGCTTATACTGTCTAAATGTACGAAATGACCCTCCCTGCATACAAAGAAGTATTTTCTCCAAGATAACAAAGAGCCTACGTGCTGAGGCACCATGGGAAAGCTTCACATCGGGGTCGCAGGTGAACACACCTTCAAGGCCGATCACTCAGAGGGGGCGCATTAGAATATAGGATGCAAAATCATTGTGAGCTTGTTTGTGAATGCACTGCGCAGTGTGTGTGTGTATGTGTGTGTGTGAATTTGTATGTGAATGCTTGTGTAACGGAGACCAAAGTGGGAGGGTATCTCTTTTTAAGGAACCCTTTTCATTCTTTGAAATCAAGACTTGGCCGACACAAGCAAACTGCTGCAGCTAGGGTTCCAGATTTGTCCCAGAGAAGATGCAGGAGGGGAAAAAAACTGAAGCAAAGCAGCACTTCCTCTTCAAGAGGAAACAGGAAAAGACTGGGGGAGTGAGATTCTGGAGCCTGCTCCCTTGGAACAATAAAAATCTCACTTTGACAGGAAACGGATCTGCGTCAAAGAGAGCCTGACAGATTTTACTAAAGGGCAGCAGCGGTGACCCTGGATGGGGCATGAACAAGAGGGCAGCTGTGCCCAACAATAACTCTAAAAATGTTAAAATGTTACATGCAGTTCTCGTTAACACAGATTTTAGGTCAGTACTGAGTAGAAAGGTGCATCTGTATGCACAGAAGGAGAGTCCACGCCTTCGCAATAAATGCAGTTTACAGGTTTAAACAACAGAAACAACACTGGTCAGTCTTGAAAAGTGTGAGGAAAAGGTCGAGGATATAATACACATTTGTTGTTGTTGTTCCTCAGGAATCTATTTGAACAATTCCACCATTTTATGTTGACTTTGTATTGTTCACATGTAGTTTGTGTGCAAGTCCCAGCACTTTAGTAGCTTTTTTCAGCTGGTGGTGCAGTTCTAATGTCCTAGGTTTGATCTTAGTGCTTAGTTGGAATCTTTTCGTGTGGAGTTTGCATGTTTTCCTTGCATCTACTTAAGTTTTCTCCTGGTTCTCTGGCTTCCTTGCAGTGCAAAGGCACACACTGCAGGTTAATTAGCGTTTCTAAATATGCTGTAGGTGTAAGCATGAGCGTACATGGTTGTCTTTCTCATTGGCTCAATCCCAGTGTCCACACTCATGAACTCACAATCTTTTAGGTGTGTTCCTGAGCAGGAGCTGTCCCACTGTCAAACTGTCAAGTGCCTAAGGGCTCTCTCAGGGACCCTTTATCAACACTTCCCGTAAGTCCACATTTCTGCAGACTTAGCCACAGATCTGAAGGTTACCAGGGCTGAACCCCAGAGATGTTACAAAACAAGGTAAACAGGAGCAACCAACCGGGCTTACATGTACGTATAAACACATGGCTCACTGGTGATTCATAGCCATAACTGTGTATAGCTGTTTTTCCTTGATGCCATGATGATGAACACCAAATATGCTTTCCCTTTCGTGCCTTGGCTGTAAAAAAAAATTGTCACCAAACCCACAGTGCCCATTATGAAACATGTTTTGTTGTCGTCAAGGTAGCGTGATATGTCGCAAAGTGCTATCCCAGCCCCTGCAGCCGCTCGCACTCAATCACTGACCAGGTGACGTCAGTTCAGTCTGTGAGGGTTTAGGGTGGAGACGGGGTTTGGGTCTTTGTGTTTGACCTGCGATGAACTGATGACCTGTCCAAGGTTTACGCCGTCTCTAACCCAAAGTCAATAGTTTGATTGGGTCAACACCAGCGGAGGTTCTGTAACAAATAACGCTGCAGTGGTGAACTACTTTTTTTATCAACTCTGCTGATTCATGTTTCTGAAGAAGACAAGAGGTGTAGCCTGTGTCTCTGCTGTGATTTCCATGCTGAGCAGCCAAACAGGACATCCTGCTGTCCAAGGCCTGCCACCACCACCATCACTCCCCTGTCACCCAAAGGCATGCGCTCACTCAAAGCCCTGCTGGAAAGAAAAGACTGTGCTGGTGGTCCGAGCGCTTCCTGTACTCCACTATAACTGCCAGAAGTAGACTGAAAATACACAGCTTGAAACTAGTGCTGTAGAAATATATCCCTGAATTGAGTAAGTATTTTATTTATTTTACATACATGTTGCAATAAAGCTTAGGAACAGATCAGTCAGGAGTACTGTCTGCAGGCTTACTCTGTTTAGCCGCTGCAGTCCTAAAATTATTTGGACAAGACTCATAAAGTTATTTTATAAATTGTTGCATAAACTGGTATTTGATCCATAGAAAAACACATTTAGCACAACTGTAAACAAACAAACAGCATTCAACTAAGATAAATCAGCAATTTTGTCACTTGAGAAACTGAACGTTCCGCTCCAAATACACAAGTTCTTGTTGTTACACATAATAGCTATCAGTCATCTCAGAACTGGTTGGTTAAAAATATAACAAAACACAAGCGACTTGAGCTCAGAGAAAAGGTCAGTGTTCATTTTTTTTGCAACAAAAAGGCCACTTTATTCGTCATTTTAAAAAAATCCATTTTCAGCGCTTCACAATCGGGCATATTGTCAAAAAGTTAATAAATGGAGGACTAAGATCAGAAGGGGCACAGGGAGACCTAGCAGCAGATTGCACCACATAATTAAGAGTAAACCAAGAAATATGCAAAAATCAGTCACAAGGATCGCTACAAGAGTCACCAGACTCAACTCAGACCAATCAGAGTAGGATCAGAGGGAGGGTGATGGGATGAACACTATTCATTGACCACACCGCTTTGTGGATGCCTGATCCCGTCAGATCTTGGAAGCTGAGCAAGGTTGGACCTGGTCAGTACCTGGATGGGAGACTGTGAGGGAACACCAGGAAGCCTGGGTGGATGCAGTGTGAGAGTGAGTGGTTGGTGGTGGTCGGAGGGGCTGTGGGGCAGTCTCGCCTCCGTCAGTCTACCCCAGGGCAGCTGCGGGTAGCTTACCACCATCGAGTATGGAGTGAATGAATAATGCAATGTAAAGCGTCTTTGAGTGCCTAGAAAGTGCGATATAAAACCAATGCATTATTACTTATTATTAGCTCAAAGAATAAGACAGGTAGGATTACATTTGCAATAGAGTATACAACGACAACAGCAGCTTTTGGTGATGCGTTATTTCCAGATGCAAACTCCAACCAGGCTGTACTAAGGGTACAGTAAAGCCTGGAGGTGGGAACATCAATGTCTGGGACTGTTTTTCTTACAAAGTGGACCTCTGTTTAATGATAGAATCATAAATCTGTAGTCTGTATAGAGGAATTTTGGATGCAAACTCAAATTGACAAAACATATTCAAGTGGAGTTTCCAGCAGGATGATGAATCAAAGCATACTGAGTGTCCATTTAAAGAATATTTTGTTCAGAAGAAAGTCATGTAGTGGCTCCTCTGGCATCCTGACTGAAATCCCATTGAGCCCCTATGGGGGGGACCATTGAGAAAAAATGTCGGCTTGTCGATGCTCTTGTGTGGAAACTTGGAGGAAACTTTCACTGATGGACAGAAACTTGTTGATTAGACTCCAGGTGTTTCCAAGCAGTTCTGCAGGTTAAATGATGGCAAACTAAACACTAAAGCATGGGATTTAGTGCGAGGTGACGCAAACAGTTTAAAAAATGTGTAATCGACCCTTTTAGAGTTTCTGTTTCCATTCTGGTGTAGGATCTGACAGCTTAACTCAGAATTCACCAAAACAGCGGCAAATTGTTGCCACTGGACGTCCTTCTAGTTCAGTGAGCACACAGGAAACAGATAAAGGGTCCTTCTGTTTGCTCATATTGTGAATTTTATGTTATTAATGGCAATGTTTCAGATGTTGAATGGTGAGAAGACTGCTACTCAATAGGGACCTTAAAAGGGCAGAAAAAGTGGCGCCTCTTGTTGTGCTCTCCAGGTTCAGCTAATCAGCGTTTGTCTTCTCCAAATGTAACCAGCTTGCCTCAAGCCCCGCATAGTAGTTTTTCCAGGGCTGCTCAGAATATCTACTCTGGAATAGGCACTTTTTTTTTCTCCCCTGAAAACAGCCAAAGAGCTTCTACAGGAACCGTTCTTGCGGTCAGAACACTCACAAAGGTTTGGGTCACTGCAAGTTTGGCCTATTGTAACTACAGTTGTTAGTGAAGCCACCATTGTATGTCCAAATACTACTTTCATCTTCATTTTGTTCTGTGTATGTATTGTTTCATCATTTACAACCTCACTTTACAAGTCCATTTACACTGTCCTTAACATGAATGCTGCTTTCATTTACATTTCCATATGTAATGTGAAGAAGTGTATACATTTTGAAGTGTCCAAATATTCTCTAGTGGCATACAATGTTTTAGCCAAACCAGATTTTCCCACAGCTATTGTAAGCCAGTCATTTCACTGCTGTCAAACTTTCCCTTTCTCTGCTGCTGTCTGCTGACAACCATCCTCCACCTCATTCGCCTCCAGTTTTCATTTGAACCAGCATCCCTGAGTCCTTCCACATCACATCCATTCAGAGCACTACTACATTCTTAAAATAATGAAATCACGATGGGGTCTAATTGCCCAACACTCATCACATTTTTCTTTCCCTTTTGTGCACAAATTGTCGAGTAATATTGTTACTCTATAAGCCCCTCTTTCATTGGAGCCTCTCCTGCCCCTGTTAATGGCCTCTCCTTCAAACAGCGTTCCCCTGCCAGCTCTCTGTGTCAGTCTGTCGTCAGTCAGTGTGGAGAGATTAGGGAGTTTATTCACATTCCACCAAACTCTGTGTCTCTGGAACACATGTGAGTCTGATTGCCTTATTTACCGTAGTAATCAAATTCCCCTGCTCTGAGGATGATGTTTGGAACAGTGGCAGTGTCGACTGTGGTTCAAAGCCTCCCAAGAGTTGTTGTTTGCGCCTGTCTTAAGTGTGGATGCTCTCACCACACTGCCACACTAATCCCGAAATATTTTCTCCAGCTCGTTCCAGAATGATTTAATGTTCTGCTCCCACACAGATATTTATTGCGTAGACGTCGTGGTGTCACAGTGAGGGGCACAGTTACATGAAGACAAGTATAATATTTCTTGGATATAAGTGTTGGCAACTTTAACAAAGGCTTGTCAGCAGCCATTTTTGGTATTCTACTTTCTTTTGCGTGTGTGTGTGTCATATTTCTTCATGGGTTATCCTTAGATTTCCTCTCTGGAACAATGAAGTGATACTAGCAGAAGAAAATTAGTCATGTATGTATGGATGTATGTATGTATAATGTACATAAAGATTTCTCCCTTATGTACAACAGAAGAGTTTTGCAACAACCTGCAAGTATTTGGGGTGGTTTTAAAGAGTTATTTGCAGTCCTTCTATGACATGTCAGTAAACTAGAGGAAAACACATGATTGCAATAGTTTTTATGATACATGGAACTCCCAGCTCATTCTGCAGTTGTGGTGATATTTTACTGGATTAATATTAAATCTTGTCCTATTTGTAGCATTAGATAAAACACAACATAGCAAATAGGGCAGCTTTGATTCAGTGACTATACAGAGGAGTACCGCTCACATGCGTTGGTGGACACATTTCATTGCTCTGATTGGCTGTAGCTCAATCCTGTTGTGTCTGGAGATATTTTGGTCTGCATCCATTGGTAACGCCTTTTGGAAATCAAAAGTGAACTGAGTGGTTCCTGACAAATTCATATTGAGTGCATTTGTATGCTGACGCAATGCCAAAATGCCATGAAATTACTTAATTCACTTGGATTCAGTGTCTGGGAATGTGAATATCTAAAAATGTAACATCAGTCCATTTAATGTTTGTTTTACATATTTGGTTTTAGTCCAAAGTAGTGGAACGAGCGATTGACTAGCCAACAAGACTAAAACTCCAAGCCCAAAGTCTGACTTGTTGATCTGTCAGCTTATTGTCTTCAGTTTCCTCTGTGGAAATCAAAAATTCATAGAATAATTTTATCTGTACTTCATTCTTCTACCCTCAACAGTGTGTTTCTTTGTGAAAACACGTGAGCTTTTTAAAGGTCTACTTAAAACAGAAGGCTCAAAACAGACTTTCTCTTCTTGGAGTGACCAAAGAAGCCCAACCAGTCAATTTTATACACTGTTGATGCATACCAGTCTGGTGACAACCACAATTATGTTGTCTGCTCTGCTGAATGGAGGGATACTACATCAAAAAGCTTTGAGTGACATCAGGGTGGAGCAGAGAGCAGGAAGGTTTCTGTTCAGGCTGGCAGCCATCTGTTACAGAGCTGTCCTCTGGGAGAAGACCACCAACACATCGACAGCTTCTCCCTAAGAAGCACAGCTTCGCCTGTTACTCGCTTGTAATTAAACTGATGTTTATAGAAAAGCTTTAATTTCTTTTGAATTATAATTATTTGATCACTGATAATCACATCATTTGTTAGTTTTTTTCTTTCAGTCAATCATTCTATTATATATCAACGTTTTCCAGTCACATGTCATATACCTTGTTTGTCCCAACAAAATATAACAAAGAAAAGCAACAAATCTTAGCGGCATTCCTCGTCTTTGGTCCAGATTGACTCACTTATTGATTATCTATTGAGTGATTTGCCATAAAGTTTTGAACAGACATTCATTTTGTTGACAGAATGAATCCCAAAGACCTTGGTGTTTCCTGACTTTTCCTCTAGTGCCACCAGGTGATCCAGTAAATCCAGTGTCTCCGTACCTACTAGATGGATTGACCTTACGTTTGATACACAGATTCATTGTTCCCAGACAATGTGTCCCAGTAACTGGTAATTCCTGTCTTGGCAGACTGGCACTTAATGCCTCGACAGCTATTGAATGGACTATAATGAATTAGTTTAAACAAACGACTGTGTATAAAAAACGGATGTAATGTTTGGGTCTGAAAAGTGAAGCCAAAAAAGTGCCTTAGCCCTGCATTCTTTCCAGTGGCCAACAGGGGGTGACTCCTCTGGTTGTAAGAAGTCCAATTGTATAGAGGTCTATGAGACAGTGACCCTACTTCTTACTTGATTTGTTACTCCAGTAAACATTTTCACAGTGACTTTAGGGTCTTAATTACTAGTTTCAATACTTTTTCCACAAAAAGTGATGGTCCCATTTGGAGGAAATAGATGATGAAGCAGGATGGGTTTTAGGGTGGGGTTATCTTGCGATGACAGGTCCCCACTGCATTGCTACAATGCATAGTCTCCCTGAGTTCTCCAGTCAGATTCAATCCTCGCTAGTCATGTGGGGAATCAAATGACCAAGATGCAGCCGACCAAATGTAAAACTCAAGGCTTCAGAACAGTAGTCCATAAACCAATGAGTGACGTCATGGCTCAGATGTTCATAAACCCCTCAGGTCAAAACATTTGATTGTAAAGTGCTTTGATTTACGATCATATAATACTGCAAAACTGCTTCCCATCAACCTTAGCTGTTCTTTGTTTTTCTTCCTTGTTAGCAAATGTTGGCATGCTAACAAAGATATTAAACATGGCGAACATTTTATCAGCTGAACGTCCACTTTCATAACCTAAATAATAAAGTTCAAGGTAAGTTTTAAGTAGAGTCTTTAGGAGAAACTACTACATTTCAGTAATTTTCAGCCTCCTCTCAGATGTTGATGTGGTTTTTTGAGAAGAGAGAACATTTATTGTAAGTTAAGAGTGAGCTGCTGTCAGAGGAGCAGCACGACTCCTGGTGCTGACCGGAGCCTTATAAGAATCCAGCTCTGTGCATGCATCAGACCCCACCCTGCTCTTTGAATTGATGTTTTTTTTTTCTCATTAGCGTAGACTAGCAGAGCTCGTGTGGAGAGCGCAGTGAGCAGAAGCAGCAGTGAGTACAGAACTGTTAGATTTTTTTGTATTTACAGGAGCCATCGGTGGACCACAGAGAGGGAATACCAGCCCAAAGCCGTTACTTTCTCCTAAAGTCTTAATGATGGGTTCATTAAAAAGGTATCTCGCTCTCTAACTCGGCACAGATGGCCAAGAAGCAGTTATGGTATATCAGACAGAGACTCTGGAGGAGATTTATGTCAAACCACAGCTGAACCCCGGGAACCAGCACAGCAGTCTCAACATTACAGCTATTTGATCTCCTGTCTGTCTCCGGTTTTACATGAGATCCAAAGCTCTGCTGTCCTTGACATTTGTTTAGTATAAATGCGATTATTCACCGTAGCTACGGAGAGCAAATCAAGGCAAATCTGAACTGACAGTTTGTTGAGCATTTCTGTAAATGTGCCTGTTGAGCTGAAGGGTAGCACACAAGGGCTAACAGATAATGTATCTCCACAGACTGGAAACACTCAAAACTATACTCGTAGTTTTTGCTTTTACTATAACAGTGTCAAACATTTAAATAAAAGAAAATGAAAATAGAATGACCTCTTGACCTCAGAGGAGCCCAGCATGCACTGCAGCAAAATGCTTCCGTAAACTAGACAAATGGGCTTCTCCCTGATGAGGCTAGCAGCTACTGCTCACAGGCTTTATGAGACAACGCGCTCTCATAACTATGTCAAACACATTAGCAGTGAGACCCTAATGTGCCCACAAAGTGCGTGTGGCATTGGCCCATCAACCAAACGTCTCCAGTTCAACAGTGCTAATGGCACCAAGGAGATGGCCACGGCCTTTAGCAATAAACAAAGACAAGGGTGCGTGATAAAACGGAGGAGACAAGGCCGAGCTTGCATGCAAGATAAACCAGCCATCAGCAAAACAATTGTTTGGTTCAATGTGTTTTTCTTCCAAGTGGTTTCCTGTGTCATAAAAGATAGAAGTGCAAACCCTGAGACTATTTGCATGAGAGTCTAAAAGCAGCAGCACGTAGTGGTACTCAAACTATCTGTGTTTATCTTTTAGTGTCACTTTGTCTTTTTATGGAACACTTTGACATTTTAGGAAATACACGCCGTTTGATACCACTCAGTCAATAATATGTGTGAACCCCTTTGGATGCCCACCTGTATAATCCTGAACCTTAAAATACATAGAATTGGTAAATGATATTATTATGAAATAGATATTAACAATTAAAAAAAATCAACACAGTGTTAAACTGCATCATTGTACCAGTAAAGAACAAAGACTATGCTCTGCACAGTCTATGTGAGAGTTTAAGAATTGATCTTTAGGTCTTTTTTAAACCCTGAATGGTGAAGTTCCTGCCTTTATCTGTGATCTGCTGAGTTCTATGAGCTTTACCACCACCAAACATCCTCCAGAAGGATCCTACTAACAGTTCCAAAGTCTCAACTTGTCACTGAAGGTGACCAGGCCTTGCTTTTTTCTGTGCAGACAATATCTGTGGAACTTTCTGCCTTGAGATCTCTTGAATCGGACAAACTCAGTTCCCTCTTTTAAATCTCTTAGCATGACTGGTAGTAACAGTCGGTGTTGCAACTATTTAATTTATCTTATCTCTTTTGAAAGGTGCTATATAAATGATGTTGTAATTATTATTATTATTCAATACCAGACAGTGTTACATCTTTAAGATCATAAAAAAAATACTGAGATGAAGTTATCAGAGAAGAGAAAACCATTTCATAATTAAAATGCTCAAAACTCACAGCCTTAAACCAGAGTGCTGAGGGGCTACAAGTTCATGTTATTTTGTATTAATGGAGTTCCAGCACAGAAGAGTGAGAATTCATGCACAAATGTCTGCAGGGCTGTCAGACAGGATTTGGAAAAAGTTTGCTGTACTTCACTTGAAATCCCTCTGCTGCTGACTGCAGTTTCCTAGAGAGTCATTAGTGGGACTGAGGTCTTCTCTGGAGAAACGAGGTGGATTTCCGCATGTCTGTGTGCACATAGCTGGGCATTGCCGAGACGTCCCAAGAGGCATATACCCACTTACTAATAAAAGCCTGCCGACATGCTGTTGGTGAGCACGGCATGACTAACATCCTGTCTTCACCAACACAATGGAAGTGCCAGGTGTTTTGAAGCTGTGGAAACATACTGATGGATCCAAACGAGGTTTAGTTTAATAGGAACAATATTAACAAATATGCGACTTTGACACATGAAGTTGATAGCGTTGCATATGCAGGCCGACAAGTGCAGATGAACACACAGAAATGCACATACACACAGACTTCCTTTTAAGGGTCAGTGTTTATGTCAGTGTGCTGGGACTGCAGGGCTTGGTATGTCTCTGGACGCCGGCCTGAGACACACACAAGGACAGCCCTGCCACAGGATGTGAAGCGGGTGTGGTGCGCAAGTTTTCTCAGCCTCCCACAGACCCCGGGACACATACAGGACATACAGCACACACACAGTTGCACATAACTGGGGTACTTCACTCCTAAACAGAAAATGTGCTTTGTAAAATCAAGTGGGTCATTCCATATAAGATAAAAAAAAATGTGAATAAGTCCCCACCTGACCTCCTCAGAATCAGCTGATTTTTTTGTACAATAATTTTATTATATTTAATGAAGTCGTGCAAAATTTGACCTTAATACTGTAAATATTTTCCGAGTCACAGACCCTCAAAGTACAATTTTATGCTTTCTGTGTTTTTTTTCCCAGCATTTTGAGCCTTCATAGCCTCATTAGGGTTAGGCTAACCCTACAGGAGATAAGTAGATGAAATTTTCAAGGCTGAAAAATACATTATCACTGCAACCCGATCAATTTTACATGCATTCCAGGCGTCAAATCAAAAGCCAAAATCCTGTTTTGTTAAGCATGATTTTTTCTAAAACCAGCTTTGAGCATCACTATCATCGACATCAGTTTCATAGTTTCAGTGGCAAAACTGCCTTTGACATAGCATCATAGAAACAAGCATTGGTACCCTGGATGTGTTATTTGTTTGCTGATAATTTACTTTAGAAAACTTTTTTTAAAAATGCATCTTGGGTAAACTTCCAAGGGCCATATTATCATGTCGGATAGGTGGTTGGTCAAAAGTAGTTATAGCAAATGAAAGATCTTATTCAATGCTCGCTTCATCTTCTAGCTATGATTCCTTTTTCTAAAATATGCAGGCAAATATGTGTAATTAGTACAATCTAATATATAAATCATGTGAGCACTAGTGTTCTTTCTCCAGTTTAAAGACATAAGTTACATTCTTGAAGGTCCAAGTATGCCTGTGTTAGAAAATATATTAACTCATTCATTCACAAACACACACACACACACCTCAGTGCTTCCCTACGCAGAGGTTAATGAACTTGTTTTGAATTCCTTCACCTCTTGACAGGAACTACATTCCAGGCCTTGAAAATAGCGGCTGAAACAAAGAGCGGAAGTGATGTGAGAGCACTTCCCATCGACTCCCTTCTGAATTTATCTCAATCCTGCAGACCCGCTCGCCCCCCGACTCTCCTCCCGCTCGGCCCCACCCTGAAGAACAAGAAGAAAAACCCGCCACGTTCGCCGCTCCGACCTTTTCATCCGAACACGCCAGTCGAGTTAACCCCGCCGTTTAACATCAGGCAAAGCTACATCTTCCAATCTTTGATCCCCCCGTGGCCTGAGCCTTCTTTCGGTCAGTCTGGTTGGGATTATCCGCCCTGTTTGGCCCAAACTTGTATTTTCTCTCGATCCCTTGACGTAAATGTAGATGTATTGGAAGCGAGGAGCGCAGGATACATCTGCAACATGTGTCAGAGTGTATTTTGCGCTTGATTCAATGCAAACCTGCTGTGACCTATGACCACTGATTCATATGGCATTCTGCTGCAAGGGATTGTGGTAGAAAGTAAATATCTTTGAGTGCTGAAGGAGGGTGCAAGTCTGTACTTTTCTCTTGACTGTTTATTCTGTCACGATTCATTTAGACGTGACAAATGGTCATAATGCAAATGACTTTTTTTCCTGTAAAATATGGAAACCTTGGCTTTTGCCATAATGGAAAATGCCAGTGCTTCTCCCAACCTCGCCACTGGTACAGGTACAGTAGGTTGACTATATTCGCCACAGAATCAATGGCATACTGGTTTTTCAGTGTTGGTTATATAAGCACACAGCTTTAATCAAGTTCAAAGCAGAGCAGAGCTATACAGTAGCATGGGGCTTTTTAATGTTGATGTAATGGTTATGTAGGCAACATTAGAAGGCGAATAAGGGGTGGGAGACAGGAAGCGTCATTTAGTTACTGGCTCAATCTGCAGAAGCAGATCTTCCGGTCAGCGGGTGCTTCCCTGCGTTAACGCTACAATAATATTGCTGGCTGATAGATGAGGAGATGAACAGGAGGGAAAAGGGTGGACTGAGACAGGGGGATAAAAGCCGAACAAAACCTCGCTGTGTGGCAGAAGTAGAATTAGAAATCTATTGTGTACGAGAGCAGATAGGCAGAGAGGGTGGTCTGTTTGGTCAGGAACATTGTCTGGTGATCTCGCTGTTCGGCTAACACTGAAAAGACACAAAATAGATCCCGTTTGTTGTGATTTCTGCAGGGGGAAGCTTTTGCACGTTGGATTTTGCGTGCAACATGTGGCGCAAAGGCCTCACAGGGAGTCATAGAGAAATAATAGGCATGATACTCTGGCTATATTTCACCACAGGAGATACAAAGACGTGCTGGTCGACCCCGGTGCCAGTTTATTTTTTAAAATAACTCAAGAAAAACAAACTAATTTCCTCCTTTACCGCACCGGTCCGGATTGGGTTGCATTGAAGGGCACAAAACAAGCCCGATGACTGGGTTTCCTGCGCCTGCCGATGCAGATATTCATGTTTCTGTCTCTCCACCTCTTAATCATCGGCGTGACTCGGTGTCATTGGCACCATCTGTAGCATTTCCCAGCATGTAATGTATACACTGAAAAACACGTCTCCCAAGCAGCAAAACCATCAATGAACACCGTAATGAAGTGCTGACATCCCATGCAGGGGAAACCCCCTCGGTTCCATCATGTTTGCACACGTGCACACACGCATTAATACCAGTTCATGTTTCCTTCTCTGCGTAAATGCATGTTGCGTCGTGTGTCAGGATTTAAAGGCTGCTAATGTGGGGTACGATGACCCCCAGAGTGACTCCCTCCTCCCCCCTCCTCCCCCACCTTTGGCCAAAATGAGCACGGCGAGGTTCCTACTTTTAACAAGTCTCTGCAGGCCCATCCGTCTTCTCTGAGAGCCTGTCAGTCGGTGCTTAGGGATTTATCAGGTTGAAAAATGAACCGGCTCTCACATGAAAAGGCGCCATCCGAGGCTACCGGGCACAAAGGGGCCTAACATGATTTTGGATGTCGCCATTACGGAGCTGCTGCCTGGCTGCTGTCTAAGTCAGTTTCCAGTGGAGTAGTGAAGCCTGTTGCTTTCCATTCAAGCCAGTGACTGACTGTCTCGTTGCTGCAGCCAAGAAATTACCTTTAACTGTCTTCAGCATGTTAGCTGGTTAGTTGCTGTCTGACAACCTTGTCTCAGGAGCACTTACATTAACTACATATAATTTGTACAGCCAATGATGTTTCAGAGGAAAGTGTATTAGCTGCATTGCTTGGCAGTGTTTTTTTCTATGACAGGTAGCACTTTTTTTAACACACACAAGGCATCTGTAGGTCAACAAACGCCCTGCTTTGGGTCTTGGCAATCCTTGGAGCTTCAGTAAAACCCAACTGGACTTCTCTTTTAGTTTCTTAAAGAAAAACTGAAGATAAGAGGCTAAACGGCCTCAAGAACTGGACTTCGTTTAGGTTTTTGACTGCAACCACAAATCTCTGCTGAGCTTATAGTGCTATAGGGTCTTAAATATTCTTATAAAAACACTGCAGTTTGTCTGTCAGTCAGCATTTTGCAACTTGGCTGGTATGTTTGTAGTGTTGCCTCATTGCATCAATAGGAAATAAATCACTTAAGCAGCGTCACGTTTCTTGCAAAACAAATTTACTTTACTAATTTTAAAACATATAAATGCAGTTTCTAGGAGTCACATGACAACAGAAACATGACAGGTGATAGACTGATCACATTGAGAGAGCTTCATTATATTCAACAAGCAACCTGAACTCGCAGTGTGCAGACTGATATGTATGCAGAACTGTTTTCTATATTTGTGTGGACGTGGTGTGGTGCAACAGTTAATCACAGCAGTGAGGAGGAGGGAGGGAGTTCAGCAGGCGTGCAAACATCCACACACACTTGTACAGATGGTGTTTGACCATTGATCAGCAGCCTCACGAGCTGCTCTTATCAGCGTCTCGGTCCATCGGCTGTCTGCACTGACTCACTTTCACAGTCAATCAGCTCCCTTTGTGTTTATCTCGAGTTGTGTGTGCGCGCTCTGAGTGTGTGTGTGTGTGTGTGTGTGTGAGGTCAAAGAGCAGAGAAGGGAGAGTAAATGAGCAGCGAGGTATAAAGGCTGCAGATGGCTTCAGCAACCTCTCACTCTTCATCTTGGTCAGGACACTTAGCAGTGAGCTTTTATCTCACAGCTGACGTTGTGTCTATTGAGTGTCGATGAACTCTATGTGTAGCTCTGTGTCACTTTGATTTTAGTACTTAATTGATAAAAACAAAACAAAATACGCTATTATGAAGGAGGATAAACCAACAAGATGGGTTTTTACAACCTGGCAACCCAAAATTAGTAGTTATTACTGTTCTATATGTAATTAATAAACAATGTTGTGTCATTATCTGCTAAATAGGCATTGATTTGGAGTTATTCAAGAACTGATAAGTGATGATTCATCACTTATTAGTCTGTTTCTGGTTCATTCCTAATATTTCCTGAGTAAATACAGTTTTGTGTACTGTATTATAAAGCAGTGATAATAATAAGCTTTATTTTTTTGCACTTTTCTTAATGTTACAGCAAGCTCCACAAAAAAATTATGAATAAAATAAAAGTAAAATAAAACTGGGCAGATAAAATAAAGCCAAAGGACATGAGAGCAAAATAGGTAAAAAGTATAAAACGAATAAGATCAAATAAATAGGAATATAACGTATAGATAAGAACATGTTCATCACAAAGTTCTGAAAGCTTTTACAGAGTCAAAGGTTTTAAGATGAGGTTTGAAAGAAGCTCAGGACTTACTGTGCCTCAGTTCAGTGTGGCAAAGAGTTTCATATATTATATACAATAATGTAACAATGTGAGAGGAGCCGTCCTGCATAGTGAAGACTTTTATCTTATTTTGATATTTTAAGTATATTTCACAGATAAAACATTTTTAGGTTGATTTCCGTTCAAATTTAAATACAATCCTTTTTAAAATACCATATTATTGCAACTTTTATTTAAAAATACATTCATACTGTGTTGATATAGCATCACAAAGTTGTAGGGAACGTGCAAACTGTTGCCTTTTGACACATGTGGCAACATTCAGTTGTGGTTATGGATCTGGAAACCTGCTTTAAGCTCTGTTTTGGTCTCCACCACCGACAGTTGCGCTCTCCTATAAGAAAAATCCAGCTCTTTAGCAGCTCAGTGCTTTTTCTGTGTTCACCACCTATCTGCTAAGCTTGTCCACTGGCACTTGGTGCAGGTCAGGTGACGCACAGCAGGTTTTTGTAGAGCTTGAAAAGAGATCTCACTGATTACAGCGGTGAAAATGAAGCGAAAGAAACTCGACTGAGCTGAGAGGAAACCACAAAGTCTGGTGATAATTCTCCATGGATGACCTTTTTACATTGCATGAAGATTCAATAATGGTGGCAGGCATAATACTCACCACTGTGGCCTGCATGCTAAGATCAGGTGAGTCTCCCTCTTTGTAAGGCGTGATAGACACTGGGCCTTATTTATTATAGTGCTTTACTATTTCGTCAACTCCCTTACATTCCTTCATGTCTGTCTTTGAATGAAGAACCCTTATGTTACATTACAGGTGTCATCTATTTGCTGGACAATTTAGGTTTTTCATTTTGTAAGCTGTCCTATTTGAATTTTAAATGGTCTGATTATTCTTAATGCTTCAATACTTTTATTAATTTTACCTTTCAATACTTTTGTATCATTCTTATCCAAGTTATTTATATGTCTTATTTGGTTACGTTGAAGCAGAGATGCCTGCGGAGTGGACAAAACACAATCTGTAGGAGGGAGAAGACGCAAAGTTAGCAACATGCAAAAGTGGTATTTACATGACAGCATGCAAAGTGAAGGAGAGTAGAGGCTCAGTGCATCATGGGAAGTCCCTCAGCAACCCAGGTCTATGGCAACATAACTAAGGGATGTTTCAGGGTGGACTGACTGACCTACCAATCGCTCCTGCCGTCCCCATCCGGCAAGCGTGGCTAAAAATATTGATTCGTGCGGGACATGAACGCTTCTTCCACCGCTGGTGTGCTCAAACAAGGAGAATTTCCTCTTCTACCAGTTAAACTAATTGTTCCTCTTCCACTTGCCAGTTGTCAGACTCTGGTCTGTTCTGTCAGTAGCTGATACCTAACAGCTGGTGGAGCAGGTGGGTGTAAAACTAGCCGTGCGTTTGTTTGTTTCTCACCCCCACCCGCCGTTGCTTCCTCTGTTCATTTATTTTGGGCTTCCTCATTTCATCCCTCGCTGTTCGGTCCGTGGCAGGTTGTTCCCAAGCCCCGATCACAGCAGGGACTCACAGATGGTGGATTGACAGCTCATAGGTTTCACTCCTGTCTCTGATCCAGTGGTTGTTCCCTTTATATCAGTGCTGCTGTGATCATACTCATAGCAATATAATGTCACATTCTGATCCTTGACTGATTTGTGCTTCTGTGTCAACCTTTTGAAACTGAGAGTCCAGATTGATCTCTGCTCGCTCTGAGACACCTGTTTGAGGAACCTCAATTCACTTTGTGTTTATTTAGCTTTTTAGAGCAGAAGGACACTCAGTCACAAGCCCAAGCAAACACGACTGAAAAGGCCAGTTACCTTGAAGGTCAGCACAGGTGTGTTTGTCTGTTCCCGTCCTTTCACTGTTCCTGTTCCTGAAAAACAGCCTTTTTGTCGCAGCTGTCACCTTGAAACACTCGGTCGACTTTTGTTTGCTTTGTAAAGTTCGGTCGTGTGACCTTAAGGCCTCCTGAGGCGTTAAAAGAAATCAAACAAAGTCATAAGCTGTATTATATCTCCCTGCCGTGTGGCCCCAAAGGTCGCGATTAATCATGTTTCATATGCTCATAATGTCTTTCCTTGTCCTGTTTTTTTCACTTTGGTTACAGCCCAGTGACTTTAAATCATCTGTCCTGTATTCAGGCATTTTAAAAATAATAAATAATAGCATTGTTCAGCTTCAGTGCTTTACTGGATTGATTAACTCACACCAATTTAAGGCTTGTTTTGGAGCTCTGCAATGACGTGGGAATAGAACAGGGATTAATGTTCTTTCAGAAACACAACATCTCATCCCGACAATGCTGTATTGAGAAAAGTTGGTATTTTTTTCAAAATAAAAGTTTCAACCACTGTAAGGTCCATTAAATTGAGTTAGAGCTAAGTTTGATCATTGATTTCCTCTATGTTTGTTACCACACACATAACTGGTATATGGGTTTGCTTTAAATCAGTAATAATAATAAAAAATAATGTCTTGATTTATGCATATTATCAAAGCAAACTTACAAAGTGCTTCACATAACAAGAAAAGATTGCGCAAACCTTGATTTAAAAACACATAAAAACACAGTGAAGAGAGAATTAGCGCACTGCATATAAATGTTATATTAGAAAAAGACAAAACCCAACAGCATAACTAGAATCAGATCAGATCAGAAAGGCACTGTGAAAAAAAGTGAGTTTTACATCTAAAAAAAGTTACTGGCTCAGTGTTTTTGTTTTTATTTTAAAAGCTCTGTCCCCTTTAGTCTTCAGCTGAGAGTCTGCAACAGATAGAACGTCCTGTCCCAAGATCTCAAAGTACTATTAAGTATAAAGTATCAGCATTTCAATGTTTCTGTTCCTGGAGCCAATAACAGGAATTTCTGTTTTGGTTCAACTGAAGAAAATTCATAGACATTCAGTTTCGTACAGCATAATGTGGTCAGTGGGCTTCAGAGTGACGTAAAGCTTAAGTCTTATAATTTCTTATATGACTCTCAGCCAAGTTTGTCTCCCTCTCTGACAGCAGCTTCTGTTCCTGAAGGTTCCTTTGCTCAGCTTCACACAGGGTCTGTTGTGATGAGTAGAGCTCAGTGCCAACACAACAGTGGATGTTGGCACAGTTGCATATTTATAATTTACATAAACTGACAAAAACAGTATATAACACAAAATAAGTATTGAAAAACATATACCATTTCATCTTCAGGTTTTTTAAAGGAAAAAATATGAACCTCTTACTACAGTGGCAGTTTTTGATCTAATTTCATCTACCTCTATTTAATGTCAAGTAATTTTTCATGTACACACCACAGAACCAAGGTTAATGGATTAAGCTGAAGGCTTGTATCATTAAAGGTATTAACACAAAGCTGAATATATTAATATTCATAAATTTGAGCCACCTTTTTCAATAATGTACCTCGTCTGAACTCTTCTGTTCTGAATTATTACTCCATCAAAATAGCTGAACTGCTTTTACTACCTGAGTGCTTGTCCCAGATTAAACCAGTTTTAAACATACAGAGGTCACATATGCCTTCATTTATAGCTGAATGTTATTCTTTTAAAAAATCTGTATTGTCTACTTAGCTGAATGTTGTGTTGTATCTGTAACTGTTATGGTACTATGACTTTAACCAGTGGTGGTTTTAAGGTTTTGACAGAGTCGCATGAGATAAAATTAAACGCACCAATAGTAGAATTATTGACAGCATGAGACACACACCAGCACCACACCACCCTGAAAGCAACGAGCTGCCTTTTAAACACTCCCTGCTGAAGATTAACAACTGGAACAGACTATGCAGGTGAGACCAAGATAATACAAAGTATTAAATGCTGACACAAGCCCATCACCATACAGAAATAAAACACAAAGGATCAATATTTAGAGGAATACAGACTCCTTTAAGTAATTCCATATGGTCAGAACAATAGTGTAAATCAGCACTGCTTCTGCCTGAATTCCATAACAATTCAAAAATCAATATATGTGTACAAATATACATTTAACATACCATTTCTTTGTGCCAGTCATCCAAGAATAAATACCACATTTCCATGTCGTATTAAAGTAATGGACCTGCTGGTTTCCATTACAGTCAGATGCACCCTTGAAGAAATCCCGGTGCATTCAGCCAAGTATATTTAATAAATCAGGTTTAGATGAAGAATGATGTAAATGTGACTCAGGTCTGAGTCTATGTTTCTTTGTGACTGGACAAAAGCAATCATCCTTTAACAGTCATTGCTAGACTTTTAATGACAACCGGGAAAAGAGATCTTGTTACTCAATCATGTAATCACTATGATGCAAAATCTAAAATGCCAATGCCAAATACTTTAAAGTGAGTCTCTGGGAATAGTTACACAGAACACCTGAAGTTTTCTCCTTAGGTATGACAAGGTGTTGCACAAACCTTAAGAGGTTTCCTTAGTTGAGGAAAAATGTCAAAACATTTACTGCGTTAAGAAAGATTTTACAGCAGTAAGATTGTACAGTTTCCATGGAGACCACTTGTTTGTTTGTACCCGTGATAACTGTTATCACCTCACCTGAAAACAAGAAAACCACACTGGTCAGACAAGGAAAGAGACACACTTTAGCTAAGACACTAAACCTCATTCTTTAAACCAGATTCACAGGGGCCGAAACTCATTTTTCGAATCGAACACTCTATTAATTAATCTATTAATCAATTTAACAGACATGTTTCTAATAATGTAAACAGACCAATGGGCCAGGATAAAAGTGTTCACAGTAGCCTTTGAGCGCTACTCTGAAAGAGTCAAAGATCAGAGATATCAGTATGTGTATTGTTACCTTTACATCAGAAGACTTTGAAAAGATTTGGAAAAGACTCTTGGAAAACTATCATCTCCCACCTGCTCACATCTAAAGAGAAGTTGTAGAGTTTTCAGTCACAGCCTAGTCTCAGACTGAGACTTTGCAAAGACTGTGAATCTTGCAGGATCGCCATTTACAAGACTAGGTCTTGTATTGTTGTATTGTATTTAGGGTTGGACCCGAATATCCGAATATTCTGTCGTTGTGGTGGTATCCGAATAACAATTTTGACATCCAAAAAGTCGTGCACGTGAACTCAGACGTCAAGGAAAATCTTAACTGAAGGTGTTATTGTGCCACCAGTCCCAGGTGTTAATGCTTGGAGGCGCTGTGACAGTTTCATTGCACCACTAATTTTCCACTGTAAATAAAGAAGCATGAGTTCCAATTTTTAATAGTCATCAGTGGTGGAAAAGTTTTTTTCATGTGTTCTGTTATGTGAATATACAATATCTGCAATTTATATATATCAAAAACATACAGATTGTACCTTTACTTTTAACTACTAAACATACACCGATCAGGCATAACAATACGACCACCTGCCTAATATTGTATTGTATGCTTTATCAGAATGGGCTCTAGGAAGTTTGGAGGTCACATCAACATGTTGGGCCATTGTCATGTTCCTCAACATGTTCCTGATTGTTTGATGTTTTTTCCATGTGGTGGGGTGCATTTTCCTGCGGGGGTAGGTCAGTGACATTTGGGATTTCCATTTGCATGAGGGAGCGTGTTTGTTCTGGTACAGTGTTTATTTGGGTGTCTAAGTCTCATCAACACGGATGGCATAATCCAAGGTTCCAGCTGAACACCACATAGTACCAATATGATCAATGTTACTCACTTCACCTGTCAGTGGTCATGATGTTGTGACTGATCAGTTTATAGTTTGAGCTAAAATAAGCTAAATATGAAGTAAGTCCATTAAACAAAGCAGTACAAAGGAAACAAAGCTCCCTGTAATAAGATGCTATAATCCGCTGTTGTTCAGAGGCCACTCATATCTATGTTTTCGAGGTATAAAGAGGCATATTAGAATTGATTTGGAGAAAAAAAAGTGATAAAACAATATACTGCAGACATTTGTTGGTTGTACATATAAACTACATACCACCGTGTAACAGACCCTCCCCTCACCCTTCACCCTGCCTGCCTGCTCCTCACCTCCCCCCTCCTTGGTCTGGGAGGTCGGCTGTCAGGAACGTTCACCACCTGAGAGAGGAAGACTGAGGCGGATGCTGGAGATGAAATCACTTCCAGCTCAGGGTCTGAATATAGTCGTGATTCGGTCCAGAGGGGATGTTTACATAGTGGACTGCTGGCCTGACACAATAGGGACAGCTCAGAGCATGTTTGTTGGATGACGGCAGGCATTGTGCTGCAGAAACGTATGCTCTCTCGCGCTCTCTTGGTCTCCAAGTGGTGTTCCAGTTACCCCTTTGTTGCTCTTCATTGTCCTGTTGCATGATGGGATATGTGTGTTCCCATTTTGTTGGGGAACATTTAGCTTTCTGCAGGAAACCACTTGGAGGACGAGCGTTGGCACTTTGTCATAGCTGGAACAAAAAAATCCAAGTGCAGCAGGTTATCATCTCTCTGCAGACACTTCTACACTGTAAAAAAAAAATCTGGTAAATTAAAAAAAAAAATCTGGCAGCAACGATGCCGGAAATTATACGTTGTAAAAGGTAGAATACTGTAACTGTAAAAAGGTAAGGTAACGTCAAATATCTGCAACTTAATGATATTTGTGATTTTGTGGTCGCATATTAAAAAAGACCAAATTGCTGTCTGTCAAAATATAGATTTTTAATATGGAGATTTTGTACAGTGTTGTCTATTTCTATTTTTACAGTCAACACGTAAATAAGTACTTTTTCTGTAATTTTACTAAATATTAGCTGTATCTTTGTCACGCCCTCCACCTCTGTCGGTCTCTAGTGGCAGCTTTCTCCCTCCTCTTTTCCTGCTTACCTCTCTACCTAACCTGAGTTTCCTCTAGGAGGGCGTGTGCTCGGCAGGCGGCGAGGTCAGGTGGACAGGTGACACCTGATTGGAGCATCCAGCTGCGCCCACCCTCAGCCTGCTGCTCATAAGCTGCCTCCAGTCACTCCTCGATGCCGGACCGTGAAGTCTCATTCAGTCAGTTGCTTAATGCTTGCAGTAACCTCTTTCTCTTTGGGTACAGTCTGGACCTCCTGCCAGTCATCGTGTGCCTCTCCAGGAGCCAGCTGCATTCGTTGGTCTCCCACTTCACCTGGATGCTCACCTGTTGGAATCACCTGCTGCTGCTTTTCGGTGTCCATCACACCTGCATGTTTGTTCTGGGCTTACCAACTCCTGTCGAGTCCCCTTTCTGAGAGTTGATGGGACCCGCCTGATTGTGCGGAGTCATTCTTCAGACTTTGCACTAAACTCACGCCCTTTATACATTTCTCTCTCGCTCCTGTCCCTTGGCGTCCTAACTCTGCAAACTGTCAGGAATTCTGGTGTCCAATTCGTTTCTGTGTTGACTATTTGTTCCCAATTTTCAGATGTGGGATCGGTTTTTGGGAATGACATTTACAGCACTCTTATAGGATTCAAATAGCACTGCCTGTCTGTACCCTCCCTGTTCGTTTTGTCTTGCCCTGTCCTTCATTTGTTTCCCCCTCAATTCACTGAGGTGCTGCACTGCCCCCTCTGGCTCATGATAGAAAAATTCAATAAAGAATGATAGCTTAGTCCCAGGGGTGGCCAGTGATGGTCACGCACATGCACTAAATATTAATATATTTTGCTGCAAGACTAAAATATGCATTAATCTCATTAAAGTTGACCCCCTTCTGTGGTGTCAAACGTTGAGTATAAATGCAGACCAAAAAAGAAAAAAAAGGAATCACCTGCTGCAGTCAGTGACCTGCCATGCTCCTCCCCCACTCCTTCAGCAGTGCTCAGCTATTTAATTCTAGCCTGTTATTTGTCTGTTCTCCTTGTTAGTTGTTAGCGTGCTGACCTGTTGTGCTCATCTGAGTAGTTAATTCGCCAGTCTGTTAACACTTCACTTGACTTCCTAGTCAGCATTAGTCAGTAAATAGTTTGCTCTTTGAGTTTATTGCTACTCTCTTTGCTCTGTTGTACTCAGTCCTGGTTAGTGTGCTCATTTGTATTTGTGCTTTTCACATATTAAACCTTTAACACTGATCCTTGTCCACATAATGTTGCATTTGAGTCTCTGAACTGTTCAAAACAAATTTACTATATTGTGAAAATTTTTTACAATATTTAGTATTTTTTTCAACCCTTAACAGACACCTTTTCTTTCAAATAATAGCAAACCTCTGTAAAATGCCACTATAGCTAATTAAAATAATGTAAAGGTTGTAAACAAACACATTACCATTTGTAAAAAATAAAATTCTAATTCGGTCCTTTGTTGTAGGCTATTCAGTATGTAATTAATACTTTCTGTGATTTTACTGCCTCTGATCTGCAAATTAACAAAACGACATCAAAATAGGTAAAAACTATAGATTAGCAGATGAAACTGTTTTTCAAATGTTCTTTTTTTACAGTGTACTTTGGCCTTTATTGGTAAGGCAGCTGAAAACACAGCTCACTGCTGCAGGGTCTGAATAATCTGGACTCTCGTATGTTACAATGGTACGGAGCTGAGAGCAGGTGTTCCAGGTTATCTGTGTCGAATGGACTCTGCGGTCTTGGCTCATTCAGGACTCTGTAAGCCACTGAACAAAACGGAATATAAACACACACAGTTGGTTTGAGTTCCTGTGTTTTGGGTGATTAGTGCCATACTTTGTACGGCCTAATGGTGTCTAGCCTATATAATGGGAAGCAAAACAAGACTCTTCACTGACCACCATCTATCACAGAAGACAGACAAGAAACAACACATGCTCTGCTCCGGTTTCTAAAGGGAAATATGTGGCGCTTTAGTTGTTAAAATCTGCACTGTGTTTTCACATGAAAGTCATCAGTTTTTCAGAACATTTTCCCTAAGAACACCTGTCCTCGACTGAAAGCAATACTAATCAGGGGTGAACCCCCCCAGAAAACTGTAAAGTTGAGCTCCAAAACCAAAACAGATAGTTAAAAGATGGCAAAAAAAACCCTATAAAGCTGGAACTCAGGGATGATCCTCTCTTGGTTTGTCATTTAAGCAGCTTCTTTCACATTAGACATTGTAGCCATTAGTTTTGCTGGAAATTGGCCCCTGCAAATAATGTATTGCCATAATATAAAATCAGTTAAGATCCAAGATTATTATAGAGAGAAAGCCAACACATGCGCGAGAGAAAGCCCACATGTGTTGGAGCGACACATGCGGGCTCCAACAGTGAAAAGAAAGATCTACCATTTAATAGACCTCCAGCAGAACCAGGCTCAGGGAGGGCAGTGGTCTGCCTCGACTGGTTAGGGTGAGAGTTAACGAGAGCGAAAACAGAATGGCGAGACAAACAAGACTGACAACAAACAAGACAAAAATAAGCACTAGGTAGGTTGGTGATGAGCCACAAACACCTCTAGAAAGGTGAAAAATAGATGGACGTAGCACAAGTAGCTTGTTAACACTAATGATCTAAGGGTTGGTTTAGGTAGAGCTACTTTTAACTACTTTACAATTTGGCAAGTTAGTCAGTTTCCTAGTAACACCTAAACATGACTTTTTGCAAGTTAAAATACAACAATGTGTTGTATTTTAAAAGCTAAATATTCCGAAACACAGGGCCTGAATCAAAGCTCATCATATGTTTTTCATCTAAAATCCTAATATGAAAGTAATTTGCAGTTTGGGTACACTTTGAAATTGTTGTGGAGTATCAATTAGCATGAAGCCAACAACTAAGTCCCATAAACTGCAGTTCCTCAAACAGCCACTTGAAGCTGAGTCCAAAATTGAGTCAGTCCTCACTTACCCTTATGTTAAAGAGTCCAACTTCACCGCAGAAGTAAACATATTTACAGCCTGGTACAATAAACAGTTGTGATCTCTAGAGCTAATTTCAATGTTCATGTCAACTGTACACGAGGGGAATTTTTATACACCACATCTGTTTAAGATGTATGAAGGCTTAAGGTTCTGCATAATATGCCACTATAAGTGACAGCTGGGTGTCGTCACAGCACAGTCCACGGCCCAGAAACGTTTGCATGGCCAATCTCAGCTCCACTCATGCAATACCTCTTTGCTCAATTTTAAATTAGCTGTGAGTTAGGCAGAGTCAGGTCAGAGCCACCTCACTGAGCTTCTCAACAGCTCTTCAGAGAACCTATGGTTGATGTCATGGAGGATTTGTCCATCTGTATATACAGTCTATGGCACTGACACCAGCTACCCATTTTAGATGAATGCTGTTTGTGATCAAATTATTGGAAATAAATCTGGCTTTGGAAGCAAAGATGACTCATTCTTGTGTGAAAAACCTATTCATAATGTAGAGGAGAGGGTTGGATTTTCTAAACCAGTTTTCAAGGAGTTAAAAATGTCCTTCCAATTCACTGTACTGTTTGGTGTAATGTTAGTGGCTGCCAGAGTGCCACAGAGGTGTGCTGATGTTCTTCCAGATAAGAACCAAGATCTGAAGGTGCTCCAAAAATCAGAACAAACACTTTTGCAACATCGGATTGTGCAATCTCAGTACAAACGCTGTATTAGTATCACACATCCCCATCATTTAAGACTCTACCTCAACTCCGGCAGGCTGATAGAAAGGAGAAGGAGCCTGTAGAGGGAGCAGTGAATCTCTCACTGTGTCATGTATATGCAGCACAGAGGAGAGCTCCTTCTCCTGCAGCGCCACCATCAGGAGGACCTCACTGATTTTAGCTCCCTTAGACTCTGCTAGAGACACTTTGCTATCACCTCAGCTGAGCAAATAACTAAATTCATATTTGCCCTACCGGAATCAAATCAAGGAAATCCATTGGAATAATCCTGTGTAAATACAAGCCCTGGTTTTTGCTATGTTTCCCACTATCAACCCCTGTAAGTTGAAGAAGATCTTATTTCCGTGTGGTCTTTAAACAAATAACATAATCATTAAATAGCATTTCTGCCTGAGATTAAGCTGCAACAACTGATTATTATGTCTTAATCTGAAATGGCTTGTGGGATGACAGACAGCAAAATGATTCTTTCTATTAATCATACCAACAATTTTAAGAACAGTAATCTATTGTGCTGATTGAAACATTAAAAACAGATGAAAACTTGAAGCTTCTGCTATTCTGAAAGCAAAATGTAAGATGAAGAGTGTTTTCCTATTTTTGTAATGCTTTCATGCAGATTTGAAAAGTAAAAGTTTGATCATTTTCAATCATAAAACTGATGTGATCAAAATAATGATGCAAATAATGACTGGCCACATGTTTCAGTGTAACACCCACTTTACATTCCGTGTTTAATAATCATAAATGAAAAATGATGTGTATAAATGTGAACAACAAGCCAGAACACCCAGCAGACAACACTCCCACACATAAAGGCTCAAAACTGGGAGTCACATCCTCCTGTCTTAGCTGTGAGGTCACACTGTTGACCACTGAGGTGACCCAGCGAGCGTCGGCTCCAATGCCTTCTGAAAAAGGACGATGAGGTAATTTGGATTTCAGGTGACCTCGTCCTCCGATGCGGCTGCGGTTCTTGGTATTCGAATGTCACCCTTTTAATCCAGGGACGTATCACTGATTAATGTGTGCTGGGTTTCACTTCTTGCACTTTCTCTTCTGTTTTTTTTCAAGGCGTTATTGAACACCATTGCTGCTTTAGGTTTTTAAGTGTGGCTACTGACAGAAAACAGACCCTCAGACCACTGTGTTTTCCTTTACAATAACAAATGATGCAATGAATGCCAAAGTGACCAATGAAAATGATTCCGTTTCCTTGGCAACCTTCTTGTGTGTCTATTTTTTTCTCTTTTGGTTTCCACTGAAACAGCAACGAAAGCTTGTGTAGTTACCATAATTCAATTACATGTGTTCTGCTCTTCCCAAAAGACATGAGTTTTCCAGCTTCAAGTGAAAACCAGTTGGCAGACTCAAGCTGTGAACCCCTCCTGGTGGTGCTATGGAGGTATAACAACTCAAGCAGCTTTTCTTCATACTCCTATTAATTGTTATGTTGTTTAACACATAAAATTCAGGATGGGATTTACTTGTCTTTATAGATTCCTAAATAGCTTGCATGTCTCTCCCCCTCGTCAGTCCAGTGATTTTCTCTTTGCTGGTCCTGTCACTTCACAGGAATGTGCTTTGGTGCTGGTTTGATTCTTTAAGCTGCCACAGTTTGGGGGTTACGGTGAACAGAAGGGGGACTGGGGGTCAGTGTGTTGTGGCAGTGCCCTCTGTTTATAGTGGGATTAGAGGTTGACCTGCCCCCTCTGTTTCCCCCTCAAAGCTGTGACGCCTCCTGCCATTCAAAACCCACTGAGGGAATAAACACCAGAGAACTGAATGTGAATAAAAAGAGGAGAAAAAAAAAGATCAGGCTCTGACTGGTTACAGCGCAGTTCAAGATTTTCATACAAGCAAAATATTTTGCTCTGTCAGAGTCATCAGATCAACATTCCCAGTGAATAGACATTTTTACTCTGCAGGCGAAGCTATTTTTTCCCAGCTTGATGGGCCATTGACAAGGTGCCCAGATTTGTCAGGCCCTGGAGTCGGTGGGGGGAAATCCTGTTGCATAACAAACCTGATTGTCTCCACTCATGGCTTAAGAATCGGCCTCCTCATGTAATGCTATAAAAACATTTTCACAATTGAATTTCACCTGTTTATGATGGCCGGTTTAATAGGGGCATCCCACTGATTGCATGTCAAAATCAGTTTCACTAGGAGTGACTCTGAAAACAGATGGAGATGGTCCTGGACTGGTCTAGGAAACTCAAATCATTATAACAAATGTAACTGAACCGTGGTCGCAATTAAACTGTCTTAAATCCAATAAAAATGTCCATTTAATTCAAACCAAAGTCAAAACCCTTAGTTTTACTTTCAGTCATGATGCTGTTTATAGCTACAGACATTCATGTTTCCAGCAGTATGAAGCAGGATCCCCCGACTTTTTCTCCAGCATCCCCCTGAGGGAGTCATTTTTGATTTCACTGAAATCTCTCAACGAACATCAGATGGACTGCCATGAAATTTGCTACAGATGACTCTGGTGAGCCCCTGATTTTTCACATATAGTGCCACCAGCAGGTCCACTTCTGAACTTATCCTGTGAAATATCTCTGTTAAATTGATTTTGTACAGCCACTCGTGGTTCCCAGGCCACGAATCCTCCGACTTCTCCTCTAGCACCACCATGAGGCCGACATTCATGCTTCCCTCTGCTAAAATGACCCCATTACTTGTCATCCAGAGCCATCAGGCTGAAGGTGGTTTCTCTAGTGCTTTGGCTTGTGACCAAATACATGTACAACTAGTGAAGTACATGTCTATCTCAGCTGTTCTTGGCATGCTTACGTTTGATAATTAGCACTATGAACACACTAATGAAAGATAATGACCACATGAACAACAGGCGTACCTACTGAACTATACATCAACTTAACAGATGTTTTAATACTGACTCTGAAATCTGTCTTTTGCAGACCCACGTTTTTTACAGAACTGCTGGAGGATTCTTTTAACTGAGCAGCAGGTTCACATTGTTTCCATTGGGGTTCTAGCTTTAAAGCAAGTTTGTAAAATAATTGTCCGACTACACATCTTTATATTATATCGGAGCACAGATACAACAGTTTAAATACATCAGACTTAGTCATCTTTATTATTTCCAAATAAAGTTGATACTCATATGTGATTAAAAAATGCTATAAACTCAAGGTTCATGGCCTTTTTCTTTGAGCAGCCGTGAGACACAAGCAAAAATGAGCTAAATAGGTGAAAGTTGTGTAGCATTATACACTTTTACTGTATCTACGGCTGACTCCTTAACATTCACCCCATTTTTTTTTAAAAAGAAACAAAGACTAAAAGCTTGGAAGAATTTTGTTTTTTAAACTTTATTGGACACCTACAGATGACAGAAAAAGTAAGAAACTACCACGTTGCAGTGCACACATTCTTATTGCCCTTGTTGTTCTTGTTGACGTGGTATCTTAAACAGACTAACACAGTTTGCTGAAGTGATCTTTAATTTGGTTCAGGCTTGATGCCGCTACAGAATTCTCACTATTCACACCAGTGAGCTTTAACGGCTTAAACGCCACATAAAGTCATGATAGGATGGTTCATTTTATTTACAAAATCAATACAAAGTCTGAGAACTAAAAAGGAATGTGGGTACTTAGCTTCTCAAGATGCCCGATGTGGAGATGTTAACTGATAACACAAGAAACTGTTTCAAACAACAGAAAGCTTTTCTTGCCTTTTATTTTTTAGCGTTCAAAGGAAGCTCAAATCGCTCCTTATTTTAGCCTGTGAGGGAGTTTGGGCCTCATCAGGAGTCACCTCGCTGTACCTTTCCCGTCCCTCAGGTGCCACTTTGAGGAACTTGAAGAACAGTCGTGATCCTGGAACATAAGGAACAACATGTGACCCTGCCGACAGCGGAGGACACGCTGCCACAGTGAGGGGCTGGGGGAGAGGAAGGAAAGGACACAGGAGAAAAGGAAGGAAGGCCTTTTGTTTGGTTCGTGGCTCATGGGACTCCAGGCTTTGACAGATTTATGACCATCATCCTGATCAGGAGATAGG
The DNA here is from genome assembly GCA_024666655.1 of Dascyllus trimaculatus. Lineage (NCBI taxonomy): Eukaryota > Metazoa > Chordata > Actinopteri > Pomacentridae > Dascyllus > Dascyllus trimaculatus. Next base: position 8,481,838 of record CM045460.1, on the reverse strand, counting down.
AGCGCTACGGAGGGAGATCCAGAGCATAAAGAGGTCAGCTTCACCTGCTGAGTTGGTTTCAGAGATGCAAGAAAGAACTAGCTGATGTTGAATAAAAAAAAGTGCACTATCAGGAGGAGGGAAACAAATACACCACCTCCTCTGTGACTCTGTGGTCGATGTGATGGAAAGTGGAATGAGGCATTCCAAAATCTCTGGAGACAATCCTGTGTGACGCCCCACTTGAAATCCAGAAAAGAAAAAACAGGACCTCGATTGTGGCACCCCAACCATGTCTTCGTTGTTGCTGGAAAAGGTCCAGTAGAACTGACCAGGGACTCCCTGCTCAGCAAAAATCGGTGATGGTATCTTCCACGTTAAAAAAAAAAAACTTTACCGGGACCGGGACAACCAAATTTATTCCGCAGTAAAGTGGTGTCTAGGCTGATTTGGAGAGGGAAAGAGTCGTTGAATAAAAAATAACTATACATATACATATACATATACATATATATATATATATATATATATATATATATATATATATATATAATGGTTGCTGTAAAATAAGAATAACCATTATATATATTGGTTAATGTAAAATAGGAATAAGGACAGTTTTCTCATAAAGAAATAATTAATCTGTAAGTAATTGCAAACTTTTAAATCTAGCATAATTTTAAGACACATCTTTGCACAGCTTTAGTAGTAGTAAAAAATTAAATACTAGAGTAGGGTATTAAAGTAAAGTAAGTACCTTGAATTTGTAATTTGGCTCAGATTAAATATACTTTGTTATATTTAACATGAAATTTCAGCACCAACATTAGGTGTCACTGGCCATATAAACATTTACTAAGGGTTTCTGACTACCTGATGGTAACATTACAACATTATGAAGCTTAACTGATCTTTTACCTGTCCACGGTCCTGTCACAGCTTGAGATACATCACCCTTCAGCACTGGCGGTGAAGCGCCTCAAGTTCTTCAATTAAGTGAAAAATATCAAAAACAAAATCAATGTTTTGGGATCCATTTTGAAAATGAGTGAGTACAAGTAATAACATCCTTTAAACTCATCCTTATCCTGGGGATCAAAATTTGGCAGTTCAGGTTGCTAGGCAACATGAGCGGTGCTATGGGTCATCACAACTCAAGCAGCAAGTCCGTCATGGGGGAGACCGTCTCACTAAACAAACACAAAGGCTGCATCCTTCGAAGGATGCAGCCTCTAAATTGGGACACAGCTGCCATCATCTAAGCAGACCATCAAACATTCTCTTCCTTAACAAACCCTAAATTTAACAGTTTACTTTCAGTTTTGTAAATGTTTTCAAAGTATTTAAGGAGGTCAAATAACAAATCGGACCCATGAAAAGCATGAATTTCCTTTTCTTGTCGTCATGGTGACAGTAGGTGTAGCAGCATCCAAGCAGCAGGTGCTTCTCCAACTGATGCCTCCTGAGGGATCGGTGTCTGCTTCTTCTTCGTCTGCTTCTTCTTTTATTCTGCTTTTTCATCTCACTTCTTTTTCTACTGCTTCTTTGTCTTCTTCTTCCTCACTTTCTTCTTCTTCATCTGCATCTTTCAGTAATCCACAACAGAGTTTCTTCTCCACTAAGGTTGTATTTTTTTAGATGCTTTCCAGCATTTAAATCTCCAAAGTGTTCTGCTTTCCAGTGTTCAAGTCGTTTTGCAAAAGTCCTTAAAGTTCAAGCGCAAAAAGAGAACAAACAAAGGTTTGTGGTCCTTTTACAGTACATGACTTTCTGTTACCATGACTTTAAAAGATCATTCAAAGTCCATTGGACCATTTGAAAACCAGCATTGAAAAGAGTTTTTATTATTAATTTAGGATTAGGATGCACTGGAAGAAGAGCTTTTCCTTTCACTCAAAACAAGTCTGTGTGTGAGGGGCTGGAACTGGTGTTGGTGAGTTGGTGACACTGGCTCATCACAACAGGTCCTAACAGCTGAGTAGGTTTTTTTTCACTGAGTCACTGACTTCCATCCCTGTAGCTGGAGTCATGAGTGATGCTCTTTATGCCCGTTTATCCCCATCATTTCTCCACATCTGCATTTTTTGTATAAGTATTTACCTTAACCCTGCAGGAATAGCTTCAAATCTGTTCTCGGTTACGCTGCATCCAACATCCACATTTTGACTTTAAAGTTCTCAAAACCCAGCAGAGCCAGGGGCTTCAGAGGCCGTACAGAGGGTGCAGGACCAGAGGAAACATTTGGTATCTATAAATGGCTATAATAGAAGAGCATGATCCTGAGAGTAAAAACAGAAACATGAAATAAAAGGGCTCCCTGAGTGGATGGCCTTATGGCACAGAGCGGAGCAGAGTGCATTACCTCATGTTGTCAAAACAATACCGGAAAATTTGAGGTTGACTTTTCAGATATGTCAGATCATGTACCGGTAATGTCTAGGTCACAGCATTTATAGACCATTATCATGCATTAGAGGCCACTGGAGCCAAAGTTTATGACACAGTTCAAGCTCCCTGAATATATAAACTAAGTCAAGAGTCAAGTTGAAATCAAGTTCACCATTACTGAATTAGAAATGTCAGATCTGATCCAGCCAACCATTAAATGCAAAAAAAAAGTCCAACAGAAACTGTACATCCTGAAACAAGTTGACAATATATTACTGTTTGTAATAGAAAAACTTGCAAACAATAAAACTAATGGACAGAACTGTCACCAGCGCTTTAAAGATCCAAGCCTTCAAACTCCCCACACTGGATTCCTTGTACAAGCAGCACACCTTCTCACAGATGACCTTGTTAATCCAGCTCACCGTCTTTTCACCGTCTCTGTCTGGATGAAGGTCAGAGGGATTCAGGACAGAACGGGAGCTTCTATGCTAAAGATTAACAGCTGATAAATACTCAGAAGTCAAACTAATCATATATGTGAAGTCATGTTTTTGTATTTACATCCTTAAGTTTGCCCTGGTGTGGTGTGTGATGTAATGATGCAGCCTTACATCTATACTGGGATTAATTCCACCATCCCAGATATGTAATACACTATAAAACAAAAAACATCAGAGATTTTACACAGCCTGTCCGTTTTATTTTACAGATTTTATTCCAGAGTATGAATTTTCATGTGAATCTAAAATAGTATTATAAAACATTTCTGAAAGAAAAGTGACATTTTGACAAAAAAGTTAGTTAAAACTTTTGCAAGTCTATCATAATTGTACAAATATTTTATAAATACTCAAACACAGAACTGTTAAATTTAAGATTTAAGATTCTAAAATTAGATACAATTAGTGAAACTTAATAGAAAAATGAATATTGGTTACATAGATTTGCTTGTCTATCTATTATTCTTACAGTAGTCTTTCCTGACCCAGTTGAATATTACTGTTCTTTGACTGTTTTTTCTACAGTAAAATTAACTTTGAATTTCGGTTTACGTGGTTCATAGCACTGTAACTATCTCTCTCTCTGTAGAGATAACTTCTGAGCCCAGACTACAGGAGGACACAGTATGATCAGCTCAGCTGACTGATTACACTCAACAGCAACACAGCTGGACTGTAAATAAACACTATAAAACTCCACAAGCAAAACATCAAAACCTCAAAAGAGGTAAACTCGTCACCCACTTTAATAGATATAAACCTGTAAACTCTAATTCAATCAGATAAAGCAGCAACTTCTACAAAACTTTTACACTTTTAGTTTTGTCAGCGATGTTATTCTGCTTATCCAGAGATGGGTCTCAGTGGGCCTGTAGGTATGAATGTGAGTGTTCTTAATTGTTTGTCTCAATGTGTAGCCCTGCAATAGACTGACATCCTGTCCAGGGTGTCCCCTGCCTTTGCCCTGGGTCAGCTGGGATAGACTCCAGCCCCCCTTGACCCTACAGAGGATGAAGCAGTGTATATATAATGGATGGATGGATGGATGGATGGATGGATGGATGGATGGATGGATGGATGGATGGGTCTCAGTGGCAGCAGGCTCTCCAGGGCATTCTAGACGTCCCTCTCTCCAGCAATGTTTTCCAGTTTTCTGGTGAATCCCAAGGTGTTTCCAGGCCACATGAGATATATAATCCTACCAGTGATCTCTGTGTCTACTCTGGTGTCTCCTCCCAATTGAATGTGTCTGGAAAACCTCCAAAGGAAAGTGCTCAGGAGGCCTCCTAGTCAGACCCCGAATCACCTTAGCTGACTCCTCTCGACATGAAGAGGCAGCAACTCTACTCTGATCTTTCTCCAGATGTTCCTCCTCATCCTATCTCTATGGCTGAGTCCAGCCACCCTGCAGAAGACACTGCACTGTCACAATCCAGAGATCATGTACATATGTGAGGATGAGAACGTAAATCAGCTGGTAAGCTGAGAGCTTTGCATTCTGGCTCAGGTTCCCTCCACCACAATGGCCTGCTACGAGTTCCGCATTACTACCAATGTGACACCAATCTGTCAATTTCATGACCATTTCCCCATCACTCATAAACGAGATCCTGAGATGCTTAAACTCCTTCGCTTGGGAAAGCAATTCACCCCCATTTTTCTGATTTTTTCTGGTAAATACTACTAATTAACGCTCATCAAATGTATGTAAAAGTATATACCATACATAATATAGACACCATATATGGTGTCTATATTATTTATAAAACTATATACAGTGGATTATATAAATAATATACAGTGTATGCCTTCGGTCCATGCCAGTGGCAGCGGAAGTAAACCAAGAAACCCAGAGGAGGAAGAAGAGGAAGAAGCACCTTTGGACCCTGACGTCACGTCCCTGACAACCACAGCTTGCTGTATTGACTTACTCCGCTTTGGCAAACACTTTAACACACTCGCCACTCACAGACACGCCGCTTTCCTCCCTTTTAACTAAGTTTGATGAAGAGGTGATATTTGAGAAATGAAGCCGAGGAAGCGACACGTCCTGCTGCTGTGGATGCTGGTCTGCTCCGGTATGACGGAGGCGATCGAGCCCATCAGCACCACCATAGCTGTGGGCATGGCTGCGGCTCTGACCGGCTTCTTAGCTAGCTACCAGAACATTATGTACTATTTTCACGAATGTTGTCGGCCGGAGTGGATTTCTTTGAACAAAACAGGTAAGTAAATGCCACCACTGCTCACTCTTATGTGAGCAGTTCACACATATGTTGCTGAACACTTGCTCATTGTCAGTTTAAAGTTAGCTTAGCTGGTGCACCTGCTACATGGCAAGCTAGCTATCCAAATTGCATTTAGGACTGCATGAACTAAAAAAAATCTAACTGTCACTTGTAACTGATCGATTTTGCATCATTTAGCATCGCAAACGTTCCTGTTGTTATTGAACAGAGCTCTGATGTGTCACGTGTTGATGACGTAGGCGGAAGTTCCCCGTTGTCATCGAGAAAGCTAGTCTGCAGGTTTACGCGGTTTTAGCGTGGTAGTATGGACGTTTTAGCTAACTAAAACGACAGTTGTCGGAAATTAATTAGTTTCGACGATGAAAACGACACACCTATATTTCTTATTACACGTTTTGTCGACAGCCGGTGTGCTGGTTAACGCGTTTGATCCGATAACAACAACAGTGGTTGTGGGTATTGGTGCGACTCTGGGGCGGACGATCTACAGATATTTACATGAAAGTTGCGATTCGAAATGGATAGCCTTCAACGCAACAGGTGAGCATGGGCAGCGAGTGTTGTGAAGACGGTTGCAACGTGGCGATAGTTTCCTTACCTCGTCTGAAGCGGCAGACAGCTGCTAGATAAATTATTCAGACTAACATACAGTCCGGACGTCAGTGAAAGTGCCATGACTTAAGGGTTTTTCTTAGCCGTTAAAACCGAATCCTGGGTGAGACGGACAATAGGTGAACAATGTTTGGTACCTTCAGGCTCCCGTAACAGTGCTTCAGGTGTTGTGGTCATCTGAGGTAAAGCCCACCTTCTCTACCACCTGAATAATAACTAAATAGCTAATTATTTTCACTTTACATCACTATGTTGTGGGCGTTTTTACATTAACTAATTAGTCTGTCTACTAAGTGACAGAAAAGGGTGAAATGCGCAGCATATTTTTCAAAGTCCTTCTCTAGTCTTGATTAAACCTCTAAAAAATTCTGTGTATTAAAGTTAGATATGTATACGTGTTTTCCCTAAAAATATTCAGCCTGTCATTTGCTTGCTTATTATGCTCATGATGTGTCTTTCCACATACAAAAAACACCACATGGGCATGTAAACAAGCCTAAAAACTTGATTTTGACCAGAGGGGGTCTTACAGTTGCTGGATTTGTATGTCCAGCAGTTACGTGGAGATATTCAGTTTACAATCACCACAGGAAATCATAAAGAGTAACAAATCCTTACAACTCAGTACCTGAAACTAGGTAATGTTTCGCATATTTGCTTTTAAAAAAGGTCAGTTCTTTAGTGGCAGGTTCGTTTTTCAGTTGACTTATAAACAATTTGTTTCACCTTTAAATGAGCACTCTAAAAATAACCTTACTGAAAGAACTGCAAGGTGCCATGCATGCAGAGCCTTTAGATTGCCCGACCTATTAGTCAAACATGCTTGCAGTGTGTGAAAAAGAAAAGCCCCTCAGAGACTCTGGCAACAGTCTTTAAGTCATTCTGAAAAGCAGGATTGAAATGTTTGGTAGCGCAGATTTAGGTTCTTATCCTCCAAGGCAGTGGAACAGTCTGCTTGAGAATCTGAGAGCTGCTAAAAGTATATAAATGAAACTTAGAACCTCCCTCTTCCAGCCATTGTATTGCCATAATGCAAAATGTATATATTTATATTTCTGTTTAAATGTTTAATTGCTTTCTAGCTATGTACATTTTTTGTATGATGTTTGTTGATTTCATAATTTCTGCTTTCATGTCTCTAAAATATGTGTCTTTTACCTAGTAATGCTCTTTTGATCAGTCTGAATGATACTTAAGGTGTTTCCATTGTTTAAACAGTTACCTATTCAATTAATGAATCACTACAGCAGATAAGGAGGGACTGTGACACACTGCCATGGTGAAACAATTTGAGAATGTTATTTCAGTCACATGTTTGCAGCCACTAATCCTGCTGACTTTTTATTCTACTGGGAACTCTCTAGGTCTCAAGACTGACCTGGACAACAAACTGTTTGGACAGCACATTGCGTCGCGCATCATCCTAAAAGCTGTGAATGGATTCATGACCAACGACAACCCCAAGAAGCCGCTGGTGCTCTCTCTGCACGGATGGACTGGCACAGGGAAGAACTTTGTTAGTAAGCTAATTGCTGAAAACATTTACAAGGAGGGAATGGACAGCAACTTTGTTCATGTGTTCACCTCCACACTTCACTTCCCACATCCAAGTCAAAATGCCACCTACAAGGTAAGGAGCCCGGGACATATTATTTCTAAGTGAAACAGTCATGGGCAGTCATCTGTGTAAATAAAAATTTTCACTCTTTTTCACTCAGTCTCAGTTGCAGCAGTGGATCAAAGGCAATGTCACAAACTGCGAACGCTCCATGTTCATCTTCGACGAGATGGACAAGATGCACCCTGGTCTGATCGACAGCATTAAGCCGTATCTGGACTACTACGACAAGCTCGATGGAGTTTCTTATCGGAAATCAATCTTCATCTTTCTCAGGTGAGAAGCTGAGAGCATTGGGTGGGATTGTGCTTCATAACGGGCTTCAATGTCTGGATTTATTTTGGATCTGTTTCCAAGCTGGTGTGATACATGGATTTGTTTAACTATAAATCTCAGCCACAAATCTCTTGAACATTTCACTCACCTTTTTATTTAGAAAGTCACAATTGCCCCTCTCTCTTTCTCTCTCTCTCTCTCTCTGTTGTAAATATAGATGACAGACCGTCTTAAAAGTACCGAAATTAATAAAACAGCCACAAAATGTGATATGTGTGGGAGCCTACTCACAGCAATGTTTTTGTTTAATGATCAACACAACTGTACTCTGTGACCTGTCAGATTCTGTGTTCTGTGTCATCGTGTGTTTGTGCCAGTACGACAACGAGGTTGCTTCCAACTAACATTAAGTAGCAGCGAAACATCAGCGACTGACTAAATATGAATGACTTTATTATTTTCACACTGTTGTTTGTTACTTGTATGACTGTGCTTCAGTCATTAGCAAACACAGTTTTTTTCTTGCAGCAAAGAAAAGTGAGCCAGGATGTGGTTAATGAAGGTCATAGAAGAGTGATAAAATAAATAATGAAAGCCCTACAAGCCTTCAGCACCATAGAATATCCATAGAGTAGATTTGAGAGTTAATTATTGTAGTTTCTATTTGTACAATTGTCATGTGTGTCTTGGTAAATGGTTCCTAAAACTTCTGTGAAATTACCTATGATGTTATTGGTGTGATGAGAAGATGCAGCTGGCCAGTAACAGCATGAAGTGGGTGTGATTTCTCAGAAAGATGTAATTTGAAAATGCCTTACTGGTCTGTTTATAACATGAGCTGATAGGGAAAATAGACGACTGAGAACATCTCCATGTTAATAAGCCATAACAAAGTAGAACTGCATGCAAACAAACTGGAGGTTCAAAACAAGTTTTCTTCCAACTGCTTCAGTGTTATTTAATGTAATTCTAGCAGAACGATGACGGTGGAGTTTTTTCCATTTGACACCAAACAAACCTCTGTGTGTTCTGTGTTGAAAAACTTTTCCACCAGTATGCAGCCATTCTAATGTATTTGGTCTCCTTCTGGTGTGGTGGGGTGGACAGCCAAAATGCAAAAACCCAACAGAGCATAGAGCATTTAGAAAATGGACATCAAAGCATCACAGTGCTCATTTTTCACTATAGAATATATCTGAGGTCAGCTTTATGTGAGCTACAATCATTGCAGCTGCTTTGAAAGAAACTACAACCAGCACTTCATTCTACTTTTGGATTGTACTACAAAGCCATGTTTTGATATATTGTATATCTGTATACGTCATACATGTCTGATAAATATCGCAAAGCGGGGTACCAGAAGATAATCAGAGGAAAATTCTAATATGTTGCCTGTTTCTAATCTTTCTCGTAGCAATGCTGGAGGTGAGAGCATCGTACAGACGACTTTAGATTTCTGGAGAGGAGGACGAGATCGAGAAGAGATTGAGCTCAGAGATCTGGAATTGTCGCTTTCACTATCCGTGTTCAACAACAACCAAAGTGAGTGTCAACTCAGTAAATACTCGAGTCATTAGAATCTAAAAGCTAGTTTTGATGAGAAACCTTTTACTACTGGAAGTATCTGTTCATCTCTCCCTGCAGGTGGCTTTTTTCATACAAGTTTGATCGACAAGAACCTGGTGGACTTCTTCGTCCCGTTCCTGCCTCTGGAGTACCAACACATAGTCCAGTGTGCCATGGCCGAGATGAAGGAGAGAGGACTTGATCCAGACCCCGATGTGGCGGACAAGGTGGCGAGAGATGTAGTCTATTTCCCCAAATCTGAGAGAGTGTTCTCCGTCAAAGGCTGCAAGACGATAGAGAGCAAGTTGGACTACTACACATAATGTCAGCGTCTGACGGACTCTGTTCAGTCACTGTGTGCACTTTTATAAAGAAAAACTCTGTCAGCCAAATGACTAATGAGAGGAAGTCAAGCTGGCTGAAGAGGTCTCTGGAGGTTTTATTCGTCTGACCTCCTGGCTGTCGAGATGATATCAGGAAGCCTTCTCCGATGTTGCGTCTCACTTACACTGAATGAAGAGGCTGGTGAGCACAGCGCCAGCCGAATGAAAAAATAATAAGATTGGAACGCTATCCTTTGTAACTGATTAAGGAGCTTGATGTCTGCTTTTATGTCACAAGAGTCTCGAAGATGGTTTTGTTTTACCGAGAGCTTTTTAAATGACTAACGGTCTTCTTCCGTCAGTGAAACTCACTGTTGTGCATTTGTTTTTATAAATATGTACTCCATGTGTATGGATTACTGGAAACACCTGCCTTAATTTTTAATTTCACATTTTTTCAGTTTGGTTACTCTGCACATATGTCTTCTGTACATGTGACTCTGTTAACAAAGATGGACTTTATGGGTGAGGTCATCACAGCAGAGCTGTTTATAGAAAAGGTTAATTTTTTTAGATATAAACACACACAAGGCAGAAAACTTTGTGTGTATTGAGTAAAATCAACATTGGCAAGTAGACATGTCCTGAGTACGCTTTTTTTCTGAATCCAGTCCAAGTAGTGTAATAGTTCTGCTAATACAGTCTCAATCTGATGCCATTTTCCTACAAACACCTTAAATTTGTGGTATCGGTTGATTGATTGACACTGCTGGCAATGATGTATTTAAAATTATTCAAAATTTGTATCCCTCGTGTCCTGCAGCAGATTGCGCTCTCTTTTCGACACCTCTGTGATAACATACATACCTGAGGGACTGGGCTTAGTTTAAAAATGCCTGCATTGATCACGATTTTTGAGACTGGATTGGGACATCCCCATTGGCCAGACATGTTTTCTTAACTGTTAGTAGATTTGGTTCATATGAAACATTTCAAATATATTCTGTTATACAGCGATCAGCCACAACTTAAACCACCTGCCTAATATTGTGTAGATTCCCCTTGTGCTGCCAAAACAGCTCTGATCTGTAGGGCCTCTGGTGGAGTCTTGTGGCACTGGGACATTGACAGTGGATCCTTAAGGTCCTGTGGGTTGTGGGGTGGGGCCTCCATGGATGGAGCTTGTTCATGTGCATCCTGTAAATGCTGAAATCAGTTGGGATCTGAGGAACTGGGTCAAGGCCGTGGGCTCTTTGTTGTGTTCCTGAGCAGTTTTTGGGGAGCATCGTCCTGCTGGGGGAGACCGCTGCTGTCAGGTAGTCATTAATGTTGTGGCTGATGAGTAATGTATTCTAGATATGTTTGTGTATGTAGCGAAATATCAAGATGTGATCTTGCCTGACAGGATACCAGTATTTTGTTCACCCTGTCACAGGAGCTGCATCAGAATGTGTTTGTTTCAAGATAAAAAAAAATTTAAAAACACAACTTGATTGTTTAAATATATTTTTAACATTCAGACAGTTGAAAAAAATTGAAAGATATTGTATACAAATGTTTGATTTTCCAACTGATGGTATTTTAAAAGATCTGTTCCCCTAATTCTGCTAAATGGTTTCTTGCAAAGCACAACACTGCGTTTTATATTATGCTTAAGGCATTGGGACCCGTCGCAGCCTTTCCACAGAAGGAAATAATCTGCTGGTTTCTCAAAACCTGAGACAGTTTTCTGACAGGTTTTGAAAGCACTACAAAAACCCTTTCCGTACAACTGCTTATAGTTACCTCTGACTGTGAAAGACAACTGCTGGTGTGGATGGAGAGTTGACATGTGCAAGCTTCCTGGCTGTAAACACCACCAGAAATACAAATCACAAATAAAATGTCAAGTTTTCTTGGTGTCACTGCTTTTGATGCATGCCTCACTCTTGGGTAATATGTGATACAGCTGTCTGCAAAGATTTGCATGTTTCATATTGTGTTGCTATTTTTTGCAAGTGAAAAGAAGTAAATGGAAGCCCTGCAGCTAACTGACATTAATATGAATGCATTGCTGAATGCTTGCAGAAGCACATGAGAAGTTTAACAAATGACTCATTAGGCCTTAATTGACTTTTCAGGACTTCTTAGACAGGATAAGAACTTTCATTAGGATTTGCAAGTTGGTGACGGATTGGAAAGAAATAGGAGTTGGGTAATAAACTACTTGCGAAACATCTGTGCAAAGTGCAACTCTGGGCCCACAGGTAAAATAAAGAAGAGCATTAAGAGTTGCAACACCATGTGGTAGATGTTGCAGCTTTTCCTGCTGTGGAGGTTTGGGTTGCAGTGAAGCTAACGATATGCTACAAGGTCGAAGTGGACATGTTTGTGGTAAAACCAAAAAGCGGGTCTTGATACAAAAGCAAAGTGTAATTTAGTACGTCAAAGGGATTTCACTAATGCTCACACAAGCTGTATTCAGTAGACCTTGTATCAGGATGGATGGACAGAGCTGCTTTGTTGGTGCATAATTGTCAAACAGATTATTGTTGTAACTATAAAACTCTCAAATTGCAATGCACTCATTCCAGATCTTAAATCATATTTCAAAGTGTAGCTGTCCTATTCCATCTGCTTTAGTCACTACATGTTGAAACTTGTTAATCATTAATTTTGACTGTATGCATCAGATACTGTGACTACTTTGGATTTGTGCTCTACATGGCCTCAGGTCTGAGGCCTGTTGTATAAATTTGTTGTACTTCAGATCTGAAATAGCAGCACAAATCAGCAAGTTTTATCCTGCTGCTCCACATGTCCTGTGTTTTCAGAAGTAACAAATGCATTGTGAGCTGCTTCCTGCCCGTTTCTCCCTCAAATAACAGAGTAGCACAGACCCAGTGACACAGGAAGACAAAAACACTTGTCAGTAACGAGAAGTCAGAACGAATGTTTTAGAGTTCACTTTTTTCCCCTGAGCAGTGATTTTCCACTGAAATATTAATTTAATATACTACTACACCCTCTACTTCCACTAATCTGTTACTGCCTCTTTGTGCAATGGCAACTTCCACGTCACTCAAGTTTCCTACTTTCAGACATAGGGACCCTGCTACAAGGTTTACCGGCCTCTTTTCACATCTGTGAGACATGCTCAAAATCATTTTTAACATAGATTGTTGGATCCATTAAAGCTGAAGGACACTGGTTATTTAGTAAATCTAATAAAACTGATACTTTAAGTCTGTTGAATCTTACTGCCTAACAAATCTTACGAAATTATTACTGGGTCATTGTATTGTATGTTTGTCTACATGAAAATAATATTTCCTTTTGCTTTATGATTAATTTTCAGTTTAATGTGTTGCTTTGTTGCTGTGAGCAAGGCTTGTTGAATGTATGCTGACATGTTTCTCCCGTGTCCATGTGCAGTGATGTACACATGAATACTCTGATTACATTAGCTATAAGTCGAGTTCATGGAAAAGCTATAAGTAACTAAAGTGCAAAAGTCAAGGAGTGTATGGTATTATATCAAGTTTATTTATGTCAAGTTTAACACAGTAATCCCCCCCACTTCTTCTTTGAGTGTCCTTTTTGTTACAAAAAATGTTTCCAAGCACGGCATCAGCGATCCTCATCACAGTCTGGTGAATTGAAGGCCACTGGTTGTCACGTCTTTGATGTAATCTACACTCTTAATGTAAATTAAGAGTTTCTGGGCACAGTTACCAGGCAGGCTGAGAGTCTTATACCAGTAGAACTGCATTAATGCAGCCATCGTTCTCTGGGTTATTCGTCACCTGGGCATATTTACCTGGAAATTAAAAGACATATTAGTGGTGGGTTTACCATCTATACATTATATTCTAGAAATATCACATGTTGAGAAGCATATATATATATTTTTTTTTTTAAAAGTTCGACAAATAGAAATAAAATACATATCGGTGTGACAGGAGAGAGCGTTATCTTCAAAGCTGACATTTTCTCCACCATCTGGGATTTTTTACACGGCCCTAATCAGCCCATTTAACCATTTAAACTGATCTTTCTGAAATGTTCTTAAGATGGGTAAATAAATCAACTAACTAATAGGTTTACAGACTCACCCCAGATAACTTTTCCTCCTTGTGTAACCAGGCCCAGCTCGCTGACATTGACCTCTACGACTGTTCCTTTTGTGATGACTCCCAGAGAGGTGTAGAGGGGTGAGGAAGGGTTCTTTTTAACGCCGAGGATGGGGAGACAGAATGTGGCTTTCAGCTCTGGATGTGTGACATGAGCTTTCTTAAAACGCAAACCCTGAAAATAGAACGAGGAGACGGAGGTCAATTTAGACTTTAGGAATGTGACATGACATACAAACATTTCAACTCAAACTATACTGTGATCTTACCATGGGTCTGATGAAACGTTCATATTTGGGAGGTTTACGAGTGAAGCCGTCGCCAACAAAGCAAACCTTTGTGACCATTCTCTTCCAGGCTTTCTTTTGTCTCTTTCCCGTTTTGATGACTTTAAGCACTTCTGTCTCGCCTTGGGCACGGACCTTTGGCAGTGGCACCTCCCATTTGCCCTATAGAAAAACATGCATTTGTGTTTACAAACCAGTGGTGTCATTTCCACATATCTACAAATCCACCATAATATAAACCATTGAAAGACAGTAATTTTTACTAGAGATTCTACTAACAGCCACAGAAAAAGTGGCTGGCTGGATGTGCAGATTTCAGCTAATACTTACAGCCTTCTCTTTCCTCTTCTGTTTGATCATGTTGGAGAGAACCTTAGCGCGGGACTGTCCTTCTCTGTCCAGCAGGTAGGCTGGCACTGCTCCCTCTGGGGTCTTATCATCATTCTTCTGTTTGGTCTTCCTCTGTTCGTGCATTTTGATGCTGTAAAAACACAAGTCAGAATTGTATCATAGGCTCTGTGTTTTGTATTTTTAAACAGCCAACATTTATAAAGACATGACCAGTTTTTCTCCCACTACACTCACGTTTTCTTCATCTGGATCTTCTCTGCGTGTCTCTGTTTGTGATACAGTTTGGCCTTCAAACCGATCATCTTCCTGGCTTTGTGTGACCGCTCGTGAGCCTCACGGCTCTCCTTCTTCCTTTTCTTCTCATGATGGTCAAGGCGGTAGCCGTGCCGCTTGCGGTGCAACTCAATGTGCTCGTTCTGAGGCTACAAAAGAGAAAAGAAACAAGAAATTCAATTAAAACAGATTAGAGATACAAAATAAGAGCAAAAAATTTGTTTAGTCCAGGAATCTTCCCTTTCCATTTCCATGAAAAAACCACTCCACAGGACTCTATGTACTGTTTAACAGTTTAGAACATGTCTGGACACGTCAGTGTGATAACATTAGACACTCAGTTATGTTAAATTCAAAGGGTTTTGTTAATATCACAAGAAATGCAACGTTCACAGATCAAAAACCGATGGACACCTGGAATATAGTGGTAAACCAGCTAACTTTTATGCTCAACAACATTTGTTAGTGGAGCTGTACGTCAAGCGTTTTTTGACATTGTTGACAGTTGAGGTTAAAACGAATCTAAATGTACATCTACAATGTTACTTTTAACTAGGAAGAACTGAATTTCGGGTCCAGTCTAGCTTTTAAACGTTAAACGACCTGCCACAGAGCTCACACCGTTTACATAAAAACACTCGAGCAGAGCCGCACGTCACTCCGCCACATGTAAACCGAAGCTAACGCTAGCACGATAAGCTAACGCGTTAAACTGCGTAATAAAAGCTAAATAATACAATTTTAATGGGTTGTTTTCTTACCATTTTGTGTGGGTGGAGTTAGGTGTTACGGTGAATACGCTGGAGGTGGTAGCAGCTGGTGAAAACACGGAGTATTTGGTGTTTTTGCTTCAGGCTCGGGCTCTTCAGATGTTGTTTTCCCCGTAGCCAATACTTAGAGGAAGTACGACATTAGCTGGTAACCGGATGTCCGTTTCTTTAAAATGGACGGCTTTGGGTTTTAAAAGAGCCTACAATTAAACAAGGTTAAATTACACATTTTAAAATAGAATTGCACATATAAAGTACACATATTTTTATATAAGTATATGAAGCGGTTTAGATTAAATTTAATAGAGACCTAAGCGAATTTACTTTCATGCACGGAACTATACATCACGCACTCTATTGTTTCCGAGGGACGTATTTTGAGGCCGTGCCTCACAGCGTGACATTTGAGCGTTGCTAAAATGGCACTGTTCATAAAGGCGAGTAAATGCTTTCACTTTTGTATAAATTCAGTGTCTAACTAATTGCTAATTAAAACGGATGTCTACTAGTGTTCCTCCGTTTTCATGTCATGGTGGGACCTTTAGAAATGAGCTGACATTGCTCCGTCCAGTCCTCTCCTAATGTTCCTCCAGTATGAGTGAAGCTTTATGTCATCCTGAGGAAGGAGCTTGGAGGATAAGAAAATATTAGAGATGTCTGGGAGACCCTGGCAGACTTTCAGCAGGATGATTTTGGTAAGTGTAATATTACTAAAATATGAGTTGTCAGTAACAAATTCCGTTAATTCCATGTTAACGTCATAACTGGGTTGTTGTTTACAGGGGAGGTATTTGTTAACTGCTGGGCTGCAGTGCTGCAGGTGTAGGCTGAGCTGTCATCTGAAGAGACACTACAGCTTGCTTCCAGGTAGGTTGTTTTCAGAGTTCCATGTTTAATGAATTTGTAGCTGACTAATTTGTCAAGCAATAGCAATGTAACAGTTCTAGTGATAGATAAAACAATTATTAAATACAGTTTCAGTGATACAGATGTCCAAGTCTTACAGGTGGTTATGGACTCTTTTTTTTTTTTAGAGTTGTCCTCTTTATAAAATTCTCCATGATTTTTTCAGCAAACATACTGAATACAGCCAAATATGTTTATGTTAACTTCATGGCTTGTTTTTAAGATGCATCAGGCTTGTTTAGATGTTCATATGCAAACTGCTAATGCTGACCTGAAGGTCACATAAGTGCAGATGTTGCTGCACAGTAGAACAGAGGATTTTCCTGTTACTGTTTTTTTCGTTTTATTTTTTTGCCTTTCAAGCAAATCCTATGAGCAGCTCTCCCTGAAAGTTTTCTTGGTCTTCTAGACTTCAGTTTGACCACCACAACTCCTAATGACTGACATTTCTTAATTGTATAATGAACAGAGGAAACACTGACCTGAAAATATGTTGTTATTTTAATAGTCTTCACCGCTTTGTGGGCATTGATTATTTTAATTTTCTTAGTATTAGAGAAGAGGAGCCCAAGGCTGCTGGTTGTTGGGATGAGGTTTGAGGAGTCAGAGTATTTACAAATTTGAAATCTGCATCACTTGGCCTTTCCTAGCAATGACTGTGAACAAACCAAACTTCATGGGGCCTTTTCTTTACTCCTTCACTCTTTGTACAAAACAAACGTAGCACACATATCTTGCTAAAAATATTGATATTGAAGTATTTTATCTTTAACTTTATGCCTTTTGGAAGTTAAAAGTGAAGTTTCTATACATATGGCTATATAACTATTCACAGTAACAGACATTTTGACAAGACTTTTGCTACCACGGTAAGCGGTTCAAAAAGTGTGACTTTAAATTTGCAAAATGCATTAGTTATTATTTGGGCCATTTCATTGGCTTAGTGATTTAATCTTTAATCAGTAAGATGCTGCATAACATGGTCAATAGAGATTCATACGTGGCATCATTGCTTCATTTAAATCATCCTAATTTAACTTCATCTTCACTGTCACAGATGATGTCAAATCTCTGCGTGCTGTGGTCAACCCTGATATATCCAAGTAAGTAATTGCTTTCTAAAACCAGATTATGATTTGGATCTTATTCTCGGATTCACGCTAACCTGTGGAATGTAACTGCAGGATCCGAAACATCGGCATTATGGCTCACATTGACGCAGGAAAGACGACAACCACAGAGAGGATGCTTTATTACTCTGGATATACAAGGGCATTAGGAGGTGTGTGGGGAAGTCAACACATCGGCACTGTTATTACATATAATTCACATTTTTGTTTATCAGTTTATTTCTGTCATTGCTGCTTTTAGATGTAGATGACGGGGATACAGTCACAGATTTTATGGCTCAAGAGAGGGAGCGCGGCATCACCATCCAGTCAGCCGCAGTCACGTTTGATTGGAAAAGCCATAGAATAAACCTCATAGACACCCCAGGTAAAAACACCCTGTTAAATACAGCGTCCCAATGGAAATGAGAAGGAGCAGCTGCTGGAATAAGACTGTCTTTGTGGTTACAGGACACGTTGACTTCACCCTGGAGGTGGAGCGGGCACTTCGTGTTCTTGATGGGGCTGTCGCAGTGTTTGACGCGTCTGCTGGTGTTGAGGTTAGCTCGCCGTTTTAAAGCTGCCTCATTTCTCCTTTAAGAATTCCTCATATAACTGGTGGCGTCTGTTGCCTTTTAAACACCAACAGGCTCAGACTCTGACTGTGTGGAGACAAGCAGAGAAGCACCACGTCCCCTGTGTCTGCTTCCTGAACAAGATGGATAAGCCTGCAGCGAAGTGAGTGACCCGACACCTGACCTTTTACAGCAAGTTTTGTTTACTTTTCTTTTACAGAATTGAACTAGACACTTTCTTTCACTTTTTTTTCACAGCCTAAGTTTCTCCATTGAGAGCATAAGGCAGAAATTGAAAGCCAATCCAGTCCTCCTGCAGGTAGGCCTTTAAACACACAGTAAGATAATAAAAAATGTCTGCCTCTTGATGAAGGCTAACTATTAAATGCCATTAAAGTCCCTTCTTTACAATGACTGTGCTTAGTATTTAAAACCTCAAATTAAGATAAACGATTCACTGCTGAGTATTCTGCTTTATTTTATTCCAGAAACAAAGCATAACCTTTGGCTAGATGCTTGTGAAAAACACAAGATACAAAGATTAGAATTTGAAAACTATATTATAGCATTAGCTTACAACATTACTCCAAATTAATAAACCAGGTTAAATGATAGGTCATTAAAATAATGAGTGAGCTTGCCAGTGTAATATCAAGTGGTAGTGTGGTCCACAGTTTATAATAAGGAACATTTGAAAGAAAAGCAGTTGGGGGTGCCAGTGATCTGGTTGTAAAGCTTTAAATAATGAATAAAGCTTTACAAACAAGTGAAAGGAAAGTAATTTCTAAAGGCTACAGGCAGCTAGTGGAGTGTCTTAACCAGTGTGATACTGACATTTATTTTCTTTGTTTTAGGTTAAAGTGCAACATGCAACATTTTGAACATAAATATAGCATTAATATAGCAGCAAACCACTATCTGCTGTGTAAAAATAAGTCGAGTAATGGTGTCCTCAGCAGAGAATGAAGTCACACTCCTTCTGTGTGCATTTTAATGTAAGCATCTCTGTTTTAAGTTTTGGCAGCTGGTCTAGATGTGTGTACATGTTAGTGCATGTGAATCCCTCCCTTTGAAACTGTCTTGCCTATCTGCTTTTATAAATTGACTAAGAGTTTCCTCCTACACCTCATTACAATGCGAAGGGGCAATCCAGCATTCAACTGGAGCCCCCAAAATCCGAGGAATTTAAAAACCAAGTATTTTATTTATGTTATTTACCTCATTTATTACCATTTGCTTACTTTCATCTCAATGTCGGAGACTTCTGTTTGAGATCTTTCTCCTCTTGCGTTTGTTCTGCTCTGGTCTTTGTGTGTCAGGTCCAACAGACCAAGTAAACAGACATAGGCTAATGTTACTCGAAAGAACAACAACTTGCTAAGGCCATTCAGTGTATTTTAGAAGGCTAGTGTCGGCTGTTAGTTGTGGTGGGGTTATTTTTTGTTGGCACTTGTGTGCACAGCCTTTTTGGATGTAAATAAAAGTGAATGTAGGGGGAATGTATGGCAGAAGCACCTGTTTGTTTTGGTTTGAGATGCCTGTGCTCTAGTGACACCCAGTGGTTCTGACTGAACCTTTAAGACTCTTGAATGCAGCGTTGTGAAGTAGCTGTAGTTTTTCCTATAGACTTCATAGGTTATCCAGTCAAAAAGGAATTACAATTGTCTACTTTTGCAACATTTTTAGGAGGAAGAAAGGATGTTTTAATTGCCTGTTTTAAATGGACAATTAAATCTAAAAGTGTCTCGGCTTTTGGTTTAATGTAAAACTTAACATCCATACTGATGAGCGGTTGTCAAAGCTGGGACTGAAACTGGGCTTCTGTTTCAGAAATAGATCTTGTCTTTCTTTATTTACGAGAAAAGAAATTTGCAGAAGCAGCTTTCTGCTCTGTGTTGGACTATGAGGATTTATGGATGGGTGGCCAGCTCCACTCTCAATCCTTTAGATGCAATATTTCAGTCTGCCTTGAGATTCATCACTGGAGAAAGTTATGGGACTCACAATTGCTTACTATATCAAAAAACAGCGGCCTGCCTGCTTTGTCATAGAGGACGAATCAGCATTTGTTTTTATTTATCTATATAGCTTCTTTGTAAAAGCCCCCCCCCCCCTCATCTCTCAGCTCTGCTCTCTCAGAATATTGGCTGCTACAGACATAATTCACCCTGCAGGAGCCAAAAATTCATACAGAGTTAATAAGATCAGCTTTTTGTTATTGTGCCACAGATACAAGGAATGTGATTCAGCTAAACTTACAGTTGACCTCCTTAAACCCCATTGAGACACTTTGAAGCTGCTGCCATTGATTCCAACTATCACTGCTCATGTTGTTGGATTTATTTGTCTCATTGTTAATTCCTATACTTTTAGTATTGTTAAATGTTGTTATCCAATATAGCCATGTATTCTTCTTTCACTGCTATTAGATTTTAAGCTTGTCTGCATTTATAATATGCACCTGAGCATCACTGAAAATCAAAATTGTCCCTCAGTGTTAAATGTAAGAATGAATGAATACAGGTTAATAAAGCAGTATTTATTAGCTCACTGATTAGCTGTTGTCACTCTCAGGAACTATACTTAAAAAAAGCAAATATTCGTCTGATTTCACCTTTCCTTGTAGCAGCGAATGTCGCCATGACTTGATAATCTGAAGTGGAGTTGATAAGCGAGTTTCAAAGGTCTGGTGACCTCATTTCTGTCTAACTCCAACGGCCCAGATTATTTTTCTAGTTTCAAACTTTGAAATTTCAGGCTGCGATGACTCTGACTCATCAGCTGAGACAGTTTATCACATTTCACACAGCTCTCTCTGGAGCTACTAGTAGCTCCACACCACTTTTACACATACAGTAGTACTCTGTAAGACCTCTAAACAGACTTTAATGTTTAAAATTGAAAAAAAAACTGGGAGTTCCCCTTTAATAATAGGCCAAATAATTTAAAAGTATTTATTTATTGTAAGAACTTCATTGAAAAACAAACAGTCTCATGAATCCTGTTTCATAGGTTCCTGTCGGCAGCGGCAAGAACTTCACAGGTGTGGTGGACTTGTTAACCAACCAGAAGCTGATATGGAAGCTGAAGTCTTTGAGAGATGATGATGGACGAGTGTTTGAAATGAAATCGCTTGACCAGTCTGATGATCCAGACCTCCTGCAGGTGGTCAGTGAGGCCAGGACAGCTTTAATTGAGCAGGTACATGTCTTAACATTTACAGCAACAGCGAATAGATGTTAAATAACAATGGAGGGGTTTTCCAGATGTTTTCCTCCGGTAAGCATTTCTGTTCTGAATCACAGGTGGCTGATCTGGATGATGAATTCGCTGAACTGTTATTAACCAATTTCAGTGACAATTTTGATGCTGTTCCCTCCATCAGAGTAAGTCTTGCATTATATGATACCACAGTGTGAGTTTGTAAAGCACCTGTGAACACACTTACCAGTGCTGAATGTCTCCCCAGCTACAAGAGGCTGTGCGGCGAGTGACTCTGGCCCGTAAAGGCGTCCCAGTACTGTGTGGGAGCTCTTTGAGAAACAAAGGAGTTCAGCCTCTTTTAGACGCCATCACAGCCTACCTGCCTGCTCCCAATGAACGACACCATGACCTGGTGTGAGTAAACTCTTTACCTATAACTCACTCAGACCAGAACGGTTCTGACTTGAGTTCCAGAACAAATCCAGCTTAACAGAAGTATGAGTTGAGTATCATATGGCCAACTGTCATACTAGATTGCATTGTACAGGGTTTTTCATGCAACAAGGATTTTATGTTGCCTCCAAAGATATTTCAGCCAGGGCCAAAGGAAAATCGCTAACTCAAAAACAATAGTTATTACGAATAAAGGAAAATTCTTTATATTCTTTAACCAGTTTTGTTATGTTAGGTTTTCTTTTACTGAAGCATAATCAACATTTTTGTTTATCAAATGCAAATATTGTAGCATGGACTCATTACCTCTACCTCTACCTCTACGATCACGCTTACTGTCGTGTGTAGTCACTCTCCAAAGGCAAATTCTGAGGCAGGAAAACCCCTGATTGTACTATGTATATTACTATTTATTTGTAATTTGAATGCATTTTTTAGTTTGCGTGCAAAATAAGTGGTGACAGTGATGTAATACGCCTGTAAAGGAGAAGCTACAACATGAGTTGTAACCATTATTTTCTTACTTTATGGACTGTTGCAGATGGAAGATTTTTAATCATCTATTGATTTTCATCTGCTAACCACAAAGTTTAAGACAAAGGAAGATGAGCCATGTCTCCTCATTCAGGCTCTTATGTGTTTTGCAGACTTTGATTGCTCTGACATACTGTGTTATAGTGATGTATGATTTTGGATTTTTGCCAGTATGCTAGTATTTCCCAAGTCCTTTTGATCAGTTGCTGATATATGCGCATATTATTCCACCTAACTGCAGAGAACTTTGAGTCCCTCCTGTGGTGGAATTAACATATTATCATTACTCATCATGATTCCCACTGGCAGATGCAAAAAAACCCCAATAATAATAATACAGTGCTTCTCAAATATACACACTCACTGGGGAAAAGAGGGAAACTTCTTCAACTTACGTGCAAAACATGGTAAATTTATTGTTTCTAACATTTTCAAGCAAAACTTTCAACTTTTAGCCTAGCAGGCGTTATCTGTCTTAAATGCTCATCTTAGGGTGATGCTGATATTTCATTTTAAAGCCTTCATCTGCTGATACCAGTATCATGCATCCCTACTATGTAATTAATTATGCCATCTGTTAGTAGTTTTCCTTGTTACTTGGAATGTAAAAAGTCCAAATGCCTCTGAAGATTAGTGCAGAACTGGTTAGTAAATATCTTCTTTAGCAAAATTGTCACCATTGATGCTAAATTAACATAAGATGTATAAGAAACAAGCAAAAAATTGAATTATGCTCCAGTCTTCCTTCAATGCAGTTATAAAGTATGTGTCTATACATATTTGATCTTTGTTGTCTGACCTCAAGCCCTGTTCATCATTTATCATCCTGCAGGCGGTGGTATAAGGATGATTTATGTGCACTGGCTTTCAAGGTTCTGCATGACAAGCAGCGCGGTCCTCTGGTGTTCCTCCGGATCTACTCTGGCACTCTGAAGTCGCAGACAGCCATCCACAACATCAACAGGAACAGCATGTATGTGTTTTAATTTCAGCTATGCAAGCCTGATTAACCCCTGATGTTAATGTCATTACCACAGACTAATTATTATTATGATGAAACAGCATGTCTAAACCTTTATGTCGGTAGTGAGAGGATGAGCAGGCTGCTGGTGCCGTTTGCTGATCAGCAGGTGGAAATCCCTTCAATGACAGCGGGAAACATCGCACTGACTGTCGGACTCAAGCAGGTAGATTGTACTACATCATATTATCAGTCTGCTTTTTTGGAGGTTTTCCCCCTCAGAAGGTTCTTTATGTTTTCTGCTTTCATTTAAGACAGTTACAGGGGATACCATCGTTTCATCCAAGGCATCAGCAGCAGCTGCAGCTCGCCGAGCCCAGAATGACAGTGAGGCCGGGAAGAAGCGTGGAGAACATGCCAGCATCATCCTCTCAGGGGTGGAGGTCCCTGATCCAGTCTTCTTCTGTACCATAGAACCACCCACCATGGCCAAACAGGCCGGTCAGTAGCAGTGGTTGTAGTTACACGTGCATTAGGGTTTAGCTGTGCTGCAGCAACCTTGAGGTCACTCAGAGTGGTAGAAAGTAACGAAGTGCTTTCATCCAAGTGCTGTATTTAAGTGCAGTTTTGGGGGACTAATTTTGTACTTAAGTATTTCTATTTTACTCTGCTTTATACTTTCACTCCACTACATTTCAGAGGAAAATATTGTAATTTCTACTCCACCATATTTACTTAATAGCTATAATTACTTTTAAAGTTAAGATTTTACACAGAAAAACAGCACACTGTTGAAGATTGAACCAGTGCTCTCCAACCTGTTAGACTTCTAATGTCTTGCAAAAAGTAGTGTGTATTTGGACTCACATTTCAGATGTCTGTAAGTTAACAGCTCCACAAACTGGGGCTTTTTTCTTCTAAACTTCCTATGTGGTTTGATTTCAATAAATGTTAAAATGATCCATTATGTCACCAAAAATAAAAAATATTTTAGAGAAAGTCCAGAAACTAAAAACGAATCTGTTTATCAGAACCAAATTTTTTCTTCTTTCCTCTCCCATTATTCCTATGAGAAACCCTGAGATTTGTCTGCTGTTCCTGTAAATAAAACTGTATATAAAGTAGTTCAAACTAGCTTCACCAGCAGCAGCTACAGCAGCAGCATACAGCTGACACACTGATGCTTCACTATTAATAATCTAACAATGTCATATACAGTAATGGATCAGTCAGAGAGGACAAACCTGGACTTTTACTTTGATTTTTTTACTAATCCTTGTGAACTTTTACTTTAATGGGTTTTTTATGCAGAAGTTTCTCTTGTAATGGAGTGTTGTTTTATTGCTGTATTGGTCCTTTTACTTAAGTGAAAGGTCATTTACACAGAAAACTTTTCTCCCCTGAAAGATCTTGACAATGCACTCAACTGCCTCCAGAGAGAAGACCCCAGTCTTAAAGTCAGAGTTGACCCTGATTCTGGTCAGGTAATGCCATCACTCAACTTACTTTCATCAGAGCATCTCCTACAACGGGTCAGCTGAATGTCCTTCACTCTCCCTCCTCAGACCATTTTGTGCGGGATGGGAGAGCTGCACATCGAGATCATCCACGATCGAATCAGACGAGAGTATGGCATTGAGACTCACCTTGGACCACTGCAGGTGGCGTACAGAGAGACGATTCTCCATGAGGCCTCAACCACAGGTACAAATATTATTCAGTTTGTGCACAGAGGGATAATTCTTCTCAGCTACACACTGTGGTCTAAGTCTTTGCTCTGATATGATGTAGATACACTGGATCGGACAGTAGGGGAGAGAAGACACGTTGTGACAGTGGAGCTGGCTGTCAGGCCTGTGGATGTCACCTCTGTGGGTGGTTCAAGTGAAATAACATTCACAGAAGAACTGGAGAAACAGCTTTTACCAGGGGTGAAAGAGGCTGTGGAGAATGGAGTGCACAGCTCATATCTGCAAGGTAATGCTTACTCAACAAATTTCTCCTCAGCTCAGAATAACTGAACTTAAGATATGCCTGTCTATGTATATTATGACTAAATAAACAATGATTAAACTAGAGTTAAAGGGAGAAAAACATCCTTAGTTACTGTTTAACCCTCTGTTAAAGTAGGTCAGCTGACTTTCAAAGAATGAGGGTGTCAAATTTATCTAATCACTGAGATTAAGATCTGTTTTTATGAGTGACCTGACCTGTATACATCACAACAAGGCAATTCAGTCACCCAAAGCAGTCAATGCACGCACACACACACACACACACACACACACACACACACACACACACACACACACACACACACACAGCAATATCATCAAGTACAGTTTCCTTAAGTCCAAACAGAAAAAAGTATAAATTATATTGTTTCACTCAGTTTGATTTTACAGTGTTCTGGAAACATGACCTATGGGTTAAATTATGCAAGTTTTGCTAAAACTAATGAGTTTGTTTCAAAAGTGTTTTCAAGCACTTTAAATTATTAAGGTAACTTGGGAGTAAGGCTGTTCTTCTGTTTTTTTGCTTTCCAGGCTGTATTATTTACAACGTCTCTCTGATAAACAAATAGTTTTCAATGCTTGCTTCCCCCCTCAGGTCCGATACTCGGTTACCCCGTACAGGGCGTATCTACGCTGATCCAGAGTGTTACAATAGAGCCAGGAACGTCAGCTGCCATGGTGTCAGCCTGTGTGTCTCGCTGCATGCTGAAGGTAAACAGTTACTGGTTACTGCTGTAACTGTAAACGACAGCATTGTCAACAGAAGAACCACAGCTCTGTTTATTTGGATGCAGGCCCTGAGGCTGGCGGGAGGGCAGGTCCTGGAGCCAGTCATGTCACTGGAGGTGACTGTCGGAGAGGAACACCTCAGCTCCGTGCTGGGGGACTTAGCCCAAAGACGAGGAACAGTCAGAGACATCCAGAGTCGCCATGACAACAAGGTGCTGCTGGCAACTGTGCCCCTGGCTGAGATGATGGTGAGATGACACTCAAGTTAAACATTTTCAGTGTTGTTTTTTGTTCAATTTGCCAATTTACTATTCTAATTTGCCTGTAAAGATTCTTAGTTGTAGAGCTCATGGTGCATCTAAGTGATAAAACCAGGGCAACTGGACTTGCTTGAGATTACTGAGTATGTTTTGTGTCTTATCTGAAATTTGTTAGTGACTGTTGGGGAGTCTCAGACATTTAGGCTCCCGTTGGGTTTTTAGCACCTTAAGAGCTGCTGAGATCACATGTGAGTCACCTACCCGCCTGGCCATTATGGGAGTCATCAGAGTCGAGGTGTGAATGGGTGTTAAACTGACAGGAGAAGGATCTCAGAACTGCATTGCAGGTGGTTGATAAGTGGATGTCATAGACCACTTCCTGTGTTTAGTAATGGTTGTTTCAGTTTGATGAAGGTGGCTTATGTCATTCCTCTTTTGAGCTATTTGTTGTCTCTGCTGAAGATGTGCACATGTCGGCCTTTAACTGAGTGTCCCTTGTTCTTCAGATATAGATGGACTACTAAGTCCTGACCTTAGTAGTTGGTGTCTTATGCAGCAGTTGTTTTGCTTTCCCAATGTACAGCTCTGTACATTCCTCACTATGTTGAAGTGCTGGCTCCTCTTATGTCTTCTTGACCTCTGCCTTGATGTCTTACTGGGCTTGAAGTGCACAAGGATGAGGCGTTTGTTTAAGATCCTCCTGAGTTTTTTTTTTTTGTGCCATGCGCTTCGCAAACTAATGGCATAAGACAGGCTAGCCAACTTCTCAGGTCAGGACTCAGCAGTCCACCTACATCTAAAGGACAGGGGACCCTTCCTTGAGGGCAACAGAGTACATATTTTGGGCCAGAGAACACCAGTAGTTCAAAAGAGGAATGGAAAAAAGCCACCTGTGTCAAACTAGAACAACTATCACTACACAGAGGAGGTGGTATGCGGTACCACTTATGAGTTACTTGCAGTGCAGGCCGGACATCCCTCTTGAGACAGTTTAACATCTACTCACACCTCAACTGACGGATAACATGGTGAAACGTCTTCAGTGAGCTCAAGAAAGTTAAGGTGCCTTTGCATTAGCGC
The DNA here is from genome assembly GCA_024666655.1 of Dascyllus trimaculatus. Taxonomy (NCBI): domain Eukaryota; kingdom Metazoa; phylum Chordata; class Actinopteri; family Pomacentridae; genus Dascyllus; species Dascyllus trimaculatus. The sequence goes on along the minus strand of CM045460.1, from coordinate 8,454,705 downwards.
TTATTGTTGACATATTATTCAAATCTGGTTTCCTGCATAGGGCTACTCCACCGTCCTCCGAACAGTAACATCTGGCAACGCCACCTTCTCCCTGGAGCTGGACACCTATGAAGCCATGAACGCTCAGGAACAAAACACTCTCCTTAAAAGAATGGCTGGTCTGCTGTGATCCTTTTTTTTAAAACACCTGTTCAGCACCAGAGGCCTTCTGAAACTGAGACATGACTTCTCCAGGACTTAGAGTATCTAACAGACGTTACTACTGATAAGTAGCCTGGGTAAAATGCTATTTATAGTGTAAATATCCATTTCTACTTATAGATGACCGTATGAAGTGTGGCCCATGTTCTTAGTTGGATGGCAAATAAAGGTGCAACTCATTACTTCATACCCTTGTTTATTATGTGATATAAAACACCACAGCAGCACCTGAAGTGACAACATTTTATTGACAATCAACTATAGAAACATTCATAAAAAACAAAGAGTGCAATCGTAAATGCAAGATGCCCGACAATATGTGATCAACAGTTTGGTGGAGCGGTTTTAAAATAGACAATGTGTTTCAGAGTTCATCAGTACAGTGATATCTCTACAAAAGGCAGTTTAGGATTTGATTCTTCAGTTTAAAATGCAAGCGTGGAGTTGATAGTATATGGATTTGCTTCCCTTGTCCCATTTCCTGTTCTGAGGATCAGCTTTGTAGTCGTTCTCAGACACCTTTATACTCCCGTGGACAGTAGCTGGAAAACAGCGGCTCAGCTGGGATCCCGCGCCTACGTAGGGAAAGGTAAGTTAGATAAGGAATTTGTTTTCAGACATTATGTGTAATATGGAATTAGAAATCTTCATAACAGGAAGGCGGCTGTTAAATTAATAATTAATAGTATTAGGGCTGGAGTCTTCAGGTTGACATGTCATCCCAGCAAATTCTCACTGGTCAGAAAGTCGCCGCTGGTACTTTTAAAAGTCAATAAAATGCTACTTTAACAGCCTTCCAGGATTAATCCATTATTCCTTACAGTGCACAGAACAGACGACCTGTGAGAAACGGGTGTTTTAAAAGCACCCTGCATTTCTAAACTGTGAACTCGCCTATATTTATGGAGAATGATGAAGTCATTTAACATGTACGTTTATCAAGGGTTGACTCCAGATTAACTGCTGTTGTCAAAGAAGTCGGTGTGGCTGCATTTTGTCTAAACAGATGGCGCAAACTTTGCAAATAGTGTGTGTATTACAGCTTAATCATAACAATGTAGAATCTCAAAACTCTAGACTAACTCGTCTGCGTTGCATTCTCCAGTAATTGGTGTGCCGAGATCATGAGTTGATATAGTTCTACAACATGTGATCATTGAGGAAAAAAACTGACTTCAAACCCCATTGAATTTGTTTCCTTGAGCAGCTACACTATACTACACTCCCTGGAAGTCTCCTTGTGCAATCATGCCCAGCACCGTCTGCAGTGGGTGCTTCTTCTCCTCCACTGTGAGCCCCTTCAACTTCAAAGTGGTCACTATATTGTTGTGGCTAAAATAAAAACTTGTGTACAGGTGCACAGCACAGTTGGAAGAACCACATGCCACAGTTCAGGTCATTCCTCAGGATGTTAGTGTAGAACTCTGCGTTGACAGTCCAACCCTGGGGGGCAAATTGGTGTCGCGGTGTCTCCTGGCTCTAAATTTTCAATCGCACCAGGAAACTTTGGAAATCATGGGCAGGTGCATGCTGGTCAGTCTGGCTGATCTGTTTTCGTCATTTCACTATGAAATAACTAGGTTTTTTTATGTGTATATTTGTAATTCGTTTAGACCAATAAGGCTAACTGATGTAGTGTGTTGTGTCCAATTTAGTTGCTCTAGAGATAACAGAGATTGTTTTCCCTCCTCAACCAACTGATCAGTTGAAAAGTAGGTGTGATTTCAGATTTTCTTTGGTTGACTACAGGCCTAAATAATATGACATTTGGAGACGGGTGCTGATGTCAATGCAAATAAATAGTACAAAACGACTGTAGATACTTACTCCACCATACGACAGCGGTGCGCAGACAGTCTGTTGAAGGCATCGGTGATGTCAGTTACATCTTTGGAGCTCCACAGCCGCTCGCCCACAGCACTGGCACGAGGCCTGGGAGTGGTGGAAGGAAAGAGCAAGCAGAATAAACATCTGTCATGCGATGCGTCAAGGTTTAGTGTCTTGATAAGCGTTTATTAAGGGATCACATGAGCCTCACCAGAGCCTGGGTGTTAGGTTCGTACCATCCACGTACTCTCCCCACAGGCAGGCTTCTCCACCAATCACAAGCGCCTTCTGTTGTTCAGTTCCTGTTTTTTTAAGGTAATATTTGATGAGGTCAGCTGAATCCCACACCCAGAGACTTCACAGGATGAGTGACAAACAAAGTTCAATATTTAAATTAACTGAATTAAAATCATAATTTCTCCCCTCTGATAATGAAAATTTAAGTATTTTCCTCTCTTTATTCAACAGGCTTACACATATTCGCACAGGAGTGACAACTCAATGTCATTTTAAATCTGAATCAAGAGGGAAATAAATCTGAGTCAGACAACAACAGTGTAATAAAAACAGACTCCTGAGTGAGTCAAAGTCCCAACACCCTCTTGTAAATACTGAAAGAAGACGACCAGTCAAACTGGGCAGGGAAATACAAAGTCAATCATGCAGACACCAACCCTTAAAGTCCTGTGGGTCGGCCTTGTAAAAGACATGCCAGTCCTGGCCGTAGGAGATACGGTTCAGGTACCAGGGAGTGGACAGCAGGGTCTGGTACCCTGACGATGTTACATTTGCCATCTCACTCTGGTATTGCTGCTGGTTTCCTTTCCAAACGTGGATAATTGTGTCTGGTTTCAGCTACACAGCACACATACATACAAGTATCAGTAGGAGGAAAGTCAGGAAGATGAAGACGAAAATGTCAGAGCCTTCCATTTGAGACTCAGTGGATTTTGCGTTTTTCCTTCTGTTGATGTTCGACTGTCGCCAAGTGCACAACAGGCATCATAGTCTAGAATACTGTATGGTCTTGGCCTTAACATTTGAATTGCCCTGAGATCACCATTTGCTCTTTTCAATTCTTTTAGTCAGGTGAATTTTTATTGTTAATGTTTCATCTCAAATGGAAAGCACTTTAGACATAAGTTTTTTTAATGTGTATATAAATAAGGGTGATTTGAGTTGATTAGACTTCAACCTGTTAAAGTAGTGTCTCAAAATCAAAAAGATTCAGTGCAACAATCATCTTGGTCCAGGTTTATGGAGGACCAACCCTTACTTATTGTCCTCTGACTGATGGATCTGAACCCTGAACACCCAGGTCAAGGTGTGTACATTCTTACCACGCCACACTGTTTACTCCTAATTTGAGCATTTACTTTCATTATGGTCAATTATTTTCTCAGGATTGGCCCTCCATAATGGTGAAATACAGAAAAACAACATCTGAAACCACCAGCCACACTGCCCCGTGTGCACTTTCTGTCAGACTGACTCTCTCCTTGTCACAACTGTGCAGTTTTCAAGCGTAAGCCTGTTGAACAAACACAATCTGTTGCCTGAAAAACCTAAATCAGAGTTGTCCTCCACCAAATGAATTGATTCAACATTGAAAAAAAAACACACTGTTCTTCATGAAAACTGACCGTTGAAGTTGAGCGGCTCAACCTTGTAGTACCTCTGCCAGTCCTGTGCGTAGCTAATTAAATCTAGGTACCATGGGGCGGAGAGGATGGTGGTGTATCCTGCTGCCGTCACTTTGCCCATCTCCTCATTACTTCCACCGCCGATCCACACATGTACTACTGTGTCTGGCTTTAGCTGGAATTGTTACAAGCCAAGCTACTGTGTTTAGATTAGATGCTACATGAGTCGTCGGTCATGGCTGGAGGAATAGTTTGACATTTTGGGTTTCGCTTTCTTGTTGATAGTTGGATGAGAAGGTCTACACCACTTTTGAGTATGTGTGATAAATATGAAGCTGCCTTAAGCTTGATTTATACTTCTATGCATCCCATGTTAACCCAACAAAACTGCAGCTAGGGCTGGTGTTTCATTACCGTTGCGTTGAGGTTTTCATGTACTTAAAAGTTCAACAGCATTTACTTTTACTGAAAATACTGCAACGCATGAAGGAGATGTCAGAACCGATTGAGTCAAAGTCTTCATGGACAAGTCTTGCCACTCAGTATCCACTCTGATAACACACCAGGGCAGTTATTTCAGGCTAGCAAGACCAGGTCGCTTTCGACTTGATCTATAGATGGATTGGTGGAGCTATGAAAAGGAGAAACCAGCATGGGGCTACACTGGCAGAATACTGGCTGTTGCATTTGCATTATGAACAAGCCAGATACAATTACAGTCCATTACAGATTCTGCATTTTGCATCACAAAAGCATAATCTGTACGCAATAATGTTGTTGTAACGTCAATATGTTGCGTAAACACTGCATGTTACTGCCGAATGGACCAATCACACTTGTTGCGGTCTGTTCTGCTGTTAGTTTGACTTGAAACAGCTACACTGCTGGCCTGTCTCTGTCGAAAACCAACAACAATCCACCTACCAGCACCTTTAAAGCTTTCATTAATATGCATTATGATTACGTGTGTGAGCTACTGAGACTTTAATGTCTGTAGTTTGGATAAAAAAAGCAAGACATGAGTTAATTAGACCTCTAGAGGTGCAGGCAAGCAACTGCTGGTTTCCTATTTAGACTGTGAAAACTATCAGCAAAAAAGCAAATAAGCACCTTTGTCAAAATGTCGAACTATTCCTTTGATAACAAAATAAAAAAACAAAAAATACCTATGCAAGCACTTAATATTCAAATATATAAATCAGACCGAACATCTCGGTCTAACAATCCTACCTTGACACCATTGTCGAACACCTCCTGCCAGATCATGTAGCCCTTGTTGGTAGTGGTGACGATATCCAAGAGTCTGTCAGATCAGAAAATAGGCAAAAATATGGAACCAAGTTAAACAGTTTTACCTCTGAATGTGAAACAGAACTTAAATGATAAACCCACTTTTGGATGTAGAATGATTCCAGTTTTCTGTAGTCTTGTCCAAAGCCCTGCGCATCCATGAACATCTGAATGTCCGGGTTGGACTTCCTGCAGGACAAAACCATCAGCTGACATCTGTTGTCTAATCTTTGAAGCTGATGAGAAGCTTCTGACATTTTAATCACACAGTCTCACCAGCACGTGAAGTCCACCTCATCTCCTCCCAGGTGGACATAGCCGTCTGGGAACACGGTGCTGATCTCCTTGAAGAACTGGGTCATGAAGTCGTACGTGGTGTTCAGGATGGGGTTCACTGGTCCGAAGGCACCAGAGGGTTGGGAGCCAGAATAACAAGGAGTGAGCAGATCTGGCTGGCCTATGAGGGTGGGACAGGAAGTAGAAATCAGGCAAACATTAAAAAAAAAGTGGCAACTCAGAAAATCTGTCTCCTGAAAAACTTACCTTTGCCCCAAGACTGTGTGTGTCCTGGAGTGTCGAACTCTGGGACGACGCGGATGCCTCTCAGGCGAGCAAACTCGACCACCATCTTCACATCAGCAGGTGTATACACGTGGGTGTATGGGTGGTAGGCTCCCTGTGGACAGTTTAAGGAATGAGCTGCTGGATGGTGACAAATAAACAGTCCTATCAGGCCCAGCTCTCTGGGGGTGTAAAAGCATAATTTGCACCCTTAGTGGAAATTTTAACAATAAATGTGTCATTTAATTGTGAGTGTGAACTCTTGCTGAGTGCATCATCTTGCAGTGCACTTAGTAAAATGGCAATCGATGCCTCCCACCACTTCCTTCCACAGTGTTTGTTAATTGTCCGGATATCATTACGTGGATATTAAAAAAAAAATGGATGTGGAGGCTGATGTCAACATCGGAAGAAACACAGCCTCCACAAGACAGATCATGAAGGAAAGAGTAACGTTACCAGCAGCAGTCATAAAGACTTTAACCAAAGCTGTCCTAGCTGTCTCAACTCTAGAACCTCACTTTCAACCAACGGACTCCAATAAGACAAAGAGAAGATCCCAGTGAGGAAGAACCTGTGCAGGTGTGTCCAAACAGCTACCCAACCTGTCTTTACAGTATCATGTTGTGTTTGTCTAATTGCTCATGGTTTAAAAACAGAGTGACTCCAATATTCCTGAAAAAAAGATACCATATTTAGCTCCAATTGTAAAAACTGTCACGCTGGATTCACTTAGTACTGTTTAAAACTTTGTCCAGGCCATCACACTACTTTTCATTGATGTTGCCGACGTTTTTTTTGTTTTTTTTTTTTAATTTAACTCCTCTGTGCATCTTGTTAGTTTCACTCTCATGTAGTCGGCTTAAATGAGAATATTAACCATGCCAAACGCAAACATCTGAAAACACTTCTTTAGCTTTGATTATTCAGCTAGAACATTTGTCACCTTTACTTTTACAACAGACGGACTATGTTATTTTACTATATTGTGACTTTTTAATCCAGATAAAAGCAGCTGTAGATGTACATAAACTTGGTGATAACCATATTTTGGGGGATGATCATCACTGTGGTGTGTCTAGCCTTCAGTACCTCTACTAATTTCAGATGCACCCTAAATCATGTTGTTCAGGAACCTTCCCTGAATCCTCACACTGACCTGCTGGCTCAGCTGTGGGAACGTCCGGCTCAGGTAAGGGAAGGACTGATCGTCGACGATGTGCCAGTGGAAGACGTTGAATTTGTTCATCGCCATTGTTTCCTGCAAGAATGAACACAGTAAAAAAAAATGCAGTTAAAAAGTAATTTAAATCATGAGTGAGAAAATAAAATCAGAAGGTTTTATTCATATACCAGATTAGCCAGGATGACTTTAATGGGAAGAAAATGCCGAGAGGTGTCCAGTAAGATGCCTCTGTGCGCAAATCTGGGGAAGTCGCTGATCGCTGTTGCATTGATGCTTTTCTGAAAAGACGCAAGAGTTGAAATGAGGTTGGAGATAAAACGTGGCTCACAGAGTTGACCATACAGCATAGGAAAGTGTCAGGAATATCAGTTAAAAGGTAAAAATAAACTGTCCTTTACTTACAGCTCCATATTCATCTTCATACACCAACTGGCTGAAAGTTTCCAGACCTAAAAAAAGAGAGATGCAGCAAATCCAAATAAACACCAAGTGTACAAAGTTCTTGGAAGATTTTACGAGGTCATAACATTTAGTGACAGTCACACTGCTGAAGGGATGATGCTGAGTTTGCACTGAGCTTCTAACTATCAGACTCAGCATTTTATCAAACTTCTACATGAATATTACATACTGTATATGTATACATGGGGAGATAAACCATACTGTTCCAGCTTTTAAAACCTATCAAGTGACAACAGTGGTCCAGAGTAGCAGTGTATTTATTAGTCAATCAATTATGTAATCAGCTAGAATATAATCAATAACATATTTTATTATTTAAACCAGCTTTTGTGAAAACACGACTGCATTCTTGCTGGGAGTTAGATGATCACATCGACTTTACTCTCACGGTTGTCTGGTAAATTTTGTCTTATCTTGTTGTGTCTAGTGGAGAAACTGGAAGCTCCTGGCTAAGGAGTGGTGAAGCACATAACCCCATATAACCGCAACTCTTTTTACACTGTACACCGGTTTTTAGTCCAATTAAACAAGTGAGATATTGTTTATAGGGGCTGGACGGCATTCTGTACCCCGTTTCCAGCCTCCACGCTAAGCTAAGCTGAGCATCTTCTGGGTGTAGCAGCGTATTTATCTCACAGACATGACAGAGCATCGATCATCTCATGTTACTTTTCTGATCAAGGTAAAATGTGTTGCAAAATGCCATTACCGCTGGAGCATGGTCGTGCTACATACCTACAAATCAAATCCTCCAGACATGAGAGAACGTACTTGTTTGATGCAAGTCAAAGCAAAAATCACATAATCAATTTTTCAGTGAAAAAGAAATGAAAAAAATGCCCACTAAACACGACACATATCACAATATCTGTCAAAATAATGGCAATATGATTACTTTTGAATGTTGTTTAGGCCTATTTCTAGCTTCAAGATGCAACAATGTTTGGCTTTTTTCCTTTTTTATCACAGCATTATGAATATATTTGAAATCTATGCCACAAAACAAGTAACTATCAAATATAATATCTTGGGCTGTGAGAGACTGTGATGGATGCTTCTCATTTTTTCCGCTATTTTACAGCCCAAAAGATTAAAACAAAAAACAAATAGTGTACTGATTCTTTAACAGTGAAAGTAAATGTGCATTTCCGCCCCGATGCAGAGTGTTTTGTGAAGTAGTGCAATTAATATTTTTAAAATAAGTCTTACCATGCAGGGCTCCCCAGACCTTCGGTGCCTTTAAGACAGCGACCGGCTGAACCACTGACAGCTCATCTGCAGGCACAAACAGTCAAACATTAGATGCGCATTTCCAGTGGTCAGATCTTGGCTGTTGGTTATTATGGTAGTCAAGTCAGAGCCTTACAGAGGGCTTTACATATTTGTTCGAGATTAACTGTGTCAATCCTTGTTTTTGCTGTCATGTAATATGTAAATTCCCAGAAAAGACATGACTGTTTACTCTGGCAGCATGAAGTACAACGGTTGAGTAAAAGAACCAAATAAACAAGGAAATTCATTTCATTTAAATTGTTGCGTGATAAAATTCCTATTTAAATTCAGAATATTATCAGAAAAATGCTGCCGTGACAGCGATTATATACTGTATTATATTATTAGATTAGAACTCTGATGAATTAATGAATAAGCAGTATTCAATTGTTATAGATGGTTAATGTTAAGCTAATTTAAATACTTTATATACAGTTTGGTCCAGTGGTTCCCAACCTGTGTGTCAGGGCCTTTAAAAGGGTCACAACATAAATCTGAGAGGGTCGTGTCATGATTATTGAGAGATGAGAAAACAGCTTTCAGACTTTTCTCTAAGCTTTCCTTTTTTGTAACACAAAATCTTACCTCAGTGGAGCTTGATTTTTTTAAAAAAAAACATTAGGCCATCTGAGTATTCTATACAGAATTGATTAAAACACAACCATATGAGAAACTTTGTTTTGTCAGAGATTAAAAAAGTTTTTTTTTTTCAAATGCTTTGGTTTATCCGTTAAATCATAACTGAAATTCTCAAATCTACTTCTTAATGTCAACACCATGCCGTCACTTGTGCACATCATTGAAATAATTTCTGCTTCTTTGGAATAAATTACAAATGCACACTCATGCAAGTCATGTGGTACAACTGTCTGCTGCTTCCTACATTATCAAAAACCTATGTCATGCTAAACTACGGGCATTATACTGCTTCTCCATTCAATACAGTTAAGTCATTGCATGCATTACGGTTCAACCAGTCGTCACAATTTTCTATATATTTCTATAGATGCTGTTGCTGTTTTTTACCGATGTAACCAGGTCAATGTGAGACAGAACAGAAAGACATGATTGTTTCACAGCACTGCAAAGCACAAAGCAGACAGATACAAAAGTAGAACTGCAAACACAGGCAGAAGTGTGCATGCTGTGCTGCCTGTCTGCAGTCCTCCCACGCCTCTTGATGTTCCTGTCTATCAGGTCCACATCACAATGGATACTTTCCCTCGAATGCAGCACAGTAACTACCTTTCAGAAAGCAGCCAGTGCATGCGGCCACAGTGATGTACGTTTTCTCCTTTGCAGTGCTGTGAAACCGTCTTTCAGTGAAGTATAGCACAAACAGTAAAGGTTTAATGTGAATCCTCCTTGTCAATCAGCCTCCCACACGCTGTAATGTGGAACTTTGTACAGGTGAAATTGACACATGCCAGACAGAAAGGTTTGTCATCAGAACCACAGCTGGGTTTTTCCTGACTCAGAATGACCCATTAGGAAGTGATTACACACAACAGGAAGCATTGCTGGTCTTCATACAGTAAAGACAGGTTTATGAGACTAGTATTTGACAGAAGTCTATGGATTTGTATCTGCTATTTCTGATAATTTGACAAACAAAAATGTCTATTATCTTTGAGAAAATGAAACTTAATCAACAAAGCCGGTTCAAAAATGTCATCGCTATTTTTACCCTTAATTCTTCGTATTTTGCAGCCGCCGAGTTTCCTGTTATACTTACAACATGACTGAGCATTTTGACCATCTTATTCATAAACAATGATGCAAGGACTTATTTGTGATGACCACCGATGCTGGCTGGCCCAACTGTCACTTGATAAACTAGAGATAAACTAAGGAACTGAGCTAAGTACAAGCTTTTACAGGTAGATCATTGTCTGGTGTTGTTTGTTCAGAGTGTTGTGAGAAAAGACCTACTTACACCGAGTTAAGATTATTCCAGAACTGAGTGAACAGTCAAAATGAGCTGTGTTTAATGTTATAAACATGTTTTTTAATGTAATTTCGGAATCTGAAACCGACTACAGCTGCTGGTCGTGTACTTTAGTAAATTATTTACAAGTTAGTTGCTTCCCACCACTGTATATTATACAGTTGTTTTTTTGGACTGAGTCGCACTTTAAACCACAAAGGAACTGAAAATTAGCAACAGATTTGTTTGATGCTTAATCAGCAGAGGGCTGTAGATGAATGTGCAGCTTTCATTTCTGCAGAAGCAGCAGTGGACAAACTATCCGCTTATTTGAAGTAAAAGTAGCGATACTGCAATATAGAAATATTCCAGTGGAGGTAAAAGCCCCACATTTAAAATATCACTCAAGCTACTCCACTATTTTGATTATCCATTAATCACTTTAAGTAATTCTTTGAGAGAGAATCCTTTGACTCAAACTTCTCAAATGTGAATATTTTCTGGATTATTTCCACTTCAATGACAGTCAACTGAAATTCTTTGGGTTGTGGACAAAACAAGACATTTGAGGATGCCAGGAAACATTTTTCACCATTTCATAACATTTATAATCGATTATTTAAGAAAACAGCAGACAGATTACTCAACTAGTATGTGAAGTTTAAGGAAATAAAGAGGGGCATGTGTTAGCCCACACAATGGTGCTATAAATCAAAGAGGGATACATCATGTAATAATATAAAATTAATGAACAAGGCCATTAATCAAACTCCATGGATTGCAGCAGCTATTAAGTTTGAGTAAACTCCAACTTACAAACCGGTTTACATTGTTTTAAAAGGTTTGTTGCTATTTTTAGTATCCCTTCTTATCGTGTTCGTGCTGGTGACTTTTCATTGGTGCTGCCTAAAACCTGTTTTGTTGGCACCAAATACTCTTTTGAGCTGGAAAACAACCCTGTTTACATTTTTAAAAAATACTCAAAGTGCATAGTTATATTGGGGTAAAAACTTGGTTGCAGCCCTAGTAAACATTATCAGCAAAGTGGAATGCATAACAAGTGCACATAATGCAAAAAAGATCATCGTGACTGTTATTAGGTGTACTTTTCGGTATTCTTATTACATTAATAGATAAATATAAGTGGTGCGTTCAGGTGCAAAGACCACTTTACTGTTAGTTTGACCTACTTCATGTAGTGCTGAGTAGGTCAGCTGTTAGTATGCATTATATTTGTGGACTCATTTCATGTCTCTATAAGATAAATGGTTACTAAAGCTGCTATAGTGCAGTTTAGGTGTAAAACAGCACCACTACAGTAGCTTCACTTAGTTCCACTGAAGCCAACACAGGAGCAGCACAATAAACTTCATGAATAGATAGCAACCAGGAAGAGCAGCGACTCACATGACTCGTCGGACTTCACAGAGGGATAGCCGTCACATTCAGAGTCAGCTGATGTGATGTAGACCTGTAGCTCTGTCAGCTCTGAGGGGCCCTTCCTCCTGCTCCTGCCCGACCCCTGCATTTTAGCGCTTCCAAACATGTACTCATAGTACCTGTGGAGAGAAACAGAGGGCTGAATCTGGTCCCTGAACGCAGCACGGCGCTGGGATTGCAACCAAACAGAAAGCAAACACACTAACATATATGACCAAACTGAGCTCCACACACCTCCTGTAGGCGTTCTGCAGGATGTTGCAGCTCGGACCAGCCGATGAGCCTTTGCCGTCAACGATCCTGAAGCCGGAGCTCGTCAGCTTGAATGAATCCTGGGAGATTTGCACTTTCTGCGGCAGAGGCCACAGCGAGCCGTATTTAGAGGGCTCGGACACGGGCTCCACTTCCTCCAGCACTTCGTTGGGCTGGTGACCCTGACACCAGCCCAGAGTCAGCAGCAGCACCGCAAACTTTACCAGAACCAGCATGTTCGTGGAAGCAGCAGAGTCACGAGACCCGAACATCAGAGCGGGCTTTATGTGGAGGCAGGGGGGCGGGGCTTCAGATGCGGAAGTGTGTTCCTGCAAAGAGTTAAAGGGGAAGTACAGCCCTGCATGCAGATGTGCAAAATAACACACTGGAAAGTATCAGCAGGAGTTCCTGGTTCTAGACCCTTTACTGTTTTTGAAAACTTTATATGCACAGAGATATAAATATAGTTAGGGAAAATAATATATTATTATAGGGCCCCATTCAAGTCTTAGAAATTTAAGGAGCTAAAAAAATAAAAGATAAACATAAGTTTAAAAAAGTCCTAAAATTATAAACATAAAGCTATCAACATAAAATCTTGGGGTGGCTTCCTCTAGTCCTCCTGCCTGTCAGTTCCAACCTCAGCATCCTTCCACCGATATAGTCACTATCCCCCCTCAGTACATGTCCAAACCATCTCAGCCTGGCCTCTCTGGCTTTATCTCCAAAACATCTGACATGCGCTGTCCCTCTGATGTGCTCATTCCTGATCCTATCCAGCTGCGTCGCTCCTAAAGAGAAGCTCAACATTTTAGTCTCTGCAACCTCCAGCTCTGCCTTCTGTCTTCTCCTCAGTGCCACTGTCTCCAAACTATACATGTCTGGTCTCCCCACCGTCTTGTACACCTTTCCTTTCATTCTTGCTGATACTCTTTTATCACACATCACATCTGGCACTTTCCACCACCTATTCCAACCTGCTTGCACCTCTTTTCCACCCTTTCTGTTGCTCTGGACTGTTGACCCTTAGTACTTAAACTCCTCCACCTTCTTTACCTCTACCCAATGTAACCTCACCCTTCCACTTGGATCCCTCTCAGTCACACACATGTATTCTGTCTTGCTTCAGCTAACCTTCATTCCTTTCCTTTCCATGGCATACCTCCACCTCTCTAGTTTTCCCTCCCCCTGCTCCATGCTCTCACTACAGATCACGATGTCATCGACAAATATCATAGTCCATGATAACCTATTACTATATGAACAGTAAAAGAAAAATATTCTAATAGTTTTGATGGAGCAGCTCACCTGTCTAATGTGAAGAAAAGAGCACAGTGTGATACGCTCATATGGATCCTGCTGCTGTGTGATGCTGCAGGTATTCAATAAACTCAGGGGAAACATTATTACAAACAGCTGGAAGCAGCAAACTAAACTTCAGCTCCTGTTGACGTTTTCTTGAAAAAAAAAAAAAGATACATTTATTAGTGCATTATTAGTGTTAATGGTGGTGAAATTCTGAGAAAGAGATGTCAAGAACGTGTTATAAGTACCTGATACATGGTGTAGTGAAGCGACTTTTCTGGTTTCCTTCACTCCTCTCTCTAACCATCAGTCTGGTCTGTCCAGAATGTGAGCATTGCTGTCCTCAAAGGAGTGTCTGTCATTCTTGAGATGCATGAGGGACTTGGGGTAATTAATCTTTATGGGCTATTAGCCATGAAATTTAGGGGTGGAAATATGCATCTGGGACTCCTCATCAGTCTGTCAAAAGTGAAGAAGCCTCTTGGACGAGATGTAAAAGGTCTTTAAGAACCAAAAATAGAAGTCCAGTTGTCAAACTCTTATGATTACTGAGACGTGGATGACTAAGAATCTACACAGACATGATCTGTTGATTCTTTTCTCACTCAGATGACAGATTACTGGTTTGTAAAAATTCAGCACAACCCCTTCCCCGTGCTTACTTTGTCCAGGCAGCAGTCGTTATCTGATGGAAATAAATAAGCAAATAGACACAAAATTGCTTTAATAATAGCAAATGATCTTCAACAATGAAAATCAATAAGGACGAATGTCATGAAGAGAATGAACCTCAATTTCGGTGTTAACAATGCACTGTAAAGTAAATGATTAGGATAACACACTGTAAAACAGCAGGAATAATGTCAATAAATCTGTCTTCAAATGAAGAGTCCAATAAAATATATGTAAAAGGAAATGAATGAAACATCATAACTATGGTAAATGAGATTTTCAGTTACGGTTGCCCCTGACAATTATTTTCATTCTCAATAAACTGCCAGTTATTTTCATGATCATTTAGTCTGTTGTATTTTTCTGCAGTCAAATGGAATAACTTCAATTAATTCCCTGTTGCATGAAAAAACAAAACAAATCACATAAGAAATGTAAAAGTTAATGACAGACAAAATGTTAAAGCAGACAAAGGCATCACATTTGAGTTATAAAATTAGATGAATACCTCACAATATTTGGGTAAAAAAAAGGCAAAATGAATAACTAAACAGAACACTGACATTTGAGTCTCTGTTTATCTTTATATAAATCAGGTTAAGTATAAAACAAACTGTCCAAGATTCATTTGAAAAGCTCCTGGAGTCAGGAAATCAGCGAAGTATCTATAATTCTTGATGTAAAGCCACCAGAGGCTACTGGTTGCACTAAGAGGAGGACTTTGTTCTTCATAAGTTCCACACTCTTACTTTAACATAAACATGGATGGATATATTGTTAACGCTGACAAATGTGTCTCATTGGGGTGAATAAATCTTCCTACAGTGTGTGTTCTAATGTGAGAATTAAAAAAGAAGCGAAACAAGGACTACAACAAAAGCTACAAAGCCAATTATGCAGATCACCCAGTTCTCCAGAACACCTCTGCTCAACCTGTTTGACTGAACAAAGGTTTGGCGTTGACAGCTAAAGCTAAAGACAGGATAAACTACAGGCCTGTTTATGGAGCTGTCAGGAGACTTTCATGCTGTGAGGACATAAATCTGCTGACACATTTACATTGTAAGGGGAGATTTCGAGGACAGAAATCAAAATTGCCATAACGTAAACCATAAAGTTTTACAGTGAAGACATGGTTTGAGGTTATAAGAAGAGTTAGGGTTGGGCAAGTGGTGATTATAGCAAGGGGATATCTCCAGGAAATGAATGTAGAGTCATGAACAAAAGTTGACGTACACTTGTAAAGACTACGTATATCACGGCACTTTTCAGTCTCCAATGACCCCTACAACTACTATAAAAAAGTTTCTATGATGGAATAACTGAAACCAATGCATTCTTGTCCCAAAAAACAATCATGTGTTTTGGTTCTTGAGCTATTTGGCCAGAGTGTCCAGAAACATGTTTGGAGGGGAGAAGGTGAGGCCTTTAACCCCAAGAACACCACACCTACCACCAAGCATGGTGGTGCTGGTAGTGTTATCCACTGGGACTGTTCTTCTGCCAGGTGCTTTACACAAAGTAAATTAAATAATACACAAACAGTTAGGATTACCTCCACATTCTTAGGTGTTCCAACAAGACAATGACCCTAAACACACAATAAAAGTGGTAAAGAAATGGATAAATCAGATTAGAATTAAAGTTTTAGACTGGTTTCCACAAAGTATATTATTCAATTAGGTAATGGACAGAAAATAAATAAAAAACTTTTTAAAAAATAACTGATTAAATGTTAATAGCCTCTTTCTAAATCAAAACTGTCAAACGTCTCTCAACTTTAGGCCAGACAGTGTGAAGAGTTCCTACATTCTTTTCCTTTATGTGATAGTAAACTGAATACTTTGGGAGTTCAGTGTTGGTGGGACAAAACAAGAAACTGCGTAGTTGTTTAAAATGTATTATGTGACATTCCATAGACCAAACAACAAGCAGATTCATTTAAAATGAAAATAATTGCTGCCCGATGCTTCTATTACATAACACATATTGTAGAATGGACAATTCTGCATATTGTTTTAAACTACAACTGCAAAACCAACCATCCAGCAACTTTTTAAAAACAACAACATAGTTTGGTTCATTAGATCTAAGCACGAAAATGAATAAAAATATCTTTTTTCTGATAGTATTCATTAATACCTGTGAATAAATCTATGTAGGCCCATGCAGTAAAATATGAAGCACATGAAGCCTGACAGGGAGAAATGTTTGCTTGCCTCGTGTCTTGACCCAGCAAGGTTTACTTTCTTATCTGCAAACATCTGTGACGTCCCTCATCCCTAAATCATCGCTAGAGGTGGGAGAAAACTCTTAGTTTGGCTTGGTGCATGTTTACTTGCACTTTAAATTCTTGCTTTACATTTGATCTATAATTATCTATTCTCAACTTTTTTTTTTAAATCCATGTGATTGGACTAATTAAAATAAAACTTAAAAAGTATTTATGCAGTATTATTGAAGTCTAAATGACAACAGACTTAAGACAAAATAGAACACTCTCACTGTCGTTTTTCAGTTTTTGTTTTTATTCAAAAACACTTTTAATTTCACCAAATACCTTTTATTTCCTACTTCTAACTAGAATCTCTGAATTACTGAGTCCCTCAACACAATTCGCCCAATAATCCCAGGAATATTTTGTCCACTAGGTGTCTCTCATGTCACATACTTTCACTTTATTTTGTACACCTCTGCAATCCAATACAACAGCTCTGCCATAACTCCTTCTTTTATAAAGCTTCTCATTTCTTTTTTTGATTTTGTTGACATGGTCAAAAAGGTGATAAACCTCCTTTATGTTTATTCCTGAGGCCATCATAGGTGGTGGTGAATTTGAGCATGTTACACTTAAAAGTGCTCCAAACATATTGACTCCCTCATGTGTGCTTACTGGGTCGACAAAATATTAGGAACCACCTCCACCACTCACTCTGACCTCAGTATAAACATAAAGTAGAGTTATCACCTATTTCAGAACCTTAACAAAAAGAGAAAATGGAGAAGCTTCATAAAAGTAGGATTCATGGCAGAGCTGTTGTGTTGGATGGCTTCGATTTCACAGTATACAATAAACTGACCGGTGGGAGGACATGAGGCATTTGCTGCCATAAAGAACTTTTGTTTTACAACTAAGTACACTTTATTATTCAATTACTTCCTGTTTGCCTGTAAAAATCAATGAATGAAACTCATTATTTAAATTTTGCCCAACAACAAACATACAAAAAACCTCTGTGAGCATGTTCCCTGCAGAGAAAAAGTTAAATAAACCAATTAATTAGAACTATTAAATGATAAATAGCCAAACTGCTAATGGAAAACCTGATGAATTTATATCACAACTTACAAGTACATCACAAAATCATCAAAAACTGAATGTTTTTATGGTGCATTAACAATTTAGTAGCAACCACTGTTTTTCATTGGTACCATTGTTATTCCTGTGTTAGGGGGGTTGGGGTTTAAAAGGTCAGGAGGAAAGAAAATACCTAATTAAAGACAACAAACTGGTTGATTTTTTTTACATATAAAGTACGAATGATGAAGTAAACAAAGGTTATTAATTAAATACATTGTTTCAAGTTGTGCTTTTTGCTCCATAGAACTCCTCCAGCTCCAGTATTTAGTCCACTAGATGTCCCTCCTGTCACATATATGAATCATTTGCTGCCGTAATGACTTTTTCTTCATAATGTGCTTCTCTAATGAACAGTGCGCTGCCGTGTCCCTGATATAAAGCTGCAGTGAGAGTGTGGTTAGTCTTCATTAACAGCTGATGGGAAGAGAGGCTGGATGTGAGTGTGTCACAGCTCCGTAATCACCGCAGCACAAGCACACTACGCATAAAAACAAACAGAATAATCACATTATGGCCTCGAGGGTCCACTGATGAGTTCGCCAAATGTACCGTCAACAAGGACCACAGATGTGACTCACACAAGATGTTCAGGGATAAAATTGGACTTCCCGTTCCCGGATACCCCGACCAGAAACCACAATGCCTTTATAATCCTATAGGACTTAGCACTGGGCCGCTGTGACTCAGTGAAACTTCACGGTACTTCCTATATGTTATTGTTTTTAAATGTGCGACTGTAGTTTTTACAGTCTTGATTCCACAAAGGAAAACACAAACACCAGCTTTAATCTTCTCTGGGCTCCAGTCACAATGCTGGGTGGATCTTGTTCTGCCTTTAATGCTCAACAGGGAACAACTAAACCATTACTTGGACTGTAACAGTGTGACCTGCCATCACCTCCTGCACTGGCAATGAATTAGTCATTACTGAGGTGTTTGTTATTCACTTAAATAGTCCCATTTAACACTGCTAATCCACTGCTTTAGTTACTAGTTACTTTGCAAAGTGAGATTTTACATAATCATCAACGTCACAAATACTTATTACTTACTTAATGCGCAGAATAGCAGCTGATGAAGGTTCTCCATCTCTGTCTGTCTGCACAATTCATTTGTGTTTTTTATATGCTGGAAGACACATCATGAGCAAAGCAAGCAGTCAGTTCCATGGTTAAACATTTCCACCTTTAAACTCCATTTACCGATGACAATCTGAAAAATATGGGTCAGAATGGGTTGAACACATTTGACTGCATTTCTTCAGTATTACAAATTGCCATTGTGCAGCATAGATACGTTTCACAGTGTCGTAGGTGAGCTGGTGTGCTCGAGCTGCAGTAAGTTGAAAGCAGCGACTTCATATATTAGCATATTCTAAAGTAAGCAACAGTATAGAGTGTGTATAGCAGTGTGCAGGCTCAGTTTATGTAGATACAAGATCAACTTGCTGCGTATGCGTAGAATGAAGTCGGACTCAAGCAGTCTAGAAAAGTAGTATAATAAGCTATAAAAACAATCTGTTTAAAATTGACTATTATTTTACAGATTTTCCATGTTTTGTGAATTCACAAATAATAACTAATAAAATCAGAGGGGGAAAGCTGTGAATAATGTCCTCATCAAAAATATATGTTTTTGTAAAAGGTGATTCATTCTTTCACATTGCTTGATCATAAAATTACGTTTTTACTGTATTTAAACCCGTTTAAAAATATTGCCATTTTCCTGACATTTGTTTTAATTCGGTGGGAAAAAATCTGTATATTAAGGGTTAAAAATAGTAAAAATATTTTTAACCTATTTTATAGATTTTCCCTGGTTAATTAGATTACAGAGAATATCAAGTGAAATCACAGGAAAAAAAGCATCAATCACATGTTGACTGTAAAACAAAATCAGGCTCAACTGTGCATAATGTCCACATCTAAAACGTGCATTTCACAAATAGTAAGTTGTTGGTTTTTTTTTGTTTGGTCTTTTACAATAAGTGACTGCAAAATGACACAAATTTACCAATATTTTACATTTTAAAAGCTATCATTACTTCACAGATATTTATCTTTGCCACCAGATCTTTAGATGATTTTACGATTTATTTTTTTTACAGTGCAGCAACAACTATGCCTCTGTGATGTCCACCAGGGACTATAATCTAGGCTTTACATCTAAGCCATTTCAAGGCAAGGAGAGATTATTTCCATGAAAACAACAACTCCAAATATGTAGCTTTGATTCAAAGAGATGAGATTTCAGATGTTTAATCAGGGACTTAAAATTTTTCAGATGATTATTCAGCTGTTGAGCACATAAAGGAGAAACATTATTCAGTATTTGGCAACAAAACGTTCATCTTGTGACCCAGTGGAGGAGACCAAACCTCTAAATGATACAGATTAAGGCATGCAGCTGTATATAAAGTAGCCATGACTTGTTAAAACAGTAAAGTGGTTTTTGCATCAGTCAGAAAGTTCATGTTGAGTGCAGGACTTCGACCTGTAAGTGGAGAAGCTGTAATTACATTAATAGTTTGAGGTTTTAAGTGGATGATCAGAGCACTTTGCGCACCAGAGAGAAATACCACCAGTTACTTTCTTTATGGGGGGGCGGGGTGCTTTGTGCCTTGGGACGTGCAGACCCCGCTCCTCTTTGTCTCCCTGCTGCCTGCACGAGGTGACGATCCTCCCCCTTTGCTCGCTGTAAACACACCCATCGATGTGAGGAGAGAGGAGTGGGAGCGCAGCGGAGGACCGTCACACCGGAGCGGAGCAGCTGGAGGAGACACCTCCAAAACGCCTCGGCTTCATCCCGCACGACTCAGTCCCGATTCCAGCCTTCGTGTTTACATCAGCCTCAGCCTTCGAGGATTTGCCCACAGCTCGGCGTGGAGCAGGAACACGGCCTCAGCCAGTCTCCGCCAGCATTTCGGGAATAACCAAGGAGTTCCACTCCCCGAGCGCACGGCTGCATCGTGGCTCTTTCAGAAGTGGCATGTTCGAGGGATACCGCGGGCACAGTTGAACTCCTGCTTTCACCCAAAGAGGTAAAAACGACCATAAACCACCTTTCTACTGGCTACTACAGCTGATCACTGCATTCTTATACTGTATTCACGGCTGCGTCCTCTTCTGATGGAAACTCCAGGCTGGAGCAGAGAGAGAGCGCAACAATGTAGATGTACTCTGATTCTATCTGTCTTATGTTGCTGCTATCAGTTACACACCCTATTAGATGCACCAGTGCTGGTCTAGTTTCAGTCTCTTCATGTCCTCAGCGTTCTGGACTTGCATGCTCAGGATGTTTTGCATGTTTTAAAGGCCACATCAGGTGTGACTCTCCCTCCTCGCTGCCAATAATGTGACATTTTTCTGGTTAGGTGGATGCGTGTGTGGACAGCTGGTTCAAGGCTACAAATTAGATTCAGTTTGGAGACTGATGCACATCAGTAGCTGCAGCTCTCCCCTCTTTGTTTTGCATCTTGTTTCATTTTTTTCCCTCTCCCTCCACCAAGTGGCAGATGTACAGAACTAGTTCCATATAAGCCTGCTGTTTACTTTTGAAGTGCCTCCCTCCCATCCCTCTTCCTGAGTCCATGGTTGACTGTGAACACCTGGCAATGATTTGGAGCAGACTGCAGCCAGCCAGGCCTCAGATCCAGTCCAGAGGCTGCATGTGCATGCCTCTTTCTTTTTTCTTTTTACTGTGTGCTTTCTAAGTGTGGCATGTAGTATGAGCTTTTCTGGTGGTGCGCCTGTGGATCTGGTTTCTATGAGGGGATGAGGATGACAACTCTCACAGCCATCCAGCCAACCACACACACACACACACACAGACACACACTGCTGGCATCTTTTCTTGCTCTCGGGGCACTTTGGCGCGATTGTACCGACTCTACCAGAAGATAGCCTGGGAAGCCAAACGCATCAGAACAACTTATAAAACCATGAATACTGATTGTCGGGAATCAATAATGCTTCATTTTAGGGCTGCAGCTAATGATGATGATGATTACATATCTTTTATACTAAGTCATAAGTGTCTAAACGTCTCATGTTAATCAGGAAATAGTGGGAAGAAATGCCTTTACAACTTCCCAGTCCTCACACTGACGTCTTGAAAGTGCTTGTTATGTCTGACAGATAGTCAAAAACCTTCAGGAATGCGAGTTACTTTCACATCCGACACATGGAAGCGGCAAATTCTCACATTTGAGAAGCAACATGAGAATATGTAGCAATTTTTTTCCAGCGTTATTGCTTGCAAAGAGACTGAAATGAGGAACAGATTATCAAAATACCAGAGTTTCTGTCCATATTTTCAAGACTTTTTCTGCATTTATTTGGTGTTTTTTAGTGAAGTTACATTCACAGTTGATATGATTCTATAAACCTAAATCACCCAGGCATCTCTTAACTATGACAACAAGCTCTGAATACATAAAGTTATTAAAACTACCCTGAAAACAGAAAAGAAACACCAAGATGAAGCCAAAATCAAACCAACCACACTGTCACATAATGAGCACGACAGGTATCAGTTGAGTTCAAGGCTGAAAAAAAATGTGAGCCGAGTCACAAAGGAGGGCTTTGAAGCTCCTGCTAATTGTATTTATTCATTCCTGTCATATAAATGTTATCATATTTTTCCTTTTCTTTTGAAATGTTTGCATTTCCTCCTGTAAACTGACGTGAAATGGCCCAAATGCTCCTTTGGCAAGATTACAGACTTGTAGCGAAGATGTGGCTGAAAAATCCCTTTTGTTTGCTCTCATTTAGAGCAGAAGAAAAGACAGACTGCCGCTGACAATCAGTCAGCTGAGAAAGTTGTCAAACTAATCCCAAACTTCCCTGTAATCGTCAGTATTCTTTTCAAGTAAAGAAAGTTTGGAAACACGAAGCGTTAATGTCTGCCAGACGGCCGTCACAGAAACTTGTCACAGTCAGGATGTTTAAATGAACGCTGTGGCTGTTTACTGGCTGCAGACAGATTACAGCGATGCAAGGGAAGTAAATCTGATCCCCCGGTAAGCTGAGCTTAGATGGTCTAGGTGAAGGTTCAGAAAGGACAAATAGATTCACATTGCAAGTAGGTTGGTCTCAGTTTGTGCATATGAAATAAATTAAACATAGAAAAGAATCCATGTACTTTGGAATAAATCTTTATTACAATTAGAGCCTAACAGATTCTGATTTTTAAGGACTCAAAATTCCAACACTGAGACATACATCGATCAGGCATAACATTATGACCACCTGCCTAATACTGTGTTGGTCCCCCTTATGTGCTCAAAAATGCCCTGAACCATTGGGCATGGACAAGAGGACCTCTCAGGGTGTCCTATGGGGTCTGGAACCAGGACGTTGGCAGTGGATCCTTTGGGTACTCTGGCTTGTGCAGTGGGGTCTCTGTCAATCAAACTTGTTCCACTGCATCCTGTTGATGCTTGATCACAATGGAGTGTAGGAAGTTTGGAGGTCAAATCAACATGTTGGGCCATTGTCATGTTCCTGATTGTTTGATGTTTTTTCCATGTGGTGGGATGCATTTTCCTGCAGGGGTAGGCCAGTTACATTTGATATTTCCATTTGCATGAGGGAGTGTGTTTGTTGTGGGACGATGTTTATTTGGGTGTCTAAGTCTCATCAGTACGGATGTTAAAATCCAAGGTTTTCCATCAGAACACCACATAGTACCAATATGACCAATGTTACTCACTTCACCTGTCAGTGGTCAGAATGCTGAGGCTGATCAGTGTATACTGAAAGGAGAAAATAATTGGGTCATTGCCTATTAAGATTCCAGCAATGCATCAAAAACTAGTTGGCAGGTTACACTGAAGACTTTACTCAACTCCGCACCACCATCTGCTCTGCTACATGTGCTGCAGACACTGCTGATACTATAAACTATGGAGTCTGGCAAACTACCATATGACTCCATTACTAAATTACCCCATACGTCTTCTGCCCGATGCTGAAAAGAAAAAGTTCCAACACCATTATATCTATTATAGCCGACTGATACAGTGCTAATACGCTCATATAGGTTTGGAAAACAACAATATTAAACAACCACACCAGATAAATGTTAAACACAAGCAAATTTGCAACAAAGCTCAAGTTTCTATTTAAATTACACAGCACTAGTTGGTAATCCAGGCTTTATCCTTTAATATGCAAATGGTTTAACTATCAGGTTTGCTGCTCTTCTCTTTGCTCACCTCCCTGCACTCACTGCATGCATGTATGAGTGAGCTCATTCATTTGATAAAATGCAAAACTTAGATTACACAAGCAGATCACCTCCAATAATGTATGCAGCAAGATGCAATTTAAATGCATGGTGGTAGGAGGATAAAATAACACTGCAGTATTTGTGATTAGCATTATTTAGGCACTGGGGCAACAAATAAAGTACACTCGGAGTGCACTTAAAGAGCACAATCCTCCACCAAGGATAAGGCCTTGTAGTATTAAAGTGGATCCACGAGTAAATGTACTGTGTTCTTTCTTTTACCCACACTCCACCTCTTCACGAAGATCCGTGGCATTCAGCCGAGTAGTTTCTGACACACAAACATACTTCCACCTTGGCTCTTGCCTTGGCGAAAGAATAAATTAAATGTCATTATAGAAAGCCTCAACAGTTCCGTTGATGATACTCTTTTAGACGTTTTGAAATTCCTGACTTAAACTGTTATCCGGACAAGACACAAAAATGTCGGCATTCCTGGGAACAAGGCCGTGTCATGGCTTGCCATTATCAAAGTGAGATAATGGGAAGGAATGGCAAGGTCATTACAGAGAGGAAATGATTATACTTTGGAAGTTAGAACGCCAGTAATGAAACAAAAGGTTTCAGATAAAAGGGCTTCAACAGTGACATTTACCTGTTATCACAGCTTCAGTTAAGTGTCAGCCTCCTTTTAATTAATGTGTTATCACTCTCCCACCTGTGGGCAGAGAATTACTGTGCTGTATTATTTAGAATAATCACTGCTGTTCTTGTTTTTTTAATCATTTACTGACTTCCGAGTGGATTAATTCAAGTGTTTATCTGCCTATCAGCTACTGCGCCTCAGACCTGGACTACTGAAGGTTACATTCATTACCATGCTAATTACTATAATATGCAAAAGCTCTCCAATTTAGTGCCTGACTTATGAGGAACACTTATTCAGATCAAGCTACTTAAGACTTCCCAGTAGAAACCCTGAGTTGCAGCGAGTGCATGTGTTGGAGGCGACGTGTGCAGGTGAGCGACTGGGTGAAAAGATTCTCATTATAGCTGAGCCACAGGCCAAGAGATGATGGGTTGCCGCTGTTGTCACTTGTGGAATGCAATCAATCCTGTTGAACCAAGGTTGCAGTTGATCATGTGCTGCATCAACTCGTGGGAAATATTCTTCCTTTTATCTCCTCTTATGAAGTTCCTCAACCATGTACTTAAAAAAGCTATTCTGTGTTTTAAAGAGGCGTTCAAAGTGAGTGAGATTCCTTTTAAAGACTAGAGTGTATCTGAAACCTGCGAGAGCACCAGAGCAACAGTGACTTGTTTCACAAAAGATGTTTAATGGGGTGTTTACTGGTTTGGTTCATGTCACATTTATATGAGTCATTTAGATTCAACGTCAAACCAGAACTCTCTTGAGTAGTCACTGAGAAAAGATTAAGAAAACAAGAGTTTGCAGTCATGAGAGGCTGTACTTGGCCAGAACAGCACTAAATGCAAACATCAATATGCAAACACATTCAAAGTGACAACGTTATTTAGTTTAACATGATGAAATTAAATATTTTTTGCAAGTATCTTTCCTTAAAATTTCAGGATAAATTGGCATTCTATCCAAAAGTCGTTGAGACATTTCACTGAAAATCACAAATGTCAATTTCATGGCCATGCTGGAGGAAAAGCCAGGGGCTTATCAGAGTCATCCTCTGGGCACCAAGAACATCTGTGCAAAATTTCATTGCAATTCATTCAGTATTCATTGAGATATAAAGCTGAAGGTATGAGTGACACTGCTCACCAGAAATCCCCACTGGACTTGCATTTGTACCTGCAGGGTTCAACGTGATTGCCTATTCATGAGACTGCATTCTGAGGATTTTTGAAGCAGATGATGCAACTTATGGAAAACGGAAACTGTCCTCTGCTCTCTTCGACTCGGCTGTAGACGGATCATTTATGACACCCAGGAACTTTTGAACTCTCTCACTCTTGAAGTGAAAATCTGTCTTTTTGAATATCAAGCGCCCACCACCTGTAGGTTTGTAAAATGTTTGCTCACAGAAAGAGGTCGACCTATTTCACATGCAGTGGATTTCATTTGTGAGAAGCTGTTCAAGGCAGAAAAGTATCAAAATGATCAGTTTTATTCCTAAAATAAAAATAAAAATACTGCCAGCGTTGTGTAAGGACCTCTTTTAAAACTCTGCAGATTTACAGTCAAGATTTATTAAGAGGAACAGCTCGTGCTGCAGGAGTGTTTTCAAAAGGTTTTATGGATGTTTTCAGACTACTTTGCCTTCAAAACTTTGGAATCATTGGAATTCATGGTAACTGGCAGGTTGAAAGCTGACCACACTCGCAGCTGTTAGCTGTCAGTGAGGAAACTACAAACAAGATACAGCTACCTCAAGCCTGTTTTGATACTAAAAAGGCAGAATTTTGGGTTTGGTGGGTTTAAGATTACACAATCTTCTATCAAATTATTCCTCATTGTTTGCAGAGACCTATAGGTTCTGGAGCAGGCTGGGAACTGTCTGTTCAAGGAATCTGTCGGCTGTGGATTTCCTAAGTCAGGCAGGGACTCGGTGCCTCTGTAAATAGAGTGCAGGAGGCACTTGACGTGTCTAAAAATTGGGTGGAATGAAAGTGAGGACAGGGTGAGGACAGTGAAGATGGGAGCTGTGTGCTGTAGGAGGGGAGTGGAGTAAATTCAGTGCATTTCTCAGAGGCTTAAAAGAGTCCTGCTGTCTCTTTCTTTGCTCTTTTCTTAAAGAGTTCTCTGCAAAGGGACATTTACTTGTAAATCATGGCATCTCTGAAAGAGGGGGATTAGCACTGCTCAGAGCTTAAAGTGGAAAAGCCTTCCTTATAGCCTCCACGAGAAGACAATTGTTATCTGCTTGACCTTCATAACTCCCAGATGTGTGCTGTTTTGTAATTTGCAATCACTTGATCTCTTTCTCAATGTCTTTCTCTTGGGGAGGATTACAGTTCTTTCTCCAAACGTGCTCGGTCTTCATCTTATTATGGATATTAAGGCTGAATGATGGAATATTTCCGTGTCAACATCGCAGTGTGTGCATGTGCAGTATTCACTGCTTGGGATGAAATTTGAAAAGCAAATTGGGCCTACTTTATGACTGGATAGCAAAACCGAACATGCTTTTCTATGATTCATTGTGAAGACAAACAGTCTAGTCTCAGAGAAAAATAACAAAATGTTGCCTTATTTACAGTAATTGGCTGCTTTTGCATAAAATTTTCTTCTAACTTTAGTGGATATGCTAAAAGGTTAACAAAATCATCACATATTTGCTATTTGAAGCTATTAGCGGATCCATGATTGGTGAAGAAGCACAACTCTGTACCTTGGACTGTGATTAAAAAATCCATTAAAGAGAGATTTTTCTTTTCTTTATCATTTCAGGATTCAATGAAAATGTCCGTGTGCGTCCATGAGAACCGGAAATCACGAGCCAGCACTGGCTCTATGAACATCTACCTTTTCCACAAGTCCTCCTATGCCGACAGTGTCCTCATGCACCTCAACTCACTGCGGCAGCAAAGGCTCTTCACAGACGTCCTGCTTCATGCAGGCAGCCGCTCCTTCCCCTGCCATCGCGCAGTGCTGGCCGCCTGCAGCCGCTACTTCGAGGCTATGTTCAGCGGTGGGCTGAGAGAGAGCCAGGCCAGTGAGGTCGACTTCCGTGACTCCATCCACCCGGAAGTTTTAGAGCTCCTGCTGGATTACGCATACTCGTCACGCGTGGTCATCAATGAGGAGAATGCAGAGTCCCTACTGGAGGCTGGGGACATGCTGGAGTTTCAGGACATTCGGGATGCCTGTGCCGAATTCCTAGAGAGAAACCTTCACCCGTCCAACTGTCTTGGCATGCTGTTGCTGTCTGACGCCCACCAGTGCACCAAGTTGTCAGAGCTCTCCTGGGGCATGTGTCTCAGCAACTTCCCCGCTATTTGCAAGACAGAGGACTTCCTCCAACTGCCCAAAGACATGGTGGTGCAGCTTTTGTCACATGAAGAGCTAGAGACTGAAGACGAGAGACTGGTTTATGAAGCTGCCCTCAACTGGATCAACTACGACCTGGAAAGGAGGCACTGCCATCTTCCAGAGCTCCTGAGAACTGTCCGCCTCGCCCTTCTGCCTGCCATCTTTTTAATGGAGAACGTCTCGACAGAGGAGCTGATCAACGCCCAGGCAAAGAGCAAGGAGCTGGTGGATGAAGCCATCCGCTGTAAGCTGAAGATCCTGCAGAATGATGGTGTCGTGAACAGCCCTTGTGCTCGACCAAGAAAAACCAGCCATGCCCTCTTTCTTCTGGGTGGGCAGACTTTCATGTGTGACAAGCTGTACCTGGTGGACCAGAAGGCCAAAGAGATCATCCCAAAAGCTGACATCCCTAGTCCCAGGAAGGAGTTCAGCGCCTGTGCCATTGGTTGTAAGGTGTACATCACTGGTGGGAGGGGCTCAGAGAATGGCGTGTCCAAAGATGTGTGGGTCTACGACACTGTCCATGAAGAATGGTCAAAGGCGGCACCCATGCTCATCGCCAGGTTCGGCCACGGCTCTGCAGAGCTCAAACACTGCCTTTATGTCGTAGGAGGCCACACTGCAGCAACTGGTTGCCTCCCGGCATCTCCATCAGTGTCACTCAAGCAGGTGGAGCAGTTTGACCCCGTGGCCAACAAGTGGACCATGGTGGCTCCTCTGAGAGAGGGCGTGAGCAATGCAGCAGTGGTCAGCGTCAAGCTCAAACTATTCGCTTTCGGAGGGACAAGCGTCACCCACGACAAGCTGCCCAAAGTGCAGTGCTACGATCCACAGGAGAACCGATGGACTGTGCCCGCATCTTGCCCACAACCGTGGCGCTACACAGCTGCTGCCGTGCTGGGAAACCAGATCTTTGTCATGGGCGGGGACACAGAATTCTCAGCATGCTCCGCTTACAAGTTCAGCAGCGAGACCTACCAGTGGACTAAAGTGGGCGATGTGACGGCCAAGCGGATGAGCTGCCAGGCTGTGGCGTCAGGAAACAAACTGTATGTGGTGGGCGGGTACTTTGGCACACAGCGGTGTAAAACTCTGGACTGCTACGACCCCACGCTGGATGCATGGAACAGCATCACTACTGTGCCATACTCGCTCATTCCTACTGCTTTCGTCAGCACCTGGAAACATCTTCCTGCCTGAATCGCAAACCCTCTACCTGCTCCCTCTCCATGAGGTAAGCTCAACCTTTCATGGTCTCGTGCCACTGATTTGACATGGTCTTGGATTTAATATGCCCTGTGGTCTTGGCTGCTGTGGAGTGTGTGAGAAAAGTTTTGTAGTTTGGTTCCACAAGGAGCTGGGAGTAAATTTGATAAACTGCCTAAAGTAACCTGAAATTTAAAAATCAAAAAGAATCAGGAGAAAGAAGTGAGCTTGCAAGTCCTCTGTAGCCCACTCCTCATCTCTGCTTTCGACAAGGAGCTTGAGGCTACATTATCCACTACCACCATAACACCTGAGTTTCTCACTGAACTGTCAGCAGTTATGATGCATTGTGGACAGTGTAAGCACTAGTTTTTGACAAGGGAAATGTATGATATCTCTGGTTCTGCTGCATCGATTTTGATCCTTTTTTAAAAAAACTCTCCATCACAAGTCCGCCAAAGTTATATGAAAGCAATACTAAACCACTGAAGGGACTTTGCAGTTTATTTTCCATAAACACATGATTTTCAGTTGCATTATTAATGTTTAATAGTGTGTCTTTTGTTTTTACATGAATTATATTGGGATTCTTAAGGAAAATATCAGTATTTCAGAGTTTAAAGAAATAGAAAGGAGTATGTTGGCTGATATTCTTTGCTCACATTTGACATAAAACCAAAGCTATGTATTGATGCAGCAGTTTTTAAGATAAGAAATAAACTTTACAGTTACAGAAAATAATTAATAAAATAAGTAAAGGGAAAATTTAAACCATAAGACGAGAATGTACCACAATTTATATTTGCATTTCTGCCAACTCACAGTATATTCTCACAGTCCAATAATGCTCAGGTTCTGATGTGCAGTCAAAAGGTCAGATTTTTAGAATAACAGAGATAAAAGCAAGATAGATGGATCCTCTCAGCAGAAATAGGGAGGAAGATCCAGAGGAGGGAGGCTGGGCCAGTGGGGGGAATTGATAGGGACTTGTGTGCGTTAGTTAAGTGAGTTATGTGGCTGTGGGGATGGGCCGAAGGACAGAGAGGGTAATTGAAAGAGAATAGGATACTTTTATTGCTCCTGTGGGGAAAATCTCTCTGAGAGGGAAAAGGGGGTCTGCCAATTAGAAAAGCCCCACACCAGCAGGCTGCAACACCCTGGCGAGGCTAATCCACTCTCAGTCGCCTTCCTTTGATGAGGTTATGGTCTTTACGCTGGGCGAGAGGGAGGCAGCCTGCGACTCACGCAGTGTCGGAAACCATTCATCATCGGTGGAGGTGACTGAGAGAAGTGGCAGCACGGGAAGTGAGGAGGGAGAGTTGTGGAGCGAGACAGCGTCCGCCCTCCCAGCCCAGTCAAACACACATCATCCTTGATAGCTGTGGTCCCGCTCTGAAAATTTCCTGCTGAACTCGATAGTCTTCTCTGCTTCCATCCTCGTCCTCTAGGCCATATTCTAACCCCGCTCTCCTGCTCTGATGATAAACAGGCCAGACGTATGTGGAGCACAAGTAGTCAGCTGGCAAACCTGATCTTTCTGCAGGCTGCAGGGTCACCATCACATCGCACGATCCCTGGACCGACGCTCCCACACAGAGCCATGCAGGCAGTCCTTTTCATTTTGCTGTGTTTTTTTGAGATGGCTGGCAGCCCTCAGTTTCTGAGAATGCAATGGAGTGAAGTAGAGTGACTCCCCAGCTGTCCAGCTCTCACAGGCTCCCATTCGATAATGCCAGGAAACAGCTCAGAGCAGCTTCACTGCTGCAATGCTGTGATGTTCCTCCTCTTTACAGGATGAAATATTTTTTAAGACTTATTATTCCCTTTCTTTTCAGTGACTCATCTCTGAAAGGGAGAGACTACAGTGAAGGTCTGAACTATCTCTAAGCCAGTGCAACACAGTGCTCGGTGAAGTGAATAATCCTGCCACTAATTTAATACAGAATTTGTTTTTTGTGCGCCTGCCTGTCATGGCAACTGACAGTCTACTCACTGAACGTGGTGAAAAGACGAAATGTGCAGGAATGGAAAAGAAGGCTGACTGTTTAGGAATGAAAGGGGAAGGAAGTATGTTAGACCTCACAGAAGGAGATTGTAGCTGTGAGAGAAAAAAGAAGTTCTCTCAGTTTTTCCCAGGGGAACAATTCTAACTTGTCTGAGATTCCTGCTTTTCAGATTTTTTTTTTTTTCTGGGGAAGCTTTTAGGAGGGGTAAATGGCACTCACAAAATCAAACAGCTTGACAATGTGGAGCAATGTTCTTGATGCTGATGGTGTGGCCATATTTTCAGGATGACTGGCGATTTCATAGACTAATGAGTGTGACTAAAAACTACTTTCAGACCAGGAACCAGTCACATGGCCCTATCTGTACAATCTTTGAGCTCTAGATAATCAGAAAATACAACTAAGTGCTTCAACATAAACTTTAGACTAAAGTACCCTCATTAGCTTCATCTGCTTTCCAATCCCCATGACAGTCTTTAAACAGTTTCAGTGATGTCATGTGCATAGTGTTGAGGGAATAGCTTATCATTTTGAGAAATATGCAAATTTGCTTAATGAACTATTGATTTAATTCTAATGAATATGCAAGTGTCCCTGGCTGCAGGCTGCAGAGTGGAGCGGGGTTCAAAGTCAAATGTTTAGTCACACCTGGGGTTAAACGTCCATTTCATTGATTTGGACTTAGTTTTTGGGCGAGGTTAGACAGCACACGTTCATAAAATCAAAAAGGCCCAGTGGTATGCATTACTTGATTAACTATGGACGGCCTTCCACTGCAGGAACTCGGGGCAACGTGACATGGAGTGAAAGTTTTTTGGTTTCCATTGAAGCGTAAGATCCCACAACTTCAACCAGGACATTAGCTTTGAGTGCGCCAAAACAGCCACTAGTCACTAGACGTAACTCCAGTCTTATGAGAAACAAAACAATGGAGTTGGCAAATTTTACATTGTTGATGCCAACATTTGTGAGAAGAAGACTGCTTCAGGATGAAGACATTGAAAGGGCAGAAAAACTCCTCTTGTCGTCTTTGTAATGAACCACTCAGCATCTGTCTTCTCCAAGTGTAACCAGACAGCACACAGCAGTTTTTTGGGCTGCTCAAAGGTACCTACCCTGGAGTAGCTACTCTTTCACCCCCGCAAGCTGACCTGAAAGAGGTTCTACTTGGAAGGTTCTTGGGGTCGGAACATGCACAAAGGTTCGGGTCGCCCTAAAAAACCCTGCAAGGTCCTGCAGTAGAAAATGACCTAATGTCGCTACTTGTCTTTCATTGAGTTCTAGTCATTTTTACTGCTTTGCTTCCATCCTAAAAGGAGCATGGCCCCAACATGGACTCTTGTTGCAAGACTATTGTTAACTCTGCTCCACTCATCAGGCTGCAGCCACATACTCCTCTAAATATGAAGCTACAGCCAGCCAATAAGCTTAGCCTCAGTTCCAGGCCAGCAAATAGTCTGGCACATAACTCCTCGTCAAAGTACAACTTTTCATTTTTATACCTCAGTGTTTGCATGAATTAAACAAATTTGCCAATTAGTGAGCTTTAGAGGTCCTGCTAGATGGATTTTGTGAGTCTTAGATGAAGCCAGACTGGCTGATTCTCCCTTTTTTTCCAGTCATGTGCTAAGCTAAGATAATCTCCTGCTTCTAGCTTGGAATTTAGTGTATAGTTATAAGTGTGATCTAAATCTTCAAAAGTCCAAATGCTCTAAATAAGCAGGTGGCAGTGAATTTGAATTAATCTCTGCAAATACAGAGATAAATTAGCTCATTGTGGGGTTCAGGCTACTTCTGATTTTAATTAATACCCTCAGAAATGTATTTTTATATAAATGCAAATATGAGCCCAAGTAGAATCCACTTAGTTTACTTATTTAGTAGTTAGTTTTTCTGGACTGAGATGATCATTGCACCCTGGAGGCAGGCTGAAAACTGGTCTTCAGGGTTTAGATCTTCACTCATCACATGCATGTCCTCCGGCAGCAACAGCATGGGAAAGGCCCACCTCCGAACAGAGATTGCTGATGATTCACATTAGACACATAGAGGGCTGCCAAGCTTGTAACCATCTGTGCTGCACAGATAAGTACATATTAAGTAAAAGCTTTAAAAATGGTAAGGTCAGAGCGAAACTCGGAGAGTAAAATGCAGATGTGGAGAGTGTAGTGAGCTGCGGGGGAGATAAGAAGCTGGACCGAAGCCAGACTGTACTGAGGAAACAAGAGGAGGAGAATTTACCAAATCTATTTGTCTAGCAGGAGATACAGAGTGGACACATTAGCAGGGCCCGAGTAATGTAATACAATATACTATCTCGGCAATAAAACACTCCTTATGTGATGTTTATAGGCTTAAGTTGTTGTTTGGGCTGCGTGTGTGAGGTGTTGATTCATTTCTGCTGTGATTATTAAGGTCGTAGTTGTGCTGGTGTTGTATTATATCATCAGTATAATGCAATCCAATATGTCAACACAAATACAGGTCTCCAAAGAGTTGAACCAACCACATGGGTAGAGTTACAGAGCTACTGCGCTGGCTTGTTTAACACTGTACAGGTGTTAATTCTATTTAATCCACCC
The DNA here is from genome assembly GCA_024666655.1 of Dascyllus trimaculatus. NCBI lineage: Eukaryota > Metazoa > Chordata > Actinopteri > Pomacentridae > Dascyllus > Dascyllus trimaculatus. Next base: position 8,421,275 of record CM045460.1, on the reverse strand, counting down.
TGACTTTTTAAAAAAACTGCAGAAACTAGCATTACAAGAGGGTTTTGAGACAATCGGGAGCTTTACTCGTGATCCTTGTTTCCATAGATGTGTGTTATTTTCTGTGTCTTTCTTCTTCTTCTTTTGAATAATTAAAAAGTCACCTTTAAACCTGTTTGCTTTCAGGCGTCTTCACTCGTCTTATTAGGCACTTTTTAACGAGTCCTTCTCTTCTCCTCCTCAGATTTCCCCCGTTTTGCATCATCTACTGGTCTCCCGACTGTGAAGAAGCACACATTCTCTTCCTCTGAAAGAGACACTGAGCAGTGATGTACAGACACCCGCATTCATCTCGACGTTGCAAAGACGCGGAATCAGAGACACGGACGCTTTGCTGGAATGATGTCATCTCCCGTTTCTGAGAAGGAAGCCGAGGCATACAGTACAACCGTTCACGCAAACAAACCAAACAAACTGCTGCTTGTTTCACGAGGCACAAAAAAACTCCGACCTTGTGGACACCTCGTGTGTGCTTTCATGCTGCCATAGGAATTCTCCCATTTAGTCATGACAGGCTTGTGAGGATGTGTATTGATGTTTTTCTCTATGATAACAAAAAAGAAGAAAAAAAATACTGTATAGCATGATGGATGTTCTGTTTAGATTGAGGGAGGGGGAATGCAATGATTGGTGTGCTACATAACAAAAGCAACTCAGTTTGACTGAATTTTTAAAAAGGCACAATGAAGGAGCAAATCTCCCCCCTGCTATCCTCTAATAAGCTCTTCTGTTTGTATCTTCTTTTACTGATTTCAAACTTCTCCGACACAGAAACAGACCTTTGAGTGTTCCTCTTATGAAGGCTTTGGCAGTTTGCTGTCACTTGGAGTCATGAGGTGTTGATGACCGACACCAGCTGAGGTTGAGGAGGACGGAGGGGGGATCTGTGCGTGGCCCGCGGGGGTCGAGGTGCCTCCAGGTCAAGACCTTACATGTTTGCTGTTTTGCAGTTACGCATTAACGCCCGCTGTTAACCAAGCCGCTGTACACAGAGGCAGCATTCAGTGTTTGGATGCAGCGCTTCAGAAGGAACACTGTCACACTGAGCTGTATACTTAATGCTGTAAAAGACCGGCTGTGCTTTCTGTTATTCTGATAAAAAGCAGCGGCTCGCTTGCTGAGTCATAGCTGAACCCCTTTTAGAGCATGTCCACTCATAGTGATTCAGTAAAACCGGCATGAACTCTCCTCTGTGGTCACAGAAATCCTGTCACCTTAACATAAACTGAGACTTTCATCAGTTTCCTCTTGCTGCAATGTAGTCTTAATTTATATGGCATATGAATACTCTGTTATGTTAATATGTTTAATCCTATTTATTTCTTCTCTGCCTGCATTCATATGTGAATGTATGTTTGGGTTGTGTCATGCATGGCCAGGTGTTGTGTTTTATTTGATCTCAGTGGGGCTGCATTTTGCACAGTTCAGTCTTTTCCCAGGAGGAACTTGCTCTTTTAAAAGACACAGAGGTGCATCTCTCCAGGGTTTTCAGTTATTTCAGAGTGTGGATGGATGAGGCAGAATGGCTCACATTACTGATGGCGTTAAGCAGTCGTTTGTAAGGTCATAGGGTCCCTAACCAAATAAGAATAGCATTGAAATAATAATCATTTTACTTCTGATAGATGTAAGCTCTAACCTGGGTCCAAACTTGCCTTAAATGAACATTATCGAGGCCCAAACTGTACCAACAAAACAAAACGATACGAACCATTAAGACTGCCAGAATGGCCCAGTATGTGACCCATTACCTACCAGCGATGTCCCTGACTTGGTTAAGAATGCGACAGTCTTTGCAGCTGTTCCAGGGACAGCTGGAGGACTGTCACATGTGCTAACTTGGCACCTTGGGGCGTCAACCTACAGTCTTCGTTACCATTAAGTTTGAGAAAGAGTTCAATCCAGTAAGCTGTGCATTGTTAAGGGCAGACACCGCAGTGCTTTTCACCATAGTGTCATTGATGCACATAAAAAAAACAAAAATGAAAATAAAAATATTGCAAGTTCCTGAAGACCAAAAAACAGTGAATGTCTTAAACACTTGCATAAGAAATACTTGGTAACTCTAATCAGTGTTTTTGTCTGTGTGTCTGTCTCAGTGGCCTGAACATTGACGTTTTACAATTGAATATTAATGGAATCATTGAATATCAATGTAAGAGGTAATGTTTTGGTGGAGTGTGTACATATTTTTTTCAAAATGTCCTTCCTTGTGGACTCGAGAATCAAATCAAATCTTTGGGGATCAAGTGGTAAACAGCCCCGTAAATTCCACTTCAGCTCCTTAAGCCACCCAAAAGTTCCTTTTATTGGCAATTTCAGGACTTCTCCGGAGACCATTGTGGCTCCGTGATGTTGACCTCATCCAACCACTGAGCACAGAGCCTCTGGCCTCACCAATCAGATAAGAGCATTTCTTTCCCATAGAACAGAAGTTTCCCTGGCAACAGTGAGTAATGAATGCCCCTTCAATTTGCACCTAATTGCTGAGTGGCATTTCCCATTTCTACTCTTGCCCTCCTCGTATCCTCTGTTTTATCTGGAAATCCAGCTGGCTCGGATTCAGAGCTCAGTATCTCGCTTCACCTAATGATGTAAATTGGACAGAAAAACACTGTCAGTGTGCATCAGTTCTTTTCGTCATGTAAGAGTTTAATTTCTATTTTTTATGGCATTATTTTGTACATGTGATTTTTTTCACAATGTGAAATTCATGGCTAATAAACATAAGAGTTTTTTCCTCTTGACTGTAAAGCATTGCCTCGTTTTTTTCTTCCAGTATGGAGATAAATTGTCTGTCTACATGTATTATTGTAATAGTGCGGATTTAAAAGGGAAAGAGCAGGTTCAGCACAGCGTAGGGTACTTTCTCATTACTGCATGTTTCGCATATTTAGGCAGCTTTGGAGTGAATTCAGCAGCCAAAGTGTCCTGAGGTATTTAAGGCAGTATATCATGCGTACAGCTTTTGTTCTGTGGAGGAGGGACTGAAATCATCTTATCTATGCCTCTGGCTTCTAAGCTTCCTGCACAAGAACAGGCAAAACACAGCCAGATACTTTCCCTTTCTCTGTCAAGTCACCTTGGCAACGGCAACCTTTATCTGCAAACTGTGGGGGCTGGAGGACAACATGAAATCTTAAAAAGCACCTCTCTCTATCCTCCTCCCCCCTTCCTCCCTCCCTGGCCTGCCTCCCCTCTCACTTCCCACCCCCCACTCTCTCTCTCCTTCCCTCTGCATTGCAAAGCGGCTCGCCAGTGGTGGAACCTTTCTGCCTTTGACGTTCCCTGGTTTGTAACAAGTCTAACATCCCATTAGTGAGTGACTGCAGAGCTCGCTGCCACTCGCTGCATTCCTCCTGCTCTGAAGAGTCCGGCTCTGTTCACTGTTTACATTCTTCGCCCTGACATGACTCCTGACCGCTGACGTGGTTGAGAAACACCAGTTCTACTGGATCCTGACCCTCATGCATTCGCAAACAAAATATACTGGGGGAAGGGGGAGCCTGAGAGATAAACAAGAATTCCTCTGACTGTCACAATACGTGCCGAGATGTTGAGAGAAGCTGTTAAAATCTTATCTGCAACCATTTTGGAATATTTTTCTTGAGCACTCTGAGAACCAGGGGAGAAAGAAGGTTGACATTGAAGGTGAAATGTGGGGGCTCTGTGTGTGGGAGGCCCCCTCTGTGCCTCTGTGTAATCTAACAGTCCCCCCATTAATCAAGGCAGGAAGTTGGACTTCCTGTCCGCCAGGACGTCAGTCTTATCCCCCATCTCCCCGCAGCCGCCCAGAACATACCGTGGATGGCTCAACCCTTCAACACTGTGAATCCTTTGGGTGCTGTTAGCTTATGCAGAGCTTGGCTGAACAGACTAAAAGTCTAGCATTCTGTGTGGGCAGTGTGTATGTGTGGCCGAGTGTGATAAAAACAATGTACCTACATGTCACCGTCGCCTGGCAACGCAGGAATTAGCCATGAGTCAGTCAATCAAGTGCACACAGACAAAAGCACACACGCAGTTTTCCAGACATTTCCTAATAAAATTTAAAACTGCATATTAGATACACACGTCCTCACACTGCAGCAGACATCAATGCATGCCTTCATAGCTATTTTTAGCATATGTAGATTATATGAAGTTACTTTACATAACTCTAACCCTAATCTTCCTTAATTGAGATTATTGTCTTTCAGTTTGAGAGCATCATTTCTTCATTTTATATTGAAATGTTGTAATGTTTTCTCTCAATCCCTACCCTCTCTCTCCAATAGCCCCTGCTCAGGTAAATCTGCTCAGTTTCTCTGCACTCAGAATTACTGCTGCTGCACAAACACCCTGTGCTTCAGTTTCAGTGTGTCTCCTCGTGCATCACATTGCTTTGGTGTGCTCACCGAATGTTCTGTCTCAGACTTTGCTCTTGCTCGGAACTTCATGACAAAACCATTTGCTCATGTCTTTTCAGTAATTTCGGCCTCCTTACTGCCTCTGTGAGGATTCACAGGCGAGGTCTTTTCTGCATTCATGACATGAAAGTGGCGTGACACACAGCTGGAATATACAAACCATGCTGGGAGCAGGATCGGCAAATGTATTTATATTATGTATATCACTCTATTTGTATGCTATTCCTTTGTGTGACACACCTCTTCCTTACTTCACAGCATGCATATGTTAAATAGAAAATCAAATTGCTGGCTATGAATTCCGTGCATTCTTGTCACAGTGTGCCACGCTGTGTTAGACTTCAAAGCAAATATAAAACCTCCTGTAAACCTCTCATGAAAATTGTTACGTTCATCTTCTCATGATGCAGCTGCGCCTCACGTCATATTTAACTGACGTTGCTTTGAAACAACAGGTCAGAAGCAGGGATGTCTCATTTGGACCTGTTGACTTGACTACTCTCTCCTTGTTCCCCTTCCTTGCCTCCTCTGCTTGCATCACTAATGGGAAGGACTGAAAAGCAACGAAACGAGTCAAGGAAAAGTCAAAACCCCGACCAATGAGAAAGCCAGCTGTGACGTTAACCAGTGTAATGAGTACTGTGTTCTTTCAGGTGCACTCACTTTATTTCTTCCTGTATCCCTTACAGATGGTTACTGTGTAGCCTGGTTCATCACCTCCTGCCCTCCAGGGCTTGTTATCTGTACTTCACCTGTTTTCTTATTGGACTTGTAGAGTTAATGCATATACCAGTTAATATATATACCAGTCAGTGTCCATATTTTTATTACCATAACCACATAGAATAGATAATATCCCTATAGCATGCTGGATTTCCATTGCCTTGCTACATAATTAGGCCATTTACATATTTTACAGTGTCCCTTGTGGCGGGTACTATTTAAATGGGTTCAGCAGATCAGATCAGAATAATAGAGAAACACGTCGTTGTCCATTTTGCTGTTTGTTGCCTAGTAACAGTGTGCCCTTGCTAAGCGTAATTAACACTTAAAAACTAAGCATATTATCATGGATGTATTCCCATGTTGCATGTCTGATTTTACCAGTAAAATCTGAAGAAAGTCAGTAAGATGAAAATAAAATACTTCTTAAAGTCCTTGATTCTGGTGGTTCTTACTGGTCAGTGATCTGCTGAACCCGGTTAAACAGCAGAATGGTGGAAGTCAATTCGCTCATTGGTTCCTACTAAACATGCAAGTCTTTACTACACTGATTACAAATGTATAATTTCCTTGTATTTTGAGGGCTCAGTATTTTCCTGAAACACTAGGACACTGCAGTTTTTTTTGCAAACATTATTCAAACAGGAGTAGTTAGTGCATTCTCTGTGACTAATTAGTGCACATTTGAAGCACTTGTGAATATTTCTGTGTATGTGGAATTGAGTCGAAATAAACTAGTGTGTGTTTTCAGGGTAAAGGAGGTCAGGCAGGACAAAAAGGTGACTAACTGATGTGTTTTTAGTATGTGGCACTGTCAGGGGCTGAAAAAATAAGGCAATGGCAAAGAGCGAAAAACTGCTGTTCCTTGAATGACCACCTGGGGCTGGGTCCAAAGGTGAGTCAATCCCCATAGAACCCCATTTTAAGATCTACAACTTTGCAGTAGAAACAAACTTATTTACAGCTTGGTACAATAAACAGTTTTGGTTGCTATAACTAATTTCCTCATTCATGACAACTGTATTGGAGGAGAATTTTTACACAACTAACCCATTCGACTTGTATTTAAGCTTAAAATTATGCATAATTAAGTACTTAGCTGGTTTTTAACAGTACTGCCACAAAGCAGTACCAAAATGTATGCATGGTTTGCCTTTAGCTCCGCTCACGATCCACCTCTTTCCTCTATTTAGTCAGAAACTGCCCAGATTACAACAGAAAATACAACACTGGGCTTTAAAACTGCTCTTCAGGAAACCTATGGGTGACATCATGAAAGGATCACCCAACTTTAAATAACTTTAAATAGTCTGTGGTTTTTTATTAGTTGTTGGAAAGAACAAAGCTCTACGGCACAGTTAGAGGCATAAGCCTTTCAGGCTTTTGGTACTGCGACAGAACATAACAGCCACAGTTGGTAGAAAGAAAAAAACATCAAAAGATTTTGGGAGTAAAGTCACAAAGACAGTGTCAGGCACCTGTAGAAGAGTCCAACTGAATAAAACCAGTAACTCCTATGTATACAGTATATGGTATATGCCAGGAAGTCATAAAATTTGCTAAGGTCCCAGTCAATGAATAAACCCCTTAAAACTCATCTCTCTATAACAATGTTACATATGTAGAAGGTCCTTTCATTAACATAAACCATTCCTCACTTAAAATGGTCCCCAAGTCCCCATTCTGTTCTACTCATCAATGAGGCACATGTAGAAGATGACCAGCTTTTGCCTTAATAAATGTGATTCACTAACATAGAACACTGCAGATCTTGAAAAAGCTGCATAATATTCAGTCATCTTAACTGAGACAGTTCAACCTCAGTTCAAGCTTCAACTGCTGAATCCATTCAGTTACTTGCATTGATTCTGCAGACTGAATAACAAAACATCACACAGGTCATAGAGATCCAAAGTCTGACCCTATCCCTGAGGATTTCTGAGGATTTCATCAGCGGAGTGGAGAAAAGATAGGTGAACGCAAGGCAGTAGAAGCCTGAGGAGCTCCTAT